>CM076151.1:6207500-6807500 GCA_038025085.1 Tetragonia tetragonoides | reverse complement strand
GTGGGATATGTTGCAAAAATATGCACCTTCATTCCGGGGTCTTTCAAAAGCCCAAAAATCGTGGGTTGCCTTTATTTTTCGGCTTCACAGGGCGTGATTGTAATTTTTCCCAAACTTCTCTAGGGGTTTATCGGGACTCAAGAGGACCCGCTGTGTCCCAAAAGGAAATTTAGCTCCACGAACATCGATTTCACCCATGTTTTCGGCATTCTGACTCTTAGAGTTGGTGACCGGGTAAACAATTGTTCAAGCCTAACATGGACTCGATAACTGATCCCATGATCTCCCATGTCACTTAGAAGTGTCCTGTGTAATATGGTGCGAAAATATACACATTCGTTCCAAGGTCTTTCGGAAGCCAAAATTGTGGATTATATAGCCTCTATTTTTGGGCTTTTAGGACCCTGTTGTGTTTTTTTGCCCAAAATTCTACGACATATCTACCGTGATCCAAAAGGACTCTTGTGCGGGTTATTGTTCCATACTCCAAGAAGACTCTGGTGTGGGTTATATATATGAAGCATCCGCAACTACCACCATATGATATAACCCCGCACTAGGTCCACCCCTACATTATACCCGTTGTACTGCATATTGCGTGGGCACATAATCAGATTAAACTCGAAACAAACTTTCTTCGAGTTATGATCTTAATCACTAAATTAGAGAAGTGATTTCGATATCTATTGTGCAAGTGGTAAGATGATATGGAATTTACTTAGCATCTTTTCATTAAAGCAAATATTGAATGTGGACGAAACGCGAAAGACAGGTGTTCCATTGGCCTACAAACAGATTATTCAATCAGTTTCACTCCGTAGTTCAATCAGTTTCCACCATGGATGGACGTTTCCTCATAAATGAAATGCAAAAGGCTCTCGAAATGTCAAGGGATAAACAGTTATGAAAGGAAAAAGCATGGAAGTTGACACAGAAGATATAAATAAGTATTTTGTACTTTTGTCTATGCAAGAAATTTACAAGGTGGAAAAATTCAGGATAAGGGTATATAACCAAATTCTTCTCTTTTACATAAGTATATAACAAATAAGATTGAATATAATCTCCATATGAGTATAGATTAATAAATAGAGGGGGAAAAAAAAGTTATTCGTTTAATTTGAAATAACATTCATATTACCACGTAAGTAATGTCACCATAACACCTGAAAATTTCCGCGCTAATACGGTGGAAAATACTCATAACACGCTTGAGGTCGATAAACTTGTCCTTTAATCTTAGCTCCCCCGAAGCAGAAAGGGCAATAAAATAGCCCTACGTAATACGTATCCAAGATCATTCTGCTAGTAGTATAAAAGGAGGCCAAAAGTTGTCAAATAGTAAGTACTAAACAATAAGTGACAAAGTGAAGTACATCAATTATCTACAAGACTCATGGAACCCGAAAGAGGAAGAGTTCTTTCTATCATTGTTATCTCATAAATGGCATCTTTTCAGTTCCTTCGCACATGGAAATGATGCAAAGTTAAGAAAGATAATTTATCAGATGTAGTTTCCACATCAGGAAGTGTTTCTGCTTCTAGTCCGTGCACTGTGTGGTCCATCTAACTGGGATTGAAGCACATTGAGCATTCAGTTGTAGCCACAAAGTTAACTCGTACCCAATACTAATGTCGACATTAACCAACTTGTGGCAAGGACCACATCGTACTTCCCTTAGAAGAAGCATACATTGCATCACAATCCATACAAAAATAAAGATGTCAGTTACGTTCCGCCTGTTATTCCTTCAAGGGGGGATCCGATTCTTGCAAGTTGCAACAGTTCCATGTCCTGGTGTTTTAGGAGTTGGGATCATCCCCATTTAATTATCGCTTGTTGTGTCTCGATGCTTCCAACTTTGCGGCCGTTATTCGTTCAAACAGTTGAAAGTTTTTTTTTGATAGGAACAGTTCTTGCAAGTTACAAGACTTCAATGATGTCCAAGTACCATGTGCTTTATTAAGCCTCAGTTTCTAGCTAAAAGCAGGGGACTAGTGGCTTCTAGCTTTACAACTGTTGGGGAATTATTCAGGTAGTGCTTTAGTTGGATCAAAGAAAAGAGAACAGTTATTACCTAAACAAAGACACAAGACATCCAAGGGGGAACAATAAAAAGAGTTGAAAAATAAGGACACCTACAAGTGTGCATGGATCCCACAGCTAGCTCAATCTAAGAGAGGTAAAGATGTACGCAGCCACGACAACCAATGAGGAAAAGTTGCACCCTATACTACACATACACAGCAAAACCTTAACCCGCTCAACTTTTGCTAGGAGGTTAAATAACATAAAACATGGGATTCGACTTTCCATTACTAGCGAAATTGTGTCGTTCTCCTTAAGAAAGATCCAGTTATGTTTAATGCTAAATATGTTTTTGGTGCAGGTAAAAACTGGCTTTGCAAAGGTTAGAAGTTTCCTCACATTCGCGGAGAACGGAACAAGTTTACCCTCTTCTTTTGCCCAACACAATCAGACACAAGATTGAAGAATCTTTGTGTTGACAAAATACAACAGCAAAACTCACCAGTATGGATGTCCATTCCACCAGATCATATGCAAGGTAGTTCAGTTTGAGAACAAGAACAATCCACTTTCGCGGTCGAGAAAAGTAAGCAAAAAATCAGACAGGATTTTAATTATATGCAGTTGGCATAAACAAAGTATTGAGAATTACCCATTATTGATCTATTACTGTAAACTAAAAGTACCTTTTGCTAAACAGCTGATGGGTCACTGAGATTATCTAAATCAAATAATTCCATCCAACAAATCTAGCAAAGGCTCCACATTAGCAAGTAGGACACTTTAAGTTGTCCTCTGAAAGCAACATTGACACAAATGACTGCAGAAAACACAAATGACTCCAAGCCAAACAAGGGACCCTCCACGAAGAAAAGCAACTCCATAACTATATAGTCACTGCAGTTCAGACTTCAGAGTTCAGAAACTATTGCTCAGAAAAGGACAACATCAAGTGTCGATCCCACTGTTTCTCAGTATGACAGTATCTAGGTAAATTAAAGATGTACACAACCTTATATCCTTATCCCATCCTCTACTAGCTAGCGAAGCTTGACAATTGCTACCATATTACATACTGTCAATACTAAATACCTTCATCCACCTTCACTAAGGATGTAAATTTTCTGCAAGAAAGGAGCAACTACCTTCATCCACCTTCAACTAAGTTTTTAGTAATCGGTATACCTTCATCCAGCTTAGTTCAGCCCAAGTTCAAATCAGATCCAAAATATTTGATCACATTTCTTTTCAACCAACTATGCTGAGGTTAGAACCTCACATATCGCATATGCAAAGGGACAGGACAAAAGTTCAGAACATTCTTTCCCGCTTAATACACCAGGATTGAAGCGATAAAATCGTCTTGAAGGAGTTTGGACAGAGTCTTAAGTATAGCAACCCAAGCATAATACTTATCATGGATGTTCATTCCACCAGATCATAGGTGAGGCAGTTCAAATGTCAGAGCATGAACAATCCTTGAAACAAGAAATTTGCACAATAAATCAGAGGATTTTTATGCACTGGCACAAACTAAGGATAAGATCAACCAATGGCCCTACTGTAAACCATGTATTTTGGCTAACAGCTAATTGGCCACTGAGATTATCTTACATCAAATCATTCCTTCCAAGAATTCTAGTAAAGGCCCCTCATTAGGAACTAGGTCACTTAAAGTTGTCCCTTGAGAGCAACCTTAAGACCTTAAGCCTCTAAATATCCTGCACAAAACCCAAATGACACCAAGCCAAACTTGGGACCCTCCATGAAGAAAAGCAACATAACTGTATAACTAAACAGTCACTCTCACTGCAGTTCCGAGTCACCTGAAAGTCCATGGTCATGTCCCCGCAACCCTTAACCAGTTAACCTAACAGCTACTAAGTACGTATGTTGACCTTAAGCCTCTAATTAGGCACTGTGTTGGGTATGTTTGCTTAATCTGTGTCTTAACAAAAAGTAGTTAACATCTTACTTTTCTGATTCTAAATTGACAACATGATTTTGTCAATTCCCTCCTGAGATTTCTTTGCGATCCCACTGGGAAACTGAAAATCTTGTGGTAGGGACAAAACTTTAGAAGAGAGGTCAATTATTCAAGAAAAAGATATCATCCTAAAATAAAAATAATAATAAAAAAAAAAAAAAGGAAACGGAAAAGAAATTAGCACTGTATCCAAAGAAAAATCAGACAAGCGAAGAGTGTTTGTTGGAGCTCTACAGGCAGCATGTGCAGGGATATTTCAAGATGAAACAGGAAGATGGGTGCTTAGCTTCAAAAGAAGTCTTGGAAAGGAGGACACGCCTCATACAGAGCTTTAAGGAATTTAAACAGGACTGCAAACTGCCAATGATAGAGTATGGAAGAAAGTGGCACTTCACATGGACTCAATCACAGCCATCTTTTTTATCACTCCAAGTATGAATTGCATAAATCAGCTAATACATGCTCTAAAAATATGTAGGGAGCTCATCATGCAAGGTGGAGCATCTTCACAAGAATTAGCTTGCGGATCAACTTGGTAGAGAAGCTAACGACGACCAAGATGATTTTAAGTACACTTATTCCAGCAATGAACCTTTGAATTCCATTGTGCACCAAGCAGGTACTGCCTATCTTAGGACATGTAACATGAACTAACGGTAGCTCTCTTCGAAAAAGAATTAGAAGTTCATGATGGAATTGCCACAGATAGACTATCATCATTGTAGGTCAGAAACACTAATTTCTAATAATAAAAAAGAAAGATCCACTTTGGAGGCCCCTAAATCAATCAATATATCTTCATGTCGCATGTTGTGTTTAATCAACTTAAAAAAGATCCTCCTCAAAGAGATGAAATAACATGAATAACAGATTTCCGACTTTTATCAGTTCTAAAACTTCAGCACTGCAATGAATATAGAATAGTAACATCAGATCCACTGATCCATATCTTGTTCAAGTACCTGCAATAGAACAAGAAGATCAGAAGACTGTTCAAAGTTTTTGCTCACAAAAGCCAGTTGGTTTTCTTCCCTTATTAATCCAATTTTATTTAACAGTTTCATATAAAAAAAGTAAAGGGTAGGTTCAACTCATTATGTAGTCTCCAACCTTTATTAGCAAAGAGTTGCATATGCAAATGCACCCTTCTGAGGGATAAAGCACCCCATAGTTCAGCTTAAGACTTTCACTTATTAGACCTATGTCAACAGTACCCCCAGGTCCAGGACTGCCTGGCTTCACAATAAACTATGCTACACAGGTAAACTAGAGACATCAAAGTGCATGTCAAACAAGGGTGAAACCTTAAGTATTAACTATCAAATATTGAGTTCACACCAAAAAAACTATCAGATATTGAGTATTGAATAGGAAATTAATTTCCATGAAATTCCAAACAATACAGCATCAGACTAACTTTCAATCTACGAGAAATAACAAGCAGCAAAACTGAATTAGACACATGCTACACTCGACATGAGTATGCTATATGATCTCTTTCTTTTAATCTTAAAGCACACATGTATAACAAGAGTGCACAGATAAGAGTATGACACTTCTGATTTTGACTTGGCAATTTATTTTGGAAAAATGGCCAAACATGACCACTTACGAGTGTCTGCCTCGCCTAGGGACTTTATCATGGTTGCGGTAAAGTTGATGTCACAGAAAGAGTGTTATAGATGTTACTTATTGGGTTGAAGCTGTAGAATGAATTTAGTGGGACATTTGATCGGCCAAATCAATTGTTTGTTGGTTCTATCCACCATTCTATCGTGCATAGCAATTTCCCACCATACACTGGGGTGGCTCCCGGGGACTGGAAGGGTGCTGAAAAGGGCAATGGAATGCTTGCATGCCTGTGTACGTCGCAAATTGACATGTGAACCATAACCCATTATAGTAGCCAAGCATAACCTTGCTTTGCCACGCATCCCAAAATCAATATCCTCCATAGAACATTGAAATTTTTTTCTTAAATAATAGCAACCGTATAATACAAGCTAAGAGGACAATGAGTCCTAAAAGGACAATCCAGTTACAAGTGTGTTTGTGAATTTCTTCTTCTTTGATTGGCAAAAAAACACAGAAAGTTCCTGCTACTGTCTATAGAGCATAGACTCTATACAACGGAGAAAGTTGCTTACCAAGCGCCCCGGTAAGTAGAACTTCCCACATAAATTCTCATGAAATTGGAATTCTTATGTTCAACCAAACAAAATGGGCCACTTCTCATGAAACTCTATCTCCCATGAATAAGTATATCCCATGGGATAAATTACTTCTCATGGTTAACTAAACAAGCACAAAAGGATCCCTAGCCTCATCATAATCTTCGGGGCGGCCGATTGTAATCACGACAACCACAGACACACCAAGGTGGCCAGGGACGGTGTCAGATCCGCTCTGCTTGTTGCGGTCGTGCTCCAACCGCGGCCGAATGAGCCCCATCAGGGTCGGGGGCGGGTTTCTTCCATGGGCAAAGAGGATACTTTGTGGTCTCCAAGGACGGTGGTGGGCCAACATCCTCTTGGCCCATGGTGGGAATCCCCCCTGACCAAACGGGAGTCAAGCAGCCGTAGTTGAAGCACGATCGGAACAAGTAGGTCGGATTGTGGTTGCCAGGATCCCGATCACCCACCTCAAAGATAATTGTCAGACTAGGGCTGTTTATGCTGCTCATGCGACTCGTGAAGTAGTTACAAATCACCCTAGCGATTGTGAATGTTGGTGATAGACGCCCCTTCAAAACATTAAAGCCTCAGGGCCCCCACGGATTTAGCCCATAAAGAGGCTAAATAGCAGGAACGGAAGACCTATAACCACTTTGAGATAGGATTACCTATTTAGCTTCTTTGAGGACTAGGGTCAGGACTACAGGAGGGGAAACTGAGCAATTTTCTATATATATTGGGTTACATCAGGGGTCATCGTTGAGTCCCTTTTTATTCGCAACCGTTATGGATGAGCTCACTAAGACTATTCAGGGGGATGTGCCTTGGTGTATGTTGTTTGCCGACGACATTGTTTTGATAGACGAGACTAGAGAAGGTGTTAATGCCAAATTAGAACTTTGGCGGGATACACTAGAGTCAAAGGGATTTAAGTTAAGTCGGACAAAGACCGAGTACTTGGAATGCAAATTTACAAGAGATGGGGTTGCCTCGGATATGGAGATTAAGATTGGTACTGAAGTGGTATCGAAGAGGGATTGTTTCAAATATCTCGGTTCAATCATACAGGACAACGGCGAGATTGATGATGACGTGACTCATCGTATCAGAACAGGGTGGCTAAAGTGGAGGAGTGCAACAGGAGTTCTATGTGACAGAAAAATTCCACTAAAACTTAAAGGCAAATTCTATTGTACAGCCATCAGGCCAGCTATGCTATATGGGGTGGAGTGTTGGCCGGTGAGGTAGGTGCATGTGCAGAAGATGCGGGTGACCGAGATGAGGATGCTTCGCTGGATGTGCAACTCTACAAGAAGAGATAAAATTAGGAACGAAGTGTTGAGAGGCAAGGTGGGAGTGACCGATATTGACAACAAGATGCGAGAAACAAGGCTTAGGTGGCTTGGGCATGTGAGGAGGAGACATCGAGATGCACCGGTGAAAAGGTGTGAGAGAATTATACTCAGAGATTGTAAACGAAGAAGAGGACGCCCGAAGAAGACTTGGGGAGAGGTAATCAGGCAGGATTTGACCCTTCTAGAACTTACCAAGGACTTGGTCCTAGATAGGAAATTATGGCGTAGTAGGATTCGTGTAAGGATCCTCGTTAGATTATGGTTTTTGCATTGGCTAGTACTAGAGGTTGATTCATTTTGTTTATAGCCTGTAGTGTCTTCTTCACTTTATGTTGTTCATTTAGTAATATCTTGTGTTAGTATGTTTACTGCTTTACTTCTCTTGCCCTTTTATCATCCTTTATTGCTTTTTTTATTACCAAAAAAAAAAAAAAAAAAAAAAATCCTTTTTGCAAATGTATTTAAAAAAAAATAATAAAAAGTTTTTGTGGGTCTTTCGGAAACAGTCTCTCTTCTAGGCGACTAGTTAGGGGTAAGACTGCGTACATCTGGACCTCCCCAGACCCCGCCCTAGGCAGGATACTTACTGGGTTGTTGTTGTTGTTGTTGTTGTTGTTGTGGTCTAAGGCAGCAAGGGACCTTTGGGAGCTATTTTGTTTCAAAGATTCAAAGGACTGGGCCTTACTCTCTCATGTTGTATTATTCATTTCTTTTAATATATACTCTCTTTTTTCAAAAAAAAAAGCTAAAATTTACCACTCTGCGCCAAACAAAATCAATGTGGAACTTTCGGTCAACAAAACACACCCAAAATCGTGGGCCTGATCAAAAAATTTAGGGGGTGCGATCAGGAGGCAACCACAGACACACCATGGCGACCAGGAAGGCAAAGACAGTGGCAGACTCGGCCTGCTTGTCCAGTCGTGCTCCATATTCGACCTCCCATCAGGGATGGCAGCAGGTTGACAAGGACACACCATGGACGCTAGGTCGCTAGGGACTGTGGTGAGCCGCCATCCTCTTTGCCCACCGCAGCAACCCACCACCAGCCTTGGTGGAACTGATGAGGCCACAGATAGAGCATGACCAGAACAAGCAAGTCGGGTCCGCCACTTTTACCACTTTCCGGCCGCCACGGTGTGTTGTGGTTACCAAAATCCCGAATCGACCATCCCGAAGATCGGGCCGGGGTCATGCTAGTGTAGAGTCAAAAACAACAACACCAGCCCCACCATCCCTGAACTTCCTAGTGATGGAGGGTATGGGAAGGTGAAAATATACAAATCTTACCCCTAACTAGTCGAGACTAGTAATGATGTCTGAATAAGAAGTTCAAAAAATTTAACTCGTCTCAGAAAAGAGATGACTCCACAGTCCACCCAAATAGTAGATTACATAGCAGAGACAGAAAAAGAGAAACCTCAAGCCAAATTTTCACGACAAAGTCAAAACATCAAATTATTATAAAACAAGGCAGAACCTACAGAAGGACACAAAATATCAGAGCAAAGATGAGGATTTCGTACTTTCCTAACAGTTACACACATGAGAAAAGAACCTCAACTAGTAGTGCATCCTTGCCACTGCACGTACACTTTCAATTTCCAGAAAGTACAACCATGTCCCAGACTCCCAGTCAAGTCAAGTCAGTGCCAGGTCAGTATACATGGACATGCCGGTTACCGTATGCATGGACATGCAGGTTACCGTATGCATGGACATGCAGGTTTACCGTATACATGTACCTGATTCAGATTAGCATGTCCTATTACGGGGTTAGAAAAGTGTCTACCATCACTGCATAACACATCTGATCTATGAAAACCAATTAATAACTTGCTATAACTCTTCATCATCCAATCATAGAACATTCTCTCAGAAATTCATGAATCTCCATATTTCCAGTGTTCTCGTATGGTTACCCATGGATGCCACTCAGCTGATTTAAGTAAGTCAGAACAACAAACATTAACCTCACTCTAACATGACATTTTGGGTGGACAAGTCAGGGAGAGACGAGCTATGGAATTTTTGTTTTGTATAAAGACGCCCACTAAACCACTTATTTTAACGCAAATTTTCTAAAAGCAGAATCAGTGGACCAAGACGGATCACTTGAAATTCGTTAAATTACTATTGACCACAGAAGCAAACAAAAGTAAAGATTAGATTCATATTTGAAGGAGAAGCAGAAGATGAGCAAAGGGACCAAAAGGGAACTAGAAAACAAAAACAAAAAGGGAACGTTTGTTCCATTGAATGACACAAAGCTTATCCAAGTTGTCTTCATAGAAAATTCTTGCCAACTTTTTCTCTCTATTTTCTTATTTTGAAACGTCCCTCTTCATTTAGTGTCCAGCAAAATGATCACAACATAAAGAATCAAGGAAACTTGCACAAAGAGAAGAGAATAATACAGAAGGACAAGATATTAACCTACAATTCTGAAGCGCTTCTGTCCTTTTGTTCATCAAAAGCCCCAAGCAACATCACCCATCTTTTCCATTCTTCCCTATAAATCCCAATTTCAATAAAAATACCCAGCAAACATTAGTAAAGAGAAAATTCCACAAAAACTTAACCAGAGATTATTCATTCATCTATTAAATACTTTCTTGTTATACTATATTACTCTGACTAACCAACCGAGAGAAGCATGAATAAATAAGAAGCCACAAAAGTGATTAAAGTATCACCAAGTGTGCCCTAGAAACAGACTCACAAAGAGACTATTAGCGATCCTGACAAGTGCGGCAGAAGGTACCATGGGAGAGCTCACAACAAGCCTGCGCCTGAATGGAGAGGTGTGATGTTAATCGAGGAGTAGTTGCATTGAAAGGCAGGAATGACTCTATGCATCCCAATTCTCCCAGGTTCCTATAATTGATCAAAAGTCAAAAAATCAATCAAAAACACAAAATCAAGCAGCACTAATACTCAACAATCAAACTGCAAACAAAAATATTTTCAGTCTCCCATACATTCTGGGACCTTAAAGAAACATATCATATAGAATTGATACAGCCTGCCCATCCAAAGTCCTCAATTTTTAGAAATGAAAATCGATTGTAAACACATTCAGAGTTGACCAAAACCAATGACTTAATGATATGGATAAGACAAATTTCGAAAAGGGAAAATTTACTCCCATCAAAGTACCCGTTTTAAGGAAGAACCCAAAATTACGAAAGAAACCCATATTTATTATCAAACAGCTAACTGATCATGACAATAATTCATCATGAGATTGATAGAAAACAAATTCTACATTGACCAAAGAATGTATCGTATAGCATAATCTACTGCAATCGAATAATGTCCAGTTGCTGCATATAATATGTACTTATATAACAAAATCCCATCAAAAAGGCCCATTTTGAGCAGCAACCCACTATAACAAAAGAAACCAAGAATTATAGTCAAAAAGATAATTGATCAATGACAATAACAAAATCCCATCGAAGAACCCATTTTGAGGAAGAACCCATGATAACAAAAGAAACCCAGAACTAACATCAAATAGAAAGTTGATCAATGAGTATGACAATAACAAAATCGAGCCCATTTTTTAGGGGCAACCACAATAACAAAAGAAACCCACAATTATGAAGATAAAAAAAAAGGGGGGGGGGAGAGAGAAAATGGGGAACCTGAGAGGAGCAGCAAATGAGGGGCGGCGACGGGGGAGGCGCGGGGCAGAGGTAGGAGGAGGGCGAAGGTGAGGAACAGATTGTGGTGAGCGGAGTGATGAAGCTCTAACAGAGGACATGAATGACCTTGACAATGAACTGTAACGCCCAGCCATTTTCGTTTGTTGGTCAAGAACAAGAAAGGGTTTTGAGAGGGGTTAAGCAACTGGGTCACGAACACTTGGAAATGGGAAAGAATAGAGAGGAAAGAGATATTAACAAAAAGGGTCTTCAAGTGTTCAAACTTTTTTATTTTACCTAAAACCCCCAAAAAAAAAAAATGGCCTTAAATCCTCGCAATTTTTTAGATACTTGCAGCTGGGTACAAATGTCTAGAAACCCGGCCCCAATTATCAACCCAGCCCAACAGGCGACCTCTAGTTGGACCGGTCCATACCGCGATTTAAAAAAAAAAAACAAAAACAAAAACAAAAACAAAAACTGGAAGGCTGGCAACGATCAAGCAGTGTGAGTTTCTTTTGCAAAAACTTCTCACTTTCTCACTTCTCTCACTAACGTAACTGCTTAAATGCTAGTTTGATTCTTTAATCACAAAAAATTGTGTCGAAATTCAAAATTAATAGTCACTGACACTCAAAATCAATTCAATATCTTCAATTTCTGTTGCAGTACCAGAATTTGGAATTTCACAGGTATGAACTTCATTAATTTTTGCTATTTCGATTTTGAAGTTACACAATTGTTGTTTTTATGCTATTCGAATCTTAATCTCTCTCTCCTTTTTATTTTCCAGACATTTTATCACTCACTGAGTCAGAAACAGTTTCAAAGATCAAAAATTATGAGAACTAAGGTAAGAGTTACACAATATCATGTTCTTTGATTTTTAGGGTTTCGAAGATTTTATTAGATACTAGTTTTATGATTATCTTGTTGATTGCATATTTTATTAAGAATTTGAGTAAGTTATTATGTCTTTGAATGTCTCTTTTTCTGATTATATGTTTGTTGATCGCAATCTTAATCTCATGCTCATTGAATGAAAATAATGAACTATATGTTTTGTCGTGATGAACAATAGGTATAAGGTCTAATGTACTGTTTTTTCTGTTGTTGTTTTCATTATTAGAATATGGATGAGAATATTTTGAGTTTTTTTGTGATGAACAATTGGTATAAGTGTGATGAACTATGAGTTCTGTTGTGATGAACAATAGGTATAAGTGTAATGAACTGTGTGTTCTGTTGTTATGTTTTCAGTATGAGAATATGTATAAGAAAGTGTTGTGTTTTATTGTGATGAACAATTAGTATAAGTGTAATGAACTGTGTGTTCTGTTATTTTCAGTATGAGAATATGGATGACAAAGTGCAATGTCTAAATACATGTTGTTTATTTATAATATGCTGAGTTTTTTTTGTGATGAACAATTGGTATAAGTGTGATGAACTATGTGTTCTGTTGTGATGAACAATAGGTATAAGTATAATGAACTGTGTGTTCTGTTGTTATGTTTTCAGTATGAGAATATGTATGAGAAAGTGTTGTGTTTTGTTGTGATGAACAATTAGTATAAGTGTAATGAACTGTGTGTTCTGTTGTTTTCAGTATGAGAATATGGATGACAAAGTGTAATTTTGTAAATACATGTTGTGTATTTATAATATGCTGAGTTTTTTTTGTGATGAACAACCAGTATACTTTTGATGAACTATTTCATTTATCTGAATATGAACTATTGCATTATTAATTTTTTAAAATTGTTATCTATGATTCAGAATGTTAACATTCAGCAACAAGCAGAAGAGGATGTCTAGGAAACATTATTGCAAATGTAGAAAAGGGGTAGAAGAGTGAAAACTAAAGCAAAGAGAAATCTAATTGAAACTGTTGACAGTGATGATGATAGTGATGATTGCCCACCATCACATAAAAGGTTGCGTGCGGGGTCATTTGATGACAGTCTAGTGAAAACAGAAAAAGAAACACAAGAGGATATCTAAAGGGCAAAAGAAGAAACAGAAGACCAGCAAAATACAGAAGAAGAAACAGAAAACCAGCAAGATACAGAAGAAGAAACAGAACATGAGCAAGATGCAGAAGATGAGGAGCCTGTCATAGAAGGAAATAAGGATTCAATTGCAGAAGAAGAAGAGCAATTAAATGCAGAATTGGAGGAGCCTGTTAATGAAGAAAATCAACTAACAAAGGGAGAAGATGAGGAGCAGCAAGCTGCAGAACAAGAGAACCAGATTGTTGATGCAGAAGATATAAAAAAGAAACCAAAAAGGAGACCAGTAGATGATGGAAATCTACCTACAAGAATGTCTCCTTCTGGTTTGTTTGCTGTTGTAAGAAACCTGAATGATAAACAACGTCAAGCAGTTGCTGAAATAGGTTTTGGTAGTATTCTGGATTTGAATTTCAATGAAGTTAATCCAAAGTTGTTAAGGTACCTTGTAGACAACATTGAATTAGGAAGGATTACTATACAACTGGACAAAGAAGAACTTCCTGTAACACCTTATGATGTTTGGAGGGTGTTGAACTTGCCATATGGAGGAAAAGAGGTACTGGAAGGACAGGGAGTAGTTGGCAAGGATCCTCAAGACTATTTGGATTTGGTATGAGAATGGAGAATTAGATGGAAGGTTAAGGACTTTCAACCAAGTGTCGCTGAAATAGCAAAAAAGATGAGAGAGAGGGAGGACTATGGAGTCAATTTCAAGAGATACTTCCTTGTATACATGGATAATATTCTCATGAATGGTCACAAGAATCGTTTTAGCAAATACAGAATTTTGCTATCTGCTGGATGTTGATGATATCAAGAACTATGATTGGTGCACCTACATTTTCAATTCATTGATTAAAGGTGTAACTGATTGGAAGGTATCAAAAACGTGGTTCACGGGATCTACTGTATTTCTCACTGTAAGTATCCAAGATTTCAAATTCTCTTTTGAACTATGCGCATAATGTAATAAAACTATAAGTATACTGTTTATGATGAACATCCAGTTTATTTATGATGAACATCCAGTTTATTTATGATGAACATACTGTTATATTATGATGAACATACAGTTATATTATTATGAACATCCAGTTTATTTATGATGAACATACAGTTATTTTATGATGAACATCCAGTTTATTTATGATGAACATCCAATATTATATAAATGAACTATAATGAACTATGCACATACTGTGAATGAACATCTGTGATTGACAAACTTGATGAACTATTAGTATACTGTGAATGAACTATTAGCATACTGAACATCTGTGATTTGACAAACTTGATGAACTATAAGCACAATCTGGATGAACTATTAGCCTATTTGGAATGAACTATCAGCCTCTTGTGTGTGAAGTATTGATTACAACTTTATTTACATATAGTATATACATGATGAACATCAACTAATGTGAATGAATTATAGGCTGTTGTCAATGAACATCTGTCATTGACAGACTATCCAAGGTCTTAAATTTCTTTATGAACTATAAGCACAATGTGCATGAACTATCAGCCTGTTGTAAATGAATTATCAGGCTTTTCTGTATGAACTATTTATTGCAACACTGTTTAATGAATTTTGTTCTTTTATACAGTTGTTTTACTTCGAGAGAATGAAGTACGGATTACCGGATCCCAAAGCTAAGCCAACATTCCCAGCTATTCGTGGTTGGAACAAAGCAGAAATCAAAAAGAGAATAGATGCGGAGCTTGTCTCATGGTTTGGGAAAGGTAAAGTGGCACCATGGCCTGAATTGGAAAATGATCATCCAAAAAGAGTAGAAGAAAATACAGCAAAAGCCAGTACGCAAGAGGTGAGTGAACTAGCTGATTATTGGTTAGATTTATCTTAGGTAAAAATATAATAAATAATAGATTCATTGAAAATGTTCTTAAAATTTTGCAGAGCTACACTCAGAGGTTCAGTTCCACACTGAAGACCATGGCTAGTTGTGTTACTGATTTAGCAGAACTAATGAAAGAGGGTGGAATTGGTGCTGGTCAAATCCCTGGCTTGAACAACACATTTGAGAGGTTTGATGAATGTACTGATATATGCTTATGAACTATTAGTTTTCTGTGAATGAACTATTAGTTTTCTGTGAATGAACTATTAGTTTTCTGTGAATAAACTCTTGGTTTTTTTGTATATGAACAATGAGTTTTTGGCCATGAACTATTGACTTTCTGTATATGAACTATTGTCCTTTTGTATTTGAACTATTCATTTATTGTGAAAATGAACTATTGGTTTTCTGTAAATGAACTATTGGTTTTCTGTGAATGAACTGTTGATTTTCTGTAAATGAACTATTGGTTTTCTGTGAATGAACTATTGGTTTTATGTGGATGAACTATTGATTTTCTGTATATGAATTGTTTGAATTACTTGCTAAGAACTCTGTATATGCAAATATTGATTATAAATTAATCTGTATATTAATATTGCACTTACAGGTTTGCACAGTTCTTTTCTAGTCAAGCACAACCAAACAACGCTGAAAACGGTGGTGCAGATGATTGGTTTACTAGAAATGATTTTTATAATCATCCTGTGATGTTGGAAGCTGTTACAGAATGTCATAAGGCATTTGATACAGGATTCAAATGTGCTTTAAAGACAACTGGTAGCAATTCAGTAAGTGCTGCCAAAGTGCATCAGGATACCGTTGGTGAACAACAGAGGTCTGTGCAAACAAGACCATCTGAGTACACAAATCCTGTTGGTTCTACAGAGAAAGCTGCATCACATGGAAGGACTAGTGCACAAACAGCAAGTTCAGAGAGAACAGAAAGTGAGAAAACAGAAAGTGAGAGAAAAGAGAAAAGACCATCAATGATCATCAAACTAAAAAAGAGTACACAAAAACCACAAATCTCTGCACAAGAAAGGGGGGAGGATACTCAAACACCAACATCACAAAGAAAGACAACAATCTCTGAAGCAGAAAAGGGAAAGGGTATTGAAACAAGAAGGACACCTGAAGTTAAATTTTCATACAAAAGAAGGAAACCTGTCAGTGAGATTCAAAAAACAGTTGACAAAGACACAGGAATTCCGTCCTTCTCCCTTGGTCTCACACCCCCAACTAATGAACATATCCTTGAAATTTCAAGGACATATTCCAATGAGGACCCTGAGAGCCAAGAACCTTCCCAAAAGGATGAGTTTTGCACTCCACCACCAATGCAGACACAAGGTGATTGCAGTACAAAGGAAGATGACAACGAGTATTCTGATGAGGAGAGCCAAGATGAAGTGAAAATTAATGCGCGGCCAAAGAGAATTCCAAAGAACCTTCCCTTGGTTCTGCGTTCTCCTTTTTGGACAAGCAATCAAGGCAAGAGTTTGGAAAATGTCACTGCGAATGATAAACTCTTAATGGAGTTTGTGTTCTGTGACGATGATAAGAACCACACAAAGGAGTAAGTGGTTGTCAAAACTTATTTTCATTTTAAAAAAAGAAAAAAACTTACAGTTTATAAATATTTTTGTTTTTTCAGCGAGTTTTTGTTTCAATACCGAGAATGGTGGATCTCAAAAGAATGCTTCAGCATTTTCAATTTTGGATCGGACATCCACTACGAATTAATTGATATATGGTCTTTAAGGTTGAACTTCAAAAACAAAAAGCGTGGCGTCTCAAAGCCAAATCGCCTTTTCTTCTCAACAGTGTTACATGTAAGTTTTTTTTGAATACAAAATGACTTACCTGAGAGCTATTAACTTCCTTTGTATTTTGTTTAGCTAAGAATGAACAATCAGCTAATTGAAATGAACATCACCTTATTGTGAAATGAACAATCTTAACAGCTGCATATCTCTAGCTCCATGTTTCATGAATGAACAATCAGCTTATTGTGGATGAACAGTCAGCTTATTGTGAATGAACAGTCAGCTAATTGAAAATGAACATAAGCTTCTTGTGAATGAACAATCTTAACAGGAGCATATCTCTAGATCCATGTTTTATGAATGAACAATCAGCTTATTGTGAATGAACATTAGGTTACTGTGAATGAACATCAGCTTAATGTAAATGAACATTAGCTGAATGAACATCAGCTTAATGTAAATGAACATCACCTTATTATCAACATCAGTTTATTGTGAATGATCTGTCTGGTTATAGTGAATGAACAATCAGTTTAATGTAGATGATCATCAGCTTATTGTGAATGAACAATCAACTTAACAGCTGCATATCTCTAGCTTCATGTTTCATGATGGTTTTAACGTACTATCAAATGTTCATTTATTTTGAATTAAAAACTGCACTAATGTTTTGACAGGTTATGTTGGATGCCTCGGTTCTTAAAATGCAAACTGAAGAAGCAAAGGTAGCTTATGCCAAATATGTGCAGAGATTGGAAATGGAGTTAGATTACTATGGTAAACCAGACTTGAAAGATACTGACCTTGTAAGAACTCAATAACACTTTTCTGAGTTCTAATAAATATAAAGTCATTCAGATATTTGCTTTCTATCTTTAATTGTATTTGCTTCCATGCACAGGTCTTCTTTCCCGTCTGCAGGCATGGCCATTACTTCTTGGTCTATATTAATTTCAAAAAAGAGCGTTATGAGATAATCGACAATTGTCCACCACCAAGTGGTGTCAGCTTTGCTGACAAATATCAGGATTCTGCAAAAGGATTTGGTAATTATAACTTAATAAAAAGAAACATGAAACAAAATATGATTCTTTATCTAACATTACTATTTCGAATGGCTTATACACAGGTGACGGCCTATGCAAATTATTTGATAGAGAAGGGGATTGAGAAGGGGGGTGACATAGTGTCTTTTGATGAACATGTTCTGAAATTTCCATGGCAAAATGATGATAACAAGACTAATTGTGGCATTTACCTCATAAGGCACATGGAAACATATAATGGAGATCACAAGAAATGGAAGTCTGGTTTGAAAAAGACAAATGTAAGATTACAAAAATAACTTAAAATCTGTAATTTAAATTGAAATCTGTAAAAATAGTATTCTAATATTTATGTTTCTCTTGTTCATTTTCAGCATATGCCTTTGATGATTTTGAGGTCCAAATACTGCACAAGGCTGCTGATGTGTGAGCTGAACCAACTCAAAACCTGTCTCCTTCAAGATGCAAAAGAGATGATGAAGCGAAGAAGAAAAGAGCAAGCAACTTTAAAATAGTTCATTGAAAACTTTGTGAATTGGTCTCTGATGTTGAATTTCTATTACATTTAGTGTTGAACAACTTAAAATGCTGTAAATATACATTTCTTTGTTAGATTTTGTAAATACTCTGTGTGAACTATAAGCAGAACTTGTATGAACATCAAGTACATGAATGAAGTTTTAGACTTGTTATAAGCATCGAGTACATTCTAGCAGGTTTATTATTTTCAGCTAACTGAAATGAACATCAGCTTATTGTGAATGAACAATCTTAACAGCTGCATATCTCTAGCTCCGTGTTTCATGAATGAACAATCAGCTTATTGTGAATGAACAATCAGCTTATTGTGAATGAATAGTCAGCTAATTGAAAATGAACATCAGCTTCTTGTGAATGAACAATCCTAACAGCTGCATATCTCTAGATCAATGTTTCATGAATGAATATTCAGCTTATTGTGAATGAACATTAGGTTACTATGAATGAACATCAGCTTAATGTAAATGAACATTAGCTGAATGAACATCAGCTTAATGTAAATGAACTATCTGGCTTTGGTGAATGAACTATTGATATAGTGAAAATGAACTAAAAGGCATAATGTGAATGAACTATTAGGTTGTTAGAGATGAACATACAGTATATTATGATGAACATTCAGTATATTCATGATGAACATCCAGCTTCTTGTGAATGAACAATCCTAACAGCTGCATATCTCTAGATCAATGTTTCATATTGTGAATGAACATTAGGTTACTGTGAATGAACATCAGCTTAATGTAAATGAACATTAGCTGAATGAACATCAGCTTAATGTAAATGAACTATCTGGCTTTGGTGAATGAACTATTGATATAGTGAAAATGAACTAAAAGGCATAATGTGAATGAACTATTAGGTTGTTAGAGATGAACATCCAGTATATTATGATGAACATTCAGTATATTCATGATGAACATCCAGTATATAGGTGATGAACATCCACTATAAATCCAATATAAGTAATTGAACTTCCAAAAAAATAAAAAAAACAAACTAAAATCATTCAAACATCATCTATACAATGATGCCAAAACTGTTCTAAATCATCCACTATTTTTATGAATGAACAATTATGTTGGTGACTAACATCCAGTTTATTTATGATGAACATACAGTTAATTTATTATGAATATCCAGTTTATTTATGATGAACATACAGTTTATTTATGATGAACATACAGTTATTTTATGATGAACATCCAGTTTATTTATGATGAACATCCAGTTTATTCATGAACACAGTTTTTTAATGATGAACATCCAGTTTATTTATGATGAACATACAGTTATTTTATGATGAACTATAGGCTTTTTACAGATGAGCATTCTTGAATGATAGACTATCCAAGATCTTTGAACAACATACATAATGTCAATGAACTATAAGCATAATTTGAATGAATGAACAATTGCATCTGCCTTTATGAACAAATGCATCTTTCTTTATGAACAAATGATTATAGCTTTTATCAGAACAATATAGTAGAACAATACCAGAACAATATAGCAATTCTAAGTACAAGGTAGGTATTCCAAAGACCTATGAAATCAAGATAATATCTACACTTGTTCATAAGGAGGATACTCTAGGAAATACTCCTAGAGTATAATACATATAATAGTGTAAAATCCATTTTCTAGTAAAAGGTCCAATATAGTATATTTTGAGTATACTAGTTCAAACAAAGATTGAACTAGGCTTCATGATTATCATGTTCTATATTGTTTGCAATTAGATGACTTGTTTTTGTAGCATTCTGTTGTTCATTGTTGATGTAATCTGACCTTCTTGGTGGTACGATCATCTGGGAAATGCTCTGTGCAAGGAGAGGCATACAGTTGTTCATTGGTTGTCTCAAATGTTGTCCTCCTGCTACTGGATGCAACAAGTATCCTCCTTCACCAGCAAGCTTTTGAACAACATCCTACGAGTGTTAAACGGTTAGTTTTCTGCAATGAAATCTTACAAAATGTGCATTATTATACTGAATTTTGCAATTTTACCTTAACAGATTCTTGTACTGCAATCTTAGTGTGGATTCTTGCTCTTTTTGGATTAGCAGCTCTACGCCCTCTTATCACATTGCATATCTTGTCTCGTTTACTCACTTTCCTTTTGTTTCTTTCTCCTACTACTTTTCCTCCTTTAGGGTTTTGTATTTGACCTTTTGAGTTTGATGAATCTTCTTCTCCGTCATTAATTTGTGCTCCAAGTTCAGCTTGCACATTCTCTCTTGTTTTCATAAACCCGTCTTCACAGATTTCCCTTATTTTCTTGTTGGAGTCACTTGCTGATATCAAGTTACTGTATTTCCTTATCATCTTTGTTCTCCATATTGAAGCAACTATCATATTTGGTGATGTGTCTTTGATCCTTTTTGTTGGTGAAGCCGTACATTCTTCGATCGGCAATGAATCCTCACATTTCTTAGCTTCCTTTGTCCATCTATGAAGTATGTACTGCTCAGGGATCTTTCGAAAGCAAAGAACGTTATACATTCGTAATATATGGTAGCACAATATCCCATTTTGTGTATAGGAATTGCAAGTGCAAGTGCAAGTGCTTGTTAATGTTTCAGGATCAATGATAACTTCATGTGGAAATATATCAGGCCCTTCTCTCCAGACATGGTATACCATTTTCCCATCTGTAGTGCCACCATTTATTTGACTGCATGCTGCTCCATTAACAAACTGCTCCTCAAACATCCTACATGCACTCATTGTGTAGATTTCTCTTGCATGGCATAGTATGGCGACGTGATCAATTATCATTTCAGGCCTTCCATATTCATTTGTGTGGTTGAATGTGTTTTCAGTTCTTCTCCATTCTCGTACTACCTCACAGAATATGGAATAGAAGTCACATAAACCTGTTGTCTTTTGTAACTTCTTACAGATTGCATTGTTCTTTGATTCACTTCGCTGTGATGACAGAATGAATGCTGAGAAGTAATTTTTCGAAAAGGCTGGACACCATTTTTCCCTTGTAGAATAAAACTTCTGCATCCAATTGTTGTTCTCACATTGATATTCAGTTATCAATCTGTTGCATGCAAAAAAATTAATGATTTTAAAGTAATTCAATAAGGGTTCTTATAAAAAAAAATGGGAGAAAAGATCAGCAAATGAACAAGCAGGACATAATCAGGGAAAGAACATGTCTTGAGCTCTAGATTTGATCATAAATGATGTTTTCAGT
This sequence comes from Tetragonia tetragonoides, assembly GCA_038025085.1. NCBI lineage: Eukaryota > Viridiplantae > Streptophyta > Magnoliopsida > Caryophyllales > Aizoaceae > Tetragonia > Tetragonia tetragonoides. Next base: position 6,785,868 of record CM076151.1, on the reverse strand, counting down.
GTGCTTTTACAAAGGATTAACTAGTTCTAGAGATCTTTTGAATGACTATGTCTAAAATAGTAATTAAATTCAAACATTAATCTGAACACTCAAAGGTCAATAGTCAGTTAATCCTGTAATCTTTAAATGCAAGGAAAATGAACAATTATACCATCAAAATGAACAACCATTTATCCCAAGATGAACAATTAATTATCATAAAATGAACACCTTATCTTTGGCTTACAATATCAAGTGTTTTTGATATAAAAAAAGTGCAACTGAAATTGGAAAAAAACAACAGTGCAACAGCTGTACTGGAGTTCTGCTGCTGCTGGGAGAAGCAATGCTGCAGCAGCAACAATGCAGACACTTTATGGTCAACAAAGTCCAGCTCAATGATGACAATTAAGAATCAACCAAGTGTGCATTTAATCAATGAACAAGGAGGTACATGCTTATGAACAAGCAGGTCAAAGTGTATGAACAAATTTTGTAAAATTTAAATTTTGTTTACCTTTCCCAGTAGAAGTTGAATTCTGCTTCTGTGTCACAGCCTTCCATCAGATGATCAAACTTCTCTATGAATCCGGGTTGTCTCCTCAATGCTCTAATCCTATCCCTTGAGTTTTTTGTGATGTGCCAAATGCAAAGCCTGTGTTTTTGTTTGGGGAATACTATTTTTATTGCTGCTGACATTGCATATGATTCATCTGTCATTATTGTCTGTGGTTTCACATTGCCCATTGATGTTAAGAATGTATTGAACAACCAAACAAAAGAACTTGTTCTCTCATTTATCATGAATCCACAACCAAACATGATGTTATTTGTGTGGTTGTTTATTCCTACGAAAGGACCACATATCATGTCGTACTTGTTTGTACGATATGTTGTGTCATGTATGACTAGGTCCCCAAAAACTTCATAATCTTTCTTCATTTGTTCATCACGCCAGAAAAAGCTACATAGTCTCCCATCCTCATCAACTTCAAAATCAAAGTAGAAATCGTTTTCATTTTGCTGCCTTCTTTTGAAAATCTCAATCAGTGTGTTTGAATCACTTCCATCAAATCTCTTTGCTTCTTCTTGTGCCAAAGCATTGTATGCATCTACCTTGGTGAATCCCACATTCGGAGAACCTCCATATTGTTCTACTAACAGCCTAACTGCATCTGCTATGGGCAAATCACAATTCTTGAACATTTGCAAAAAACTCAATTGTTCGTTTGTAACACCCCTATGTGATCTCATTAGGTGCCTATAATTTTCAGGGCATAACACATGAGTATGTTTCATTATATGCTTTGTAACAGTCCACAGACCTGATCTATCTACATTGAAGTGTATGCATGCTTTGCAATTACTTCTGATGTCTGCCCTTGAGTAACTCCTCTCGTTTTTCTTTGAGTCATTCTTTTTTCCTGCCTTTTGACAGCAATATTGTCTCATGGATATGCTGTCATCCACTCTATATCTAATTTGGTCCTTTATAATGCTAAAACCTTTTGAGAATGCATAGTCATTTTATAGCTCATAAGCTTCTTCATCACTTTTTACATTCATCCCCATTAACTCTGACTTTTTAGCTTCTTCAGCATGCGCAACGACAGTGTCTATGTAAACATCCAATTATTGCAAGTCAAACTTATAATTCATTCAAAAGAAACTAAAGGAACAATGTAGGTAAAAGGAAGCAATGATTTAGGTTTGCTCAATGAACTATCAATATACTTTGAATGAACTATCAATATACTTTGAGTGAACCATCAGGATACTATTGTGAATGAATATTGAGCATATAATAAAAGAACATAGAATGAACTATTAGCATAGTATGAATGAACTATTGAGTTTTTGGGGATGAACATCAAGTATATTCATGATGAACTATTAAACAAACTAAGTATGAACTATTTTAGCTATTTTCAATGAACTATCAGCATACTTTGAATGAACATTTAGTATATTCATGATGAACTTTAAACAGACTATGAATTTTGCTATTAACAATGAACTATCGGCTTAGTATAAATGAACATACAATTATTCATGATGAACATCCAATTATTCATGATGAACATCCAATTATTCAAAGTTAAACCTATAATTCATTCAAAAGAAACTAAAGGAGCAATGTAGGTAAAAGAAGGCAATAATTTAGCTTTGCTCAATGAACTATCAATATACTATTTTTATGAATGAACAATTATGTTGGTGATGAACATCCAGTTTATTTATGATGAACATATAGTTATTTTATGATGAACATCCAGTTTATTTATGATGAACATACAGTTATTTTATGATGAACATCCAGTTTATTTATGATGAACATACGATTATTTTATGATGAAGATCCAATATTATATACTAATTTGAATAAACTATCAGTATATTTTGAGTGAACCATCAGGATACTATTGTGAATGAATTTTGAGCATACTATAAAAGAACATAGATATTAGCATAGTATGAATGAACTATTGAGTTTTTGAGGATGAACATCAAGTATATTCATGATGAACTATTAAACAAACTAAGTACGAACTATTGTAGCTATTTTCAATGAACTATCAGCATACTTTGAATGAACATTTAGTATATTCATGATGAACATTAAACAGACTATGGATTTTGCTATTAACAATGAACTATCAACTTAGTATAAATGAACATACAATTATTCATGATGAACATACAGTAAGTTCAATAAGCTCATTCAAAAAATCATTTCATTTTAAAATGATGAGTGTTCATCTGTTCAGATGACACTGTTCATTTCCTAGAAGATTAAACACATTGTATATCAGTTTATTTCATATAACAAAATATATTCAATTATTGAAATGAACTTTTTGAAAGCTGTAAGTGAACTTACTACTTTCATTTGAAATCAACTGCATTTTTTGTTCTTCAATTGATAAAGTTGTTGATGATTGTAGATGAATTGGTGAAGAAACCTCAATTGATGTTCGTATTCCTTCATTATCGATAACCTGCAGTTAACAATCAAATTGAATTAGTTTTCACAATGAAAATCCTAAATCTGATAAAATAAATATAAAATTACATTTTCGCTTGAAATTGTTGATGAATTTGAGCTCAAATGTCCTTCCATTCAATGTTGTTTGAAATTGTTGATGAATTTGAGCTGCGAAAATTCTTCAATGGCGGCTTTCTTCGCGTTTGAAGAGAGAGAAAGAAAGAGAGAAGAGAGGCGCGCGTTTTGTGTTTTTTTTAGCTGAGCAGCAGTTCGTTTATGTGGGGCCTGTTTCATTTAATAAAACGCGGCCGTTTCCTTCTGTTTGTACCCATTGCTGGGTACAAACGCAAGTATACATCACCCACTGTTAAATCCTGGGGTGTTTTTATTTATTTATTTATTTTTTTTTGCTTTTTTCACCAAGTCGACCTTTTCTTTTTGAGAGGACATGTTTTTTTTTTTTGGGATATGATTGAGATGACTGGTTGATTTGAAAATTCGCAATAGTTTGTTCTCAAAAAAGAAAACTCGCAATAGTAAGTAATATTTCTCTTAAGTATAAATACGTACAATATATAGTCTTCGCTTTAGAGAACGAAGATAGTATTATGCATAATGTATATCAATTGCCTATTCATCACGGGAAAATTTGTTAACGGGTCATCATTAGATTGTAGGTTTATCAAAATCAAAATATTGATAGCTCTTAATATAATTTGAAGATGGCAAAAGGATATATTTATTCAATTTGATAATATAAATCAATGACAAAGAAAGGAGTCCATCAAAATCGTGTTTTGACAATTACCTTGAAAGCAATATCCTCGTATAAAACTATTATCAGTGGATAGTTCCAAGGTTAACACAATCATTCTTGAATGTGTGCACTCGTGCCCATAAATTTAGAGAAAATGCAAATTCAATTGCTTATGAAGTCAGAAGGTGGTTTTAATAGTGTGGGCCGAATAAAAGTAGAGCACAACTGCTCAACTTATAAAAAGAAATGTGGATCAATGGATGTTACAAAACTTGAGGAGAGGTTGTGATTAAAGGATACAAATCCTAGCAATTAATATTGGGTTAATGAATCAAAAGTATTAATGGAAACAAATCAGTAATATAACAACAATGAAGTTTGTGATGACCAAAGTAGGAAAAAACCAATAATAATATTAATGAAGTAATAAGGAGCGGCCCAAAATTCTCATCCCACCACACTGCGAATATGTCATGTGCACGAGTCGAGCGACATCGTCTCATCTGTAGGAAAATCTCCCGAGAACCAAATTATTAGTGAGGGTAAATAGTTTTTTTTTTTTTTGAAGACCCTCATTTTTCCCTATTTTTTTTTATTTATATTTTATTTGGGTTTTCAATTCCAAATTTGTCTGAAATCTCTAAAAATATAACAAAAAAAAAGTTAGGTAGATTCGACTCATTTTAAGTCGTCTTATATCAAATGTTTAATCAGTTTATCCAGGGTCATAGTAATCTTTTTCGAGGCCCAGTGCTATGATAAAAAATTAGGCCCCTGAAAAACGTATAATAGATTGTGACCTCTAGACTCCAACAAGTTATAGCATAAGCATGGAACCAACTAAGCTTCACTTTAGTTATGTTACATATCTCCTAAAGATTATATTCTATTAATTTCATAATCATGGACCCCTCAAATTTCGGGGCCCTGTTCTATCGCCCATTCCGCACTCCCTCATCTACGGGCCTGAGTTTATCATTTTTTAATGAGTCTAACTTCAAATAATCCATAGTTTACAAGATAAAAATAATTAGAAAAATTTTCATTTAGGTGCTTTGAGGTTTTGCGTATTATTTTTTAGGTGTTCTGAGGTTTGAATAATTTCACTTAGGTGACACGAGGTTTGGTAAATAATTTCACATAGGTGACAAGTGATGATGGAGGCTAACTTCCGTTAACTTTCCGTTAACTTTTGATGAAGTGTGAAGGGTGATTATCTTTGATGATCCCGATTAACATTGATTAACATTGATTAACATGCTAAACTATGAATTAATTTATTTATTTATTTTGCAACAATTGATTTACAAAAAACCAAATTTTCGAAAAAAAAACTTAAAAATCCCAAAAATTTCCCAAAAAAACACCAGAAAATTTCCGAAGTTAATATGCTTACTTCACCCAGAAATTGCGAGAAAACACATCCAAAAAAATTTAGAAAAAGTGGCAAGAAAAAGACATGCTCCTCACTATTTTGAATGGAATGAATTGAGTTACATGAATTGGCTGGTTAGTTACCTACCTTAAGAAAGAAAAGAAAAGAAAAAGGTTAGTTTACTAACATTAATTATTACAATTAGATCTATAATTTAACGGATAGTTAACACCGCTATCTAGTGTCACCTATGTGAAATTCTTTGCAAAACATAGTGTCACCCAAGTGAAATTATTCAAACCTCAGAACACCTAAAAAATAATACTCAAAACCTTAAAGCACCTAAGTGAAATTTTTTCAAATAATTAACTTGAAATAGTTGCTTATGGATAATTTACTCAAAAACACATGAACAAATCAATAATTAATGATTTCAAGCTTTGTTCAAAAGAATAGGAGTAATAAGGCAACTCATAATAAGTGACCCCATATTTTTAAATAGTGAATTCCCATTTGTAATGGTACGAGTTGGTGTTACACAATACTTTCTCTTTATTTTAGAGGATTGCTAAACGTAAATATGAAATTAGTGAATGCAAATACTTTTTCTCAAAATACCCTTAACAATTCCTTACCCCTTTTCCTTTCTCACTCCTTTCTCTCTGTCAATTCTCCCATAAACTCATATTTGATTGTCGTCTGTTATCTTGATTCAATGTTTTTATATTAGATAATTAGATAATTGGCAAGTAGACTTAATAGCAACTCTTAAATCTATGGGAAAAAATAACAACTCTTAAATAATGAAAGCACCATTATTTGTGGCTGTACAAAAAGATGCTAGAGGATTGGGAAAGAGAGAGAGGCGAGCAGGTGTGGGCGAGGACGCCGGTGAAAGGGTGTGGCGGGATGTTATCAGGGATAGGTGCGGGTAGGTGTTGCGCAACGTTGACGGAGGAGGAGCTCGGTTGACGATGGGGGATAAAAATGGTGGAGTGTCGCCTGTTCAGTTGCCGCAACTCAACCCCACTAGACAAAACAACCCTAGACTCCGAAGCCGACTTCCTTCTACCACCCACTCAGCCGCCACCACTAAGAAACAAAACAACCACAACATAATAGCCACCCAGAAAACCTCCATGAATGTAAAAAGTTCAAAATTTAATAGGTATGAATTTCATCATTAATTTTATAGAAAAAACAAGTCATATCAAACGTATCATCAATGGTGATTCAATGAATAGAAGAAAATATGGTAGAGAGATTTGAGAGAAGAAAAAAAATGAGGAGGCAGTTGCATTTCTAATGAAAAGGATAATTTGGGAAACATTGTGATAAAAATATTTGCGTTTAGTAATTTTAGATTTACGTTGAGCAATTTCATTGTTTTATGACAAAAGAAAAAAGAAAATCACAAAAAAAAAAAAAAGAAAAACCTGAGGCAACGAGTGAGCCGGGCTTTGAGGATGGGAACCGAGTCAAATTCCCTTCGGCTCTCTGGGTCGTACTTTTTCATATCGCCGACTCATGTCAGCTGAAATATTTCGTCCCCAAAAACCAAAATTCTTCAATCTCAATCACTCACATATTTGACCAGTCTAGTCCTAATGCTTCATTAATTATTTATTCGAATATTGATTGACCTTCGACATCTCTCCCATTCATAATCTGGGTACAACACAGGCAAGTCACTAATTGTTTTCTTTTAATTGGGGTTTCAGCATCAACGTTCTTGAATTTAATTCAACATTTAATGTTCAAGTTTTGAAAATTAGTTGTTAATGAAGACTTTATTTTTGTTGTTGTAGATGCTGTTTTGAGTTTGTTTGCATAAGGAGCCGTAAGAAGACGACGTGGGTACAGATTATTTTCTCTTCATAAGGTATGTATGATTTGCTCTACTGATTTATTATATACTCCATGTGGGTTTTGTTTAGCTTTGAAGTTTATACCAGATATCAATAAGATGTTTTGGTTTTGTAAGATTTGGATTAGTTTTGCACACATCAAAATTCAAGAAGGTATCTTTTGAGGTATGGGTGTGAAAATTAGAGGCATTTCAACTATGCATGGTTAGTTGGACTCACTGTGTTTCCTAAGAATGGACCTGCCTGTTTGATTTGGGTCTAGTTGGAAGGGGCCGAGGGTGATATCGTAAATGGGTGTCGGAGCATTGCTTGTAGGTACAATTAGTTGAACTGAATATATGGTATAGCTCAACATTGCCCGTGGCAACTTGTAAAGATGGCAGTGGTGGGTGGGTTGATTGCCAAATGACTGAGTTTTGAAGGAGTATTAACTAAGGTAGATGGAAGGAAAGTAAAACACATGTTAGTTTGATGTTCAGGAAGAGATTAAATTGCTTCCATGATGCCCCATAAGAGAAACTTGATGGGGTGTGGCTTAATTTTTGTTTTGCTGATAGTACATGAAGAATAATGATTTCTGGAATAAATGCTGCTTGCCTGGTGGACTGGACCTTCATCTTCTTAAACTGTACATGTTTACTTAGTTCTAGCTTCTGTGCATCGAAAATGGGTCTTTTGTCTTCTGCTTTAGGGCTTCTCATTTAACATTCTGTTTTCCATTGCAATGGACCAATAAATTAGATGGTACCAGTTCTTCAATGCTCATCCTCACTCTGTTGGAAAATGTTTGTATCAAATAAATTTGAGACAGCTATCATAATCCCTTTAAAAAGGACTGCTTTTTTTTTTTTTCTAACTCATTTTTGTAATATGCCCTCCCCCCCTTTCCCCCATGTCCTTGTGCCTCACTTCTTCGTTCTTGATGGTTAACATTGTCCTATAATAATCCAGGGAAATATGTCTGGTCGGTTGTTAAGGAAAGTTCTCAAAGAACAAGAGAATCAGAATCAGGAAGGCAATGTGATCAAAGAGAAGCTGCAGGAGAACCTCGATGATGATGATGAGTCTGATTCTGGAGGTCAATCAGGAAACCCTTTTGATCTTCTCAATGATGATGATGACCATGAGTTTGACCAGGTTCTGCTTCTTTCTTGTATCTTATATTATTTTTACCCTTGATGCTTGATGTCTGACCATGTAGGGTGTTAAATAATGGGAGCTGACAATGGAATGTTTTGACTCTCATGAATGTGAACAATCTATCCAACTAGAAGTTGTTGCTTTTATGTTTTTCCTGCACTACTCCCTGTGCTTGTTTTGGGCAGCTGCATACTGGTAACTACTGTTGTTTCTTTCAGAAGCCGGCTCTTAATTTTGTTGCCTATCTGCTTTTCAATATGAACTGCAGGAAGATGAACCCGAAGCAGTTTATGATGATGTGGCAGAAAAGGTTGATAATTCAGAGTCTGCTATCAAAAGTTCTGTTCCTGTGGCCCCATTGTCCAATAAGAAATCTAAGAAAAAGAAGAAGAAGAAAAACAAAGAGGCTTCATCGTCCAATGCAGGTGGATCTACAGTGTCTGTGGATGTGGACTTAGACACTTTGTTGCTTGATGTTGATTCATCTGCTCGTGAAGCTAGCTCCAGTGTGAAGAGCAGTAATAAGGGTGTCAAAGTGTATGACAGTGTGATTAAACAGTCCAAAACATCCATTCTAAAGGTTGATCCTAAGTTCTTAAATGCTGAAAATGAGCTGCGGAGAATATTTGGTTCGAGGGTGGTGAGCTCGTTTGAGAATTCTAATCAAACTGGGACTTCTAGGCAAGTACGTGGTGGTAGGCGTGGAGGTTACAGTCATAGAAAGTGTATTCTGGTCTCCCCATCTGACCATTGGCCACGCTGGGATGGGTCTTTGTCCATGGAGCTTGTAGAGAGCAAGGACGGCAACCATTACTTCAGGTAAATATGTCTTTTGTATTTGCTAGTTCTTTGTAGTGATATGATGAAACTAACTCATGTTAACTTAGTCACTGTGGTTGAGTTGGCCCCATCCCAATTCCCTCTTCTGTTGCTGTTGATGAATGTCTGCTTTGATTAGTTGAACTACATATTAGGCTATTGATTGTCGAAGTTGCTATTTAACATTACAAGCTGTAAACCAATGAATATAACCCACATCGTTCCCCCCCCCCCCCCCTCCCCCCCTTATTTTCTTTTGAGAAGATTGATATGACATGTCTTTGACAAGTACTAGGGGTTTTCATGTTACAGGAACTGGGCAGTTGTGTTTCATGCTCCTCTTGTTTTTTTAAAAATTTAATTACTCCTACCGTCAGCTTTTTTCTTTTTTAAGATGAACCGCTGAAGTGTAGGCATGATGACGATTGTCATATCAGCATGGATTTATAGGATGAATTCCGTGATAAAATGTCATTCACCGGTTAAATTGGTTGTGTTACTTTTGTGATTTGTCAGTTTCCAAGAGACAGGGAATATGTTTCCTGGAGAATATGAGTCAACCCAGTGATTCAGCCACAAGTCAGAATGTAGAATGACAGTTGTTATGGCAGCCAATGAGATTTTGTGTTTAAACATTAAACACACACTTGTCTACGTTTCAGAATGTGTAGCTGAAAATTGAAACTTTATGTCTCACTAAAAAACAAGATTTGAGAATATGGTAATAAGTTACTATCATTTCATAGCTTCTCACTTAATTTGTTCTATCCCGTAGATATGTGCACTCAGCTTCATACAGCCAAGCACAGAGGGCATTTGAATCTGCCAAGGCAGTCCACGATCTCAATGGCGTGGCAAGCATTCTGATGTATCATCCTTATCATGTGGAGTCACTCATCACATTGGCGGATTACTTTAAATTCTCAGGTGAACATCAAATGGCAGCAGATGCTACTGCCAAATGTTTGTATGCCTTGGAGTGTGCATGGCATCCTATGTTCAGCCCCTTGCAGGGGAATTGCTGTCTGGAATACAAAAATGAAACAAACAAGCCATTGTTTTCAACTCTTTTTACTCACATGAAGAACTTAGACAGGCGTGGGTGTCATCGGTCGGCTTTAGAAGTTTGCAAATTGCTACTTTCACTTGATCGAGCTGATCCTATGGGAGCATTGTTTTGTATTGATTACTTCTCTTTAAGAGCAGAGGAGTATGCATGGTTAGAACAGTTCTCTGAAGACTATCAAAGTGATAACTCTTTATGGAACTTCCCAAACTTTGCTTATTCCCTTGCCATCTGCCGGTTTTATCTTGAACGCGAGTCATCTTCCAGGGACTTTCAGATTGAGCAGGAAAAGGAGAGTTCCTCTGGTCTGATGAAACAGGCTTTGATGCTTCACCCTCCAGTTCTAAAGAGGCTAATGGAAAAGGTTCCCTTGAAGGACCAGGCATGGGCAAATATAACTAAGAGTCGTCTCTTTGGATCTGAAGATACAGGAATCCCCTCTTTAGATCACTTAATTAGGATATATGTGGAGAGGAGTTATATTATTTGGAGGCTGCCAGACGTGCAGAAATTGTTAAAGGATGCTGCTTTAGAAGTGATTGAAACACTGAAGCATGATGCAAGTGAAGCCAATACTTGGGCTTGTGTAAGAAAAGAAGCATTTCCCTCAGAGAAGAACGAGTAAGTATTCTGATGATGAAAGTCTAATTATGTGGATTCTTTTTACCTGCATAGTGCATATATGTGAAAATTGTTATCTTCTCTGGGTTGAATCATATGTAGCAGCATGTTATTTGCTCGTATTCCAGTGACAATAACCTTAAGGGGCTATCTTATGCTTGACAATATGACAATAGTGCCAGGTTATGGTAACATGCTATGATGCAAGTGCAAATGTTGGCAATATTATCAAATAGGAACTGCATGTATAAGGTTTTTGGGGCTCTTGACCATGTTGTTCGTATATTATTTTATGCGCGTAGCATATATGGGACATGTAGGTTTATACTGATCTGTAGAGAATACAGTGGTGGACACTCATACTCGTATCGTATTTGATTTTGTTGGTCTATTAGGGCTCACAGGTCACTGCAGCATATATATGACCAGCTCTCGTAAGAACTGTATGGGAGTCCTTTTCAGAGGGACTATATACGCTGTTTTTTTGGTGGATTGGAGGCTAGGGGGAGTGGTACCATATGTATGCTGGCACCCAATGTTAGGAGTTATGAGGAAAATCATCATCTGTGTGCCTGATCGTCACATTCAATTCTATTCCTTTAGTTTGGTAGTTCAGACATAAGTTTTCTTCTTTCTGTGTTTTAATTTGTTTTCCTTTTTCAGGTATGGACATTTGCTGGTTTCGGATTTCTCTGATACAGTGGCAACCATGCCGCCAGATAATCTGCAAAACTTTATGATGGTAGATCCAAGGATGGGAGACATGGTGGAGAATCAAAACCAGGGTGGCAATGAACGAGTGCGTGCTCCACGTGATTTGGCTAATCGTAGTCCACTGGCTGTGTTATTTGAGTCATTGATGCCATGGGTAGATTATGGCCCTAATGAAGCTGGCAATGACGACCAACCCAATGGAGATAATGAAAATCATTGATTCCTGGCAACTTTTGAGTCTTCGATTTTTGTAACCTAGGAAGTTACTGTTATATATCATTGGATGAAGATTAGTTGTTAGTTGTTGCAAGACTGCAAGTTAAACTGCATAGCAAACAGAAAGATGAAAAGAAGAAGAAAAAAGAACTCTTTGAAATGACCTGTTAAAATCATAAGAGGAAATTCAGTTTAATGGTAACTATTCCATCTTGAGCTGCTAGCCTATTTGCTTAACCTTCCTCTTTATATATGTATGCTTTGCCATGGTTTAACTTTTAATTATGCAACCTCCTGTACTTTGGTTTTCCTATACCTAATGCTTGGTTTATCGTCTAGTTGATGTAATATCTGATGCTATCAACAGACAACAGTGGACACCTACTGATATAGGATGTGGGATCAGAGGCAAATTGTGCAAACAGACTGCACTGACTAGTGATTCATAATTCATCAATAATCATTCAAACAGAGGAACGAGGTTGCTTTGAGGAACTATGAATAATCATATAAAAAGTTGATTCGAGGCATCCTCAGGAAACAAGGGGAAAAATGCTCTTAATGTAAGGGCTCATTCGCTGTTTGCGTCAACGAATGTTTTGCTTGTGTGTTTGGAAAACCTTAAGGGGAATGTGCTCACACTGTGGCACAAATTAATTCAGATTTGATACTGTCAATATGCTTGCACAGAATTTCGACATAATGTAGAACAGCAAATGATACGAAACTGTGAATGAGATACTCGTTGGATGTACGATCAGAACAAGATCTTTAACAGACTGCCCTTTTTCATAATTCAATAATCATTGCTTTTAGATGAAAGATGATAGTACATAAATGGGGAGAATAGACATCCAAAAAAGAGGAACTCAGGTTGCTTAGAAGAATTCTTAGGAACCAATATAAAAAAATGTGAATTCCGTGTGTGATTTTGTGTTCTATACTTTTCTTGTGTTTGGAAGAAAGGCAACTGAGGCTAAAAATTCTGTGTTCACACACTTCGATTACCTATTGAATGTGTAGTCCATAATCGTAATGGATGAAATTCATACGCATCTATGTGTGTTCGCATGTCTGTCGGGAAGAAAGGCAACCTAAGGAAGAGAATATGTGTTCACACACTTCAACTGCCTATTGAATGTGTAGACATTACCAGATGAAATCCTTGTGTTTACTGTAGTACCTCTATAATGTAATCTCTTGACAAAATCTGATTCATTCGACCATAGGCCAACTTCCTCTAGATCTCCTTCACTCCAGCAAATATTGATTGTCAAACCACCTCGAGCCTTCAATCCTTTGACACAACCATTAGGCCATTTGTTCCTTGGAAGAGCGGGCAACAAGTGAAGGTCGGTGACAGTGCTCTGGACAAGCATTTCAGCTACAGCAGCAGAGAAGCCAAAGTTGGCATCAATCTGGAAAGGTGGGTGTGCTGAGAACAAATTACTATAAAGCCCTCCTTCAAACTCACCCTCGCGATCAGGATCCACCAAGTTAAACAGATGCTTCACCATTCGATATGAGTGCTCACTGTTGTGCAGATGGGCCCACAGAGAAGCCTTCCACACAGTTGACCACCCAGGACCTTCTTCTCCTCGTTTATGAAGGCTATAATTTGCAGCTTTGCAAAGATCAGGATTTTTCTCAGGAGTTATTGTATGTCCCGGATATATACCATATAAGTGGGACACATGTCTATGATTGGGGTCAGGGTCCTCAAAGTCTTCAGCCCATTCCATAATTGTACCATCCCTAGCAATTCTGTAGGGTGGTAGCCTCGCCTGAGCCTTTAGAACCCTTTGGATGAGGGTATCCCCACTTCTTCCCAATGTCTCCGCAGCAGAGACAATAATGGTGAAAATCTCTTTAGTTATTGCCATGTCCATGGTTGATGAGTAGCTCACACTTGCAGGCTTACCATCGCCTGGAGCTACAAACATATGCTCGGGAGATGTCGAAGGGTTAGTTTCTAGATATCCATCTTTTCTTTCGATCAACCAATCTAACAAAAATGAAGCTGCTCCTTCTAGTAATGGGTATGCCTTTTTCTCTAGGAAGCTCTTATCCATTGTGTAAGTGTAATGTTCCCACAAGTGAGTAGAAAGCCAAGCCCCGCCCATAGGCCACATGGCCCAAACAGCTTGCCCCCTGTCAGGAGATGTTTTTGCCCATATATCCGACACTTGGTGCACAACCCACCCACTAGCTCCATAGTTTACCTCTGCGGTTTTGTTCCCATTGACTGCAAGAGAGGACATGTAATCAAACAATGGCTCTTGGCACTCATGGAGGTTGCAAGAAAGAGAGAGCCAGTAATTCATCTGAAGGTTGATGTTAAGGTGAGGAGCGCAATCCCAAGGTGGGTTGATGTCCTTATTCCATATTCCTTGCAGATTTGCAGGCTGAGTTCCTGGTCGGGAACTAGAAATTAACAAATACCGTCCATACTGAAACAAGAGCTCAATCATCGAAGGATCTTCATCGGCTTGAAATGATCGGACCCTCTCTGCTGTAGGAACTATTTGCTTGTCACCTCCTTGTGTTGAAGAATTGCTGCTTTTTGATAGCTTAAGTGAAACACGGTGAAAGAGTTTCTGATAGTCATCCAAATGACGGGCATAAAGAGAAGAGTATGGGAGATTCTTTATTGAGTTCATCAAACTGAGGGCCTCTGAAGTTGGATCCTTTGTAGATTCTGAAGGCTTGGTGAATGGTCCATCGAACGAAGATGATCCCACCAAAAGAATGATTGCCCAATCTGCATTTTCAACTCTGAACTTCCTATCATCTAAATTATGTATCACCCCATCACCACCACCAATTTGTAAATCAAGAACTGAAGAAAATTGGATTCCTTTTGGATTACCATCTGCTTGAGGTGGGTTCCTTATACCTCGGCAACTTCCATGCATAATGATCTGATTTTTGTCATTAGTCGAGGAATTATGATGCATTTTGCTATCCAAAGACACTGTGAAGGAAAGAGAACCTTGCTTACTGGATGAGATTTTGGTCACTATCACTTGGTCAGGATTTGAGGCAAAGTGTTCCCTCCTGAATTCTACATCATCAACTGAATATCTCACAGTTATAGTTGCAGTATCCAGGTCTAGCTCTCTATGGTAGGTTCCTTCTGTATAATTAGAATGAGGATCGTCGAAATCCAGTTTCAGATCACCCAAAAGCTCGTACACCTTCACATACATGAAGCAAACAAACAGGTTAGAAACTCCGAATGACTGTAATATGATATTTGCAACCTTCTTTTAGCATACACCAGTCCAAATGCATCTCAAGCCCTAAATTTGCCTATACAGAAAACTACAAACAATTTACATGAATGCAGGCACTTGATAATTCAACCTCTAATATTCTTTTTAAGAAGTGAGAGAATTATTAACTTTTAAGAGAGAAAAGTTAACCATTCATGTCCAAAAGATAATCATTGTCCATAAAGTAAATAAAGAACAGATTAACGGCAAACCTACATTTGTATACAATTTAAAGCTGCAATATGAGGAGATCCAAAAAAAAAAAAAAAACCTACAATATGGAAATGTGCTTAAATAACCTTCTGATAATTACATCTATGAAACTATAACACAAGAGCCTCATAGATTATTACAAGCAGACATTTTAATCCTCACTCCAAAACAATAAGGCTATGAATCTCTGTTAGGCTGTGAATCTCCATTCCAGCCCAATGTACATACACATCTTGATAGGGTGCCATAATTGGACATTTCAGATCCATATTAAGCAAATAAGGCAATGACATACTAAATGCTTGAAATAGTTGAGTCCTACCCAGGTTCACAAACCATAGCCTACCCCTGTCACCAAGTTTATCTTATCAATCAAGAATACAGTATATATGATGTGTTTTATCTTGCATTCCACCAAATTGGTGAAACAAAGCTGCATTCTCTACAGTTACATTACTAGTTCTAGCAAGGATTGGAGGGACATACATCAGATGGATTCCCAGAGAGCTCCTTGTCTGCCATAGTAGTAGCTTCAGAATATTTACCATCATCAACGAGTTTTCTGACATCTGCCAATGCCTTCGGAGCGTTTGGATCTGCATAGCTTCCAGGGATTCCAGTCCAAAGTGTATCCTCTGAGCATAGTAATATAGTACTTATCAAACAAGGGGCAAGTGTTAAAGCTTTTGCTTTCTATTGACAAAGGTAGAAATTTGGATGTTAAAAGCAACAAAGTTAAGTAACTCGAATTCTTCATTCCAATCCAAATTATGTCAAGGCCAACACTTAATATTTCATATTAGGCCAAAACAGGCAAAGTCTCCTGGAAATAAATATCCAAATCCAATTACAACTCTTGGTTTCACAACTTGTTCCATCCTTGTTCCGAATTCTGAATAACATAGGAACTAATCCATATAGATCAGAACTATTCATGTTGCCCATAATAGAAGTATGCAATTGCTTCACAAATTTTAATGACTTCATAAGACAAGCAGATCACATACAGGTGAAAGTTGACAGAGAGTTGAAGTTTGTATCAACATTTTCATCAAGCTTTATGATGAGCAACCCAGGCTACACAAGAAGAGAAAGTAACCAAATTACTTTTTTTTTGTTCACTCCTTAACTTTCTTGTCTCATCTCCAGTTTGAAACTAATACATCCTCATCAATCAATTACCCATTGCCTGAGAAGACCATGGATTTTGAACTTTCACTTGTTACCTAAAGTTATATAATCCACATTGAATTCATCATCTTTGTCTTTGATCTTGCATGTTACCCATTGCCTGGCAATATGGTGTCATACAAAAAGGTACTAAAATGCAACTTAAAATTGTAATGTAAATTCAGAGATTTAAAACCCCATGACTAAAATTGTACTGAGCCAAACTAAAACAGGTGAAATACAACATGTAATAATCAATTCATAACCTTATCCTAAAGAAAACTCATAACAATTTAACAAATGCCACCATTGAAACAATGATATCATATACAACTAGTTGATAAAATAAAAAAGATTCAATTTTTTTAAGTTTTGCCACACCAAAAAAAGGGAAAAATTCTCTATTCATTCTCATTTTCCTCACTTTCTGATACAACCCCATAGCCCAAAACAGGAAAGTTAAGAGAGAATTATGGATAATAACATACCATTGAGATTAATAGTCTCAGAGGGTACCCCACCCCTGACCATGGCACCAAGGCGCCCATTGCCAATAGGAAGAGCATCAGTCCAATTCCTTGCTGGCCCTTTGAAGATAATCTTAAGTTCCCTACTTTCTTCTTCATTTCCCATCATCATTTTTGTTGATGGGTTCCACAATTCTGTCTCTCTTGCTTTCCCTTCTCCAAGTAAAATGAGGAGAGAGAAAGAGAGGAAGCACAAACACACAAGACACAGACATTGCAAGGGAAAGTGTTGGTTCATATACATATGTGAGTGAATGAATATGAATCAATGTGAGTAAATATTGTGAATCAATGTGAAAGAAAAACTGGAAAAAATGAAGAACTTTGGTTTTTCCTTGTTTATTTGGCAGAACATAATTGGGTTTTTATTTATATAATGACTATATTTATTAGGTTCTGAGCATAGACAGGTACAGGGCATGGGGCTCTGATGATAAGTGATACTATCCCTTCTGGGTAATGGTTGGTTGGTCACTGTGAGAGGCAGAGTTGAGTAAAGACAGCAACATCATTCTGATTTCTGTTTCATTTGCCTTTTTTTTACTCTTTTTTGTATTCACATTACATTTTCTTTTTGTTTTGCCCTTCCCGTGATTACTTAAGCCTGTTTAAGTGCAGCACTTAACAGAATTAGTATAACAGAATATTTATTGATCTAATCTCAGCAATTAGTGATTAACACTTCTTCTGTATCAGTAATGTTCACTGTTCAATTATAGTCACCTGAAAGTCTACCTATCAGTCATTCCTGTAGAATTAGGTGAAATTCAATGCACTCGTTTTTTTATTTGTTGTCAACTTAACACGTCTTAAGCTTTCACAAGTGTAATGCATACTTAATACGTCTCAACCTTCTACAGGTGTAATGCGTAATTGCGATAAATAATGTATTCGAGAAGATCTCGATTCTCGCTCATTTACATTTAGTCATTTACAGAAGGCATTAGGAGTTACCCTTGCTCTTATTCATACCTTAGTACCTTACTAGTTTTATTTTGAAAAAGCATACTGTATGAAATAAAGTGGAGTACTGGAGGGACAAAACCCATAGGGAGTGGTGGGAGTGGTTTATTGGTTACCGGACTTTAGTGGCACAAGGAGAAGGACGTGGCAGAAAGAAACAGGCCAAAAGTTTCTCATTTTTTTTGGGGTGGCGATTGACAAAGGCATTTGGCATTTTGCTCCCATTTTCCTCATCACCGTCGTCAACGTGGCTGATTTTGTGATCTTCACCCCATGCCATCTACTGCCACGTTTTCTAGATCAATATACATCTATTTACTGTATAGTTTTGGGGTAATAAGGTAATTATCTTCAGGTAACAAGTTGTTAGCTAGCTATTACTAATAAGTAAGCAATGTGGTAATCTTGTTGAGGATGGTATTTTGAATTTAGGATGCGGGTATAGAACGTCACAAAAACTTATATGAAGCGTCTTTGATCTTATATATGAGGCGTGATGATTGATGAAGGGTATACTATACTTCAAGGAATAGCATCATCCAATAGGTGCACTTTTTCTGTGCTACATTTAACCCCACCTGAATAATGTCTAAATCTGATTCTCTTAGATATCATGTCGCTTCAAGGGCCAGTCCCAGGACTTTATTTCCAGACAGCTGGGATGAATAGCAACCTGAAACTGATACAATAAGAACCATCATCATCCGACAATGAAATCAAGTACGCCAACTATGCCATTGCTAAATTATCCTCTTTGTGATGGGGTTATGTGGGGAAGCATATGCTGTCATGAAAGATACAGTTGCCAATGTCATCAATTCCTATACTTGTAAAATTGTGAACAAATCTCCAACATGGGAGCTTGGGTGGATAGCACAGTGGCGCACCCCTAACCTGTTCCTAGCAATAATCCGAGTTCAATTCTCATTTCAAACAAATAAAGATTGATCCTCACAGGCAAATAGAAATCCCTGATGCTTCCGGCAAGCACTTCCCCCTAAGAAATTCAGTGCCTTTGGAAGTTACAAATATGACGACAAGGGAAGGTGGGGCGATTGTATTAACTTCAAAGAATCAGAATCCACCGGGCCAGAAAGCTCCTCCCAAGCATGGTGATGTTTACAAAATGACAGCAGACTGTTGAGTAAAATCAGGGGTTTTCAAGCAATCAATTTCTCAAATTCAAATGCCTAGATCAGTTAGTCAACTAAGCGAGAACAGCAGGCGTTCTGTAAGGTAAAAACATGAAATATGTGTCTGTTGTCCATTTTATTACTCCTTTTATGAACTATTTACATGGAGAACAGACCACTCTAGTCCTATAAAACTCACTAAACCCACCCCAGAGAGGGAAGGCCCCTTTGTGACCTGCCTACAAACACAAAACTTTCCTCTGCGCTTAGATCAGACAAATATCCTCACTGAGAGCAGAGAGCATCGATGGCAAAACAAGTCTCCAGAAAAGCCATCAGAAGCAGAATATTGCAAGATGTCAAATATGGTAAGCCCGCTCTTTCCTTTCTCTCTTTATAAAGCTTCTATAACTATTGCCCCATCATCATCCTCATTTGTGATGTATGATTCGTCAAAAGGGGGCATATTATCTAAATCATATAGGTGTTGAACTCTTCTCTTGATGTCATCCAGTTCGGCTTGAACAGAGGACACCTTTGATGTTAGCTCTGATCTTTCCCGTTCCCACAAAGCTCTATCATTTTCTCGTTGCGACTGGACATATGCAATTTTCTTATGTAGCCGAATACACTCATTGCGGAGATAAGTAATTTCATTTCTACTTCTCTCTATGCTACCAGATGTTTCATCAGACCAGTGGAAATATTCGCATTGCTGCAATTTTTATAAACAGAGAGACAATAATTACAAGAAGATATATTTGGGTTACTATAAGGAACTAAACATATATCTGAGATATGGAGGACGTACATGATGATGTGCATTCTTGGAGCAGTTATAGAATAGTCTGTAGGGGTTTCTCAAAGTTCTTGATATCCTCAATTTGGCAGGCAGCCCACAAGAGCACTTCAACTCAGAGTCTTCACTGGTACTTGCTTCCTCTGCAGTCCTCAACTCATTCGAATCATGGGTTCTGCGATGTTCCTTCCTTCTGTGAAATTTATAAACATTAGTCAAAGAAACCACAATCACATTGAAATAAAGTGACGACATGGTGAACTACACATGCGGAGCCAATCACTTAGAGAATAATCTACAGAAATAAATTCATTTCAGAGATCAAGCACATGCAGTTGGCAGAGCCAATTTCTTTGACACTGCAAAATTGTTTCCATGCTCCTAACATAACACATACTGATTACAAGAAAATATATTTGTCCAATCTGCTGTTCTGTTGAAGGAATATGTGCGGAAAAACAAACCTAAAATTGCCAGTAAAGCATTCTCTATTATTTGAAAAAAAGAAGAAGCAGACAAACAGTATTTGGAAGATCAAAAAACACCAGCTTACAAGCGAAATGAACACGTTAAACATTATAGTGAATGACGTAGCCATTATTAACTTCACAAAAACACGAGCTGCTCTAGGGATCCTCGCACCTTATCCAGGCATGTCTCCATATAAAAGTTGCAACTGCAACGCCAACCACAACAGTGGCAGAGTATTTGGATAGCCAAACTCCTTGATGATCCTGCACCATTGTGAAATACCGAACCAAATTAAGTTGGGACCAACAAGAAGCTATTCCTTCAAACATTCAAAATTCAGCGACTATTTCTTCTAATATAGATGGTGTGAGCTTCTGGTTAAATTCAACATTTATTGTGACACCACTATTGTTCTGTACTTCAAACAAGAGATCAACATGCTGCATACAATGAAGGTAAGAGATATCTGGGAAACAGCATTGTAATGAAAATGGAAACGGATGATACATGAACAACAAGATGCTCTCCGGATTCTAGCATATGGGTAGTTGGCAGCTATTTGGTGTACAGCCGTACACTACAAGACAGTTAGCTTTACTTTTTCTTTTTACCTTGAGGGGTGAGGGAAAGGGAAGAATACAGCCAAGGAGTGGAGATGCGAAGTTATACTTGCTATTCATCCATCTTGACTCTTGAGCACATCGAAGGTCATTACTTACCAAATTTCAGTGCTGTGAACTAGACTAGGCCCTTATATGACAGCAGCACGGATTCTTCAGTAGAGTACTCTAGCTCCAGCACAGAGACCAAAGAATGAAACTTGAGTAAATGACTTATCAGACGATGTGCTTCCTTTCAGCTTACTGATTATGCCTTTTAGGCCTAGAAAAACAGTTCATTCACTTTAGGTTGCTTTATTCAGGGCTTTTTTTAACTTTATTTCTATTTCCGTACTAAATTACTTCTTAATCACCCAAAGCCAATCTCGTTCTCTAACTGCTCGACCCTAGTGACCAACAACTGCAGAGGCAGCCGCAATTGATGCCAACAAAGCTATGGTGACCACCAGAGCAAGCCATACCAACACCACTGAAGGCACAGCCTGAACCCACCTCCATTGATGGTTTCACGAACCCTCAACAACAACCCAAGAGAGGTTTGATCCACCTCTTTCAAAGCTCCTTCCCCTCTTCTCCAAACCCACCCTCGGTCCCCATCCCAAGCACACACAAAGTAAAAAAAAAACATGACGCCGACCTCTATAATATCACCGACCTTCTGAATCCCCGATCTTCAATATCACCCATGCCTTTGGTGTTCCGACTCTTACACCAGTGTAGCGTAAAACGCACTTCCAAGCCTATCAGGGACCGGATAAACAACCCCAAGGGTCTTCCATGTCCCCTATGGGTGTTCCGTGCGATGTGGTGCGAAAATATCCACCTTCGTTCCGGGGCATCCCGGAAGCCAAAAAAAAGTGGATTATGGCCTTCGTTTTCGGCTTCCCAGGACTCGGGTGTAATTTTTGCCCAAAATTTTTCAGGGGCTCTATCATGAGCCTAGAAGACCCTCAGTGCTCCGGGAGGGTCATCCGGATCCTCCGAACTTTCATATCACTCATGCCTTTGGTGTTCCAGTTCTCTTACACCAATGTCCCGTAAAACGTCATTCCAAGCCTATTAGGGACCGAATAAGCGACCCTGAGGGCCTCCCATGTACCCTAGAGGTGTTCCGTGCATTGTGGTGCGAAAATATCCACCTTCGTTCCAGGGCCTTCCGGAAGCCCAAAAAACATGGATTATAGCCTTTGTTTTCGGCATCCAGGAGCCCGGGTGTCATTTTTGCCCAAGCTTCTCCGGGGGGTCTATCATGACCCTATAAGACCCTCGGTGCCTTGGGAGGGTCATCTGGATCCCTAAACTTTGATATCACCCATGCCTTCGGTGTGTTCCGGCCTTACATTAGTGTCCCGTAAAAACGCTCTTACAAGCCATCAGGGACCCGATAACGAACCTTGGGTACCTCTTATGTTCCTTAAGGGTGTCCCGTGCGATATGGTGCGAAAATATCCACCTTCGTTTCGGGGCTTCCCGGAAGCTAGAAGCCCACAAAAGTGGATAATAGCCTTTGATTTTCGGCTTCCCGAGGCTCGGTTTTCGTTTTTGCCCAAACTTCTCCGGGGGGTCTATAGTCACCCAAGAGGACCTCCGGTGCCTTCGGGAAGGTTATCCGGGTCCCCTAACTTCTATTTCACCCATAGGACATGGAACTTGGGACGTGAGACATGGACGTTGGGACATGGGACATGCGACATGAGCGCTGGGACATGGAACATGGCGCTCGCTGTGGGCGTTGGGACATGGGACATGGCGCTCGTTGGGACATGGGACATGGCGCTCGTTGGGACATGGGACACGACGCTCGCTGGGACATGGGACATGGCGCTCGCTAGGCGCTGGGACATGGCGCTCGGGACACGGGACATGGCGCTCGCGGGGCGCTGGGACATGGCGCTCCCAGATTTTGTTTTAATAATTTGTTGATGTACGTAGTTCATTTCCATCCATTGTCTACTATGATAATCTTTGGTAGAAGAACTTTATAACAAAGTATTATCAAGTTTGTTAATTAAGGGTTAAATAATCGTTTCCTAAGCACTCAGTCAAATATAGATCAAAGTTTACAGTATGACTAATCATAATAATTAGAACTATAATGCAACAAACAATGTCATTTAAGGGTAGATACCTCTAACTTTTATAGAAGCGCCACAAGCCAATGAATAAATTCTTTTTTTTTTTGTCAAAATCTAATACACGACCAGTGAATGACTATTACCATGACTTGAGGGCATCCCCCCCCCCCTCCCCCAACATTTCAATATTTGTTGTAAACAAATTAAGAGTCAAGCTGCATGAACCTCTCTAAACCCCGCATTGGTGTTGTTTAGTTTTATTTACCAGTTAATCACAAAATTAGCACCAAAAAAGAAAACTATTACAACAAAGTTTGAAGCAAGGCAACCCATCCAAAAGCATTAAATTTAAAAAGAAAAAACCAAAAAGAGCTCAAACAACCCGTGCGATGCACTAGTTTGACTAAATAACTTATCAGACGACGTGCTTCCTTTCAGCTTACTTATTCCGCCTTTTTAAGCCTAAAGAAACAGTTCTCTCACTTTAGGTGCGTTTTTCAGGGCTTTTTTAAAAAAAAACTTTATTTTCTATTTCTGGTACTAAACTACCTCCTAGGCTCCTACTCATTGATGGTTTCATGAACCCTCAACAACAGCCCAGGAGAGAATTGATCCACCTCCTTCAAAGCTCCTTCCCCTCTTCTCCAATCCCACCCTAGTCCCCACCCCAGACACAAAATAAATAAATAAATAACCCATGACGCCAACCTCACGCCTGCTAAATCCCAACCAACTTCTCAAATTTGGAGTGGATTCACCCAAACTCAAGCAAGGATTTGCCAATCAAAAACAGTGAGAGGAAAATCAACAAACATATCCCACTTGATGTTGGCCCAATCCAGGACTTCAACCACCACTTTTACTAATATTATGTCCACCATCAAAGGAGAGAGAAGTTAAAAGCGATGGATAAGAATCATAAGATGATGTAAACTACTCAGTGTTGCCACCTGTGCGCTCCCTCTCTATGTAAGGGATGAATGGGGGAAAAGTAGAATTGTGATGGATTCCTTTTGCCTTCCTTGTTTTAGTAAAACAAACATATACAACAAGATGAAAAGGAGTACTACTAATTCAAGCTAAAAACCAAACAGGTATGCCAAGAACGCCGCTCCTTCTGCCTTTGTGTGTTATTGTTTCCATGTGGAGCTCAAAATTGATTCCATCTTATTTAAAAAAAGGTGTTTCTTGGTCTTTAAATGTTCATTGAATTTCCGCACGTTTCCAAATGAAGCTGAACAAGACACTGTTGGCCACTAGCTGTGGACTATATCCAAATGACTCAGTAAATGACTCAGTAATCAAGATTGTAATGGAAACACCCTCTTTGGGTAAGGATGCATACATCTAACTCCTATGCTGGAAAAAAATGCTATCATTAGGTATGTATGACTTCAACTGCTAGTCTGCTAGCTACTAGCTTGAATTGAATCCTTTACCAAAGAGCGTAACATGTAGACAGAAACAGTGAGGAGGATACACACTAAAGATTTTAAGGGGGTCTTCTAAAACTCATCACCCTCATCCTGAACATCTACAGCTAAGGAGATCTTGCTGCACCCCACCCCCCCCCCACTCCCACCCTACCCCACCCCCACCCCGCCCCCGCCCCACCCCAACCCCACCCCCGCCCCCGCCCCATCAGCTATCCACAAACCGTGAAGTTTCACCTTGATTACCATCACTATATGTATCCTTCGGGAAGATGACATGAAATAACTCGACAAGCAGGACACTGTGATGTTTTAAGCAACAGATGCATACAATTGTAGCAAAAAATATCCACACTCATACCTACACTAAAATGTAAACGATTTTACGATTACTTCTAGTCCAGCACTTGCGTAATTCAAATTCAGAAGTTCCGTTCTAGAGTCAATTACCTTGCAATTGCTAAGTGACATTATATACCTTTGTTAGAAAGGATTAATTAGTACATTACGATAACAACAACAACAAAAAACAAGAAACAGGAAAAAACAGATACCACTTTCACTACGTAGCCACTAGCCTAACCAAGCACATTCCCAAAAAAGTATCGAAAAGGAAAAATCGCACGCTAAAGTAAATCAAGATTCAAGCCACTTTGACAATTTCTTATCATCACTTTACGCAACAGAAAGGTCCTTTTCTATGATTGCAACACAAATAAAGAGCAACATCAAAATGAAATTGACATCCCAATTCCAAAACAAATAATCCAATAGAATCATAATGATTAACCCTAGCTGGTAAAAAATCTAAAAATATATGTAATCGTCAAACAAGAAATTTGGAAAACAATTTAGCTAACGACTAACCAGAGGATTAAAATTGATGAACGAAGACGAAAATCTGGTCCCGAAAGCGGAAATGTAGACCAACATAGCAATCGACCATTTCCAAGGGGCATTGAAAAGTGAAATATCCAATTCGCGCTAGGGTTTGAACAATTTTAGGGCAAAAAGTGGCAAATAGGCTAAAGGTGAAAAATTGAAAGCAAAATTGATGCGCAATTTGGGCCAATTGAAAACCCTAACCTCGTAATCATTGATAAATTGTGGCTAGGTTATATCTATGATCTATATGCTGAGATGGTAGAAAAACCAGGCTTTGGAGAATCTTTAACCAACGAAAGCAAATTCGTAAATCGAAAGGATTTGGAGCGAGAAAATTAGCTCATATTTATTCCAAAGTCGGCATATTTTGTTGCGCGAAAATATTTTCAGCAATGTATAAATGACCGTTAATTATTGGTCTACAATAACGGCAAAGCGGGCAAAAGTTCTACATTTCTTTGTTTTTTTATTACTATTATTTTTGTTTTTAATAACAAGAAGGGTTCTATTTGTTAATCTAGATTGTATTACCTCATGTTAAACCTTGTGCAACTAGAAGGAAAAAAGTTATATACAAAAAAAAAAAAAAAAAAAAAGCTAGTGCAACTCCAAGTTATAAGTAAATGTTTCTAAGAGTTTAAATTATACTCCTAATACTCATTAATGTACTTCTAATTGCTTAAATTACTCAAAAACTAAGGAAGGAGAGAAAAACAACAATCTCTAAGAGGTTTAATGTAGTAGATACCATACTTCGTAATTATAATTTCACTAAAAATAAATACAAAATAATAATAATTGATAGAACAAATTAAAGTAGGCATTTAACATTAATAACATAAACATATTCATTATTGATGTCTAATTTATAATAGTAGATGGCATATATATTTACATGGTTACATAAAACTAACTCATTTACAAGTTACTACTTGCTAGGAATTAAAGGCAAGTCAACTTCATGACTCCATTCTATGCACCTAGTTTCATAATATGAGCTCTCTACATCACTAGGCCAGTATGTCAACCACACCTTGCCTCCAATTCGCCACTTTAATACACTTCCCTCCATTTCTTTGCTCAATCTCCATTTTACCTCTTCACCGTACTCATTTCCCGTGAATACAAGACCACCCGATTTCATGAAAAGTCTATTAACTCTAGAATACCTTTTCCCTAAATCATCCCTATATTTCTTATCAACACTTGCACCACCATTTAACTTGGTGCTATATACTTCAACTCCATTCGTATTCTCATACAAAATTGCATCGAAAATCGCTGTATTACCCTCTACATCTTGGTCCCATCTCCAGTTCTTCATCTTCATCTTTGTTGAAGTCCTTGACATAGTTTTAACTTTCGGAGTCTTCATCTTGCCAAAACTTCCTTTTACTAGCTTCTGTGTTTCGACTTCTCTTTCTTGATTAATAGTTGATAGGCCTAAACTTAAACCACCCACATAATTAGATCCTAACTCAGGCCCAACCCAAAACTCAATTCTCGAGGGAAAATACAATTCTTCACGAAATTCCATGTCACTATTTTCTTCATTTTTATTGAATCCTAATTTCACCACATGGACCCGTATATTGTCCACACGGGCGGTGACTTGGATATGGCTCTCATAAAATCCAACTGAATATTCTAATTGGATATGAGCCTCTAATTGTTGGTGAGCCAAGGCATATCTAAGTGCTGATTCCTTAGCCTCAACAAAATGATACCCTTCTTTCTTATCACTACTAGAGCACGTTTGCTCCATCGCCCACACGGGCGCATAGCCTTTCATCAACCAAAGGCCACAAGCTTCAGAAGCATAAGAGAGACCTAACTTAGATGGCAAAGGCAATAACAATGGTAACCCTATGCGAATCTCCCTTATAATTAACCACTTTGTTAACATGTAACCAATTGCGCGTGCAAGACACAACTCAACATCAACACCAATAGACATCATGAAAGCCTTCAACACAGGAAGATGACTCTCCCGTGACAACAATTCAAGGTTAGGAGCTAACAACGAGTGGAAATAAAGTGACCCTACATCACTAGGTGAATCACATGCACACAACCAAAATAAGCGTGTTAGTAACACAAGATTGAAAAAACTTGAAAATGTTTCAGGTGAATGTGTTTCGAGTATCCATTCAACTGCCTCGAGTTTAATCTTTACAAGTCGGGATCCTTTGTGGGTATGGTCATGGTATGTGATAGGTGCACGATTTATTGTTTCTTGGATTAGTTGAAGAACAAAGGGTAAGAAAGGCTTATCAGAAGACAAAGGACATGGATCAGATAACCAAATGGTTTCTTGAACTTGATCATTAGAGTGAAATCCTTGTATACAAATGGAAAATGTTATGCACAACTCCTCACTAGGTTTTGATGAACGTTGAGCTCTGAGTAAAATTGATCGAGTTTTGGTAATTTTATTTGTGTTTGAGCTTGTGAGTTGGTAGTTTAGTTGTGCTGAGTTTGATTGGTTCCAATCAGGGGAACTTGGTAGATCACAAATCCATGACCAAACATCCATGTTTAGGCTAGGGGTTGGAGTGGACTATGGAGAGTGGAGAGAAAACATGCAAGTTAGGGAAGTGTAGTATTATGCAAATAAGGCTACGTACGTTGTTTTTATTGAGAGAATGAGTGATTGGAGGTGTGCCAACTTGCAACTAGTTTTAGCCACCTAAGAAAGAAAGGTCCCAAATTAAGGTATCTAAATGGGTGGTCATAAAGTTAGTAGTTAAACTTCTTTGTTTTATTTCATTCAATGTTTATTGCCACCAATTTGCTAAATTTTTTTTTCTTCTATTTTTGAGTCATACTGTATATATCAAGGTTATTCACCATTAACTACAGTGACTATTTTTCATTGTTGGCCTGTAGGCAGTTTAAAGGGTGGGACTATTGGTCTATGCCCTGCTAAGACAAAATTCGAACCCTCTATCTTAATTAATGATGGATAAGTTCCTAGTCCTTACCACTCAGCCGCACCCCTTATTGGTTACCGGCCAATTTGCGAATCCATTAGATATTTTCTCAACCAAATTAAATTTCACTGGTCATAGTTGTTCTATATCTTGCATGGCCCGTGACTGAGTACTTAGCTTCTTGCTACGTAGGCCGCAAGCTCATGAAAGGTGCTTCTTGTCTTGAGTGGTGAAGGAAAGAGATTGCAAAGAAGTTGACGTGGATATTTAGAGGGCAGTCAGATTTGGACAACACAAACCAGGGATGTTCTTATATGATCAATTGCAGTTAATACATCAGCATCCGAGCAAATCGACAAACACTACGTGCTAGAATTTGTACCACTTATTATAGGCTTATAGCTAGCTCGTTGGATTTCTTCTTGGAAAATTAGGATTTTATAGTTATTTTGAATACATTTTCAAAAATGCTTCAAATGTGGAACAGATTCTTTGTGGAGTCTTGACTAGTGAGGGATAATTAAGATTGTACATTTTAAATGTATTTTTATCACATTATTTAGGTATGAAGAAAGAAAATATTTTTCAATTTATTGGGTGGTTGAGGATTCAGCATAATCCTAAAATAATTATTTTATTTGGTACGTGAAATGTTAAGTTGGAAAGAGATTGTTTATTGGAAGGAATAAGAATGATGAAATACAAGGTGTATCTGATGTCTTATATTTGGAAACATTTCTAGGGACACTAACCAGATATTAGATTCCTTCGTTTGCTCATACTTAGAGAAATTGTGATCGAATAACTTATTCAGTCATTTACTTACATAAGTCTTAATTTACTCATCGTCTACGATTTAAGTGTGTGTCAAAGTACGATTCTAGTTAAATTTGTATGAAATAGATTCACAGTGAGATGAGAGTTACTTTTTAGATATAATAAACATGATTACTAGTATAAAAAGTTAGGAGTTACATTATCACACAATAAAAATATCTCATTCGAAACTTACTGTTTTATTTTATTTTATCTCTCTCTTAGAACCTGTTTGGGAGTTGCAAAATGAAGGGGAAGGGAGAGGAATGAGGGGAAAATAAATAGTTCTCATTGTTTGTAAGTTTTTTTAAAGAGGGGAAGGGAGGGAAATCAAAGGGAACAGTTCCCCTCCATTCCCCTCCATTAACTCAATTTTTGTTCCCCCTCAAATTGGAGGGAATGGAGGGAAAGGGAAATTTTTAACCGACAATAGTCAGGTACCCTCCATTCCCCTCCCTTCTCCTCACTTAAACTCCCAAACAATGTGAATTATTTCACCTTCATTCTCCTTCCTTCCATTCCCTTCCCTTCTCCTCCCCCTTATTCTCTTCCCTTCCTTTCCCACCTAAAACTCCCAAACAGGCTCTTAGGCTCCTGACTTTCTTCATGTACCCCCTTTGGCTTAGATGGGTTTGTTTTCCTATTCGGGTTGAAAATTTAGATCCAAGAAAATTCAAAAAGAAACCCATTCATTTGTTTTGGGTCTTTATGTCATGGTAGCCAAAATACTGAACCCTGCCCAACAGCCCAAACGACATTTTCTGTCCCACATCTCTTCCACCGAACCAAAAAATTGCACCTCAGAGAAAGAGAGAGAGGAGAGAGAGAGAGGAGAGAGAGGAGAGAGAGAGATCAATGGTGGTAGAGAAAATGCAGAAGGTACTACGAGCATACGGTGAGGTGCTAAGGCTAATAAGGCGACTACCAAAAGACACAAGGGGTTACTACGCCAAATTTGCCCGTGAGAATTTCGTCAATTATAGAGAAGTTGACGCTTCTGATACCGTCGCCATAGATGAGCTTCTCAATCGCACTTATAATCATTCTCTCTGGGTCCTTCACAAGGTCATCTCTTTCTCTCTCTTTTGTACTGTTTCTCTTATTTTTTGATATTTCTTGCTGAATTTTTTTTTGGGTCAATTTGGGTTTTTTTTTTTTTTTTTTTTCCTGATTTTGGTGAATGCCCTTTTGGGGGCTCTTGGCAATTTCAGTATTCTGTTGATGAAGCTGCTGCAAACAAGCTGAAGCAGGTCTGTAGCGCGTGAATGTTGCGATCCTTGTTGATAATTCCAGGTTATACTTAAAAATGTATCCAATTTTGCATGAATTTAGTTAAAGGGTTTAACTTTGACAGATGAATGTTTTTGTGATCACTTGGGATTTGGTTGGTTTATAGTTGGGTATATATTTTGGATGTGCCCAATTGTTTGGTATAAGAAATTGACTGTTTTATTGCACTTGTAAGGTGATAGAAAGGCTAGGATGTTACCACTTGTATGTTTTGTTGTGCAATTGCAAAACATTTTGTAATGGAAGTGAGAATCTGGGATTGAACATATGAATGTCTTCAAAATTGTTTGTTTTTTTTGACATCTTGGTGAAGCTGCTAAATTGGGATTGTATCTTTGCCTTATAGTGTTCTTATACTCATATTTATTCATGTAAAACGCACAAAGTAGATAAACATTAGACACATTTTTGTTGTCTATGTTTGGTAGGGCACAGCCACAAAGTAATGCCATTGAAAGTGGAAATCTGTTCTTCGGGTTTTACCAGTATGGTTCAGGTTCTTTCACGCTAGTTGCACCTTTACCAAATGTGAGTTTAGTGATTATGAAGCAATAATATTGCTCTTTAATATCTGGGTGCATTGGTTTGCTGCTCCTATAACTGTTTGTTTATGGTTTTGCCAGTTTGCACTTGCCATTTTGACCATAGAGAGCTAGTTCATTCTGCTTTTCTAACTGTCAAGCTTTTTCTGGGACCTTTTACCAGTGCTAATTTTGAATACCTTGCAATTGCTGTGTTGAGTGTTCCTCTTTTCAAATTTTTAAATGGTATTGCTTGTTATTGGTCAATTTTGTTGCTGTGGAGTAGACCAGAAATCTTTTCTATAAAATGTATAGTATATATGTGTTGGCCCGTGGATGGGGCTCTACCTAATGAGCTTGGGCATTTTTATACAAGGGTAGCTCTGGTGAGATACATTTTGCATTTCTTATTGTTTCCGGCTTTCTTTTGATGCTTCAAGACCTGTTCCCCTCCTCGACCCCCTGGAAAACGATCGACTAATTTTCGCTAGTCGATAATATGTTATGGTAGCATTGCCGAGATGGTGTTACAAGATCAATTTTAGCCAATACGTAGAAAGGTTCCTTCCATTATTTTTAGTTTTTGTCCCCTTCATGACCTTAAACCACCCTCTTTTCTAAAGGGAATGTGAGAGGGTCACAAATTCTGGTGGTGTTACAGCAGTACCAAGAGAAAGCTTCTTTTTTTTTTTTTTTTTTTTTTTTTGTGAGTAGTATCATGAGAAAACTCCTTGATTACTAGTCCTATAACATAACATGCTACCTGTAGTTTTCTGAGTAAGTCCGTTAACAAGGATGATGCATAATTTGATATAGCCTCTTAAACCTCTATTGAATACAGCATACAGGAATATTTACAAAGGGTTATCTTGTGTAGTACCCCTTGTTATTTCCTATAGTATTTGATATGGTTGGGCAAAAATTACATCATTACCTGTTCACCTCTTTAGTCTTTACACAGAGCCTGGAAACTAAGAGTGAGTTTTGTTTTCTTAAGAGAAAACTAAGTGTGGGAGTGGGAGTGGGAGTGGGAGTGGGAGTGGGAGTGGGAGTGGGAGTGGGAGTATATTTTTGTTCGGGGGAACTCACTTGATTATTCTCGCTCCATTGTTTGGCAAATGGTTGAAAACTTGAAGTAGATTGAGAATAGCTAGATCAGAGGTCCGATATCAAACTGATTCCCTTGCACCAGAGGGGATTACAACGTTGGCAATAGAGACCAAATAATCTCATTTCCGATCCTGTCTATATTCTCCATCCCATATACCAAAACATGATATAGGTGGGAATTTATCCCTCAGCTCTCATTCCCAGCTCTCAATTCCCACATACCAAAGGTTTTGATGGTATGAAAATTTTCAACTAACTGTAATCAGTTAGTAGTGTATTATTTATGCCTTCTATTTGAAACCCTACGTAGGCTACATTCCTTTCCTCAAAGAGGGGGGAGGGGGAGGGGGTGGTGGGGATTGCATCAACACTGCAAAGTTCCCAAATCTCATTGCCTTTGTCGAGCAGCGGTGCTCGATCTCCAAGTCCTGTAAACAAGTATCCACTTAAGCTCACAACCATCAGAAGATTATGATAGTCTCTCCCCATTTTCTCCAAGTCCTGTAAACAAGTATCCACTTAAGCTCACAACCATCAGAAGATTATGACAGTCTCTCCCCATTTTCAATAGCTGACCGCAACAGTCTTTTGTGACACTCTTTTGATTATCAACAAAAACATGAGAAAATATTGCATCGCCACAGTCTTGGCTTAATTTGTTCTCACAATTACGTATACAAACTTCGTTTGATTTCTTCGGACACTCAAATATAGAACATCCTGGGTTGGCGTTTGGACTTGGTACACTAGCAACTGGAATGATATTATTTGGTCTAGCAGTTCCAATTGTGCTCAGTAGCCCAATAAATAATGTGAAGGATAAATTGACGATCAAGGAATTTTGGGAGACCATATCTTAAAACAAAATATTACCACGTATATATTTTGAGTAAGGAAGGATATTATACAACATAATTTACTAGCAGAATATATATAGGTGACGTCACTTGTACAAAAGAGAACTCCATTAAAACTTGGAGACAGACCGATTTTTAGTTATTACGGAGTATGTATTAAGGAAAATGCAACGGATAATACTTAATGCTCTAACTTGCATAACATTCAAAACGTTTCTTAATTAATGTTTATTATGATTTGTTTTTTTGACCACAAGTTATATTGAGCATGTTGGATTAGGACTATCTTGTTTGCAATGGCCTAGCTCATGAATATGTAAAGTGTTCTTAAAACCCTATAAGTTGTACCTTGAAAGATGAGAGTATTGGACCGCTCACAACCAACTTATCACTAATAATGTTTGTTGTTCAACACATTTTTAGGTATGGATAAACTTCAACAGCATGTATGATGTATCAAAGGCTCAAAGCCTTAATAAAATGGCTCTGTACCGCTCACTTTTTTACCTAAGGTTTAGTCGAGTGATAAATAAAGATATCAATTGTGTCGATTGTGTCGAGTGTACAATGATGTCAAGTTTTAATTCAATTCAGTTCAGTTTTAAAACTTCCTATCGTTTTATCGATCTTTTTATTCTAATAGACATTCACATTTCACAATAATAATGTGTTGTTCAAGTGATTTCAACACGGACATTCGAGTAAACAAAATATTAAAGCTCTATTAGGGAAAAAAAATCAATTGATGTTAATTTTGATCAATCTAGGCTAACTTTGTATGTCTAAAAGTTAAAACCTAATCGCGGTAGGGACGCAACTCGGTAGTAGCAAAACGGACAAGCAGTACAAAAAAATTGTTGGTATTTTTACTACCTTTGCTTGGGAGCACTAAACCACGGTTTTCTCGGGCTTAGATTTTGGGGAGGTTCTTTGTAGACACTTTGACTGCTTACCCCTATACAAAACAACGCTTTGGAAATTACCCCGTCCTCTAATGCGGTGAATTTGCTGGTCATAAACTAAGGTATCAGTTGTAAGGAAAACTCAATACATAAATATATGGGAGCACGAAATACCAACTACTTGAGTACTCAACAATTAAAACTATGGTAGATACTGTATTTGTTCCATAATGACGGTCTTAGTTGACTTTGCATGTTTCTAGAAACTAAGTGGTGGTTTGGTTGTCATAAGAAAGAAAATGTAGGAACTTATACTTCCTATAAAATGGTTTAATGAGAAAATGTGTTTATCGAGTCCCTCTAAAATTCTAGATAAGTGGAATTTCTTGTAGGAAATACAACTTCACCCAAACAATTTTTGAGCTTTTAAGGAACTTCTAATAGATAGGAATTACAACCCTTAGAAAGTAGGACTTCCGACAATGAATTAGACGATTGCTAAGTTTAGTTTCGGAAAAAAAATTGCTTTATAAAATTATTCTTTGAATCATAAATTTTTTTATAACAGTATATTGATAACATTTTAACTGTCATCATGCCTTTTTTTTCCAAATGTTTTTATGTAAACTCAAGGTAACAAAATGAATCACTATAATTATAACCATTTATCCAAAACTAATTGAAATGGAATGGAGATTATCCAAATACCAACTTTTTTCTTTTGGATCACCATCCAAATACCATCTATTATAGCAATTCAAATCCCAATTTTCGGTAATTAAAACTTCATCTAATTTAGGAATAAAACGAACAGAAAAATGGAAAAACAAAATTGAAAAACATAATCACAATGGGGAAATCGGTCCACAACCAAAAGAAACATGTACTACTATTTAGAAAGAGAAGAAGCTTCCCTTGTCCCACAAACATCTTTCACATATATATTAGCTCCATGCTTTGTTTTCTCCTAGTTCCAAAAACTCTGCCTTTTTAGCTCTTTCTTTAAGGGGAAAAAATTAAATTAAGAGAATAATTAATAATGGAAGAAAATGGAGGATTTGGAGGAGAAATTGATCTTCCAGGTGGGAGTTTTTCCAGGTTACTGTTATCATCAGATGATGTAGACAACAACAACAAGAGTAGTATTCTTGTGTTTTCCTCTCCTGTTTCTCAACCACCTCTGTTTTCTGAAAACACTCCAAAAATGCTCTGTTTTGGTGATTTTAGCAGCTCTGAAACAACAACAACACAACAAAACTCCACTCTTGCTTACAGTGATGATTCTCCTGTTTCTTCTAGTGGCAACAACAATACTAACCTCTTCAACACTCATGTTAGCTTTATTCTTATTCTCTCTCTAGAAGTGTTTGTTTTTATGATCTTATTTTTATGGATTTTGTAATTTTTATATTATTTTATTTTATTTTGCAGAAGAGGAGAAGTGGGTCTGGTCAAGAATCTGGGCAACGGTCAGTGGGTAATGAAGGAACTGCCATTGTTGATCAGACTCTGAAGAATGGGAAGAAGAAGAATAAACCAGAAGTGGGACCCACTAATATTTCATCTGGTCATGCAAAGGTTTGGAAATAAGCTTTGCATGTGGTTTTTATTTAATTTTTATTTATTTCAGCCTTTAATGATTATATAGGTGAATATACATTTTGGACAATCGTCAAGTGATTACTAGCTAATTAATCTAGCTGACATCTTTAAATTGTGCATGTTAATGATCTTATGCTCTGTTTCGTTTAAATGATTTGTTTTTTGTTTTGATTTGGGGGAGCTAATAAATGTGCTGAGAGAAAGGATTTTTATTTTTTCTGTTTGTGAAAAATTAGGGGAGGAGAGAGAAGCTTGGAGAGAGAATCACTGCGTTGCAGCAACTTGTTTGTCCCTATGGCAAGGTTTGTGAAAATTACTCCTTTTTTTCATATGTTCTGTTTATGTTTGTATGAGAAAACAATGTTATACACATTTCTTTTCTTTTTTAATGGTTACCCTCAATTATTGATAGGACTGTTTAAATGTCTAGCATGATTTTGTCACAGTGAGTCACAATTTAACGCCGAAAGCAAGATTATACTGTGTTTGTTACTGTTAAGTTACAATTTTTTTACATAATTGTATGGTAAGAGAGAAATGCCATTATTTTAGGGAAAATTGTCATGTTTTTTTGCTTTCCCTGTGTTTGTAATTAACTAAAATAAACTTGTTAAACAGACAGATACAGCATCAGTATTACATGAAGCAATGGGTTATGTCAGGTTCTTGCATGATCAAGTGAAGGTGCTTTCCTCCCCTTACTTGCAGCGGTTGCCTTCGTCGTCACCTCCCGATCAGCATCACCTTTCTGTAAGCACATCTGATCTGCTTGTTTTATTCACTTGTGTAAAATGTGAATCCAATGCAATGCCACAACTTGTGATTGTGAAAACTCATTTGCTTTTTCTTCAAATTGACAACCACCACCTTTGGTTAAATATGGTATCTCTCCATGAAATTAACCTCTGCTTTTAATTACTTGGTTTGGTCTCCGTGATGAAGTAAAGACCAAATGGGACATGTTACTAGTAGCTCAATTTTGGGTAGTACTCATGAAGACGGATTTAAAAGCCCTTTGATGTAACTTCCATGAGAACTCTAGAATCAAGGTAGTATAATGGTTCTATTGTTGCCCCAAAACGAAAAGGAGGTAAAATAATAATTTGACTAAACACGTCTTGCGTTCTATAATAGCCCCAAATGTGTCCAAGACAAAGTAGTATTTCACCCAACGTATCACATAGCCACGTTTTATTAAGGTCTGTTTGCCTCACCATAGCATATGATTGAAAATTTGCAAAGCTTTACTCAATCCTTCCTAGAAGGTGGTGGTTCGTTTTGAATGATTATGCAATTGAAGATTTGTGTCATAGGCGTTCATGATATATTTTAAACTATTGTCAAATTCAGCATTCAAAGAAAAGAGTCTAGCATTTCACCCGACTTGTTTACTGGATTTGCAATGCCATGAAGTTTTGTTGTTCTGTTACTTACCCTGTACTCGTAGTACTGTTCTTTCCCCCCTTGGTTGTAGCCTTGTAGGCACTACGCAGTTAAAACGAAACCGTACATGGCTTCTAGATTAATCATGTTGTTTCGACTCTAATAGTATATTGTAATGAACATTCACAATAATAAAACATTTTTTTCCTTTTAATTGGATTATTTGCAAGCTGAGAATGGAAGTGAATGCAGTGAAAACTGACGGACGTCAATCGTAACAAAGACATGAGAGGTAATCAGTTCCAGGACAATCACAATCAAACCATCTAGTCCAGTGCTGGTGCAGCAGCCCCAGTGGGCAATAATCCTTCCTTCTTCCTTGTATACAGGGAGACTAATAAAGTACTCATATATGATTAGTATAAATTATCAAAAAAGAAAAAAAGGGAGTATATGATTAGTGTATTTGATTAGGTATCTTAGCTTGTCAATGTTATTTCTCGTTCATGCTATTGTTGAGTACTAATGTTGCTCCAAGTTGTCTGTGTTTCTTTAGTTTATGTTTTTTGACAATACTTTTCAGCAATAATTGGTTAGAATGTTAAAATCATACATGGTAGAATTGATTTAATCTTACCTATTTCTTTTATTGACATTATTAACTTCCTTCTTTTTTAAT
This sequence comes from Tetragonia tetragonoides, assembly GCA_038025085.1. Taxonomy (NCBI): domain Eukaryota; kingdom Viridiplantae; phylum Streptophyta; class Magnoliopsida; order Caryophyllales; family Aizoaceae; genus Tetragonia; species Tetragonia tetragonoides. The sequence continues at coordinate 6,748,670 of CM076151.1, read as the reverse complement.
TATTAATGTAAATAACTATCATCATCACCAATTTCAGGGTGGATTAAAAGAGAGGGACTCAACAAAGGGTTTAAGAAGCAGGGGGCTATGCTTGGTGCCGGTGCAATGCATTGTTGACATCACGAACAGCAATGGTGCTGATTTCTGGTCATCTGCTGCAACAATAAGCCCATCAAAGCAGTGATGTTTTTTTTTTTTTGAAGTGCCTAAGCACCATGTTTCTGTGAATTACTAACTTGTTAGCTAAATAATGAAAAGAAAATGTAAATTTTATGTAGCACATGAAACAGAATGGAGAATGTCTTTTTCCTTGGGGGAAGAAGGTAACAATTTTGCGGAACTGTTTTTGGTAAGTGAAGGTAGTTTAGTAAGATATACATACAGGATTATAATGGCAAGTATCAATGTTTGCATGATCCAAAACGAAAGAAAAAGAGATGTATCAAAGTTTTCTCCTTATGTATCAGCAAACCAAAATATGTTCATCATCGACGTGATGACGGAACAATAGAGTACTGATTTGTGGTTATGCTTTATTTTACTGTCTGAATTTTAGGTGAGCATTGATGTACCTTTTCTATTTCACGCTGGCAAGTTGTGGCAAGGACTGAATTGAGGCAAAAGATGGAGAAAGAAGTATCCAGTATATCAAGTGTTCTCGTACTCCAGTGAGTGATGTTCTGTTCCACCCTATCTGACAAAGGTTTGCATAAATGCTTTGGTAAGTCTTGTGGCATGCAAAGGGACTCCCAATTGCTTGCAAAGTATCTGTCTTATGATTCTCTAAGATCCCCCTAAAATATATACAGCTCTTCTGTTCATTGGCCTGCAAACCAGACATGTCAGGCAGATGAATTGAACAGCGCGCTCTTCTGTTTTCGTTGTTATCAACATCAACATCAACATCAACATCAACATCAACATTACCACAGTGCTTCCAAAGAGGTTCCCGCCTAGGCAGGGTAAGGGGGGGTCGGTTGTACGCAGCCTTACCCCTGTGAGAGTCTCACAGAGAGGCTGTTTCCGTTTGACCGAGATCCGAAGTGCGACGACCATCGACAACTTCACAATGAATAAGAAGTGCCGACAGTTTTATGAGCCATTTTGCTTTAGTCCATAACATTCCGAAGCCAAAAAGTAAAGAAGCTTTTGGCTCCACTGGAAATGGTGGACAACTCTGTTTTCGTTGTTATATTATGGCTATATTAGTCTTGCATTTGATATTGAAGGATCTGAATCATTGCTATACACCCTACCATTTAGTTGCCCAAATAATGTAAAGATTTATCATGCTGAAATCCTTGCTGAATTTATAGTTTTCTGCTATCATTTGCAGGCACCAATTAAAAGGTCATGCTAGGGAGAAATTTACAATCCAGAATGTGAATCAGACTCTGAACTTACTGAAGAACACAAGGTACTAGAGCGAGCTGCATTGATGAAGGTATGACAAGGTACTTTGCTGTGAGTATGATTGGGATTCTTTTCGACCCATGCTATATATGGAAGGACATGCATGATCATGCACAACTGGGCTCTGCCAACTAGCTCCTACTTCCTGGACTTTGTCATGATCTCAAGGTATTTTGACACACATGACACCGTCTCTACTGTCTTTCTTACTTTCTAAGTTCCTTTTTTTTTTTTTTTTTTTTGCTTATGAAGTTGGTTTTGTTGCGTCATTGCGCGCTGCAGAAGGTTCATTATTGAATAGGATATGTTTTAAAATCATTTAAAAATTGAATTGAGCTTAATTGATTCTTTTTAACTTAACCATTTAAAATTCGCCTGAATATAAATAATATTAGACTAATTTGAAAATATATTTTGAAATCTTTTAAATGACATAGATATCAATATAATAAATCGATATTGTAATAAAAAAAAAAATTATGCGAGTTATAAGTTACACATAAACGGAACTGAACTAATTTAAATTTAAGTAAAATCAAGCTGATGCTACATCATTCGATTAAATATAACTAAGACTAGAAGGAGACAAATAGAAAAGATTGAAGCCTCTCTTGGTGGGTGCTGAAAAAACTGGGATTGACCATTCAATGATATGAAAGATGGCGGTTCTTCGTTCGATCTAACTCCTTCCCTTGGCTGCGGAAAAGGCTGGCAACATGGTGTAATAATACACTCCATTGTGAATAATACGGAGTAGATACTTTAGTAAGGACTAGGAGTGAACCAAAGCATATCGGAGAGGAAGGGACGGGGAACGCTAGGAAAGCATCTCTTAATCTTGGTGGTCTTGAGATCAAAGACTCCAAGCTCACGAGAAACGTAGGGACCTTCATGATCATGATCTGCAACACGAAAAGCTATGTCATCTAAGAAGTATATGCCATTGCCTTGAATGTACCGACTAATGCTGTTATCAAAATCACGAGAAGACACCATGAAAGAACCCCTCCGTCCTCCCAAAATAATGGCTTGATCATCATCGTCATCTAGTCTGGATACCCCAGATACCACATCCCCTGTATCGGGATCAATACTCGTTACTATGAATCCACTTGTCTTGGAGTATCGCACACTAGGAGCTTCCTCTTGGTTAACTAAATATAATACTGGTTCATCATCATGATCATCATCTTCATCTTCATCTTCTAATACCATATGCTCTAAATCGTTTAAATCACCATCTGCTAAAATATTATCACCATTGTCATGGTGATTATTAGCTTCATCATGGTCATGATCATCGTCGCCATCATTTTGTACATATTGTTGAAAATGGTTTAAATCGGGGCTAAACCTGTTTAGCATAGTGTTCATAAACTTGTGAACTAGTAACAATTTCCCAGTAGACGATGTATTCACTACTAAATAGGATCGAACCATGTGGTTCTCTACGGTCACAAAAGACCTGTCACCAGCAGAACCAATAACTTGCTGATACCAGTATATATCATCGAGTCCACTACCCTTGATAAAGGGAATGAATTTTACCACCAATTGATGAGCCACCTTGGTGCCCTCATCCACAACTGATAATATTTTGCTAGTAAGTTGTACTTGTGTATTAGCATTATTTACGTATTTTGGCTTTCCGGAGCAGACGTATAATGTGGTTCCGTCCGCAGAGAACGAGATGTCACTATAGCCACTATAGTCATCCTCATCCTCATCCTCAGTCAAATTCTCGTAGTCAAGAGGCTCCCCGAACAGGGTCCAACTAGTAGCTCCTATCTTGCAAAAAGCCAATGCTGTATTCCAGAAAGCAAAGACAAGCAACGACGCAATCTGTATCAACAGCTGTTGGTCTCGATTTTGATATCTCAAACTTGTCAATGAATTTAAATTTATACATGAATCTGTGTAGTATATATCTGTATATATATCTGTCTGGGTTAACGTTACTGTTAGAAAGTGAGATTTTTGCTAGATATTTAGTTTAATTAATTGTTGGCTGCTGTAGTTGTTCTACACTTCAGTAGCTTATTTCAGAATGTTCTGTGATTGAATTCTGTCCAGCAGTTGAGAAGGTGAAAGGTTTAGAGTCTTTTAGTTATCCTAGGAATAAATTCAGCACAAGACTTTCTAGTTCCTAGGTCTCTTTCTCTGGAATGATCTGTTTCTTCCTATAAATATGTTGCTGGACAGAAGGCTGTGTAACACAACAAAATCCAGAAGATCAATAACAAAAATACATCAGGTCAGATTTCTCTCCATTTCTCCCTGCACTATTACAGTACTTTCGAGCATAAGCGTGGTAACCTGGGATTTTGGAGACTGGAGGAAGGGAAATAGTTTGGCCTGAGACCGGATTTACAAGGAAAAGATCGAGACCATTGGCAACGAGAAGCCAGCCCTTGGATGAACCACAACACCAGCCTCCACGAACTGGGTCAGGTAGTTTCATGGTTCGGATTTTGCCTTGAAAGATGTCCATGAAGGTTAATATATTATCGGACTTGCTCTCGTTGTTTGGGTCATAAGATTGCGGGCAAAGTAACCATGGATGTTGCGGTGCCAATGAAAGCTCATGCTTGTCAATAAAAATCGATGATGATCTCAACCATGGCTTGCATGTAAATCTCACCCGAGTAAAGTCCTCTGTATTTAAAAGACTAAAAATCCTGCCAAGAAGATCATCAGGGAGATTGTGCCATTCACCATAATCTTGTTGATCTTTGTCATCGAGATCGGTATCTGTATCCGTAGCCGTATCAGTATAGGTGTCATAATCACGTTGATGGCTGAACAAGAATAGTTTCTTGATGATTGATGTGGGAAGATCAGCGTGATGCTTTAGAATTTTTAGGCCAAGGAACAATTTCTGTTCCATTGTTGATATTGTAGCTGCTTAGTTCGTTTTGCGGAAATTAAAAGAATAGCTCTGGTGAACTGAGGGGATTTTTTATTTTTATTTTTATTTTTTGAGGTGATTGGGTTGTTGTTTATATAGATGCCAAGGAACAATTAGTTTTACTATCTTGTATAGGAGTACTTGTTCTAATAGGACTAGGACTGTGAAAGATTTTATCCAGCCTAAATAAAAATAAGTCGGCTTTTTTTTTTTTTTTTTTTTTTTTTGAGTGAGAGCATATTGCTTCTAAGGCTCTGTTTGATTCAACTGAATTTCACGTAACTGAATTTAACTTAAATTATTGGTCCTGAACTGAACTGAACTTAATGCTCCTGAACTGAACTGAACTTAATGCTCCTGAATTGACTGAACTTATTATTATTATTATTATTATTATTATTATTATTATTATTATTATTATTATTATTATGTTTTTATAGTATTTATTTTATTATTTAATTCACTATTTTTAAATTTAATGTCACATATCGACAAGATAAATACTACTTTTTCACACTTTTTGTGGTAATTTTATTTTATCATCGTTGTTATCTCTCAAAAATGGTAGGGAAAAAAATTTGGATTGAATATCTCTATCAACGAACCAAAAAATAGCAAAGTGAATTGAAAGTAATTCTACTACTTTACTAGAGTGAACCAATCAAGAAGGGTAACTAGGTTCATTTCTTTCATTTTTTCTTTTTTAGTATTAATTATTTATTGATCATTTCCCTTACCAAGTAACAAACCAATTGCCCCTCAATTTTGTTTCTTACTATTTTATTGTTGTGTTTAATTTAAAATACAATATTTAATTTTAAAGGTATTACCACACATTGAATAATAATAATAATAATAATAATAATAATAATAATAATAATAATAATAATAATAATAATAATAATAATAATAATAATAATAATAATAATAATAATAATAATAAACTGAACTGAACTTATTGGCCCTGAATTGAACTGAACTGAACTTATTGGCCCTGAACTGAACTGAACTGAACTTATTGGCTCTAAACTGAACTGAAATGAACTGAACTTATTGGACCTGAACTTAACTGAACTGAACTTAATTTAAGTGAAATTAAGTTGAATCAAACCGAGCCTAAACCAACCTAGGTTCGTGTAGTTGTATTCGTACCGATAGTTGTATATATTTTTAATTTCTTTAGCAAATTTTCTATGAGAACAACTCACATAAAAAAACAGGGTCACTATTTAGAAGGGAATTGCTAAACGTAAATCCCAAATTACTAAACGAAAATCCATTTTTTCAATATTACCCCTATCATATCACCATCCCTAATTTTTGTTCAGCCTTTCTCCCTCTCTCTCTTAAGTGTTGACATTAATTTGCACCTTGATTTCTTTGCCGTAGCCTAATACGCAATTTTAATCTTAAGTGGCTTTCACCCTAGTTTTGCATCACCAATATAAAATCATCCTCAGTTCATCATTATCGATCGTCATCATCAATCGTCATCATCCTCAATTCAGTGGCTTGCCTTTTTGACTAGTATCTCTGCTAGTCCCATATACCTCAATTGAATACAGCATACAGGTATATTAACAAAGGGTTATCGATCTTGTGTAGTACCCCTTGTTATTTCCTGTAATATTTGATATGGATGTGCAAAAACTACATCGTTACCTGTTCACCTCTTTAGTCGATCTTTACGGCCAAATTGTAGATTGTGAGAACTGAGAGACACGGAGCCTGGAAACCATTCCGATGTTCAAATTGATTCCCTTGTACCAGAAGGGATTACAACGTTGGCAATAGAGACCAAATAATCTCATTTCCGATCCTGTCTATATTCTCCATCCCATATACCAAAACATGATATATGTGGGAATTTATCCCTTAACTCGCATTCCCATCTCTCAATTCCCACATACCAAAGGTTGTGATGGTATGAATTTTTTCAACTAATTGTAATCAGTTAGCAGTGTATTATTTTTTATGCCTTCTATTTGAAACCCTACATAGGCTACATTACTTTCCTCAAACAGGGGGGAGGGTGAGGGGTTGGTGGGGATTCCATCAACACTGCAAAGTTCCCAAATCTCATTGCCTTTGTCGAGTAGCGGTGCTCGATCTCCTAGTCCTGTAAACAAGTATCCACTTAAGCTCACAATCGCCAGAAGATCATGGCAGTCTCTCCCCATTTTCAATAGCTGACCGCAACACTCTTTTGACACACTCTTACTCTTTCGATCATCAACAAAAAATTGAGAAAATATTGCATCGCCACAATCTTGGCTTAATTTGTTGTCACAATTACGTATACAAACTTCGCTTGATTTCTTCTGACATTCAAATATAGAACATCCTGGGTTGGCGTTTGGACTTGGTACACTAGCAGGTAGAATGATGTTATTTGGTCTAGCAGTTCCAATTGTGCTCAGTAGCCCAATGAATAATGTCAAGGATAAATTGACTATCAAGGAATTTTGGAACTCCGTATCTTAAAAGAAAAACATTACTACGTATACAACATACTGTAATTTACTAGCACGTTTATTTATAGGTAAGGTCACAACCAACTTATCAGTAATAATGTATGGTGTTCAACCCATTTTTAGGTATGGATAAACTTCAACAGCATGTATGATGTATCAAAGCCTTAATAAAATGGCTCTCTACCGCTCACTTTTCCATCTACTTGTTTATAAGTTTAGTCGAGTGATAAATCGAGATATCGATTGTGTCAATTGTGTTGATTGTACAATGGTGTCAAGTTTTAATTCAATTCGGTTCAGTTTATGTATCGATCTTTTTATTCTAATAGACATTCACATTTCACAATGATAATGTGTTGTTCAAATTATTTCAACACGTACATCCGAGTGAAGAAAATATTAAAACTCTATTAGGGAAAAAAAAATATGTCGTTTGATGTTAATTTTAATCAATCTAGGGTATTTCATTTCAAGTCAGTTCTTAAAGTGAAAAGAATGAATTCTAACTTTCTATGACTAAAAGTTAAAACCTAATCGCAGTCGTGCAATGGAAATAGTTGAGGGTTGAGGTAGGAACGCAACTCGGTACTCAGTAGTAGCAAAACGGACAAGCAGTACAAAAAAATTGTTGGTATTTTCACTACCTTTGCTTGGAAGCACTAAACAAAACAACGCTTTGGAAATTACCCCGTCCTCTAATGCGGTGAATTTGCTGGTCATAAACAGAGAAAATAACCCAAAACTAAGGTATCAGTTTGTAAGGAAAACTCAATACATAATTACTATATGGGATCACAAAAATACCAACCAACTTAAGTAGATAATCTCTGATTTGTGTTGGAAGTAAATTTTTTTTTTTTATCAGAGTTGGAAGTAAGAGTTGAATACAGGTTATTGTTGGAAATAAGTGGGGCGATGCACTGCAAACAAAAAATGAGAGTATAAAAACGGAAAATGATAGGTTGATTATGTGGGTTAGCAAATCCACGTTACTTATTAGAGTATTTAAATTTAATAGGAGTTTTGGTACAATTTAAAATCAAACGTAAGAATCTATTCCATAATCACCCAATAAAATTACTTGGGTTGCTAATCTATGAAGTCAACCAAACATTTTCCTATAAGAACTAAAAAAATGTACATACTTTTTTTTTTTTTTTTTTTTTGGCAACAGGAAATACAAACGGTTATAATTACATATTGCTGCTGAGGATGTTAAAGCCAGAGCATAACAAACCAGACAAAGAAAACTTAAATTTCTTCCTAAAACTACCTAAAGGACGATATCCGGGAATAACCTTGCGCTTGAATTTGCAATGATTCCTGCAAAACCACGACTTGTTAAGATAAAAAGTTTGATTACCTCCTTTCACATTATACTTCGAGGCTTTGAACTGCAGGAGTCTGGGATGAGTTGTGCTTGAACGGGGGCGATAGATAAAAGCCTTGCATTGAAACTTCAATCTATAGCTTGAGCTTCTGGACTTTACTCTCGATGCGAAGATGAAAGAGCTGGCTAGAGTCTTGTATTGCAACTTAGAAATAGTGGAATTGATGGGGACAATGTCATTTTTCATAGCAACCCCCGCGTTGATAAACCCAATCTTCTCCACAGAGGTGGGAACCTCGTGGGCAACCTTGTCAATATCCACCACTGTCTCCACAATGGTGGACGCACTCTCCTCCACTGAATTACATATAGTTGAACTGGCACATGTTGAGTCAATCGAAGAGACACCCATTTCAACATGAGTGACATTACTTACAGTCCTATGGACTCGAATTGTCATCAACGTCAAAGAGGAAGGCTTGAAAAAACTGACTTCCTGCCCATCTATAACCTTTTGATACACAATAGGAGTAACCTTAAGACTTTGATTCCTGTTCCTATTAGAATACTTGAGAGTGGACTCCTTACCACCCACACCTGTAGAAGAATCATCATTGGGAGAAGGATGTGAACACTCAGACCTAACATCTTGAACAACAGCATCCTTAATTTCATTACTTCAACACTCACTCCGAAGTTCATTACTACAATCCTTAACCCGATTAGGAACACTTGTGTACATAGAGGAATCAACTTCAAGGTCTGAGCTATGTGAGCACTCAGAATACGCATCTGAAATTTCGACATCATTAATTTGAACACTGTGAGGCTCACTCATAGAACTCCCAACACAAACTCTAGCAAGTTTTTTCCCTTTCCTATCACAATCCAAATCAAGCACTTCATCTGAATGCCTTTTTCCCTTATCACCAAACTTCAATAAGGTATTAACAGCTTCTAGTTCTCTAATCACATCACCATTGTAAGCATCAATAGAAACAGCCCTACATAAATCTCTTTGAGCACCTCTAGGATTATGGAATTTCAGAGCTAAAGCTCTTCTATATAATGCCTTAACATTGTCTGGATCATACTCCAACACCATAGAACACAAGAACGAAACCTCTCGTAAATCATGAAGTTTAATTTTGCAAGCAGCGAGATTGAGAATTAAAGACAAGGCCCAAATCCTTATAGAAAATTTCATCACTCTCAGAAAGTGGTGTACAGAAGCACAAGTATTTAAGAGCTTTTTCATAAATTGCACTAGCTAAATCATAAATTTTCTCTTTGAACTTAAAATTCCCTTCATCTTTCATATTTTTAGCAATTGCAAGAATCTGTTCAGGACTCTCCAATTTTGAGATGAAATTGACAATATTCTCATCACCATTTTCATCCAGAAAGACACACAAAAGAGCTGAGTGAAGGGAATCATCCATGGTGAGAAAAGCACAATTAAAAAGCAAAACACCCCAGCAATTATAAAACCTTCAAAATTATCCCAGAGCAAACACAGATAAACTTAAACAGGGACTACAACTGAGAAGACAACAATTAACAACCAACAAACACCCCAAACTGGAAATATAAGATAATAGAAACTGAGTAGAACCTCGAATGAAGAACAAAGACAGCCCCAAATCGTTGAAAGCAACGGCAAACACTACACACCCTGAATTTTTGCCAGAGTAGAAATTTGCTTAAGCTCCGAAATCAGGAAGAAGCCCTTGCATGTGTAGGAAAGAGGCCAGCAGAAGAGGATCGAGGCTCAAGGAGATATAGACGGTGCTCGCCGGCAGCCGATGATAAGTTCTGATTCCTTTTTGGGTTGGCTGCCGGCGAGCTGAATCAGGAAAAGGGTGGGCGGTGGATGTAGTTTCTATGGGCAGAGGTAGAGAGAGAAATTTTTTGTTGAGTTTCTTTTCTGCTTAATTCCAACAAATGTACATACTTCGGTACAAATTACAATAATGTCCATCTTAGTTGACTTTGCATGCAATATATACTACGTGACCTACGGTAGTCCTACGATAGTAATATACAAATACAAGTATATACATATAGAAGATAAGTTTAGTTAAAAAAAACAAGACAAAGACTTTTTGAAAATTATTCTTTAAATAATGTTCTTGATAAAGTATACTGATAAGTTGATAACAGATTAACAATTAATACTCATACTTATCTTTTTTCGTCATTTTCATACTGCATTTCGTTCCGTTCCGTTCTATTTCGTTTCGTTCCGTTCCGTTCCGTTTTGCGTCGTTCTGTTCCGCATTTTGTACTTCACTTTGTCTCATATTTTTTTAAATTATCCGCGCCGTGCCATTCCGTTCCGTTCCTCACCGTCCAACACCTATTCGTTGACGAGAACAGGGGCTATAAGTCTTTTGAATTATGTAAACTCAAGATAATAAAATGAAGGACTAATTAGTAATTACAACCATTTTATCCAAATACCAACTAATCAAGCAATTCAAATCCCAGTTTTCAGTAAATAAAACTTCATCTAATATAGTAATAATACAACCAGAAAAGGGGAAAACACAAAAATGAAAAACATAATCACAATGGGGAAATTGGTCCACAATCAAACATGTACTACTATATAGAAAGAGAAGCTTCCCTTGTCCCGCAAACATCTTTCACATATATATTACCCCTCCCCATGCTTTGCTTTCTCCTAGTTCCAAAAACTCTTGCCTTTTTAGCTCTTTCTTTAAGGGGAAAAAAATAAATTAAGAGAATAATTAATAATGGGAGAAAATGGAGGATTTGAAGGAGAAATTGATCTTCCAGGTGGGAGTTTTTCCAGGTTACTATTATCATCAGATGATGATGTCCCAAATTGGCCATCCAATCAGCAGCTTTATTACCCTCTCTAAAGATATGCTCTACTACTGATGGGTTAACCCGTGCTAAAAACCTTCGTGCATTAATAATGAGCGCACATATAGACCAAGGAATATGAATCTCACCTCTCATTGCTTGGAAACAACTGCATTATCCCCTTCGACTTGAATTTTAGAAAATCCAAGCTCAAGGGCCTTCTTAACACCGTCTCTAAGGGCTGTAGCTTCACCTATGAGCACTAAAGTATGTCCAAATTTTTTAGCCCCTTCGCCAATAAGACTATAAGAGTCCCTCCCTCATTCCTAATCACATAACCTGCAGCAACTAATCCATTCCTAAGCGATCCATCAAAGTTAATTTTGACATATCCTATCCTGGGTTTAATCCATTTGACCAGATTAGATGAGTAGATTTTAAGGTCAGATTTATTTGCATCTGATGAGCTAAGATCAAGTATTGTCGGTTGAATCCTCTGAGTCCATGCGAGGTGAATTGTTTCCCGAAGCCAGCAACTAACAACATTAAAGGCCTTGTTGTTAAAAATTTCCTCATTGCGCTCAATCCAGATGCTCCAAAGTAGAAGGAGTGATTTAGTACATAAACCGAAGTCTGCATTGTTATTGGGCCGTAGAGATGAGAGCCAATTGAGAAGATTAGAAGAGGGAGGGACCTGCTCAAGCCACCCACATTCGTATGCCTTTCCCCAAACTAGTTGGGTTTTGGGGCATAACACAAAGAGATGCTCCATATCCTCAAAAGGGCAATCACAAAGAGGACAATCACTAGAGATTTGGATGCCTCTGTGGACTAACGTGGATCTGACAACTAGAGATTTGTGACACATTTGCCATATAAATACCTTGATTTTTGACGGAATATCTAACTTTCAAATCCATGCAAAAGGCCATTTGTTAACTCACTCGGGATTAAAACCATGGGTCATCCAAGTAGCGGATATTTAGTCGTAAAAACCCCATGCCCAGTGAGACTCCAACAAAAGTCGTCATCAATTTCATGAAAGGGAATTGGCGTGGCAAGAATTAGCGCCATAACCTCTGAGGAAATGAAATTTTCTAATAGCGCTTTATTCCATGTTCTTTCAGCTGTAAGGCATCACACACTTTCCACTCTAAAACTTCAGAGGGGAGACTTTCAATATTCATCATGCTCGCAATAGGAGCATTAGCACACCAATTATATGTCCAAAAATTAATATCCCGCCCACCAATTATATGTTTTGAAGACATATACCCTCTTGTCCCTTCAAATTTTCTTACCCCACTACCCACCTGTTTCAACGCCCGAATACCCGACCCATTATTATCATTATCATCAATCATCTCAAGCACCTCCCCACACAATTGAGCAGTCCCAAAATGACAAATTTTAGACATCAAAGACGGCTCATCAACAACAACAATGGAGCTGCTATTTATATGATCATTGAACCCTTGTCATATTAACGAAAGATTTTTCGGGGTCTAGGGTTTCCTCACATTCGCCTAGGACGGCGTCTGGAATCTATGGGTTAGTATTAGTAACTTTAGTTTGCCTCTTGCGACCTCATATCTAATACTGCTTCATATGATCGTGATTCTTCTGCTCGATGTTGAGTTCTTCAAAACCCGTTGATTTCTTCTTCTTTTTTTTTTATGGAAAATACGAGCCAATTTCATTAATCTGTAAAAGAATTACAATAGTCTTCTGTTGTGCAATCCAGCAGTTCCGGAGGTCCACCTCCCACCCAAACTTTAACAGTGAAATCTATAGGTTGAAAATGAGCCATAAGATGAGGTGGTTGGGTACACGACAAAAAGCATGAAGAAAACTCAACTATCTCATTGCAAATATTACCAAGGTAACTAACAGGAAAATGCCTACTATTAAGCAAAGAAATAATATGATAGCAATCACTGTTTACCACCTCATGAGTGCACGCCTCCTGCCTTGCCATAAGAAGTCCTAAAAGGACAGCCTTAGCTTATGCAACACTAGGCTCCCATTGATCACGCAGCTGGCTGCACGCCGATCTCACCACCTCGCCATCCCACCTGCGCAGCACCACCCCCAAACCAGTACCAATATCACGCAGCACAGCAGCGTCAACGTTCACCTTGGTGATTCCTTGACTAGGCGCGCGGACACCACTGTGTAGCACCCACCCCCTGCACTGGAACACAAGCTGGCCGAGCACCCTCCATGACGTCCAAATAAGCTTGCATATAGACCAACGCCCTTTTCGCTACCCCGTCTCGATAAGCTACCCCATCACCATAGATAAAAGTATTTCTTTCGTTTCAGTTAGCCCACATAATCATAGCTACTCTACACATCCCCTCTTCTCTCATCTCACCTGTAACAAGACAGCACCAATTGATCGCCCGCTGAACACCACTCACTTCAGTCACCTCCATGAGATCCGCTTCTATCCAGGCCCTCTCCGCACCCATACAAGGCACTAGAGCTGGCAAAAATTGATCTGACCCGATGACCGACCCGAACCCGGACCTGCCACAGACCCGACCGAAACCCGACCCGACAAGATTCAAACCCGAAATGACCCGACCCGTTTGGACCCGAGACCGAAATGACCAAACCCGAACTCGAATATTGTGAGACAAAATTTGTCAAACCCGTTGGGTAACCCGAAACTGAACCCGTATTTGACCAGTTGTATTTAACCCGACCCGTATTTAACCGACTAAAATCCGACCCGACCGACCCATTTGCCAGGTCTACAAGCCACTAGTGAAAACCCGTTGATTTCTTACGAACTTCTAACTGAAAATAATACTCATAAAAAAAATAATATTTAGTCAAATAATCAATCATCAATGAGGCATATTCCGAGAGCAATGAAGCACGCCACATAGGCGAGAATTTTAAGAGCGCGCCATCTAAGCGGGGATAAAGACAAAAAAATAATTGATGTAATTTGTGTAGAAGTCTTAGCATCCTTACCGGTGTAAATTTAGATATTGATAAAGCAGTAGAATTTCAATAGGCTTATAACATATATTTGCCATATATTCAAAATCATGTATAACGTTTTCTACATATCTCAAAAAATAACAGAAATTACACCATTATATTCGGATTGAAAAATATTTCAGAACGAGATGCATTTACAATATGTTTAGAACATATAAGTAAGAATTTTTCGGGAGCAATGAGGCGTGCCACCTAAGCAAAGCCACCAAAGCAAAAAAATAACTAATAAAAATAGTTTATTAAATTAAAACATTATAAATCAAAAAAATACACTTGGTTAATCACAACTATCGCACGGGTTGGAGTAAATTAGATAAGATTAACATTCAAAAAAGAAAAAGAGAGAGAAAGAGTATGATAAACTATAACAATGCTAGGAGTCTCTATACGAGATATAAATCCCAGCATAGAGTTCTAATTGTTGTAATCAATGGTTGACTCAAAGCTAATATATAAACTCCAACCCAAAGCAGCCCAATCACCCTTCTTCCTCCTATCCTTCTGATTTGCTTTTCTATAATGATATTCATCTACCTCTATGATTCTTTTCTTTTTAGTAATTATTATTTCCAACCTATATATGCTTATGGTGCTAATTATTGATTATATTATTTTTGTGTAGGCATGCATATTTTCTCCCTCCACCAATTGATATCTATGATCAAATACTTTCATATAAGGTAATTCCTAATTTATGTTCATGGATCACAACTACATGCTTTTTCATATTATTGGACAATATATTCATGTTTTGATCCTCCCTTATATATCTTGCCTAGGTGGGAGCCTCTTTGAAGGCATTGGGGTAAAAAATAAAAGAGAAATCGACCTAAATCACTAAGGATAGCATGATACTAGCATCAGTATATATCATGCATAATTATAATCAATTAGAAATTGTTTATGAGTTCTTTTTTTAAATAAATAGGCATGTTAGTGTGCGTACTTCACCAAATCAATATTAATATACAGACATTTCACTCAACATGTGCAATGCACTGGCTTTAAAACTAGCACTATAGGCGTGCCACATAGGCGAGAATTTTAATAGCGCCACCTAAGCGAGAATAAAAACAAAGAATAACGGTTCTACAACGTTTAGGAGTCTTAATATCCTAATGAAGAAGAAGATAGAGCTTAAGTAGAAAACTTAACAATTCGTGATTATATCCAATCTTTTATCCCTTCAAAAACCAAAATAAAAACCTATGTGCCTATATAAACACTCTAATTTTCCCACCCCATGTACCTTTTTTTTGCTTTGCATTCCCTTGCTTCATCCTAATTATCGTGTTTAGTGATTTGCTTCTCTCCTTTTTCTTTATTTGCTAATTATCCATGTTATTGCTCTTTTGTAGGCATATTGTTTCTGTGATCAACAACTAATGTCCGTGGACATTTAATGTCAAGCAAAGGTACATCTACAGTTCTATATACTCCCTCTGTTTCATAATATAAGTCATTTTTTGACTTCGCACCGAAATTAAGAAATTGTGAGTTCAAGAAAAAGAGATGGTGAAAAGACTAAACTATCCTTAAGTATTAAATGCAACATTAGAGAGAGAAAAGAAGTAAATGACATGAAAATGAAAGGATAAAATTGTAAAAGTAGCAATAAATACTTATTGAAAAGTGTTAAAAGTCAAAATATGCCTTATATTGTGAAACAGATGGAGTATCTATTTGTTTTCTCATAGCTATTGTTGTCCGTGTTTTCTTGCAAATAAAGGTATTTCGTCTACACCATGGTCATATCTTTTATTCTTTGTGCAATTGTGCAAAGCTATTTATCATAGCTACTGTGAGTTTTCTTACCCATTCCATTCAATTATTAAATTTTTGTACATGCATATAAAAAAATATAAAACATTGCCCCATGTTTTGGTGAAAGTTTGCTATTGTTAAATTGAGTATAGCGTATAGGCCTTAGTTTCATTGCCTTTTACAATTAATTCAACATACGACCTCCCATTTAATAGTGTTTTATTGCTCTCTTTTTTTCATTTTATCAAACAATTAAATTATATATTGAATTGAAAGTGTTGAACTATAGTCTATTTATTTTAAAAAAGGATGTTGTATAAACTAATAATGAAACAATAAACTAAAGTATATACGAGTAGTATATTAAATATCACATAAGTGTGCATTAACACGAACCCGGGACAGTATGTTAATAGCATGTTGGATATAATTCTAAATACAAATTTTTTTTTTTTTTTTTGCATTTGAACTTAAATCAATTAAAATTATTGATAAACTAATAGAGTTTTATGAGTGTTATAACAGAGTTTCGTCAAATATTAAAAATAAAAGAAAAATTGGAAAAATTAATAATTTACTTTTAGCTTGGTAAAAGATAATTGTCATGATAGATAATTCGTTAAACGACAATTATAGGAGTAATTGAACCAATGGAGGAAGCTAAGGGAATAGATAAATTTAACTTTTAACAACCTCCCATATAATTAAACCAATTCTCTGTCTGTATAAACTATTGCAGGCCCCAATATATTTTTTTTGAGAAGCACAGGCCCCAATTGACATTCATTGAGTGATGGATTCTTTAAGGATTTTAACATCACTAGAAGTCTGTATATCTCTTCTAATGCCTACTTATTTTAGCTTTTTGCTCATAAGAGGTGTATATATATGTATATGGGCATAAAAACGGCATAAAAGTGTCTGGCTTCTTTTTCTTTTTACCTTCTTTTATTGTTGTTACTGGTGAGATCTTCTTAATTGTATTGGTGTTTTTTTTTTGTTATTGTTGTTGTTGTCAAATAACTAGGATGATCAAACAATATTTTTATATGATGAAAATTTAATCCCCAGTATTCAATATAATAACCCGTACTTCTCCAACCCCATTGTTTTTTTTTTTCTTTTTTTATGATTTTGCTTCTCTCTTCCTATTGTTAGTTTGTACATAAACTCTCATTGTTTTATTGTTATATTTGTTAGTTGTAAACTAATTTTATTTAATAAGAAGATTATAAACTTGACTAAAACTTATCTTTTGCATCTTTTGGAGTAATCAATTAAAATTGTTGAAGAATGACAATGTCTACATTATTTTTTTTGCTAAGTATTCATTCAAATTAAGTTTTTAGCTTTTAAATATAATTTATGTTTCGGCTATAATTTTGTTTTTCTACTTTATTGATACATCCCCAACTCCCAATTATTATGTTTCTTTTTTGATTCACATTAAGCAGTTCCGTTTATGTATTGCAGGTTTTGAATTAGCACTACGTGATTATACGTCAATGAAAAATGTAGATGAAGTGTAATAGAGAGTCATGTTACAACTTAAATGATTATAAAAAGATTTAAAATAGAAACCTTATATGATTCTTTATAAAATAATAATATATGATTCAGGAATATATAAATAAAGCAATTATATTTAATCCGTGGGCTTTAAAGCTAGTAAAAAAGAAAAAAAAAGAAAGAGCAGCAAATCGCCTGCTAAAAAACATTAAAATCCTACCCGGGTCTATAAATACCCCCTACTACCCCACCCCAGCCCCACACCACACTCTTTCAATTTGAAAAACAAAAACTCCACTCGAAAAAACCTCAAAACCTCCACTCAAAAAAACCTCAAACTCTCCAATGGCGAGAGACAATATTAACCACCGTGAAAAAGCTTCACGGCGATCTCAGATTTCTTCCGCGCAGTACCCGCTAAAGAACCAACCCCGATTTTGCCCAAGCAATAATCTTCCCCGTTCCGACCAATTGATCGTGCGATGCATATTAATCTTCATCGGACTATTGTGGTTTTCAATGTTTTATTTGATGGTTCGTTTAATCCTTGATTTGATGGTGTAATTTATTGAAGAAGTCAACGAAATTGAATTCTCATTCAATTCGGTAAGTTTTGTTTTGGTTTGTCTTTGTTGTATTTGCTTGCATTTCGATTAAATTCTTGTTTGTCTTGATTAAATTACGATGAATTCAATGAACTTACCAATTTGATTTCCAATAACTGTAGTCGTTCCTGATCATGTGCGCCAAAATGAGCGTGACCTATATAAAGACAACTACAGTACACGAACAAAACACCACAAAAGTTCAAATCAGTTTAAAGTGGCTGACCATATTAATTCACGAAAAAAAAGGGGAGAACACCTTTAGTTTGATAATCCACTTAATGTTGGATTTGATTTAAATAATTCCATATGAATAAGTAAATTGAATTCTCATTCAATTTTGGGTAATTACGGTTATGAGTCTTACAAAACAAAAGTCTCTCTATTTTACTGATAAGTTTTCTATGTTCGATACGAAGAAGAAGTAAAATCATGATGTAAATTCAATTAAACATTGTTGGTTTTATCTATGTTACTGGTGGGTGATGATTGATAGATTATGTTATGTTATGATAGGTTAACCGTTCATACTCCATCATTTATTTTCCCAATAAAAAATGGTTAAAACCAGAAATCAAGCCTCGGTTATAACCTTTACAAAACAAGAGCACATCCCAATTTCCCTTGAACCTCGTGAATAGATTTTAGGTCCAACGACGCCGTCTAGGTTTTAACAAAGACTCAAGTCATGGGTCTGATGCTGCTGATGAGTATCATCATGCATTGCCATGTTGATGATGGTATTATGTTGATGATCGAGCTTATTCTATCTCTTAAGTCGTTATGATTTTATGAATTTACGAATTTGTCATTTTGTATGATGTTGATTTAGTAAGTTTTGTGTTTGTGTTTTTTCAGTAACTGTAATAAATGTTAGAGGTTGAACCAAAAAATAACAGTTGCCTCTTTATATAGGCGCGCGAGTGAGAACAATTCCAGTCCAGGGTCATTAACTAATTCAATTATCTATATATATAATCAAGGGAAATAACATGAGGGTTTAAAATTTAAATCACTTTATAGTTTATACCCTATCTTTTATCGCACCTAACAAAAAATGGCTAAAAATACTAATCAATCTTCTCTCTATATATAAAGCTGGCATATTTCATGAGTTTTGAGACGTGTCACATCATTAGATATATTATTAGAATAATTTTTAAAAAAATATAATTGAGAGTTTGACTTGTGTTGAATAACTAGAGTTTTATAAGTGTTATAACTTAATCTTTATCGAACCTTCGAAAGCAAATGTAATCTTCTACACATCTTCAAAAACAAAAATATTTGTACCATCGTATTCGCATCAGAAAATACTTCAAAAAAAGATGCATTTACAATATGTTTAATCTTAACGTATAAGATCATATATCCAATTTTAATATTGAAGAATAAAATAACAAGAAAAATAATAAAAATATATTTAACTTAACCCGTGCATCGCACGGGCATCATTACTAGTATATATATAAAGGATGCATGAAACCAGCTCATATAAGTTTTTGTGCAAATGATGCAAGATAACAATTTGATGAAACATGATTTTATATAAATCAAGTTTTTTCTTTGTTTTTCAGCCTATTCATTTTCCTTACTTTGTATGTATTTCTTAATTCCCTTTCTAACTTATTTACATTGAGAAGTTGTTAATAGGGCTCTAGCGCTCTCCACTTTCTTTTTTTCAATTGACAATAGACATCTCACATCTCCCATCAGGAAATCTAATTTTTCTTTGTTGGGGTATGCAAATCTAATCTAATTTAATCTCCATACTAAAGTATTGAGACATGCCACTTAGTCAAACAATTAATATATGATAATAGAAAAAGATTAGATGATAGGGAAAAAAAAAGCAGGCATTCCACGTAACCCGTGCAACGCAGGGGTTTTAAAACTAGTTCAAGAATAGAGAAAAACAGACCCAGTTACGACAAACACAAAACAACGGTCCCAAACTCCCATGGACCTTGTTAATCTCAATTTGAATATTGTACCTTCATCAACGACGTCACCCAGAATCATGCTAGTTTTAGTGATTTTAATGGGGTTATGGGTATGATGTTGGTGATTAGCATAATTAAAAGGGCTCAATAATCTCATTAACTTAAAATGGACCATAATAAGTTAATAACTAATAAATAGGCTATTTAACTCCATCCAAATTTAATTAATTCTTCATTTATTTTATTTGATATATCAACCAAGTCAATAATTTGACTTTTGGTCCAATTTGGCATCCGTGGCATATATAATTTTTTTTTTATACCTACACTTATCCCTCTCCTCATGTAAACTGGTTGAAGAAACCCTCCACCCTCTTTTGCATTATGATTTTGAAGTGAACTCCCAATTTTCTTCAACCTCTAAATTGAAGTTCTTGTTCAATTTAATGATTTGGGTAAGTTTTGTTTTTTTGGTAGGCAATAATTTGTCTTGCATTTTTATGAAATTCTTCATGTTGGTATGTACTACCGTATGTTGTGTCTTTGTTGAATGATCTCGATTGTTGTATCTTTTTAAGTATTCTTGTGCTCTTGTAAATGCTGCTCTTTGGTGATCAATTTGGTCTTCACAATTTGTGCACGTTATACAATGATGAGTTCCAAACTTTTCGATGGTCATTGTTACATTTTTCTCAATGTTTTCTTGGATTTCTATAAATGCTAGTCTTGAACTCCATTGAATTTTCTTCAATTTAGTCTTACAAATTAGTGCACAATTTTACTGTTATTTTAATATTCAATGATGATGAATGTGTTCTATTACATAGTGTATTCCATTTTATCTTGTAGGATTTGCCTTCTTGTTCTTTCAGTCTAAATGATGTTATGGAGCACTGCTAGCGTGGATCAAAATCTTGGACGTTGGATTGCTTTCCCTTTTCTTGTTCTTTACCCTTTTGTTTTCCGTTTTTCCACAATTCATTAAACCATTACAACCTCACCTCATTTCATCTCTCCTATACCTCCTTTACATTTCCATTTAACAAAATAGACAAACTGAATATGTTGAAGTTTATTTATTTAACTAAATTTTGTTGAACTTTGTTTATTTTTGTTGAATTTTGTTGATTCAAGTGTTTTTTATAACTAGTTTGTATATTGGTTTGTTTAACTTTGTTTATTGTTGTTAAACTTTGTTAATTTTTGTTTATTCTACTGAATTTTGTTTATTTTTTTATTACAAAATTTTGTTGAAATAAATATAAATAAATAAAAATAAATTGGGAAGAACAGATCCTTACTCATACGATTACTAACCCAGCGAGGTCACCCTTCCACAAAATAGTTGATGAATTACTTTATTTGGACCAATGATCTAATGTCACAATTTGTCACAATTAGTAGTCCCAACTCCCAAACACCATGGTCCATAGACCATAGCTATTGCCATTGGCTAATGCCTTTTGCCCTCGGGGAACTTTCGAGTTTTTGACCTTAAATGTGACTAAAAAGCAACTAAAATTACATTTGCTAATTGTAGACCTTCCCATTTCGCTAACTCTTCATCTTCACTCTTGTTCAGTTATCCCGCCATCTCTGAGCATTAATAATTCAGTAACAAGAAGAAGAAAACCCTAGGCATCGGCCGCATCGCCTTGGGGTTCTATTTTCTCTCTCCTCTTCGGCTCTTCTCCTTCGTCTTTCCGCAGTTCCGGAAGGTAAACTTCTTGTATATTTCCTCTTTCAATTGCGTTTTCAATTGGCAATTATTGCGCTGCCTGTAATTCATGCTTAGGATTGCTTATATGTGTGCTTTATTACTTGGTACTTTCTTACTGTGTGGGAACATGCTTTCCCAAATTTTGATCAAAGTTCAAATTTTTACTTATTTTTATTAGTACTTTCTCTGATGTTGCCATTTCTCTTGTTGCTTGAACATATAAATGCCATGAAAATTTCCCATAATCTCTGCATAGTTTGAGTCAGTAACCCCCCAAACCAAATGAGAAAACCCCTCTTGATGAGCAAAAAAAAACTGAGAAGACCCAATTTGAGTACTTAATTGGTTCTCAAAATTAGCAATGAAATGCCTGATATTTTTCCTCAATAACCATTTTTGATGTTATCTAATACTCCTATCAACATTTCACCCCTTTACATTACAATTTGAATAAGTTGTCTGTTCATATTGCTGTTGCAGGGAGCTGAATTTATGACAGTTTGTGTTGTCAAGCATATGTGTTGACATAGTAGAAAATATGAACCATTATCCTATTCAATAAGTGAACCTACCATAATTCGTAGTGTCAAATTTTGATCTAACCTAGAGTGATTTCGTAACTAGTTACTACATTATAGTCCCTTGGTTTTATCCAGATGAGCATGTGGACAGTGGGAATTCTGTTTCATATTGCCAAATATCTCTCTTGTTAGTCATATGATTATTTGGTTATTTAGAACATTAAGTAGAAGTGATCGCTATGTTGTTAAAGAAGCCTTATTTTTAGTATATTATACAAACATGAAGAATGCTGAGTTCTTTGGTTATTAATGTGGGAGGTTTGGCCTTTTACATACAGATTATTCTTAACGTGTTTGCAGTTACATGGTTGTGAGAACAAGAAACTTAAAGAACTCAATGTCGAGAAGAAAATTTTATGTTTCATAGATGACATTTAGAAGGCTGTCTGGAACATGAATGTTGAGATATCCTTTCTAAGGGCCACTGGCCTAAATTTCCTTGTTGAGCTTGAGCTGAACCCTCACAAGAATAACGAGAAGTAATCACAAGACTTCGCCATCATAATGAAGCCTGCTGCGTCCTCCTCCCTTGTTCACCCCCAAGAGCTCAAAGAAAGCTATTTCAGTGAGTTTGTCGGTTCTCGTATCATCTACGCTCCCCGAAGGAGGTTGTCGTGCTACTACCCCTCCTCTCACATGATGGACTATATTGTTCATTGTATGAACCGCTGCCTGGTGGACAACTATTACTTCAAGCGAATTGTGCCCAACTACCACCCCTACATCCTCCGTCTTTATTTCGGAGTTGTTTTCTGGATCCAGTGTCTGAGAGCTGGAGAAGAGGTATCCGCGCTTACAACGGATCAACAAGAATTTCTACAGATCTTCTTAGCCTACTATCCTCCGGAAACTTTAGCTATTCCTGGGCCCTTGATGCCTCTCTACAAGACTCTATGTGCCTCCCAGCCGGAGTTTACCAGTTATGGAAAGGTGTATCCTTGTCTCCCTTCCGAGCCTGGCCCTAAGGCCAGATGTGACTTCATGGGGAATATCCTTGAATGTCACATGCTCCCCAACGTTCCTGGAATTTTTGCTCTCCTAGAACATCTGAATAGTATGATCAATGCTGATCAGCCTGTCTACCCTAAGTTGGGCCGACATACACCCGTCCCTGAGAATGCTAACGCTGCCACAATCTTTGGGCACCACAGCTTTCCCCCACTTGCTGAGCGGTCTTCCCTTGAGAAGTGGTCCCTAGTTTCTTCTGGTTTACAGTACCACTGTGAAGCCGACCAGAAGCTGAATGAAGGGTTCGCTGAACACTACGAACATTTTGGTTTCCCCACCACCACAGCTGAGGACAATTTGCAGAAAATTTCCTCTTTTCTGGGTATGAGTAAGTCAATGGCTTGGTTCACTCAAGTCAAGGAAGTTGCCAGCACCACCGCCACATTCTTTGAAGAATCTGGAACGCTGGCAGACTGTGCCCCAAGCGGTCTGGTTGCTAACCAGATCATTGTTGTTATGAGTCCTCCAGAAGGGTCACCGCTGCCAGCTCCCACCCACTCTGCGGACAGGAGATCCTTACTTGGATTCTCTTACCGGCTGAAGAGTACTGCCAGAAACCTTCCTCCACTAGCAGAGACTGCGGCTGCCTTTGCTCACACCCACGTTCGGATGTTCGACGATCACCCTTACTACAAACTGTTTGGAATAAAATCCAAGGATTATGGGCCGTTTTGGAGCATAAGGCCGATTGAGTCTGGCCCCGTCGAAGATTCCTCATTCTCTCATTATATCAGATGTGGTAGCTCCAATACATCTCCAAAATCAAAAAAATGCTGGTATATACATGAAGGGGAATATGGAAAGAGAAAAATAAAAACACAATAATACATGTAGGGGTCTATTTTGGAATTGGTGAATCTTTTGTTCCCGTGTTCTATCATGTCTCAAAAAAACCCTTTGTTGTCTATGAATTCTGAATCATTTTCAATGTCTAAGAAGTCACATTGCAATATGAGTCAATGGAAGTATAAGGAATGGTTATAAGAGACTTTACATGATCTGCAATCAATGAAGAATTTCTTAAACTATATATAGAAGTTGCTTTAACCCTAGCCAGCCCATACATACTAATACAATTCTATTTCTCTCCTTGTAGTCTAATCGGGACCGTCAGTGCCAAGAATAACACAAAGAAGAGAAAGCAATGCTGAGAAATAGAAAGGCGATTGAATTACTTACGTAGATTATGGAGCAGGAGGAGGTTAGTGCACATGATACAATTAAGAAGAGAGCCAAAGTATAACTGCCTGGTGCTTCTATAAGTTGTTAAATAATTATGGTTTGAGATCTTTTGTCCTTTAACTACTATGAATAAAATAGAAAACAAGTCACAAATGTACTAGCTGTTTTCATTAGGTCTGTCCCTTGCCCAGCTTCACCAGAAAAGGTTCGTCATAGTTGTGCTGATGGGCCATTACTGAAATACATACCCCAAAAACTCATGCATGGCTTGAGTGGATTGACTCTAAACATCGAGTCAGAACCCCTATTGGGTTCTATAAACCAATAGTTTGACATGAAAATTTGATATTAGGAGATACTAATATTGTATTACAGTTTGTTAGTTAAGCTTAATTTTTTGGGTGCTAATTGTTGGCCCTGTATTGTGTGAATCACTCTAACCTGGGAATTAGAGTTCATCCTAAGATATGCAATCACTCTAACCAATGCTGTCATCAAAATCATGGGGAGACACCAGGACATTACCTCCTGGACCCAAAATAATAGCTTGATCATCCTTATCTAGTCTCGATAACCCAGCAGACACCACATGACCAGTGTTGGGATCGACGCTAAATACTTGGAATTTCCCTATCTGGTAATATCGCACACTAGGAACTTCATCGTTTTCAACTAAAGGTTCATGAATATGGTGTAAATCACCATCTGCAGCAGCATGAGGAGCTTCATCATTATTATCATCATCATGAATTTCTACTACCAAATGGTCTAAATCGTTAATATTGTCTTCTGCATCAGCATGAATAGCCTCATTATGATCATCGTTATCATCATTATTGTTATCATCCTCGTTATCATCATCGTTATCATCATCGTCATCATCATCGTCATCATCGTCGTCATCATCATCGCCATCACCATCATCGTCATCATCATCATCATCATCACCATCATCGTCATCATCATTGTCATTATCATCCTGATCAGGCTCTCCGTCTAGTAGATAACCTAAATCGGTGCCAAACTTGTTTAGCATAGTGAACAACTAACAACTTCCCAGTATAAGTATTCATCACCAAATTGGCATCCATTGTTGATATGTAGCTAGCTTCTCTGTTCTATTGTGGAAATTAAAGTAAGAAAGTTTGATGAAGAACAGGGGGATCGAATGGGTTTTTATATGGAAGAAGATTGAAACTTAGAAAGTTGCGTTATTTAGCATATTGACCTGGAGTAATTACAATAGGACTAGGATTGTGAAAGATTGCTCTTTCCTTAATTTATTTTTTTGAGGTATCTCTTTCCTTATTTATTGTTTCTCTGGTCGAATTCTCCTACAGGAGTTGGATTGCGGTTTCTCAAAACAAAAACAAAAAAGATTTGGACTGTGGTTTCTCAAAATAAATAATAAAAAAGGAAGAAAAAAAAAGAGGATTGTGGCTCTTGGGACCGTGGGTGTCTTTTAATTCGTACTCGAACATATTGCTTCTTTAGTGGTATTCCACCTAGTTGTATTCATACCGACCTGATGATCGTAAACATGTTTAATTTTTGGGGAATTTCAATTGGTGCCCTTTTACTATTGACTTATCCAACTGGTGCCCCTGACATAGAAATAAGTTCGGTCCGTGCCCTTTTTGTTTCAAAACGTACATTCCGTGTCCTTATTTGTTGTTTTCCGTTTAAGTAAATTTTATTTCTCCATTTTACCCTTAATGAAACGCAGATAGAAGGTCAAGAAACGACACCCACTTAGACGTTAATTTCTTTCATCTCACTCTCTCTCCTCACATTCTTTCTCCTCTAGGCTTCCCCTCTTTTTCATCTTCTCTCTCCTTTGCTCATCTCTGTCTCTCTCACTCTCTCTTTTTCACTTTCTCTCTCTTCGAGTATCCGCCATTAATGGTGACTTGAACTTTGAGGACTCCAAAAGCTTAGGATCTTCAGACGCTAAGTTTATCTCAACTCAAAGACGAGCATAAGCCAATTTACTAGTAGCAGCAGTAATACCATCGGGTGCAAATGGCTTACCTAAAACACTTCAAATTGTACTAAATCCATGCACAGTCCTGAAATTATGTTTCAAAAAGGAAGTTGTATCCTTTTAGGGACTGTAGTCACATTCAGTTTCTTAATATCCAAATCAACCGACCAAGGCTTCAAGATGAAGGGTCTACTATAAAATGCCAATGGCCATTATCAAATAGTTTGCCCAGCATTTCATCAGATTCGAATTTAAGAGAAAAATTCCAAAATCAATCGAATGTTTAACAATAGTACCACAATTCTTCCACTGATTGGCAGCATGTTGTTTAATTGCTTGAAGAGAGGGTTTAAACTCAAAAAATGTAACCCACACGACAGAAATCCCATTCATCTAAACCAGCATTCTTTTGATTTTCGTCAAACTTAACTGAATTAGCAACAGCAATTTGAGTGGATATGGAATTCAGTTTCATACCAGAATTGAAGTGAGTAGTGACGATTTGTCTGAAGAGCCTCAGCATAAGAATTGTCCTGATTATTCACCATAAGTTTCGAAATTGAACTCACCACAAAGCTCGGAAGAAGAGGGGAAAAGAAGAGGGGCAATTTTGTCACTATATTTTGCTCGAAAAAGACAAGGGACATGGACGGCATTAAATTCAGTAGCCACGTTATCACTTTGTAACGGAAAAGAAAAAATAAGGGTGTTACTAAATGCCGCCCCTAAATTACTAGGTACCGCCCCCCAAAATTCCAAATTTGCCCTTTTTTAATTTTTCACTCATCCTCTCCCTCTCTCCCTCTCTAACTCTCACACCACTTCTCTCCCACTCTACCACCCACTCTCATACCCAACCTTCATCAACATTCACTCAAGCAACCCGCGGATGTCTGCCGGCGATCAAGAAGTGCCGTCGACGGTGGCGGAGGTAAAATTAATTTTTTTTGCGCATTTTTTTTGCACGGTCGTCTGAGATTTTCGACTCACCCTTGGGTGAGTCGTCTGCTACAGGCGACCCATCCAAGGGGAGTCGTCTGTAGATCGCGACTCACCCTTGGGTGAGTCGTCCGCTACAGGCGACTCACCCTTGGGCGAGTCTAGATCAATAGACGACTCACCCTTGGGTTGGTCGCCTGTAGCAGACGACTCACCCAAGGGTGAGTCGAGATCGACGACCGACAGACACAAAAAAAAAAAAAATTATTATTATTATTATTATTATTATTATTATTATTATTATTATTATTATTTATTGTTTGAATTTAAGATTAAGCTAACATTGTTTTCGTTGTTTTCGTTAGATTCCTTTGGAGCGGTTCGGTGGTGATGGTGTTGATTACAGTACGCATTTCGTCACTGATGAGTTATTTGATAGTGATACAGATGCAATTAATTGGGCAAAACAAATTGCACTTACTATCGGGTTTGAGTTGATAATTTCGTCACACAAGAAGAGTGGAAGCGTAAAATTGTTAAAATGCAATCGAGGTGAACGCTACAGAGGGGAATTAAGAGACTTAGATACTGCTGCTCGGAAGAATACAAAAACAAAGGCTTGTAAATGTACGTTCCAGTTGAGAGCTCGGCAAGTGTATGGGTCCAGTAGTTGGATGATTGTCACATTGCCTGGGACTAGGGGTACGCACAACCATGACTTTGCTGTGTATCCTGAGGGATATCGTCAGATGAGTGGTCTTAGTCCTGGGTCAAAGAAACTCGTTCGTGACATGACTTCGGCACAAACAAAGCCATGTGCTATCTTGGCCGCGATTAAGGAAAAATTTCCCGAGGACAATGCAACTAGACGGCATGTGTACAACCACAGAGATCGTATAAGGAAACTTGATTTTGAAGAGAGAGATGTCATTGGTCAGTTTCATCATTTAGCTGTGGCGAATAAGTACGTACATTGGACAAGAGCCGACCGAGCTACTAATGAGGTAACTCACGTGTTCATGGCACACCCTACATCAATTCAGTTACTTCGGTCTTTTCGTTGGTTGATTGGCTTAGATTCCACGTACAAAACAAACAAGTATAAGATGCCGTTTCTTGAGATAGTGGGGATGACTCCAACCAATAAGAACTTCCTCATAGCTTATGCCATTATGAAGGATGAGACTCAGGCAAGCTATGCGTGGGTCTTAGATAAGTTGAGGATGCTTATTGGAAATGATGTACACCCAACAGCAATTGTGACCGATCGTGAGCTAGGGTTGATGACACCTATTAGAGAGATATTTCCCGAGAGTGCCCATTTGCTCTGTACATGGCACATTAACAAAGTCGTTGAAGACAAAGTGTACAGACTTTGTGGAAAAGATAAGGCCGTCGCGCAGAGGTTCAAGAATGGGAGGTGGAAAATTATCATGGAAGCTTCCACAGAAGCTGCGTACGATAGAGCAGTGCGTACGATGAAGGTTAGTTGGAGGACTTACCCTCACGTGATATCCTATGTAGAGGAGACCTGGCTGAGACACAAAGAGATGTTTGTGGCTGCGTGGACGAATAAGGTGCTACACCTTGGCAACACTACGACTTGCAGGGTGGAGAGTGCACATGCCGCGCTAAAACAGTGGTTGAACTCCTCAACTGGAGCTTTGGACAATGTTTGGAACAAGGTCAACAAGTCAATCGAGTCACAAATAACTGAGATCAAGTACACACTTGAAGAGTGCAGAAGACGAAGAAGTGTGGTGTACTCGGGTTTCCCATTCAACTATCTGACCGGGTATGTTTCCCATTACTGCTTACAAATATTATTGGCTGAGCTGAACAGGATGAGAGAATTGAGTCACCAAGTATTTGATCGTTGCGGTTGTGTATTGAGATCCACTCATCAGATCCCGTGTGCGTGTGAGTTGAAAACGGCCACGGATACGGGCACGCCAATTAGCTTGAATAGTGTCCAAGAATTTTGGCGAACACTCGTTATTAGTGATGCAGTGGAGATAACTACGCTTGACATGACTGAGCATCCATCTGAGGACCATCGATACTTTCGGTCTCTGGTCGACGAGGTTAACTCAAGCGACCCGGCAGTTGTGCGCAACATATCTGTCCTTATGAATGAGGAGCTTCATCCTGAGGAAGCGAGTTACGTCGAGCCGGAAACGAACACGACAGTCAGAGGTCGACCGAGAGGGAGTTCCTCTACCAGACGTGATCCTAGTTCATGGGAGTACTCCCAGAGGGGTCGTGGTCGCCCTAGGTCATCCAGTTCGAGCCGCGGGCGTGGTCGTACCTCATCCTCATCGAGTAACTTCGTAAACAGTACTGGTATGAAAACCCATAATTTATTAACATGTACATAATGTTGTTACTTTTTGATAAGTACTATTATTGACTTTCTATTATATTGTCTTGCAGCTGGACACGCAATAGATATCACTGAATTCTATCATGTTAACAAAATTCCGGGAATCATCGTACCTTTCATTGAAGGATATCTCGATGTGCTTGGGGATGGTAATTGCGGTTTCCGTGTCATTGCGGACTACATTTTCGGAGACCAAGAGCAATGGCGAGTGGCGAGAGTTTGCATTGCACACGAACTCTTAGCTAACCGAGCATTGTACGAAAACTTATACGTTGAAGGGGTCGACGCTGGTTACCGCCATATTATGTGGGACGGAGGTGCGTGTAACGATGATCACTGGATGACAGTAATTGAGGATTTGTTCCCGATTGCCAACCTCTTCAATGCAGCGATTATGTTATTCGGATACGGCAGCGGAAGGGGGTTATATCATTGTTACACAGTGCTACCGTTCCAAGCACCTTCGACTGCTACACGTCCAAGTAGGGAAATTGTCATGTGTCATTTAGGTGATTCGTATTCCCATTATATCCGTCTGGATTTAGCCTCAGATTTCCCTGTTCCTCCGATATGCGAAGCATGGTTTACTTTCCGTTCTGATAGTGTCGCTGGTTGGGAGCAAATGTATGTTACGCGAAGAGCACATTGGGATCGTTTAGCGAGGTCGATGTAATTGAATGTTTTGCGTGATTGTTATACTTATATCATTGTCACATTTTTGTGTGATTGTTATATTTTGCATGTGGAGAGTGGTCATGATTATTGGAGGTAAATAAAACAACAAATTACAATAAAACAAAAAATGTAAATAAGAAACAACAAATTACAATAACACAAATAAATAATAACAATAACAATGAAACTCTTATAATAACAAATTCATCTAGGGTCAATACATCATTTGGCAGCCCGCCAATCTCTCATATACTCGTCCAATTGGGATCGAGTACCTTCCGCTTGCTCCGGAGGAATCAAAGTAATGGCCTGCTCATGTAAGACGGCTAGACGATTCACCCACTGCAAAAAAGTAACAATGAGTGTGAGTTCAGAGATATGTAATACGTAAAAAAAAAAAAAATATTTTAGTTTAGTTAATCACTTACATAATCGCTGTTGGATCGTGGAGGAATCACAGGTGCTGCAGCGTCACGTATCAGCCGAGGGTGGGAGTGAAGGTAGTACCATGCGAGGTAGTCATCCGTACATGCTGTGGGATCTGACGTGGATGCCTGAAACCCATGGAGACCAAGAATGTAAAATCCCGGGAACATACGCCAAGCATCAGATGAGATCCGTTCGGGGAAGACAACCTTGTACGAACGACTGCTCCATGACCTGATCGCTTTGAATGGCCTAAAGATCGGGGTTGGGATACTCTGTACGTACCCGATTTGTCGTAAACAACGACCAGGCATGTACGGTTCGATAATATCCCGATACTGTAGCCACCCCATGAATACAATCCTCGGTACAGATACTGCCGGGTTAGAACCGTACGGCAGCCACACCACCTACGTAGAAATGTTGAAAGTTACGGTGAAGTAAAAAAACATAGCAAACGACGAAATAAATCATGAACACCGATAACTAAATGACGTACCTCTGTCGCTCGCAGATGATCCAAGCGTCTACGTAAGGAGTCCAGTCGACCCATGTCCTTGCCCTCAGCCAGGGCACTCCATACAGACGCACGGGGAGCCTCGTCGTCCCCGACAACCATCCGCTCCCGATGAGGTCGGAAGCAGGGAAAGTACTCGTATATCCATGCCTGCAGGAGAGTTAGGCATCCGCAGATGCCCTGAGAATCCCCGCGACTAGCTATACCGAGCTGACGATATAGGAAGGCGAGGGCAGCAGATCCCCAAGAGAAGTCATGCACCGTATCGACACCGTCGTCCATCACCTCCATCACGCAGGAGGGTCTAATACGGTTACCACTCTTGTCGACAAACAAGGTGGATCCAATAAGTAACCACATCCAAGCTGTCGCCTGGATGTCATCTATTTGCTCACGGCAAAGCTCAAAAACCGACTCCGTGAGGACCGCACCGCCCTGCCAGTGGCTACACATCAGTTCTTCTGGGCTGACCCCGAGAACCTCCATGGCCGCCGTCTGCAGCTGCCCATCCCGTCCCTCATTGGAAACGAGCTGTCCGTCTACAGGAATCCGAAGAATATGCCATACATCGTGCAACATGATCGTCATCTCTCCGAACGGCATGTGGAACGAGTTCGTATCCGGCTGCCACCTTTCCACGAATGCAGATATCAGGGGGAAGTCAATATGTCTGGACATAATGTCTGCCAGGTGTGATAACCCAGTCCCCTCGATCTGGGCCCTCATCTCGGCCGACATCTCCGCTCGCCACTGACTCAGCCGCTGACATACAGTCCATCGGTTCTGACACTTCAAGAGACCCCTCATCTCTCCATTCCACATACGAGACGCTACGTGGCCCAAGAAGCTCGGTATGACGCTATCATCCGCCGGCCCACCGGACACAGGCTCTGTAACAAGCCACGTAGTGTCGTCCTCCGCTCTAGATCGTTTGCCAGTACTGGACGACCCAGTACTAACAAACCTACCGCCTCTGCCCTTCACCACGCGCCAATCTGAGGATAATTCGACGCCAATCTGATCATCGGACTGATCCCCGGAGTAGAACTCGCTAGTTGCGTAATCGTCTTGCTCAGTAGTCATCTCCCTCATCCGAACTGCCTCTCTCTGTCTCCGTACAGAGGCATCAATCCCGCGCGTCCTCGTGTGACCCGGTCCTGAACCAGCTAGTTCACTAAATAACCGAGGCACCGATTTACCGGCTCCTCCCATCTATCATTTCACATTTTTAATTAATTAAACAATAATCAATAATAATAATAATAATAATAATAATAACAATAAATAATAATAATAATAATAATAATAATAATAATAATAATAATAATAATAATAATAATAATAATAATAATAATAATAATAATAATAATAATAATAATAATAATAAACAATAAATTATAATAATAATAATAATAATAATAATAACAATAAATAATAATAATAATAATAAATAATAATAATAATAATAATAATAAATATTTTTTTTTGTGTCGGTCGTCTGGTCTCAGACGACTCACCCAAGGGTGAGTCGTCGGCCGATCTCGACTCACCCTTGGGTAAGTCGCCTCAGACCGGCGACTCACCCAAGGGTGAGTCGAGATCGGCAGACGATCGACGCAAAAAAAAAAAAAAAAAAAACACAACTTCAATTCATAACTTCACGATTCAATTCAAGGCAAAAAATATTCAATTCAAGGCAAAAAAAATTCAATTCAAAAAAAAAAAAAAAAAATTTCGAAAAGTTACCCCCCCGCGCCGTCGGTCGCCGCCTCCCTCGCCGTCGAAACCTCTGCCGCCGCTGCCGCTAGCACTTGACATGGTC
This sequence comes from Tetragonia tetragonoides, assembly GCA_038025085.1. Taxonomy (NCBI): domain Eukaryota; kingdom Viridiplantae; phylum Streptophyta; class Magnoliopsida; order Caryophyllales; family Aizoaceae; genus Tetragonia; species Tetragonia tetragonoides. The sequence goes on along the minus strand of CM076151.1, from coordinate 6,715,640 downwards.
GTGGTGGTGGTGGTGGTGGTTGCCGGTGTGATGGTGTGGTGGTGAGGATGAGTGAGTGAGGAAGAGAGGATGAGTGAGAGTGGATGAGTGAGAGTGAGTGAGGAAGAGGGGTGGGTGAGGGTAAAATTGGAAAGGGGGGGGGGGGCGGTAGCTAGTAAAAAGGGGCGGTATTTAGCAATTCACAAAAATAAGGAGACGGAATGGATATTTTAAATTTAAATGGGCACGGACCGGACTTATTTCTGTGTTAGGGGCACCAGTTGGACAAGTCAATAGTAAAAGGGCACCAACTGGAATTCCCCTTAATTTTTTAGTAAGTTTCATGTGAGACCAAGTCAATGAAAAATAGGGTCATTATTTAAAAATTTATGGGTCACTTATTATGAGCCATGACATTCATTCCACTAAAAAAGACCCTCGTCTTACCAAAAGTTACAATAAAACCGTTTTAAAAAGAAGAGTGTTAAATACTATAAAAAAAAGAGGATGGTGTTAAATACTACCCTCCAAATAAGACACATCGTGTTATGGTTTTATGAAAAAATTAAAAATAAAATTACGGAATCTGAAAACTAACTATGCGTGAGTTCAGGTGGAGACTCACCTCAAAATAATCGTCGTTTACTTTTTGTCACCATGATTGAGATTGATCGAACAATTAGATTAATACAGTAAACTGATTTGATATACGATTAAAAAAACATGTATGATAACAAAATTGGAGAGTCAAGTAAGGGAGGAAATTAGCCTTAGAAAGTAATAGAAGCACCGTTAATATTATATTTTAATTTTAAAGGGCGTTGTTATTGTTTTAGTTGGGGTGGGGTTTTAATGCGATGTCGTAAGATTTTTATTGTTTTTTGATAGAAAGATTTTTTTTAATTGGCACTAGAAAATTAGAATTATTGAGTACTCCATATATTTTATTATTTTCGAATTTAAGGCTAGAAATTGGTGCGTCGTTATATAAACACCTGATTTCATATTTACCGCTTCAAATTGGATCCTTTGCATAGTCTAATACTCTAAGCTTCTTCAACAAGTTCTTCCCTTCCCATTTCGCAAAATCAAACATGAGTTTCGATTCAACTCGTTCAGGAAATTCAAAATCAAACTCAAAAAGAAGTTTAAACTCACAATCATCAAATAAAACCAACAGTACCAGCAGTAACAAGAAGAAGAAAACCAATCAGAAAACCCTAGGTGTAGCTTGGGGCTCTAATTCTCTCTCCTCTTCTCGCTCTTCATTTCGCTCTGCCCCTTTTTCCGATTTCGGAAGGTACAATTTGCTTATTTCCCCCAATTTTTAATTGCGTTTCTTTCATATTTCGATCAAAGTTTCACTAATTTTTCGTCAATGTCTTTTAGTACTTTCTTTTAATTGCAGTTTTTTATTGTAATTTGTGCTTAGGGTTACTCAATTTGAGAAATACTTTGTGGCAAATGCTTGTGCGTTGTTTTATAGATTTAGGGTTTTTGTTGCCTTATATCTATTGCATACAGCAGTTATTTTCTGTTTGTCAGCAAGCAAATGCTGATTTTTTTATTTTTATTTTTACATTTGGTAAGAGTATGTAAAATGGAATGTATTTACCTTAAGTGGTTGTATAAGTGGCGGATATGATTTGACAGTAGAGTAAAACATGTGGATTTTGTTTTCCTCAATACGCAGAAAAAGCAGTACAAAAAATAATTGACAAGAGTGGGAAGCTCTAATGTTCTGGTAAAATTCTCACTTCTAATGCAGGAAGTTAATCACGTGGGATGTCAATGTTTTTTCAGAAATATAAAATTATCACACTGTTAAGTCGCTGTTTAGTGTCTTTGAGCCACATGACCAAGCAGGCAGTCACTAGTAAGATGGAAAGTCTCTCATACCGCGAAATGTCTGTTTTATAAGTCATATGGTTATGTGGTTATTAAACATATTAGTAAATGTGGTTTTATGGAAAGTAAAGGACTGTAAATTGTGATCATTATTCTTAAGAAAACCTCATATTTGGTATTCATACAATGATGAAGAATCCCAAGTTCGTTGCTCATCAATGTGGATAGTTTGTTTTGTATTGATGGATAGTTTTCAACATGTTCTGCAGTTATATGGCTGTGAAAAACAAGAAACTTCATGATCAGTTTGATGCGGAGGCTTCAAGTTCTTCTTATAATGGCTCTGATTCTGTAAAACCAATATTTGAAGGTGTTGCCATTTTTGTTGATGGTTTCACCATTCCTTCTAGCCAGGTTTTTTCGGCCTCTCAACTAAACTCTGTTTATCCTTCCTGTATAGTAATAAATAATTATTATCTTTCCAGTTACACTGTTTTTCTGTTGTTAATCTGGCTTCACTTCTCTTCTTTGTCGTTATTAACACATATAAATCATTATAGGAGCTGCGGGGTTACATGTTGAAGCACGGAGGACGCTTTGAGAATTACTTCTCAAGGCATCGTGTCACTCATATAATTTGCAGTAACCTTCCTAATAGTAAAATTAAGAACCTTAGGTTTTCTTCTTTCTCTGAGGGTTTTTTTAAGTTAAACATGACTTCCAGATATGTCAGAGTGTGGTTTAACTGTTTTTCCACCCTTCCCTGGTACAGGTCATTTAGTGGTGGGCTGCCTGTTGTCAAACCTGCTTGGGTGTTGGAATGTTTGGCGGCTGGAAAATTGTTAAGCTGTGAGTTGTAGTCTAGTCTGTGGCTGACTTTTTTCTGACATTAAATATCAGCACATTACTCAAATTTGTTCTGTTCTGTATAGTTACTTCTTTATGAGATTATTTTCTTTTTGAACCACATAGATGGAGGTTGTAAAAAGAAAATGGTGTCAGAGGGAAAAGTCTATAAGGGGACAAATACATGATTATTCTTTTTCAGGAACATCTTCATCAATAAAAAGTAACATTTTTACTGGATAAGAGGTCCGACAATCTGCCAATATCCAGAGAAGTACCAGATAGAGCATGCCAATCATGCTTTAAATCAGTCAATGACACTCCATGAAGCCAGGAAGGTTTTGGCAGCATGGAATAGAGCACGGCTAAGATAACATCTGTATCCCACAAAATCATACAGCCAAAGAGAAACTAAATGATCTTCATTACTTTTTCGATTATATGTCTTCTGATTGAAGAAAGGAATTAGATATGGTACTCATATAGTCATATACTCCTTTCTCAATTAGTATCTTGACTATCTTCCTATGAAGAGCCTTGAAGGAAGGTTATTATGGGAGTTTTAAGCTAAAGATATTCCTGTAAGAACATTTTAGATGACTGGTCTGGGACTTCCCACTTTTTCATGGCAAGACAACTAGTTTGGTATAGTAGTTTGAAAGCATACATTAGGCGACATCTTTGAGTGCAAACTTCCCGCACATTTGGCAGAGTACAATGAGTCATTTGCATAATAAAATGGTTATGATATCCGAATACTTGGAAAAAACCTCCAACCCATCCTAATGGAAAAAACCTCCAACCCATCCTAATGGAAGAAACAAATTAGTTATCAGTAGCTGGCTGTTTTAGCTCCTTCAACCTTCTACCAAATAACCAATTAAAGTTATCTTCTTTTTTTTAACACTCTTTTATGCAGCATTCTCCAGTTCAGGTGTCTTATTACTGATTGCAAGGTGCTCTTTGTCTACTGTTATTTTTGTGTCTCTTACCCATTTCACTTGTGCTTTTGTGTAGGTGCATTTGTCTTTGCATACAATTGATTGTTTATTTGTTCTCCTCCAGGGATACCTTACCAACTTGATCAGCTTTCTGCTGTCGCACGTAACCAACCAAAGTTGTCTGCTTTCTTTGCTTCGAAAAGCAACTCTATCAGCCAAGATGTATCTACTGACTCAACCTGTCTTTTGGAAGTTCAAGCAGAAAATTCAGAACTAAGGGTTCCTGTTTTGAATGAAAATATCTCTTTCAATGTGGGAGAATCGTCTGAATGTACCAGCCAAAGTAAAAAAGAGATGTTGGATGTCGGCAGTAAGCAGATTGATACAGCAGATAATGCAGAACAGACTGCTGGAGATAAACAACCCTCCCTTTTAGAAATTGCAAATTCAGTCACTAAAGACAACGAACTTAAGTGCAGTCCTCTGAATCCTTCAACTTCTGCTTGTTGTCATGACTTACATACAAAGTCTGCTGGAGAATCATCTGGTTCACTAGTAGGAGGGCCCTCATACCATCGCCATTCAACGTCTGAGGACCCAAAATTTGTTGAAAATTATTTCAAGGTGAGAGATCTGACACATAATTGTCTTTTGTCCCCACCTCCTCCGTTGAGTGTATGGGTGTGGTTTTAGGTGTACGTATGGTTTGTGTTTTATACAAGTTGCAGTTGTGTTGTAATGGAACATGTCTGTGATGATGGATGAGTGACAGAGTTTCCAGTAAAACAATACTAATGTGCTTGGAATCTTACTGAAAATTCATAGCAAAAAGTTTTTTTCCCCTTCTAAATTTTAATTGTCACTGCCACACAGTCATCTTTATTTTCTTTTATTTTAGTTCGTTTTCTTAATCACGTTAGCTCATTCAGATTGTTATACTTCTTAGTGCTTCCATTTATGTTTTCTTATATTTATTTTGGTTCAGAGCTCAAGGTTACATTTCATAGGGACCTGGAGGAATCGGTACCGTAAGCGTTTTGCCAACCTTTCTAGCAAAATTAGGCAAACAAACTCTGAAGCTAATGCTGCTTCTACTTCCCAAAAAGCTACTATCATCCATGTGGACATGGTAATTGAAAATTTCGATGTCTCGTCCTCCATTTCTCTCCTTTCCCCTCCAACCTTTTTCTCTTGTCCTGTTATGGATGCCTTTTAATGTGCTCAAAAGATAAAATGACAAGGCTCCTCAATTTTTTATTTCATTTTCCAAAGTTATCCCTTGTCAGATCACATTGTGGCCCTCTTGATGAATATGTCACTGCAGGACTGCTTTTTTGTGGCTGTGGTCATCAGGAACCATCCTGAATTGCTGGATAAACCTGTGGCTGTATGCCATTCTGACAGTCCAAGAGGAACTGCTGAAATTTCTTCTGCTAACTATCCTGCCCGAGATTATGGTTGGTTGAAAAATCATGTACCACTTGGTGTTCTGTTACCCATTCATGATTTTCTATATTTTTATACAACTTTTATCTTTTTTCTTGGTTAGGGGTGAAAGCTGGAATGTTTGTCAGAGATGCCAAGGCTCATTGTCCTCATATTGTAATTGTCCCTTACAATTTTGAAGCTTATGAAGAGGTATAGCAGTGCAGAGAAACTACCGCGTTAATGATCTTTGCTGAAAAAATAAAAAGTAAAAAATGCAGTTCAAAGTTGAAACTTCTGATATGTAGAGTTGTCGTAGCTATATAATTTGTTCATTGTGGCAGGTAGCTGACCAGTTCTACAACATCTTGCATAGGTACTGCAACAAAGTGCAGGTATGTGTGAGGAATTATTAGAATCTAACTTTACTGTCAGTACTTATTTGATTGAGGAAAACTATGCTTTCAGGCAGTAAGTTGTGATGAAGCATTTCTAGATGTCAGTGATTCAGATGAGAAAGATCCAGAACTTTTAGCTTCAGTTATAAGGAAAGAGATCTATGAGACTACAAGATGCACTGCTAGTGCAGGGATAGGTGGAAATCTGCTTATCGCTCGTCTTGCCACAAGAACTGCCAAACCAGATGATCAATGCTATATACCTTTCGAAAAGGTATGCCAAGGAAGTCAATGTGTCCTTTTACCTTTCTTTTAGTTGTGTGACTAGACCATAAATGATTCCCAAATCAAGGTGCTGGACACAATGCTCAACTCCATCTGGCCAAGTCAAGAATAGTTTCTGATAGTTTGATATTGGTGGTGGATTGAACTACATATGCGCCTCATTTTGTAGTTGCTTTTACCCCAAAAAAATTTGAGGAGGAAAAATTATAAAGCTTGAATTCGAGCTAAGCTTTCCCATGAAGATTTAGAGTGAAGGAATAGTTTGATTGCCTTGATCTTGCATTGAATGCATTTTGGCTTGGCTGTCTTGACCATAGCTCAAGCATTGCAAGCTGACTCAGTTTGTTTATAGCCGTTTGCGCTGCTACTTTGATATTACATAGAATGTTTATAGCTTTCAATTTAGTAGGGATGTTCTTTGCTGTCTTATGCAAAGAGTTTAGCCTGTGGCCAGTGATAGATTGCTCACTGTGGTAAACTGGTTACTCTCCAGCCATACCTGTGTCGTCACGGCATATCAGGGTTATGGTTATGAAATCCGTGTCTGATCTTTAATTCCCCTGGTAGATACTTCTGCCTTTATAGGTGCTTATTTTTAGCCAGGCTGAATTATATTCCCGCAATGGGGTCCAAAAGCGTTAGTTTTACTTGTTTCGCTTCACCCTCTTTTTAGATACCAATTCTTGATCAAAAGACTGCAACACCCACGTGTTTGCTTTTGATAGAGCTCTGGGTGCCAATAAAGCTTTCTTTTTTGCAGTTTGACAGAGTACTGCTGTTGCAGTCTTGATCTATCAGGAACTTTCAGTTAGTTTGGTTTTTGATGCTCTGTCTTTAACTCTTTATATGGATGTATAATGGCTGCAGGTGGATGAGTATATGGTTCACCTCCCTATCAAGGCTCTTCCAGGTATTGGGCATGTTTTGGAGGAGAAGCTGAAAAAGAAAGGAGTTCAGACCTGTGGCCAGCTGCGAATGTTTTCCAAGGTGTAATGTTTGGCGCAAAGCAGTACAGCAGCGTTATGGACGATTTTCTCTGATTTTGATTATCTGTTTCCTTTTTTGCCTTTGCTCGACTCAAACACTGATATGGATTGTTTGGCAACTGTCATCATGTTATTTGTGAAGAGAAACTCAATTATTTAATTCCTTAATGAAATTATCTTTGAAATTCCAGGAGTCTTTACAGAGGGACTTTGGGGTTAAAACTGGTGAAATGTTGTGGAATTACTCTCGTGGAGTGGACAACCGGTTGGTTGGAGTCATTCAGGTTTGATAGAAACCTTGTGTGCTCTTTTCTTATTATTTTATTTTATATTATTTTTTACTTCCTCGCCGTGGATAGTGTTTTAATTTTTGTTAGTTTGCTCGACCCTCTTCATATGCAGATCCACCTAATCCCCAACTTGTTCTGTATTGGTTTCCCCTGTTTCTTCTTTTCCAACATATGGGCTAGTTTTGATATCTGACACCTCTTCTGCCTTTCTTGTTTGTCCTGATTTAATCATTAGTATTAATCAACTTTGTTCCTTTGTTGTGTTCATTTTTCTATAATGCTTATGCTATCTGTAGTATTGATCATGTTTTTTTGGAATGTTGGCACTTCGTAACCCCCCCCCCCCCTCTTTTCCTTCTATTTTCTTCTCTTAGTAATTACTACTACTCTTGCTTCTATTTTCTTAAATTTCTTTTTGCTTTTAATATATTTTTGTTTAATTTATTCCCATTACCACAGCCATTACTTCTCCTCCTTCTACTGGTACTGCTACTACAATTCTATTATTGCTTCTGTTTCGTAATCCTTTTCTCGTGGATCTGTTGATTGTTGGGTACATACATCTGGAAGTTGCCAGATCTCGCCTGTGACGTGAGTGACATGGTGGTTTGTCATTGATGTCTTACCAACTTTGCCATATATGCTGAGTCTCCTTTTTTCTGGGGGATCAACTTTTGCATAATAATTAACCCTGAGAGGTAGCTCAGTTGGTAAAACCTCTGAGATCTACTCCAGAGGTCCCAAGTTCCCCAGGGCCACTGGAGGTTTCTTGAACGTTAACTTCACAACCCATGGGATTAGTCAAGCAAAGTCTAAATACGCATGTTATCTTAATAAATAAATAAATAAACTTTTGCATGATAATTACCACTATAGAACACCTAGGTATACTTTGCAGGATAATATTCACTATCTTTTGCTAGGTTGTAAGTCTTGTGACATTGCACTTGGCCTATGGTATGTAAGCTGTTCGGAGTCTTTGGAGTTATTTGAGGAGTACTAACAGTCCTTGGTATTCCCAGCTACTGTTATGGTTTTTTGCAGACTTGTTTTGTGGGCTTTGGAAGAGGAATAAGAGAAATTTTTTATGGCATAGTTTTTTAGAGTGGATTTTTTTTAATTATAACTGTTAAAGTGTCCCTAAGAGTCCAAACTCGATAGTAGACGGCTTTGCAAAACAAGGAGTGAATAGAACTAGCGAGTTCATAGCTTTGCTTTAATTTCTGATTGCTGTTACTATTTTGGAGTCTTCTATTGGTGTTTTTTTTTTCTCTATTCTGGGCAATAACTAAGCAAAGCTACTGGTCATTTGCTGTGGTTGTTATTTGGTAACTACTTATGTAGCTGAGTTTAATGAAATAAAATGAGATAAGTTATCAAAAAAATAAATAATTTATAACTGTTAGTGTGTTACAAAGTGAGAGGACAAGGAGTCCTCACTCCTCACAAATAAAAACTGTATGGCATAGTGCTCTTTTTTTAGTTATTAGGGTGTATTTGGTTGGAGAGGAATGCACAGATTTTCGGACTGATTGATTAATTGCTTTGAGTCATGACTCATGAACAATGTAGTTTTTAGTAATATTGACTCAAGATTTCATATTATGTGCAGGAAACCAAGTCAGTTGGTGCTGAAGTAAATTGGGGTGTGCGATTCAAGGATATGAAAGATGTTGGTTCTTAGTTTGTCTAGCAATTTTAACTTCCTCCCTGCCTGCTATTCTATTATGTTTTGAGAAATATTTATGTCATGCTTTACAGAGTCAGCACTTCCTTTTGAGCCTCTGCAAGGAAGTCTCTTTGCGGTTGCAGGGATGTGGAGTGCAAGGACGTACCTTTACATTAAAGGTGAAGTCTAGATAGCTGTCAGTGTTTTGTTGATTACTTTCTAAATTGCTTAATCTTTCCTTCAAATGTCCTCAACTCCCCAACCCCAACGAAAAAAGAAAAAGAAAATTTGCATTCTTCTTTCCTTTGTTGCTCAAGGTTTATGAGATGCCACATACGTTTCTCTCTCTTGCTAATGCTCAGATTAAGAAGAGAAGAAAAGATGCAAAGGAGCCAGCAAAATATATGGGTTGTGGAGATTGCGAAAATCTCAGTCACTCTGCAACGGTATTGTAATATGTCATTGCACTCATGGAATTTTGCGGTCACCACCTTCTCTAAGACTTGCTATCTCGTCTGTAGGTTCCCGTTGCTACTGATGATGGGGACATTCTTCAAAGGATAGCGATCCAACTATTTGGATTGTTCCGCATTGGTCAGTTTTTGCTCGGGGCACCTTTCATTCATATTTGTCTAGAATAGTTTTAGACTTGTAGCCGCTAGCATGGGAAGTTCACGGTGTCAATACAGTAACCTAATGGTGACGGAGTCTTTGTTTTGTCCTACATTGCTACTGTTGAGAACACTGTAGTGGTAATAGTGGAGAATATCACTAATTATCGTTCATGAATATATTCGGAATGTCGGGTATGACCATATAAGTGAATCACGGCTTCAATGGTCAACCATTTTGTAGGGATTTGTTTGTGACTTTCTGTTATGTCAGCAGATAATGGATGAAATTGATTTTTAGATTACGATTTTTACCTACCCTACAATATTAATAAGTAAGATATAATAAATGTTGACACATTTATTTCTAGCGAACTCGGATGTAACAGCCTCCAGGTTGTAAGTGTGTGCGCGTGTGTGCGTGCGTGCGCGCGCGTGTTAGAAGGAAATGAAAGGGACATTAAATGTACACTGATTTGGCTGACTACTTAGGCCAGAAATTCGAAGCAAAGAGGTTTTAGCTATTGTGCTGTTGGTGTCGGGGTTGTAGATTATGGCGTCAATCGAAATTTGAACAGTTTCAATGAACTTAATTGGCAAGATGTGGCTGACAGGTTTTGGTTTTTGGGTCAAAATCAAAATCTGCCAGCTCTAATGCTTGACGACGAATTTTTTTTGTATTTATAGTAAAGGATTCCATTGACCGCTAGGAAGTCGGAACAACCAGAAAGTAGTGGAGTCGATTACTGTCTAAATTTCCTTTTCAAAAATCAAGGCGCCATTTCACAAGCTAAGGCTGGGAAAGCATAATCGCTTTGCGGGCTGGCCTGTCTATCCTGCCCTGTGGCAATAGCTCCTAGCACAGGTCCCGTGGACGACTGGCTAGGTGCTTCAATAGCCAAATAACTAAACCATGTTCCTTATCTCTTATATTATATGGATCCATGTCCGTGTGGAACTATAGTTTACCTCCTTCATATGTGCAATGTAGCAGAGAGAGGAGTGGAGAGATTGGGATTTGGGAGTTTCGACATATAGATATAGTCGAACAGATTTATTTAAAGGGTTATTGAAACAGTACCTTGTTGCTTTGTGTAACACCTTTGTTTTGTTGTCACTTCTTTTCCCTTCTTTTTCTTTTGGTTATATTGGATTTGTCCTGGAATTGTGGTATGCGATTTATGATATGTATAATTCTGTTTTGTTAGATGTCAAAGATATTCGAGGGGTAGGATTACAAGTTACAAAGCTGGAGAGTGCTGATAATATGAAACAAGGTTTGGAAATATCGTTTTTAGCATCTTGTTAGATAAATCAGAGAACAAGTGATTTATATTGAGCAGATGCCATCTTGTGAATTCTGATATCTATTGTAGTCAAGTTTATGTCCCGTCCTTGTCCATGACAGTGACATGAAGCTGGATATGTTACTTCATTCTTTTCTACAGCTGATTATTCACTATCATCTTCCTTTTCTATTATTTTTAAGGGCATGAGAGGAACACTCTAAAGTCATGGCTTGCATGTGGTACAACAGGTGCCAGTGAACAGAGCAATTCCCGTGATACAGGTATGTTGAGTCAATTATTTGCACCAGAGTGGTGTATGGTCTATTTATCTTGATGCTTAAAGCTGATGACTGCAAAGAGCATAATAAACTCCTTTTTGACATGCCCTTTGAAGTTCTGTGGCCTTGGAATTTTCATCTTTCTCTGATAACGGCTGAGTTGCTGACTCACATTTTGGAGATGGATCTGAGTTGGCTGATCTTGTGTGATCAGTGACCTGTGGACCCTTTTTCCACATGTTTCAAAATTCTAGTGTTAGACTGACGAACTTGTACTCTCACCGCATTGCATCTTCTGCAACTTTATGGTGCCGTTAACCTAGTAGACCATCGAAGAGTCGAACAATCTGTGATTATTGCTATTATGCTGCTTTTGTGTTTGGGCCGGTTTCGAGTTTTAGTAGTTTTGTTTCAGGAACCTTTCTTTTTCAATGCCCTTGTAATGATTAGGTCTAACCCATGAACCACCACTTCAATTCTTCCCTCCCACTTTGTTTTGGGCCAAAGACTCAGACTGTTACTTTTCTTTTCTCACATCCCCTTAATGTGAGTTGTGTGGCAGCTTGGATCCAACTTGGGTTGTTGTGATGCAAGAAGCCTTGGTATCATTCCGTTGTCTTTCTGGCTCTTAACATGCATATGAGCTCTTATGATGTAGGTGTGTGGCTTACATTTTTTCACGTCTTTTCACTAGCCTGAGAGTAAGCAGAGCTGTACAAAAAAAGCCTGATGGCTTTACGTGATGAGGAAGAATTCAGGGTACTGTAGAAGCAAAAGATAGTTGTTTGGTTCATTCGCCTAGGGATGAAAAGATTTCTTTAGCGCTAGATATTGGTGTTGGGACTCTGTTACATCTTGAAAGAAAATGTTTTTTTAACTCTTGTAGAGAAGAAGTTCAGAGAGTTCCATTGATGATGCAGGTCAGTCATGCCGTGGGACTGGTGAACCTTCATCATTGATTTCTGATCCATCAAGTTATCAGACTAACTCAAGCTTGGTTGCAACATTGCCATCTTTGGAAGATCTAGATGTGGGTGTTATCGAAAGCCTACCCCCAGAGTTGTTTTCAGAAATCAATGCTATGTATGGAGGAAAGTTGATTGACCTCATCTCTAAAAGCAAGGGCAAAGCTGGCAATCAGAATTTGTGTACTGTGTCAGTGATGGAAGTGGAAGGTAAAAATGTTCCATCTATTTATTTCAGAAAGTTAACACATATGATTACCTAACAGTATTTTCTCATTTAGGTCTATCACTTAACGAACAGAAAGCTTCTTTTGGAAAAATTGATAAGTTTCAAGAAAAGAAAGAGGTACCATTTTCTCTCTGTTCCCTGTTTCACAATGCGGCAGTCTTGCTTGTACTGACCATTACTTCAATTCTTATTGTCGGAAGGTCTCTTGAACTTCTTCTTTCTCTGCCAAGTGTTTGCATACTCTTGTTAAAAATATGGATAATGATGGGCGAAATATATGCAGTTTAGGGTATATGGCCATACATGTCCTGTTAATATACCGATAGGTGTATGAATTATAAGTTTGTAACAGAAGCTAGTGGTAGAGCCAGGGTATTGAGGATCTTATACTAACTACAGAAAACCTTCTGGTTTGAAGCTTCAAAAATTGACAAGAATCTTGAATATATTAATGAAATGTACTCATTTTTGGACTGGACATTTCAGAGGAAGGAGAGTTATCACATTGCACAAGACAAACAAAGAGTACATGTTTAGACATACTAGCTGTGCTGCATCTTACTTTGAAGGTCAAGGTATCAAAGTGACCAATAGCAATAGCAAATTAAGTTTCTACTAAGGCTCCAGTACTTATTGCTGTGAGCAGGTATTATTCATCTGTACCATATGACTGTAAAGTTGGAGCTTGGGGTGGGTAGCACAGTGGCACACCCCCACTTGCCCCAATAAAGAAGACCTGGGAGGGAGGCTTCCTTGCAGTTTAAACCCAAAAAAAAAAAAAAAAAAAAAGGAAGATTGCCAAGGTGGATTATTTACTGCAAATGTGAGTCCTTAAAAAGAATTCATTTCCTAAATTAAGTTATAAGGTGTAACTGGTATCATCATTGCGAGTTAATAACATAAAATGAGCTTGTACGTTCCTGTGATTTTGCATGCATAGAACACATTGCATATATACCAATATGTTCAATTTGAATTGCTCTTCATACTGACTTTTGATTTTTAGGCTGGGGGCAGGGATAAGGAAATACAGGCAGTCTCTGCTTTTGGTGCTGGGATAGCAACTGTCACTAGTTCTGCATTGGAATCAGAAAATGTTGGCCTAATGCCTTCATCTCTAAGCCAAGTGGATGTATCTATATTACAACAGTTGCCTGAGGAATTGAGAGCAGACATAGTTGGTGCGCTTCCTGCACATCGGGGGTCAGATTGCTTACCTGATGTTAACAGCATTTCTGAGGAAGCATTGAAATCAAGGGTGGCCGTGGATCCAGTAAGATCTATGAAGTCTGCTGAAGATGAAAAGCTTTGGATGGGAAACCCTCCTTACTGGGTTCATCAATACAAAGTAAGCAATTGCTTGATGTTGAACATACTGTCAGACATGTATCTGAGGTCTGGGTCTATTGGGCTATTATCTTCTACTCTACAACGTTGTCTTTCTGGGTACCTGGTTTTTGCTGATGTAACTGAAGTTATGGCCAATGAAGCGTCTAATAGCTTTTGTGAGCTTTTGAGGCAGTATATCCAATTTAAGTTGGAGACAGACATTGAAGAAATCTATGTATGTTTTCGTCTTTTGAAAAGGTACGTATGCAATTTGGTAGTTTAATATGAAGATTTCTGGTCAACTTATACCATGTATACCTTGACATCATACTCCTTTTATGTTCATGGTTTTTCCCCCACAAGAATTTTTATGTATTTCAGAATGTTGGCTTGTTCTTTGTTCTTTATTGTTTTGGCTTGAAGTAGTGTGGCCGTGTGGGAGTTGACAAAAAGTGAAGGTCTCTTCTTTCTGGAGTGCACCTATGATTCAGGTGCTACTTCTTTGATGATTCAGTACATTTGATCCTGCAGGCCATGGCCATCAATGCTGTTGAAAACACTGTTTATTGGGTTCACGGATTCCAGGACACATTGTAAAGGGTCCGTGTCACGTGTTCCACATGCATAAATGATACAGAACGACTTTTATGCCTGACAAGCTAGAACCACCTTCTATAAATGCCTCTTCCCCATGTCTGTGCTGTACTGCTAATCCTGCGCATTGCCTCTTTGAAGGACTACATCCTTCAAAATTTCCTTCTAGTTGGAAATTTACCATTAACCTCGTACTCTGATAGTTTTTGTACTTTCTCTTAACCAATAACTTGGGAGGAGGAGGTCCCAGGAGGAAGTTTGTGTCTAATCGCCAATAGTCAGGGACTCAGGATAACATTGTTCAATCTCATATGGAGTTTGTAAATTATCATATCTGTCTGAGCATTGTTTTATTTCCTTATGTATCTTCATTAACTGCCTAGTTATTTATTATCACGAAACTTGTGACTTGATCAGGTTGGCATTGAAATCAAAGGCTTTCTCATGTGCATATGATGTTGTCTTGCCTTATCTTCAGGTATGGCTATCTCTCTTACAGTTAGGTGGTTTATATAGTTGTGTATTCTGCATCGTTATGGGTTCTTGTACACAAATGTTTTTCAGAGGGTGCCTTTAGTTGACATTCAAGATTAGAGGGCTATTTTTGTTTGATTTTCTTGGAGGACTCTTTGTCCTCCCTAACTTTTAATTCTTCATCAACATAATTTCTCTCATCTAAAATTATTGTGCGGGATGTTCTATACCAGGAACATTATTTATGAAAATCACACCTTAAGAAAAGTTCATTGCACCTTGAGTTTGGGGCAGAGCCAATTGCACAAGACATAGATCTTTCTCTTTTCCCAAATTTACCACTTACTCTTTATAATCTGTTAAGTTTTACCATCATTAAATGTGAATATTTACTGTATAAAATTATACTGATATTTGTTTCTGTTTTATTTCCTCCTTTTTTAAATTTATAATGTGTAGATATATTTACTTTTGTCATGCAGATTACTGTTGGTGAAAGCTATGGAGGAAACTTGCATCTGTCTCCAGTCCGTTAAACACCTCATATTCTCTTTCTGATTTGGGGTGTTTGTGCTTTTTTATGATGGTTGGTATGTTCTGAATCTTGAATTGGATGAACAGTTGTATCTGCTTAATACTTGATTTGTAGACTTTGCATGCAGACTTGCTCTATATGCATTGTTGTCTTGGCCTATGACTTCTTCAATTATCATCTAGAGTAAATGCTTTATGATTTTCTAATCTATTATTATGATTTTTATAATTATGCTTTTAATTTATTAATTGGTCGACATGTATTACAATTTAAAAATTACTAGTGTGTGCATGGATGTTTCAGCTCGTTATATCGCAGGGGACACCCTTAGGGAACACAAGAGGCCCCCGGGGTCCGTTATCGGGTCCCTCATAGGCTTGTAAGGGCGTTTTTACGGGACACAACTTTAAGGTTCGGAATGCCAAAGGCATGAGTGATATAGAAGTTCGGGGATCCGAATGACCCTCACAAAGGCACCGAGAGTCCTCTGGGGTCCGGAAGAAGTTTGGGCAAACCTGATACCCGTGTCCTCGGAAGCCGAAAACGAAGGCTCCGGAACACGACTGGGAGACATTGGAGGCTCTCGGGGTCGCTTATCTGGTCCCTGATAGGCTTGGAAGGGCGTTTTATGGGACACTGGTGTAAGAGCTGGAACACCAAAGATATGGGTGATATCGAAGTTCGGGGATTCGGATGTCCCTCCCTAGACACCGAGGGTCCTCTAGGGTCATGATAGACCCCTTGGAGAAGTTTGGACAAATGACTCTCGGGGCCTGGAAATTCGAAAACGAAGTCTATAATCCACGTTTTTTGGCTTCCGGGAGGCCGCAGAACGAATGTGGATGTTTTTGCACAACTTCTCATGGAACACCCTAGGGGATATGGAGGCCCTCGGTGATAGCCTTGGAAGGGCATTTTACGGGACTTTGGTTTAAAAGCCAGAACACCAAAAGCATTGGTGATATCGAAGTTCGGGGATCCGAATGTCCCTCCAGAGGCACCTAAGGTCATGATAAACCCCCCGTAGAATTTGGACAAAATTGAAACCCTGGCCCCGGGAAGCCGAAAACGAAGGCTAATCCACGTTTTTAGGCCTTTCGGGAGGCCTCGAAATGAAGGTGGAAATTTTCACACCACATCGCACATAACACCCCTTGGGGACATGGGAGGCCCTCGGGGTCGCTTATCCGGTCCCTGATAGGCTTGGAAAAGCGTTTTACGGGACACTAGTGTAAGAGTTGGAACACCAAAGGCATGAGGATATCAAAGTTTGGGGATTCGGATGTCCCTCATGGGGCACCGAGGGTCCTCTAGGGTCATGATAGACCCCCCGGAGAAGTTTGGGCAAAAATGACACCCAGGGCCCGGGAAGTCAAAAACGAAGGTTATATCTACGTTTTCAGGACTTCCAGGAGGCCCAAAACTAAGGTGGATATTTTTGCATCACATTGCGCGGAATACGCCTAGAGGACATGGGAGGCGCTTCGGGTCGCTTATCTGGTCCCTGATAGGCTTGGAAGAGCATTTTACGAGACACTGGTGTAAGAGCCGAAACACCAGAAGCATGGGGGATATCAAAGTTCAGAGTCTCGGATGCCCCTCCCGGGGCACTGAGGGTCCTCCAGGGTCATGATATTCCCCCGGAGAACTTTTGGCAAAAATGACAACCGAGGTCCGGGAAGCCGAAAACGAAGGCTATAATTCACTTTTTTTGGGCTTCCGAGAGGCCGCGGAAGGAAGGTGTATATTTTCGCACCATATCTCACGGAACACCCATAGGGGACATGGGAGGCCCTCGTGGTCGCTTATCCAGTCTCTGGTAGCCTTGGAAGGGCGTTTTACGGGACTCTGGTTTTTTAAACCAGAACACCAAAAGCATGGGTGATATTGAAGTTCGGGGATCCGAATATCCCTCCAAGGGCACCTAGGGTCCTTATAAACTCCCCGTAGAAGTTTGGGCAAAAATGATTCCCGGGCCCCGGGAAGCCGAAAACGAAGGCAATAATCCACGTTTTTTGGCCTTCCGGGAGGCCTCGGAACGAAGGTGGATATTTTCACACCACATCGCACAGAACACCCCTAGGAGACATGGGAGGCCCTCGGGGTCGCTTGGAAGAGCGTTTTACGGGGCAATGGTGTAAGAGCCAAAACACCAAAGGCATGGGGATATCAAAGTTCAGGGATCCGAATGTCCCTTCTGGGATATTGAAGTTCCTTTAGGGTCATTATGGACCCCCCGGAGAAGTTTGGGCAAAAATGACCCTAAGGGGCCGGGAAGCCGAAAACGAAGGCTATGATCTACGTTTTTTGGACTTCCAGAACAAAGGTGGATATTTTTGCATTACATCGCTCAAAACACCCCTAGAGGACAGGGGAGGCGCTCCGGGACGCTTATCCGATCCTTGATAGGCTTGGAAGCGCGTTTTGCGGGGACTGGTGTAAGAACAAGAACACCAAAAACATGGGGGAGATCAATGTTTGGAGATCCAAATGTCCCTCCCGGAGCACCAAGGGTCCTCCAGGTTCATGATAGACCCCCTGGAGAAGTTGGGGCAAAAATAACACCCGGGGGCCAGGAAGCCGAAAACGTAAGGCTTCCACGTTTTTGGGGTTTCGGGAGGTGGTTATTTTCGCATCACATCTCACGGAACACCCCTAAGGGACAAGGGAGGCCCTCGGTGTCGCTTATCCAAGCTTTGGGAGGGCGTTGTTTGGGATTCGAGTTTAAAAGCGAGAACACCAAAAGCATTAGTGATATTGAAGTTCAGGGATCCGAATGTTTCTCCAGGGGAACCTAGGGTCATGATAAACCCCCCGGAGAAGTTTGGGAGAAAATGACACCGGGCCCTGGGAAGCCGAAAACGAATGCTATAATCCACGTTTTTTGGCCTTCCGGGAGGCCTCGGGACGAAGGTGGATATTTTCACACCACATTGCGCTGAACACCCCTAGGGGACATGGGAGGCCCTCGGGGTCGATTATCCAGTCCGCGATAGGCATGGAAGAGCGTTTTACCGGACACTGGTGTAAGAGCTGGAATACCAAAGGCATGGGGGATATCAAAGCTCGGGGATCCGGATGTCCCTCTTGGGGCACCGAGGGTCCTGTAGGATCAAGATAGACCTCCCGGAGAAGTTTGGGCAAAAATGACACCCAGGCCGGGAAGCCGAAAACGAAGGCTATAATCTACGTTTTTTTGTCTTTCGGGAGGCCCAGACCAAAGGTGGATATTTTCGCATCACATCGCGCGGAACACCTAGAGGACATGGGAGGCGCTTTGGGTCGCTTATCCGGTCTCTGATAGGCTTGAAAGGACGTTTTAAGGGACACTTGTGTAAGATCCTAAACACCAAAGGCATAGGTGTATCGAAGTTCAGGGATCTGGATGTCCCTCTTTGGGCACCGGGGATACTCTAGGATCATGAGAGACCTCTCGGAGAAGTTTGGTCGAATATTACACCCGGGCCCCGTGAAGACGAAAACGAAGGCTATAATCCATGTTTTTTGGGCTTTCAGGAGGCTTATACGGTCCCTTATGGGCTTGGAAGGGTGTTTTACGTGACACTAGTGTAGGAGTCGGAACAGCAAAGGCATGGGTGATATCGAAGTTCGGGGATCCAGATGTCCCTTCCGGGGCACCGAGGATCCTCTAGGGTCATGATAGACCCCCCGAAGAAGTTTGGGCTAAAATGGTACCCGTGGCCCGCGAAGCCGAAAACAAAGGCTATATGACCCACATTTTTTGAGCTGCCCGGAGGTCCCGGAACGAAGGTGGTATTTTCGCACCATATCGCACAGAATGTAATAGAGGACATGGGAGGCCCTCATCTGGTCCTTGGAAGGGCATTTTACGGAACACTGGTGTAAGAACCAGAACCTCAAAGGCATTGGTCATATCAAAGGTCGGGAATCCGATTGTCCCTCCCAAGGCACCGAGGGTACTCTAGGGTGATGATAGACCCCCAAGAGAAGTTTGGGCAAAACATGACACCAGGCCCCGGGAAGCCGAAAACGAAGGCTATAATCCACGTTTTTTGGCTTCCGGGGTCCTTTGAACGAAGGTGGATATTTTCACACCACATCATACGGAACACCCCTAGGAGACATGGAAGGCCCTCGGGGTCGCTTATCCAATCCCTAATAGGCTTGGAATGTCGTTTTACAGGTGTAAGAGCCGGAACACAAAAGTCGTGGGTGATATTGATGTTCGGGATTCCGGATGTCCCTCCCGGGCAGTGGCGGAGACAGGGGGTGGCCAGCGTCGGCCTCGGCCACCCCCATCAGCTTAGAAAATGCTTTTATCTAATGTTTGCCTAGTTGTCTCACTAAAGTGCTATTGCTTCGTTGGTTTCTGATCTTCAGCACTCTTCTCATCTTTCTTTTGGTCTCAGGTTCGAAGGTGACCAATTGCACTTTTTCTTCTCTTTCTTTTGTCCTTTTTTTCTATATTTCTTCTCTTTTGTCCTATTTTTCTTCTCTTTCTTTTGACCTTTTTTTCTATTGTCCTTTCTCTTTTCTTGCCTTTCGTAAATAATGTTCTTAGTTTTGTTTTTGTTTTTCCTTTTAATTTGCATATATAGTACCCCTTTTCCCTTTTATTTATTTTTTGATTAAACATCTTTTCTTTTTCATTAACTCTCCCCCTCTATTTTGGTTTTGTTTTACTCATTTTGATATTTGTTAAAAAATAACCCTACAAAAAGCATAAATAAGCTAATTGATTTAACCTTTAATAAATATTCATTGGTCTTAGTATAGGACGACAGTAATATTTGGATTTGTCTAGTCAATGCAAAAAATCAATTTTTTTTTTTTTTAGTTTGAAGTAATACGTTTGATCTTCGGTCCCCCTTATGAAAAAATCCTGGCTCCGCCACTGCTCCCGGGGCACCAAGGATCCTATAGGGTCATGATAGACCCCCTGAAG
Source organism: Tetragonia tetragonoides (assembly GCA_038025085.1). NCBI lineage: Eukaryota > Viridiplantae > Streptophyta > Magnoliopsida > Caryophyllales > Aizoaceae > Tetragonia > Tetragonia tetragonoides. The sequence continues at coordinate 6,695,742 of CM076151.1, read as the reverse complement.
AAGTTTGGGCAAAAATGACACCCAAGCCCTGGAAGCCGAAATTGAAGGCTAATCCACTTTTTTGAGCTTCCGCGGGGCCCCCGAACGAAGGTGGATATTTTTTGCTCCACTGGGCACCTTTAGGAATAGCGGAGGGGCCTGAGGTAGGTTATTGGGTCCTTGGTAGATTTGGAAGGGCGTTTTACTGGACATTGGTTTAACAACTAGAATACCAAAGGCATGGGTGATATAATTTTTTTTTATGAAAGTTTTGATAACTTTTGGTTTTATTGGGTTTGCTTAGGTGGTGGTCCTATGATCTTTTCTTAGGTGGCACGTCTCATTTTAATTGTGGCATCACTCTGCTCTTTGATGATGTGCATTATAATTTAACACCCTTATTCATATGTTCTAAATATATTGTAAATGCATCTCACTGCGAAATAGTTTTCAATCCTAATCTGATGGTGTGATTTTTGTTATGTTTTGAGATGTATGAAAAATATTTTAGGTTATTTTGAATATTTTATGAAAATTAACCTCTCAAGAATTCTAAACAACAAAGATGCTAACACTCCTAAATATTTTAACCAGTTAAAATTCTCGCTTAGGTGGCACGCCTCATTGCTCCCAAAAAATGCCTCCTTTATATTATATAAATATTGATATATTGATTTGTTTATCAACTTAGCTTGTTTCTGTACCCAGTTTAATAAAACAACTTTTGAAGATGTACTTCGACGTAATATAGGTGCAGTCAGAGAATGTGTCTCAGACTTGTTAGTTGGATATGTTAAACCTGTTCCTTGTACAGACAATAGATATATGACATGGGATCTATCTCTGAGACCCGCTAGAAACAGTATTGACACCTAGATCCTTGTGATCTTTCTTGAATCTTGAATATCAACAATGTCAATACATTAGATCAAGACAAAAGTGGAAAGATGGACTCATGTGATTTTATTTGAAGTCAAAACACTTCTTTTCTGGCTCCCAAGCTTGAAATTGAAAATTGAAGGTCAGGCATATCTGCATCTATGCCTGTAGGCTGATACTGTCACCGATTTCCAAGCAATATAACAGTCTCATATAATGTCCAGGCTATTAGTAATTATGTACTTGTTTTTCCATCTTTATTGAAAAAATCTTCACCTTAAGCTTGAATTTAGTAATTTTCAATGGAAAAGAGAGTTTTGAGTTTCTGACATGTGTCCATGTTACAAATATGTTGAAAATTTATAGTTGGAAATCACTTGTGAATGGTTGTATATACAACACAATGTCTTTTGAAAAAGTGTTTATGTTTGAAACTTGCGTTGACACTACAAATTCTTAAGATAGTTGTCAGTAATGGTCACATAGTTTTGATATTGGGTTCATCTGACACATCAGTTGGTATATTTGTAACTTTTTCTCTCAGTTTCGTGGTGGAGGTTCCTGTAAGAGATGGTACAATGTCCATCCAGCTGTGTGATCACACATTTTGCAAATGAAAGATAACTTTCTTTATTTACAGTGATGGGCTACGGTCCGGCGGATGGTTGAGTAGGGCCAAATTCATTGAGAAAATCCATATGATTGGTAAAATTGGTTCCTCAAGATTTCTGAAGATGAACTTACTCACAACTTCATGCTCAGTCTGAAGATGGTTAGCACTCATGCTTCCGTGTATGCCTAGGTGTGAGCTAATAGTAGTTTTCTGGCTTTGAAGAGCTTGCATTTGGTATTTGGATAAGAAAAAGGCCCATTGGACTGTGTTTTATTGAATTAGATTCTGGATTTCAGTATTCACTTCTGTTCTCTCTTTCTTCAAGCTGCTTGAGTTATTATTTTTTCAACGAGATTGGTATTGCTTTTATACATCTGATTTGTTGGAGATTGATGTCTGGCAAAACTAGGTACCAGTTGATTACCTTGAATATGAAACTTTCTTGATTTACATTTGATGCAGTTAGAGAAAAAGTTGGGGTGGGGGGTAAAAAACTGAACCTCAAACATTTCTTTAACTTATGCTTTGTCCTTCTGTATTCTTTTGCATTACAGTTAAAACACAGGTTGTGATCTCAAGGTGGTCACGTACTCACGCCTGGAATCCTGCATTATAAGTATGGTCGCTGCAGTTCTTTCAGAAAGGGATTTTTGCTATCTTAGCTCTGACCAAGGTATCGGTATGCGCTCCAAACTACAATGTAATTAGTTGATTTATTTTTCTGTACACAAAATATGTGCTGGGACTGTATGTTGGTTGCTTCCTCTTTTGAAATATAGACTGGCCTTCTAAATTTGCAGGTGATGAGGGATGTTCCTATTTCCGCGTTTGCCTATTATGAAGGAGGTAATCCTTATATTTTTTTTCAAAGTTTTAAGCCTTTATGTATTACCAATGCCAAATGTTGTAGAGTCCTCCCTGTCAAATTGAGCAGAAAATCTGACTTAGTGACTACTATTTCACAGGAAAGGCTGCCTTTTTCTCTCTTGTTAATTTGCAGGAAAAAAAAACTCCTGGACATGGTTGGTTGTGTCTCATCACCGCCCCGTCATGTAATGTCTCATAATTTACAGAAGGATGTTGCTGGAGTTCTCTAATGTGGAACAGTTCAAGAATTGGGGGCTAAGATTGTGGACTTCAGTTCAAACTGGCAAAATTCACGCGAAGCTCAATCTTAATTCAATTCAAACTTCTGGTCTCAGTGCGTTTGCTTGACCATAGGCCAACGGAGTGGCTTGGTTATATATATTGGGAGTATGGACTGAAGGAGCTGCTGAGATCATACCTGACCTGGCTAGGAAAGTATGAGTATACATGTCATGTACTTCTGAAACGTTTTTCTTCTTTTTTTCCTTTTTTCTTATACCCAGTATGCCAGTAGTATGTAAACTTTGACTTTTTATTATGTAGAGAAATATATAATGAGTTTACTTGTAAAGTTGTTTGTCATATCCTCTTGACAGATATTTTAAACAAATTATTATTTCAAAATACACTGAAAAGTCAATTTGAATAAGTAAATTATATATTGAGGGTTTACATTATAAGTTCGGCTGAGTAGTGGTAGTTGCTTTTGGAGATGTGTAGTTCAACTTTGTTAATGTTCAAGTAACTTGTTGATTAAGGGTATGTAATTTTCCCCTAAACTTAATTGATTTGAACTAATCTGATAATAAGCCTAATATGGGGGTGCAAAACTGAAAAGTATCGCTGTGAACTCAATTGATCAGATTTAGACTAAATCGAGCTGAATTGATATTGGAGCATAATAAAGCGTAAAATTGCAATATGAGTAGTATCTTTTCCCCAATACAATAATATCTTGAAAAGAAAATAAAAGAAATAAACACATAACAGATCTGTTTTTTTAACATACAAATCAATGTCTTTTTACACCTAATAAAATAAGTAGTACGACTGTACGAGGAATAAAGTGGTATTGAGTTAGTGATTTTAACAAGTCAAAGCTTTGAAAATGAACTAGTATGTATTTGCATTTTGCAATGCTGCAGTTTAACCAGCATACCTACTTCCTACCTTTATTCCAACACTTTGACTTCCTCTCTTCTTCAATTCTTCAAACTCCTCAATCCTCATCTTGTGGCACTTCTCCCTTCATTCACGTCTCAAACTCTTCAAATTTCAAACCTTTGAAAATTTAAAATCATCAAAGTTTACTCATTCCCCAGCTTCTCCCACAATATTTTCCCATTAAGAAAAAAAAACAAACTTTGTACTAGGTCAAAATAAAGCAAATGAACACGGCTCGTCTTTCTTCCCTACAAGCTATATATATTGAGAGTGCCATCTCTTTTGCCTAACACTCTTCATCACCAAAACAAACACAAAATCCCAATACTCAAAAAATAAACCACCAAAATTTCTTATAAGCAAAGATATTTATATCTATATTTCCTCAAAAAGATGAGGTGCCATTCCTTTGTTATATTTCATTTCAATATAATTCTTATTTTTTTCTTTCTATTCATCTCCAACAACTCCATGCACGTCGAGGGTTCGAGATTTCTAAGAGATCAACAACAACCTTCTGCTAAAAATTCTGTTCTGAATTTCATTCTTAATCGAGCGTACTCCGGTCCGAGCCACCGTGGAGCTGGTCATTGATCAGTGGATGTATATGAAGACGCATTTCTCTTTTTGATCAACATGAAGAAGACGCATTTCAATAGAGAAGGATGATAACTTGATTGTTTTCTTTATTTTCTTTTATTATTTTGTTCTATTTTCTACAAGTAAAAGCCACTCCTTGTGAAATGGCTCGGTCATTTTGGTCATAGACATAGAGCTAGGGTGATAATGGAGCTCGAAATTTCCATGTACATATAAAGATAGAAGGGATAAATCCAGAATATATCGCTATATTGATGTAGTGTTTTATTTGTTTTCTTTTCTTTGAATTGCTGATATTACTTATACAGTATTAAATATTCTTTTTTTATTTTATGTCGAATTCTAATGGAGAAGAATGATAATTGATATAGAGTATTAATTAGTGCACAACTCAATGTCAAGTTCAAATTAAGAACACAACTCCTCGTACGTATATATTTATCGACAAGAATGTAAGAGTTGCTGTTTTGATCAAAACAAAAAGGTAAGACTAAGACACAGTAAGAGAACACAATAAACATGGAAAAGTAATGAAGTTACTCGTATATATGTGCAACCCATAACACATGCTCCCTTCATCACATAAAGGTTGTTAAGTTTTGACTTTCCACACCAACTTTCATATTGTCAAAGCTATGATGATTTACAATTTGAAACTATATACTCATGTTTAGATTTGTCTTCCTTCTACATGATTGTATTTTCATAATTTATACGTAATGATAAATGTACCAATGGTCAAAGTTCACTCAAAAAATCAATTAATAAGAAAGAACAAAATGTCTTTTATGAGGTTGTATCAGCATGAACCTTTATTGCCAAACATGACGTCATCCTTATTTGAGGTGTACATTAGTGCAGTTTATTTTGGAGAATGGTATGAAGACATTATAATGATTCTCATGATTATAGTACATCTGACCCGTTAATCTCTTACCAACTCGCTAAATAAAAGAGCACGCATTCTATTTCTAGCCGACAATTGGATCAGTTTTAGCTGGCTTGCTTTAATCAATACTCCTAAGAAGTTTAATTGGTATGAAGTATATATGGTTCATAGATAAATCCTACTACTCTTATGACCAAGGAATTAAAAAACGAATAAGTCTGGTTTGAAACCAGCTCACAGAAAGAAGTGGTTACTTTTTTAAAAATGTAGGAAAATGTGACTCTCTTCTCCCCAAATTGATAGTAAAACTGTCTTATACAAATTTTTATGTTAAATCATCCCGTATTGAAGGATGAAAGTAGCTTCAAAAGAAAAAGGGTTGGGAAACAAAACAAGAAAGGGCAAGATCAAAGGATCACAAATTCACAATTCACAGAACTGGGGAAAAGGTCACTTAGGCGAGTGAACAAAGTTTTAGCTCAAAAGTTATATTCAAGGCCCAGAGCTGTTTGAATCCAAATACTATTCAGGCCCGTGTGAGTTACGGAAGCCTAATTGCTGGTGTGATTTGGGCTACTAGAGTCCAGCTTCATCATTTGTTCTTTTGAAGGCCCAGGGCTGTTTGTATTAAAGTTAAACAAGGTTAAGATCCCACTCAAGTTCAAGAGTCTAGCACATGGATTATCACATACACTTGTGAAAATAGGTCTTTGATATTATTACAACTCAATTTACTCTCTTCGTCCTACAAAAATCTTTACGCTTTCAATTTCGATCCTTCTCATTTAAATCTTTATGTTTTATTAACTGGTAGAATTATTTTGGGGGTTAATTTTCTTATCTTCCCCACTTAGATTCCCCAATGACCGCTCTTTCTCTCTCTTAATTTCTAATTGCCCATATGCTTCCACATTTGCGTGTACAAGAGTATTGGTGGAACAAAATAAGCAAAATGGAGTTTTCATGGCCAATGTACCATTTTTGAGAATAAAGACTTTTGTGGGACGAAAGGAGTATACGTATATGTCCAATTGTCCATGATACATAAAGTCAAAAAAGAAAAGAAAAAAAAAAGTAGTAACACTAGTAGCGTAGTAGGCTAGTGGCTCATCAAGACTCAAGAGTCCGTAAATTGCAATGGGCCATTCTGATTTTGACTTGGACTTGGCCAAGTCTTTGCATTAATCTCATCACTAGCTCCCAACTCACACGTCCCCACCGAAGAGGAGAAGAGCCCAAGTCTCCCCAAGGTCAAGTCAACCAATCAAATCAATGTTTGAAATGTTCCATTATCTCAAGTTTGGTTGTGGACCACATATATCAGTGTTTTTACTTTACTTTTTTATAGAGTGCTCTATGTTGTAAACGAGTGGAAGTTTGTTGAATTCTAGCTAGATAGTCGAAGTATTTTTAAGTCAAGCTCAGACAACATTATTTTTGGACCTCAATTAGAGTCGAGTTCGACAATAAACGAGCCAGTTGCTTCAGCCCAAATTCCAAATAAGCAAAGTAATTTGAATTTCAAAAATTTATACTATTAATTTAAATAGAGTGTTTCCTGAACCTGACTCATTCATTAAAAGAGCGTTCATAATTATGTTCATGTGTTCATTATTTGTTTAATCAGTTCATAAGCGAGATTTCATTAAGTTTATTTATCTGCGAGTGTATTGATTTATTTACAACCTTACATAAATACTCTTGTTTATTGTTTTGTAAGTATTTGGAAGGTTCGAACATACTTCAAAAGCTTGGATTATGCTTCACGGTTCACACATCCAATTATCACAAATGACTAATCTTTGACGGTTCCAAACCACATTCAGCAAAGTCCACAATAATAATGCCACACGGTTTCCAAACCACAATGTTTGACAAGTCCAAGAACCACAATGAAGCCACAACGAAGACAGCTATTTCCCTTTCAATTAATCTTATGATCTTCACTTCTAATTAAGCCCAAATAATTTGAGGAAAACATATCTACTAGTAGTAGTATATATAAGTCCCAGTATTCAGCATTACACACACACAAAAAAAACATTTAACACCACATTTCCTAGAGTACTTTAATTTGAAGAACCAAAATGGTTAAACCAAATTCATCATACACTCTTCATTTCTTCCTTTTCACCCTTGCGACGATGTTATCATCGCAAGGGATCCTAGCAGTTGATTACACCGTAACAAACAACGCCCCTAACACACCCGGTGGCACAATCTTCACTAACCAAATTGGTGAAGACTACACCCAACAAACCCTCCCCACAATCACAACCTTCATATGGGACACCTTCCAACAAAACTCGGACGCTGACCGGAAACCCGTTAATCAAGTCACCCTTACACTCCAACCCAGTTTGGATGTCCAGGGTAATTCAGTTCCAGCATACACAATTGGAAACGGGGTGAGTGTCAGCGCAGATTACCTAGCTAGTTACTCTAATGGCGACGTAAAAACCGAGTTTACTGGCATACTTTACCATGAGATGACCCATGTTTGGCAATGGAATGGTGGTAATAATGGTCAGGCACCCGGTTGGCTGATTGAGGGGATCGCCGATTTTGTCCGGTTGAAGGCGGGGCTGCCGGCTGCAGGATGGGGTAAGCCAGGGGATGGGAAGAACTACACAGATGGTTATAGTGTTACTGCTATGTTCTTGGATTATTGTGATAGTCTTATGAGTGGGTTTGTTGCTCAAATTAATCAGAAGATGAAAGATAGTTATAGTGATAGTTTTTTTCAGGATTTGTTGGGGAAAAGTGTTGATCAGCTTTGGTCTGATTATAAGGCTAAGTATAGCGGTTGATTTATGACTTATGAGCAATCCATTATGTATGTTACATATGGAGTGTAAGGTCTATATGACTACATGTATGTCAGTATATTTGTTGTAGTATTAAGCCTTAATTATTGAGGATTACTAAGGATATGAAGAATAAAATCAGAGGTTCTCAAATCTCAAGCGCAACAAGTTTGCATCTTCTAATTGAGCTCTGGTATAGCCGAGTATGTTTAATACTTTCTTCTTCGGTGAAAATGTTCACACTAGTTTTTTTCATGGTCAAACTTTACAAACTTTGACCATAAATATGCCAAAAGTATATAAAGGAGTGCCTTATACACCGTGGAAACTAGTGTGACATTTTCATGATACCGAAGAAGTAGATTTCTTCTTTTAAGACTACATTCATGAGAGTTCAAATAATATACAGAGTATTTGCATATTAGCATATTTGAAGAGCAATATACGTGCATATGAGAAACAGAGAAAGAAAGGGTAAACAAACCCAACTCACTCGAAAGCGTAAACGGATGAGTAAAGACTTAATTGATTATGGTTCTTCCTCATATTTCATCATAATCATACTGTAATTGACAGTCAAAATTGATAAACTTTCATTTCAAATTATTCCATTAAAAATGATCAATTTGGAAGGAATAAGTATATGTTATTATACAATAACCTCCTTATTCCGTACGTTGTTGTGCATGAAATTTAATACTCCATAGGTTATTTGTTGTACATGAACATTTGAATCGGATAGTCCATAATTATCTACTAAATCTATGACATCAACAATATGGATATACTCTACATAAAACAATGATGTTTATTTTGATCTTGCATAAAACAAAGATGTTAGATGTAACTGTTAGGTACAAAAACAGGGGAAAACAGAGAGCTTGTTTTATTGGAAAAAAAACTTGTTTTTATGATACTATCATGACTCAATGGCGGATGTAGTTATTGGGTTAACCGGTTAAGGTTCCCATGGAATGTACTAGGAAGTCTAAAGAGAAACGAATAGAGTAAGTTTTTGGGTGTAATATTTAAAAAATTGTCATTTTATAGAGTAGTACACCCACGTATTGAAAATGATTTCTGGCTCTACTACTGCATCACGTCAAACAACAAGCTAACATTTGACAAACCACAGTGTCTTGACAAGTTCAAATAAGGCAGGTGAAACTATTGATTTATCTACGTACACGCTAACCGTTCGGGCTAGGAGCATTAAAAATTGTCCAACAGTTTCTCTATATAATGCTCACTAACACACAACTTCCTAGCAAGATCAAACCAAATAACCATAAACACAAACAAATAAAAGTTTGATCATAGTAATAACGTCATCAAAATGGCTATGAAGCCGATCTTAATTTTTCCCCTTTTCTTTTTCCTCGTCCTTGCTATGATATCATCACAAGGGACGTTAGCCATCGATTTCTCGGTGGCAAACAATGCATCAACAACACCGGGAGGCATGAAATTCACTAACCAAATTGGTAACACCTACGCCCTACAAACACTCTCACGCGCCACTAATTTCATATGGAACCTCTTCCAACAAAACACAGCCGCTGACCGGAGACCAACGAAGCGGATAGGCCTAGTGGTGGTCCCCACCCTGCCATCCAACGTCATTGCTGCCTCCAGCAACGACATAATCCAGTATAGCGCCGCGGTAATCGCGACGTATACCGGTGACATGACGGCTGTAAGGAGAGAGTTTAGTGGGATAATTTACCATGAAGTCACACATTCATTGCAATGGGATGGTAAGGGTCAAGTGCACCAAAAGGGGAGAGGTGGGTTGGTTGAGGGTATTGCTGACTTTGTTAGGTTGAGGGCCGGGCTTGGCGGGTCTAGTGGATGGGCCCAGCCCGGGGACGGTGACCGGTGGGACCAGGGGTATGATGTCACGGCTAGGTTCTTGGAGTATTGTGAGAGTCTTAAGGGAGGGTTTGTTGCTCAGCTTAATAAGAAGATGAAGGATAGTTATAGTGATGGTTTCTTTCAAGACTTGGGGAAAAGTGTTGACCAGCTTTGGTCTGATTATAAGGCTAAGTATGGGAAGAATTGATATGGACATCTAGACATCTCAATAAGACTCCCATGTAAGAATAAGAAACTAAAAAAAGTTGAAGTTTGTGTGTGATTCTTAAGAGAAAAAATAATAAATAAAGAATGTGTGGCTGCTGGGATTCGAGCCCAGGTCTCCACGGCCACAACGTGGAATTCTTACCACTAAACTACAGCCACATTGTTGTTTTGTTGTACCAGTTATTTTTTATAAACAAATTTACAGTTATAATCGCTTGCTTTTACTCGTGTGCATTTCTCTGAAATAATTTCAACACAGCACTCATAGCAGTGCATACTAGTGTACAACTGTGCAAGTATACTGACCATCAGTTCATTTAGCAACTTACAAGCTACGATAAGCTTGAATGAGTTCTTCTATAAGTGGCTAATTAAATACTCGTACTCTGAAAGCCATGGGAAAGTAGTCTGTTTGGCCTAACTTGCGAGTAACGTTTATTTTTCCTCGACCTTGACCTCATCCCCCATTTTCAGCTTCTAAGGAATGGGTTTGCGGCCCAGCTTAATGCTAAGATGTGTAGTGATATACATACACAGTATATGAATTCTGATGTGTGGATGTGGAAAATAAAAAAGAAAAAATATCCGACCTGCCGGATTCGAACCAGCGACCTAAGGATTAACTGTGAATCACACTACAGTCCTCCGCTCTACCAACTGAGCTAAGGTCGGACATAACTGTGGCTGCTGGGATTCGAGCCCAGGTCTCCACGGCCACAACGTGGAATTCTAACCACTAAACTACAGCCACTTTGTTGACATTTGCTGCTCTTCATGTTACATGAAATGTAGAAATCAGATCAACAACCCCTTTTTTATCGGGCAACAAGCTCCAATGAACAATTGACACTTAACTGCATTAACATTTAAAAATCAAAATTTCTCTTCTTACTTATTACTCCCTCGTTTGAATTTATTTGTTCGCTTTGACTCACATTATTGGAAGTCATAAATGCCAATGGGAGCGAATAAATTAGGACGGAGGGAGTATAATAATGTGAGAGAATATGCTTAGAACACACTTTTTATAGTACAGAGACAGATGCCTTGGCTTATTCCTCTTTCTCAATAATAACTACCAAGAAAGTAAAGCCAAAACTTCAGGAAAAACTTCAAACACTGCTCTGGTCTTTTAACTTAAGAATTTTTCCACGTTTGTTGAGCATTTCAGCGAAAGAACAAAGCTGCTGTCTGTCTCACTGAGCCGCCTAATTTTACATTGTGCACAAGACATTTCCAAATCAACTTCATGTAACCCCTTGACTTAATTTTCAGTCAAAGCTCCCTTCCTGAACTGTTATTCAGATCAGAGTGGATTCACAGTAACATTATGCATTGCTTTGCAGTAAGTTAAGCATGATCAACATCATTCAATTTTATGCTATCGCTGCTCGAGTCAATTGTCCAAACAAAGATAACCATGCATCAGCAAATACAATCCAAACAGATGTTGACTCGAACATGTAGAGCATTACGTCGGGATATATTCAAACAACCAGCCAACCTGAATCCTACTGATACAGGGTTTTGGCGAGGGTTGATGTGCGCAATTTTACCCTTGCATGATCAAAAGGCTGTTACGCAAGGACCTTCAAACCAGAGTTTAGTCACCACGTTATGGAAAAAGAAAGCTTGCAACACCATTGTATATCTGAAACACATGAAACTTCAATTGGCGGAAAGGCACTGTCAGCAAGCTGTAGGTTGGAACTCTGCACTTCCAAATTCCAATGGTATGGATCACAATACAGTAGTTTGATCAACTTCTTGAGACTGTATTAGCAAAACGTGCAAAAAAATCCGACGGACACAAAAGAAGCATATGCATAATTCAACATCCAAACCTTTTGCCGAAAACACATTTATAATATATTGCATAATACAATCAATACACTTGTGTAACAAGTTCCAGAGCAAAGCTGTCTACATTACTCAGACCCACATTAACCAAGCACCTGTGCAAGCAAAGACGCTTATGAATCAAATTGTTGTATGGCCGAGATGACTTCGCTGATGGATACAAACTTCCTCCTTTCTTTCATGAGCATTTTGGCAAAGTCAAGTGCCTTCCTTTCACAATCGGCCCTTTTGCTGGCATCAGTAATTGATTCAAAGTCCTCAACATGTGCCACACCAACAATTCTCCTATAACACAGACATGAGCAACGTCATTTCATATCTATCTTTAAAATCCCATGTCAATATGCTATTGAATCTAAGAAACTTAGCAGGTCACTCCAGCAGTCCAGCTAAGAAAATGCATGGACTTTGTGTAATACTATTAAATTATCAAAAACCCTGATCTAGAGAACACCACAACCTATGAAGCAAAAGAACAGGAAATTGAAAACAGAATAGACACATCAAAAGACCGCTAAAGAAGACCAAGGAACTCATCTTACCTTATCATCTTCGCAGCACCAAATCCAAGAGAATCATGGAACAGATCTTCCATGTATTTTGCTTTTACCAGTTGCCAAACATCAGGATTGTTATAAATCTGCGGAAGATATGCCTCACCAGGACCGTCCTTGTTTTGATCCCAAAGCACCACGAATTTTTTATTAAAAAGATTCCAAGTCTCTTCTATTGCCGTGAGTATCCACTTTTTATAGGTCTGTGTAACAACAAAGATTCAAACATAGCACATGAGAAAATGAAAAAAAAACTTCAGCTAACACGAAAGTACTTGAAGTGTCAATAAAGTTTTTGATTTCACAACAGACCAAAAGTTTGAGGCATGCCCTTGTCAGTGATGTAACACATGTAGGATAAGAAGATGCAAAGGTGCGAAAAAAAACAGCAAAGTGCAAACAAGCACTAGATTGAAGCAAAGGCCCAGGCATAGTAGTTGCAACATGAACCAATCAACCACAGAATAGTAAGCTATAGAGGATTAACCCCAAATAATGTATTGTTCAGGAAGTTTAATAAAATGACAGTAACTGATATTGTCAATGACATCAGGGGCATCCATAGCTAACCATCAATTTGGGGGATATATGATATATATCAATCCTAAGAATAAAGCAAACTGTAAAACATAGTACTTGTAGCTATAGAATATCCATGGGATCCAGTTCACAACAAAAGATATCCACCAAGCCATGCTTAAGGCCATACATAAATTATATTCCCATTACAGCTTTACTATATTTCAAATGCTCTATGTTCCTAACCAGCAATACAAAACTTGAAAAGGTGTCGAATTAACCCAAGTGTCAAGAATCTGTTATCTTTAAGCTTTCCACTCTTTGAATGGCCCCAAAGCTCAAGGACAGCATTTTTGCATCTCATCAACATATCTCCAACCAAAAATATGTTATCTAAGAACCGCTATGCTACTTAGACTCACCTTGAGGGTCATATCCAACAAGCCCAGTCCAGCAAGCTTGTGTCAGATTTTTTTCTGAGCTTATGTTCCGTTCTTTGAAGATTACAGCCAAGTATCCACGTCCGTATAAGATGTAACAGAGGTGTCTTACATAGATTTATCCATCAATTAAAATATTGGGAGTAAGTGAGCTTCCAAGCATAAGGCTCGGTAACTAAACTTACTTACACCTACATGATAGCAAATGAAGCATACCTTCTACATCTAGCACATAATATATATGAAATGCACTGAGATTTTTAGCTAGTCATCAACAGAAGAAGTATATAAAAAATGAGCACGTGAACAAGCACATCAGATAACCACAACTTGCAGACAAAGGACCTCAGCTAGGTAAACAAATGAAGAGAAAGTAAAGCTTTGGAATTTGCAAAAGGAAACAAGCTACTTCAGTTACCTTTCGGTCATTCTCTTGATTAGCGTGCCCATCTTGAGAGAAGAAGGCCAAAATGAGATTTCCAAGATAGGCTCCAATATCAAATCCCATTGGCCCATAGAAGGCAAATTCCGGATCAATCACCTGAGTTGACTCTTGCGTAGCCATAACAGAACCAGTGTGGAGATCACCATGGATCAGGGCTTGTGCCTTTTCGCAGAACCTACAATACAAGAAGAGCAATCAACTTATAGATATCTAAACACGAACAAGAAATCAAAAAGTGACTTTCAGACAGTTAAAAGCAAGATTAGTTAAACAGCATGATTACATGGACTTCAATTGAGCAACTTCGAGCTTTAGAATATTATCCTCACGAACAGCTTTGGCATCGTCATCAAGGTAAGGAGAAGTGCAACGGTTATGTTCAGAGACTTTATAGGGGTCAGAGAATACGACTTGTTCAGTAAGCCGACACAACTCCACATTTCCACAAAATTCAGCAACTGCACAAACAATAGGTAGCATTTAGGAGGAATACGGGTTGATAGAAACAGAGTTACAAAACCCATAGAAGACAAACACCAAAGGATTTACATTGCTAAATGAGATGGAAACTGTCCAGCGACAAGAATAAGGAAAAGAAACACCTCATATAAGCTAAAGACTTGCATCAGTTGCTTCAGTTTCATCAAACATATACGATCGAGATAGATATAAAAATAGGAAGTGAAGGAGGAAGCCGTGTGAACTGAAAATAAATGTTTGTCACACTATGATGGATATCACATACATTGTTGTTGTACTAGGAATATGAAGCTGATACCAACAAAACATGAAACATAGCAAGTTGGAGTATCTACCTTCATGTTGCAGCAAATTGACATTATGGAACAGCGATTACATGAGAATTCAAAACAAAACATCCTAAACAATAAAAGTCGATATACCTGAGCGCTTATGCTCAGTAGTTGTAGTGTAAAGAAGGGAGGTACAGAACAGAGTTTTCGACATATATTCAGCCATGTGTTCTGCCAACAAAGGATACTCAACTCCAGCGATCAAACCCTTTCGAAGGATGATATGTGGAGGCTCCAAATATCGCATGCCAATTAAAGACATAGTTCGGTCAAAGTGATAAACTTCAGGAACATGATCAGGGCTTAAACGGCCATGCTCTCTCAAAGCCCTTGTCTCGAAATAAGCACGCTCTTTTGTCATTGGCCATGTCTCCCCTATGCAACGTATGTAGGGAAGAGCCTACAACAAAGTTAAATTAACATAAAATAAACATGGTAATTCATGAACCCTTTCAATCAAGAAACATAATACATTGCCCATGACACAAATTATATTCTGGAATAAGCAAACTTTGTTAAGAAATTCTTTGTACCGGAAAAATTAGAATGCAGAACCCAGAAATTAGTGATATACTAACAAAACATACATATTTTCTGAGTTACATAATCAGATCACAATCAATTACTGTAAAATAATAACATGACAAATTCACAATGGTCCAATTTATTGAGCTTCAAATGATCAACCCTACTCAAATGTTCATAAAAAACTGTTAATTTCCAGCTAACACAATCTTCCCATTTTGTTAATTAAGCAGAAAAAAGAAAACCCAGGTTTGATTCTCCAATTCATCATCTGGGCACATATCAAAATTGCTAATTTAGTAATTTGCACTAATAAATAAATAAAAATACCTGCTTGATGACGAGAGAGCCAGAAGGGGCGGAGACAATGAAGACGAAGTTGAGGTTACCGTCGCCAACTTCTTTAATGACGAGGTTGTCATAGTTGAGATTGTCGCCACCGAGAATGGAGGAGAGAGAAGGTGTCGCCTTTATGTATTCCACTAGTGATTTCTCGTCTAGTGGGTGGAACCCCTCGGAAGTTGGCATGTTTGTAAGGTGAAATCAGGAGAGAGAAAATGAGAGAGTGGAGAGAGAGAGAGACAGGGAGGGAGGGAGGGTAGGTTTAATGGAGGTTTAAAATGAGTGAAGAAAGAGAGTGGCGTGGGTAGCGTTGGAATTTGATGGTGATGACTGATAGTGATGATCGTCGGTCTTTAATTGGGGAAGAACGGATAGAAGTGATTATATAGTAATTGAATTGAATTTGGCCAGGGTGATTACGGACTCTTATGGGGCATGTTACTATGGTGACTTGATTCCTTTCCCTTTCGGAAAAGTCAATGTGATTGGTTATTTGGCCTTAGACCTTCAGCTCCCGTCTATATAGACATAAATGGTTCACAATTTTGGGTCTCCAAACTTCGATTTTATCTATAATTTTGGTGTTCGAATCTTTAATAGAGGTAACAAGTAAATGATTATTCAAATTTAATAGAGACCTAATAACCCAACTTCATAGCTTTTTTTTAACTTCATAACTTTATAACTTTCGACCTTATAACTTTTGTTTCGGGGTTCTCTAGAAGGGTAAAATACATGAATTATAATCTTTATTTTCGACTTTCTAAAATCCGGTCAAAATTTTTGTCCAAACTTTTCAAGAGGGTTCATTGTCACCCAAGCGAACTCTCATTGCCCACTGTAGGTCATTAAGGTCTTGAACATTGTATTCACACATGATTTCAATGTTCGAGTCTTTAGAGTAGGTGAAGAGTAAGAAGATTATGGACTCGACAACCAACCACAAACGCCTCCTATATCCCCTGAGAGTATCCCGTACGATATCGTGCAAAAATAATGAATTTCATTTCGAGACCCTCCGAAAGTCCGAGAAATGTGGATTATGACCTTCAATTTCGGCTTCTTGCGCCTCAATTGAGATTTTTGTCCAAAATTCTTAGGGGGTTCATTATCATCCAAGAGAACCCCTAATTTTGTACTTAAGAGTGAGTGATAAGTAAAATAGTCGTCTAAACTTAATACGAATCCGATAACTGATCATGGGGATTTCTCATATACCTTAGGAGTGTCTAGTACGATATGGAACAAAAATAACATCTTTCGTTTTGAGGCTCATTTAAAGTCCAAAAACATTGATACCCAAAATGTATACGACAATGTAAGTCAATATATAGTGCACGATAATATAAGTTAACGAGTTGAATTCAAATTCTCAGACAAAATCTTTGTTTATTCTTAATCCAATATTTGATTGCTTATAATTTTAGCAATAAAACAAATTTGATTGCTTATAAGAGTAGAGAGGGTGCACACATTTTGCTCATTATTATTCATGCTCTTGTTTAATTTTCAATATTTATCTCAACTAATTGTTTTCCTTTGTCCCCCCACCCCTCAAACAAAAAACAAAAACAAAAAACAAAAACAAATGGTGGCGCGTGAATGGGAAAACATTGTGATAAGAGCGTGTGACGTGTCCATCCAAGCAAAAGATCCTCATCCTCCTCATCAGCAACACTATAAAACTACATTAAAATAAATAATCTCACACCCAAATACGGAAACCCAATCAATCCATACCTTAATCACAAGAAAACCCCTCAAGCCAGCGACTTTGTCGGAGAAGAAAGCGCGAAAATGGCTTGGAATTCTGCAACCTCACTCTTGCTATCACTCTCACTCCTTTCTCTCTCCTCTGTCATCTCCGCCACCGTCAACTCCACCGCCACCCTCCTCTCTCGCCGCCCTGTTCATGTTGGCAGCCTCTGCGACCACCTCATCATCCCAAACGGTTACCCTTGCTCCGAACACACTGTATGTACTCTCTCTCTCCTCAATTTTTTATTTTTCTTTGTTTGAGTGATTGATTTGATTGTTTAGATAATGATGAATTTATTTATGTTTGTTTTTTTTTTGCTAATTAGGTTCAAACAAAGGATGGATATTTGTTGGCTCTACAGCGAGTATCGTCATCGAAAGCGTCGAATTTGGGATTGCGACGAGGACCTCCCGTGTTGCTTCAACACGGTCTTTTTATGGTGAGTTTACTTTGAGCTAATTGCTTTTATTTGTGTAATTAGGTTTTAAATTAAATGCCGGATTGAGGAAATTGAGCATTGCAATTGCCAATTGATGAAGGTCAGGAACCCTAAGTGAAGAGAATCAATTACTAGATTGGATCAATCATTTTGTGTATAATAATGAGGTTGTTTTGTGTTTCACTTTGCAAGGCGTTCGTATAATTGAACCATATTATCTTAGTGATAAAAACTAGAGTTTTAGTGAATGTTCATTTTTTGTTTTCGTCATTGGCATAGTAGGTTTTTTTATTTTTTATTTTTAAGAATATTAAGTGAAGATTATGGTATCTTTTAACTCCTGATGTTGAAATGAAGTGCTACTTTGCTTTCATCACTGATATTGCACCTTTATTTTTCTCTTTGCATAAACGATACCACTTGAGTAATGTTTTTGACGTTTGTTATCACATTGTTACAAACTTACAACTTACTTTATACCTCATATTGTAGCTCCCACCGGAATTTAAATGCTGTTTAAAGTTTGAAGTTTAAATTCTTCTCTTTCTGTGCCTTTCTCTTAGTGACGTTCACTGTGTTTATTGTGTAAAACAGTCAGGTGATTGTTGGTTTCTGAATACCAGGGAACAATCTTTG
Organism: Tetragonia tetragonoides; assembly: GCA_038025085.1. Taxonomy (NCBI): domain Eukaryota; kingdom Viridiplantae; phylum Streptophyta; class Magnoliopsida; order Caryophyllales; family Aizoaceae; genus Tetragonia; species Tetragonia tetragonoides. The sequence continues at coordinate 6,677,531 of CM076151.1, read as the reverse complement.
GGTTTCATTCTAGCAGATCGTGGTTTTGACGTATGGGTTGCTAATGTGCGTGGGACACGGTGGAGTCATGGACATATCTCTCTTTCAAAGAGAAGCAAGGTATGTGAGACACACATTATTATGCATTTACTTATACAGTAAGTAGCACTGCATCTTAATTATTTTTTGGTAGCTGCTTTTTAAATTAATCATCGTTGTATGATTGATAAGTTCTTGAGCATGGATGTTCCTTGAGTTAGAAAGACAATACTTGCACTTGATCAAATTAGTAACTCTTATTTTCGTCATCGTATTGTGCTGTGAACATGAATTATTGATTTGTAGTATTGGAACAGAAGATGACTATACTTTGTAAATCAAGTCTTGTGTGAGAGCAACTCACACAAAAATGGGGTCACTATTTAGAATTGTAGGGCCTGAGCTGTGACCTTTATTTCATTGAAAAGTGACCCCGTTTTTTGTGTACTTTGTATACCTTTTTTTGGTATCAGCTTAAAGTGCAGGTCACAACTAGTTACAGGTTACATCTAAATTTGAGTTTCCACTTCGAAAAAGTGCATGCAAGTGAATTCCATTAATCTGTGATTAAGAAAATTTGCCCTGGGAACTTGGTGAATTTAGACTTGACAGGCAGTTGACCAAGGTTGTTCTTGGTGAATTCATAGTTTCTTGACCCAAGATTGTTCTTGGTGAATTCATAATTTCTGTCCTCATTATAGGCATTTTGGGATTGGAGCTGGGAGGAATTGGCCCTATATGATTTTGCAGCGATGATCGAATACATTTATCAAATAACAGACTCCAAAATCTTCGTTGTTGGACACTCACAGGTGATAACATTTTCTGATTTTAGCTATGATCCGGTTCTTTTCAAATTACATATGGAACACATATTTCCCGCATTCTATGTAGCTGGTGGATTTTGTTTTTCTTTTTGCCCAACTTTAAATAGTTCATTCTGCGTAGGGGACGATAATGTCCTTGGCGGCCTTCACTCAACCAAACATTGTGAAAATGGTTGAAGCTGCTGCTCTTCTTTGTCCAATATCATACTTGGACCACGTTAGCGCACCATTTGTTCTTCGGATGGTTGACATGTACATTGATAAGGTATAATTCTTTTTCGTTGTATTTTCGGAATGTATTTTTCTTGTGGTATTTTTTTGTTTGGGTTTGATGACCATATAACCTTTTCGCCCAGATGATTCTTGCTATGGGATTGCATCAACTTAACTTTCGAAGGTATTCCTTCCATTTGCAATTGGCATGACTATGTATGCCTATAGGTTATAATCCCAATGCTGACTATGAAATTTGACATGTAATGAAAGCAGTGACATAGGTGTTCAGCTTTTGGATTCGGTATGTGATGGGCATCTAGACTGCAGTGATTTGTTGGCTTCTATAACTGGTAACTCTCATGATGTCCTTCTCCCAAATCAGCCAAACAAGAGCTTATGCAATATGTGAAAACTCTTTTCCGTTTCACCAGGTTATTGTACTCTTCTTATGTGGAATGACAGTTTGATTGCTTTAATGTTATAAGGCTGGTAACTCTTATGTGGAATGACATTCTTAATAGTCTGTATGCTTGTCACGGTTCATTTCCTTAATGTTGTAATTTCTTGGTCAAGGAGAAGAAGGTGAAGTTGTCGGGTAGTCTGAAATTTTTTGGAGATCACCTGACTCCAATATGTAAACGTTTTGAAAATATTACAAAATTTTGGCTTAGGAAATTTGTGTAACATAACTTTTATATTGAAACGTTATCCTCTGTATCTCATGTACTTGTCATGTTTTATCATCTAAATGTAATGTTTTATCATCTAAATGTATTATCCTAATTTGAGATGCTAGGCTTATCATCCTGATGCTTTCTTACATTCATACTGACTATATATCCGAACACTTAATTACATCTCTCACCATTTCAAGTATGAGTTTAGAGGAGATTTAGCTTTCTGTTCACCCGTAAAAAGTAGAAAAGTTAGTATCTAGGAGCACAAACTAATTGTTTCTCTATCGTCTGGTAGAACTGAATTTCAGTGTTATCTCTCGACTAGCCTTTTATTCAGTTTTTCATGTGTTATTATATTTTCGGTTTCCTTTATATCTCTTTTCCCATTTGGTCTACCACTCGTCTCTGATCTTTCTTTTTGTTTGGGAAACAAAATTGGAAATTCGCAGGGAACAATTGCTGCTTTAACACCTCAAGGGTAGAGTTTTACCTTGAATATGAACCTCACCCCTCATCCGTCAAAAATTTGAACCATCTTTTTCAAAGTAAGTCTGCTTGAATCCCGATTCTATAATATGTTCTAGTTTGTTATAGTGCAAATGCCACATGCATATTTGGCATACCTATTTGTTTGGATAACACTTGTCGTTCGGTCTGGCCGTAGTCGTGCAAGACAGTTTTACCCTCGGGGGTGGTCGAGGATTACCCCCTCCGATGGTTAAGTTAGGCTTGGTGGACGAACTGGTGCGACTTAATGTGAAGGGTTGAGTGAGAATTAATTACCTTCCCTCGGTATTTATAGCCCTCTCCAATGGGTGTGCACCAGGTGGTCACAATCTCATTGGGTGACCTAAGGGCATTGGGCCTTTCAGGTGTGGATAGGGCCTATTGGGCCTGGTCGCGGTCTGGCAGTCTTGGCTTCCTTCTTTGTGTCTTGGTGATTTCCTTGGGCCTTTATTATTAGGCGTCTCTTGGGACAAGTCGATTAGGGAGAGGGGTTTGGGCCTGAACCCAGCACCTCCTACCCAATCACTTTATAGTTTTATACCTCCTGAAGCTTGTTGCGTTTTGTCTTCCTTTACAAATGCCAAATACTGATTTGGTTCATTGAAGTTCTATTATTCTCCTTGTAACTATGGTGGGATGATGTACTTATCCCAGATTCTTTTGGAACACCCAATACCTGGTACTTGATTATTGCATGTAGATTATGAATGACTTGCATTAAATAAGTCGCATAAGGTGTTTGGGTTTCTCTGGGTTTATATAGGGGTGCCTTGTGATATGGCCCTTTCTGTTTTCTGGATTCCAGCTGCTAATGGACCTCAAGGCCAAGGAAAATGCACTTGGTATGGATTGGGGCCTTCTGTTTATTTCTATTTTACTGTAGTAAATTTTGGTGCTTCATAATGATGAAATTCTCTTTTCTAATATGTGGTTGTTATTAGTTAACCACAGTGACTTATTGCCAATATTTGGTTACGGTGTAAGTTTAGTTGCTCACAGTAAAGGTATGTCAAAGTGGTGGACTCTATTTTAATTAGAATTTATAAAGATAGAGGCTGTTTGCCTGTTGGTGTCTCTGGTAGTTGGTACAGAGGCAATAGATATAGTTACCGTGGAGATGGATGGTTACAAAGTAGTAGGCCATCCTATTCCTTCACTCCCATGGTGGTACACTATGTATATTATTTTTTTTCAAAGCAAAGACTAATATACGTCTAATGACAACTATGTAGCTTGTATTATTATCGAGGATATAGCCGTATATTTCTCAGGTTTACTTATCTTCTGGCTTCTATGTTATAATGTTATAACTAGGATGAATTTGTGATGATCTTGTTATGGGTGGGTCCTTTGATTTACAACTACATGCATAATCATGCACAATTCATATTCTTTGTAAGATAATAGATTATGTTTCTCCCTTTCTCGTCTTAGCTTGATGCAGTGACTGGATCATATTGCTTATATGTCTAGTTCTTCTGCTGTCAGTGATCAGGAAGGGTACCTTTGCCAAATATGACTACGGGATATTTAAGAATCTCAGACGTTATGGTTCTCGCAAACCCCCCATATTTGATCTTAGCCTTATCCCCGAGTCATTACCCTTGTGGATGGCTTATGGGGGCAACGATGACTTGGCTGATGTGACTGATGTGCAGCACACTCTCATGGAATTACCGTGCAAGAAGGAGTTGCTTTATCTTGATAACTATGGCCATGTCGATTTCCTCTTGAGTGTAAATGCCAAGAAAGATGTATATGAGCACATGCTTGAGTTTTTCAGCTCATGGGGGAAATCTAGCAGTGCCAAGTGACTGTTGTATCTGGATTATCCGATTTGTACATAATAAGAAGTTTATTTGAGGATATATTATTGTTTATGAAGGAGCTGAGAAGATCAAATGTCAAGTGTAAGTTAGCAATTTTGATTCATGTTTAATTTGCACCTCCTAGTTTGATGTTTTTGATTGCCACTGACTAAAACTTACCCTGTTGCAGGACCAGTACTTAAAGAATGGTTTGTCCATGGTGCTCTGTTTAGTAAAGGTTAGTTTATGTCCTCTAGTTCCCGGCATATTTTGCTATCGCCTTCATTTTGTGTTGAATTTCCTGGGGGAATATCAACGGCATGGAGAGAACAATTGGCATGACATACAATATGAAGCATAAAGCCAGGGCACGACAAACTGAATGCTCTCTTTACGTTCTGTTGCTGACTTTTCCTCTTTTCCCTGCTCTTTTTATGTATTTGATGTGTAAATACATGACACCACCCTGTGCAGTATGTGTAAGACTTGACTAGTAGACTGTAGTTGTACTGTATATTACTCCACATCTAGTAAATGAGTCGTTTTCTTCGTCAAGTTTCAGTTAACTTATTCCACGCCTGTGGCTCTATAGACGAAGGATACTAGGATAATGAAAAGTTGGCCAGTGACATAGGAATTCAAGAGGACTTGAGACTTGCCGAAAGCACAGAAGGCATAAATCGGACCTTTTTGTTTGAGTTAGGAGGAGTTAGCAGACAAAGCGAAATGGAAATAAAAAGTCTGAACCATGCTTGTTATAAACTGTGGTTGATTAGTGATTAACAAGCATGCTCATCTATGTGGTTAGGTTATGTGTACAAAAGTGACATTACAGTTACAGTTTCTATTATTTTGGTAAGTTACGGTCATATCTATTCTCGTCACTAGGTTCCATTTTTCCTTTAATGTTTGCATAGGTTGGCAAGTTTGAGCAACTCATCACTAAAAGAGCCCATAGCCATTAAAGAAGTCTTGTCTTTCCAAACAGGACCACCACGCACTAACAAACCTTTGTGACCCAAATTCATCACTTGAATGGAGAAACACGAATGGCATATCCTATAGATTCTGATTCCTCTCGTAAATCTTATCCTACGATGTGACTCATATTTTAACCTTTTCCATTCCATATGAAATGCCGTCGTTGTAATGAATGTCTTCAATTTGATTATTTTTAGTGCCTGTGGAATTTGGATAGAGAGTGCACGTCTTTATTACGCCATTGAAAAGTATTTACTGTTTAGTACTTATGTGGTAGGAGCTGATGTGAATTGGAACATTTCCGTTCATTACTTTTTTTCTTGAGTTTTGATTTGATAATGAACATTCAACTTTGGACTTGACAAATCTATCCTGCCAAATTTGATGTGGATATGTAAACTGTACTTGCATATAATAAACGTTGAATAGTTTTACATGCAGTGCTCAAGGTTTTATTTTTCCGTCTTTATATTGCTGTTTGGTAATTGTAGACTTTGTAGTCTTGTAAATGAGTGCTTAAACAAATTAGTCGTAAATGAGATAGTCTTTTGTCTTTCCGGCCCGTTTTGTGTGGACTTGGTCCACCGTGGATCATTGGATCAAGAACGTGCATATATAATATTTTAGGGATATAAAGGATATCTTTTAAAAAGATTTCGTCTATTAATCCACCATGCACGAAGTCCAGTCAAGATTATTCATTTTCTTCCGTTTTGGGTGGGTAAAGACTAAAGACTAAAGAGTAGCCTTCTGCTTAGCTTTTGTCTCAAGGCTAAGGTTAGACCCAAAGGGTTAAAGGCTGTATTACTCTACTTTGGCCAATAGAACCACATGGAATATGGGAAAAATATGAGGTATCACATGGAAAAGTCAAGCTGCCAAAATTTTATTCTCCTTGGCAGTGTTGTGCCTATACCATGTGAGTGTGTGACCTTTTGTTTTTTTCTTTGGTGCACCTTAGTGTCATTGAGGTGATGTCTCATTTACAGAAATTATCGAACTAGACAATAGAAGACAGCATAAATTTAATGATTACTTTGATCATTAGAAAACAAGTTGGTTTCAATTAAGGTTTCTAGAAGCTCGACTTTACATCTATATTTTGAGTAAGTTTCTGAATCATTTCTCTTTACATCTGTATCGGAGTTGGTTTGGTTTACTAGATTTCAAGTGCACTCTTAAACTGATTAACAAAAAGAAAAAAAAAAAGATACACTCTTAAACTAACTCAAGTTAGACACCGAGAATAGTATCAACATTAACATTGCTCTAACGCCTCCAAAAGAATAAAAGCAGTTTACACTAACCTAAATTACTACTCTACTATAGTTATTCCATGTTTAAAAATAATATAGACTAGATATGAAGCCCGTGCGTTGCACGAGTTAGGTATGAATATTTTAAAATAAAACACTCATATGATATTAATAAAAATGATATCGAGGATCAAAGTAAGTTGATAATTTCACTTTGGTAGTTTGGATTCGTGTTGGACATGAAAATAATCTTGTGCATTGTTGGACTTTGGTAAGCTAAGGTTGTTTTTTTTTTTTCCTCTTTTCTTTTTGAATGCATTTTTTTTTCCCATTAATGTGTTAGCAGGTTAATTATTTTATAATGAACATGACCATAGGAATATAATTTCCTAATTAATATGAAGTGAAAAAAAATATCGTGACTATGTTTTCTAAGTGAAATTTAACTTTAAAAAATTTTTATTTTAGGATTTTACGTGCTTGCTTAGGTGGTGCATCTCTAAGTGACTCGGTTAACATAACTCAATGCTGTCATCGACGTTCCCTATACTCTTGCAAAATGTCAATACATAAGATATAAGACAAATGAGTCTTGTTTTAAAGTGAATTTAACGTTCTTTTTATTGGTGTAAGTCGTTGTTTGAATTTTGAAGCACGACATAAAAATTATACACCTCTTAGTGTCTCAAATGATTTACTGATATAACTTTAATATTCTCTCTTTCATAAATTCTATATATGTTGTTGTTGTTATTTGGGATCTTAAGTCTTAACTCATTAGATCCCGTCTCCCCCCCCCCCCCCTCCAAAAAAAAAAACTCATTAACATGACTAAACGGAATGTTTTTTAAAAAATGTGGCAAATATAGGAATTATGATAGTAAATAAAAAATGCAAATGGCCATCAAGTGATTGACCGAAATATGGTTGCATATTTTATATCACTTGCTTAAGGATCTACAAAGCATATACCATATAATGCATGAGCAATAACTGGGAGTACTGTGTTAATTGTTAAGTTTTTCATTTAGTGGACGCTAAAAGATCTCCATCTTTTACTTTGTATTAGTTGTCGTTCAGACAATCAAAAAGGTCTATGAGGTGATATAGCTCCAAAGAGCTCGTTTAAGTGTACGCATTCTATGCTGTCAGAAAATACCTCTAGATATTATGATTATGATTATGATTATGATTTATAGGCGCTTCATATGCTCATGTAAAATGCCAATGCGTAAGATATATGACAAGGAAAGTGTTTTATTGACCTAGAGGCCGGGTGACCAACCCATTTGAGTAATGTATAGGAGAGATATAGATATAATAAGGTGTGGGTGACCAACTCAGTGGGTGGATGTATCATTCCCCATATGACAAATGAGTCTTGTTTTAAAGTGTGTTTCGCGCTCTTTTCATTGTTGTAAAATATTTTAATTTTTTAAACATGAAACAAAAGTTATACTGCTCTTAATGTTTCATTATCTTCGATGATTTACTTGTCATAACTCTAATAATCTCTCTTTTCCAACTTCTATTTTTGATTTATTATTATTTTTTAAAAATGTTTCACTTAGGTGGACGCGTCCAATACTGTCAGAAAATGCCTCTAATATGCCCGTGCGTTACACGGACTGTGACTATCTAATAAAATTAATATAACTGATTATTAATTTCATCAAAAAATTTAATTGTAATTGTCATTCTTGAAAAAACAATATTAGTAATATATAAATAAACATTAATATAACCCATTTAATATCATCAATGCTATGTAATAAGATTATTACTGTATGACTTATAGGGGGCACTTTATCATTTAAACTCTTATCAACAGTTTTTCAATTAATTTTTAGTTAACTCACCCCATATGTTACCTGATCCAAACATGAGGTCAACATTTTAAAGTCTTTCTATACTTCTTTTTTTCTTAGTCTAAGAAAGGCATGGAGATCATCGGTCTAAAGTCTTTCTATACTTGATGTTAGTATGCCAATAATATTATGTTAATATCAGAGTACCAATAACTTTCTAAAGATATAATCCTTCTTTTATGTTAAAATAATTTAAATGTATAATATATACATAACCACTTAAGAGTTACGTCTGACGTTTGCCTTTCTTAGATACACCTAAGCTTTAGAAAAGGTGAAGTACGGTCTTGCATTGAAGTTGCGAGGGTTGGGGATATATTAGCATTAGTGTGTATATGTACACAAATTAAGGAGGTGAAACTAATGTAAACACCGTGAGACCTTTATTTCCCATTTTGTTTAAGCTAAAAAAGGAACGTATTGTATTATTCTTTTATGCTGGACGAAATCAAGAAGAATCTTGCATCAACTCCAATTGCAATAAACAATCATATGTGGAGATCTCATTATTAAAAGTTTGACAACTAATTATATTCACCTTTATAGATATTCACTCACTTAGCTGGACGCGTCCAATGCTATTAGAAAATAATTTCTTTATTGTCACAAAAAAAAATACTCCTTTATTTAGATTAGATTAAATTCCTATAACTTTTTTGTTTTGCATTGCAACTTTTTAGTGGTTTCAAACTAATTACTTATTTAGGTGGACGCACCCTATGTTGTAAAAATACGTCGCTTTTATATATACGTTATTTTTTTTTAAATCAATAAAACATACTACAAATGAGTCTCATTTTAAAGGATATTTCGTACTCTTTATAATGGTGTAAGAAATTTAATTTTTTAAGCGGTGGGAGTAAAGTTATATGTTATTTAAAATTTAATAATCTACTCTTTAACGATTTAGGAAAGTACTACTTTAGTATATATCTTCTATACTAAAATCTATATTTTTAAATTAAAATTATATTACAATGAGGAAAGTACAACTTTAGTATATATTTTCTACCAAAACCTATATATCTATTTTTTATTTAAAATTAAAATTATATTACAATGGCTCGCTTAGGTGGACGCATTCAATGCTGTCAGAAAATGCCTCTAATATATAGATATTATGATTTTGTTATCGTATTACAAAGTCGTCAACTCGTCATCCATATTTAATTTAGAGTAATGAAATATGTCATCCTTAATTAAGTTTAGTCATTCGAAACTTACACCTAAATTTTTTTTGATAAGATCTGACCTTAATATTTTCTTACAAACAAATCAACATCCATGATTCGACTCAATAATACAATCGGTCACCCTCACTAAAGTCCAGTCATAATTCAGGACAAAAATGGCCTACAATTACATGTAAAGTCGATTCCCGGGTAAAGACGGCTTAGGGTTATAACTGGTTATGGACAAATCCCATTTTCATTCCCATGGATAAACATTGTTGTCAGACCAAGAGCTGCATGGAGGGTTACGTCTAGCATTTATACCTCGGATCTTTTCTGATCGAAGTTTTATTTTCTTTTGGTTTTGAGGGGTTTTTGGTGTTTGTGACTTTGTGGTGTGCTGAACTTGAAAGTGTACCACCGAAACCCGTAGGCTGCAAATTACAATGTGTCACGCTCTCCTGCCAGACATCCTGATCATCTTTGTATTTTCCCCTCTTGGATATTTGGAGTATCAAACTTTAGTTTACTTAAAATCAAGGGGTGTATGTAACCAAAAAAAATAATAATCAAGGGGTGTATTTTTTTTTTTTTTTTTGTGAAATTAAGGAGTTGTGGTTGAGTGGTAGGGACTCATTCACCATTAATCAAATTTGAGGGTTTGAATCTCGTTTTGAGTTGGAGCAGCTTTAAATTTTTTAGCCAGTTATCTTATTCTTTGAGGTATCTGCAAATCGCAATGAGGAGTCAATGTAGTCAACGGTAAATACCCATGATGTTAAAATGTAAAAAATAAATAAAACTTGACGTACTAACACGCACGGTCTAGTTTGTATTAGCCGTTGTCCAAAAAAAAAAAAATTTTCAAGGAAATTGCTCTTCTTGACATGGCATGTGAGAGGTCTTTGACCCTCACGATTATAACCGTTGGAGTTGTATCATATTTGGTGACGGATCTTCTTCAAATTAAGTGACATGATTAATTTTAAATTTTCATGTGAATTGTGATCAATAGATAGATGTCAGAAAACAAAATATATTTAGGGAATTGTGATACATAAATGCGATACATATGAACTGAGTATATTTTAGGCTGTAGGACTATTTTATTTTGATACTCTTGTCATGGTGCAGATTAGATTAGGGATGACAATTAAGTCTACTCCCGATCCGAGTTCGATCTGTTTAGGCATTCGGAGCGGATTCGGATTTGGCATAATCCGATTCGAATCTGATCCATTGTTATCCCTAGATTAGATATGTAATCATTTCATTTTCTGATAATAGTTATACTTTCTCTTAGCTTAATAATATACTTTTTGCAAGACCAACTCATACTAAGATGGAATCACTTTTCACTTTTTACTTTTGTGAACTATGAACGATGTATCTTTAAATGGTAATTGTGTTTTTTCAGAACCTATATAGTTAATAACTTAATATAACCAAAAATCATCATAGGCATACCTTTTTTTTGTTTTATTTGGTAAGGCATCGTACACTTGTACTAGTCTATAAGCTTAACTTTATCTAATACAGACCCAACAACCTCCAATTATATGATTATGATGGCTTAACATCTTATTAGTACAATATTATTACAATTAAGTCTCTTTGACCACCAACATTCAATTATCTGTCCCTTGATAATGACGTTAAGAAGAATCCAACAAGCTAATTACCAAACAAATTAACAAGCAAGTAATCTCTAGCCAATTAAGTTAGTCCCTTTCGCGGTTTACTGCCGTAATTCCTTCGTCTGAGCCCTAAGCTTCCATTATTTAGAGACTGATTCAAGGGGATAGAGTGGACTACATCCAAATACAACACATAGTGATTGACTTGTTAAAACAATTTGTAGGGTGCAATCTTTAGTAATAATGAATTGAACTAATTTATTCAATAAAATTGAACTGAAATGAACACCATTGTGCTAAATCGATGAATTGAATACCAGTTGATATGTGAGACAAAATAATGTATGTTTTTTAAACTGATCAATTTTAATATGAACTGAAAATCACTGAACAGATTGGGTAAGCTCTTGGAACACTCCCTTACTCAAATAATCAAAACAAATATATGGAATTTAAAAGTGGGAGGGGAAAAAAGGGAAAAAAAAAATAGAAGAAGAAGGAGAAGATGCCAACCTTACCTAAATTAATTTAGCACAACCTAAGATGTGTAATATAACAAGATAAAAAAAAAAAAAAAATGTATGCCTCACTAATTATATGTTTAGGCAAAGAAGAGAACTTTGGCAAACAGGAAAAGTTGTAGTATTTCTGACAAAAGGGGTTCGTTAATTATTGCTCATTCAAGAGTGCGTGTCAGATCTATTTTAATTTCCCGAAAACAATTTGGCCACTGACATCTTTTTTTGGTTTACAACATGGTATCCATAACTGATTATAGCGACTAGTTTCCGTACTAGCTTATAGACATCTTAAAAGATGAGATAATTGATCAAGGGAGTTAAAGCTATTCAGATCTATGTTCAAGACAAAAATCAAATATTTTACTTTAATTAAAAATAAATGAGTCTCTATCACTCAATAACACCCGGTGAATTTTGGCCACTGACATATGAAAACACAAACGAACACTTACCCAAAACTGGAATGGAAAGCGATGAACTCCACCTCTTGAGTTGTTTGTTTATATGATTTGTCCCACACATCTCTATCTGCCACTATCTGCGTTACACAAGTCCTTTAATTTGTTGTATTTGCTGAATCTAGGTAATTTACAGGTAGTTATAATTATCGCACCGAATTAAGGTCTGTTCTCCCCAACTGAAAAATGTTTATATTTATTACTGAAAATTTATTTTTAATTTATTTTTGTTGAACTTTGTTGAACTTCGTTGAACTTTATTTAACTTTATTTAACTTTGTTGAACTTCGTTGAACTTTGTTTATTTTTGTTGAATCTTGTTGATTCAAGTGTTTTTTTAAGTAGTTTGTATACTGATTTGTTTAACTTTATTTAACTTTGCTGAAGTTTGTTTAAGTTTGCTAAAATTTGTTGAAGTTTGCTGAAATAAACAGAAATAAGTTAAGGAGAATAGACACTTAGTCTTCGATATGATAATTGATGAAATGTCAACGTCGATCCACTTGCATAATTTCTTATGCATGGTACTAACATGTCTACATCACACATGTTCTTCCAGCCCATGATCTCTTTATGTTTTTGCATCATTTTTAATTAGTACTACAATAATGCGGCACATTATGGAAATTAAACACGAATTTGACTTTCTTATGCTTCCTTCTCACGTTTTACTGTTTTAATTAGAGAGACAAACATTTCCTTATTTATGGCTCATTTTGGTAAATTTATGCTAACTCTCATGAAAACTTGTTTAAAACGATTTTATCGTAATTTTTGATAAAACGATGGTCACTTTTTTGATAAGACGATGGTCAATTTTTAGTGGAACAAGGGTTACAAACTTACAACTCCTAATAAGTTATCGCTATATTTCCAAATAGTGGCCCATTTTGTCTTAACAAGATACATTTTTTTTTCCCAGTTCGGATGAGGCACAATAGTCACTGCAAGATACATATATAAGGGACCTGAGGCCTAGAACCCAATATATCCAATACCTCAATCTTGACTTTTAGGTCAAGACATCCTTAGTTAATTAAAGAGAGAACGATTTAAACTCAGATTTAAGGCTTAGTCACTTGATGCTCGGTAGTTAGAGGGTTGATTTTTTTTTTTTTTTTTTTTTTTTTTTTTGAGGGGTAGTTAGAGGGTTGATAGTTATCGGTTTTGTAGTTTAAAAATATTGTCCCTACTGCCAACAACGATTTGCTGATTCAAAATTAACTAATACTCCCAATATATATCTATTACTGTACGGACGTGGGTGCCTCAAATATGTCCAAAGATTAGTCAATGTACAAATTACACCTTTCTTCTGATAAATGCCAGCGTAATCATACTAATTAATCCAGCTAAAATTCTTGAGAGTCTAATAATACGTCTCACCAGGTCTAATAAGGCTGTTCTTCTCTAAGGGTGTAAAGTATTGAAAAGTCGGAAAACTTGTTGGGGTGAGGAAAACAGCCTGGCAGGACATAATCATAAATTAGGAGACAAATTTTGGGCTGCTTATCAAAGAAGGGTAATTGTGTAACATATTTGTCAACAATTAATATTACTCCTACATAGATTGGTTTGAACTCACTTACAATAAACTAAACTAAGGCTCTGTTTGATTCACCTTAATTTGACTTAAATTCAGTTCAGTTCAGTTCAGTTCAGTTCATGTATAACTTTATTACTCATATAAATTTTCATTGCGAAATAATTTTATGATGAAAATTATGTCATCGGAAAGATCTCAAAGCATACTTTCAAATGAGTCCAATATTGATTATGTTTGGACGAATTTTAAATGGTTAACGATCAAGTTCAAAAAATCAATTAAGTTCAGTTCAGATCAGTTCAGTTCAAATCAGTTTTATCCAAGTAAATCAAACGGAGCCTAAATTGATTATTTTCCATCCAACCTTTAACCCATTGGTAATACACATTTCAACTGAGTTGAGTGAATAGTACTCCATTTATTTTGGGGAAAAAAAGTGTGACCGAAATGCATTGGATTAAATGTAATTGAATTGAATAGTTATGAAAGTTGAAAAGAGTATAACCATATAGTAGTACAATAGATCGTTACTACCGCAAAATTGTGCTCATTTGAAATTAAAGTACACATATAAACCTTTCCATTCACATATGTACCTCAATTTAAGCTCGGTTCTCTTCAACTTCTCTCACAAGTATACAATAAATTTCAGTTCAGTTCAGTAAAAAAAAGTTTAAATCATAAAAATTCAGTTCAATTCGGTAAATTTAAGTACAAATTTACTCTTTGTTATTGTAGAATCAGTAAACATAAGTTCATTTCAGAAAAATTCAATTCAGTTCAGAAAAATTCAGTTTAGTTTACTAAATTTCAACTCAGTTCAATATTGTGCAAATAAGTTCAATAAAAAGAAAATGAATAGAATATAGCTTGAAGAGTATTATTATGGTTAATTATCGAAAACCTTTACACAATAGAACAGAAATATAAAAACCCCTTTCACTCAAAACAAAAAAAAAAGAATAATAATAACCCAAAATGAGAAAAGAGAAAAGAATAGAATATTCAACTCAAAATGACCATAGTTATTAGTTGTAACTTGTAGGAATACATTTTACAAGGAGAGTAAGCTTCTTAAATACTGCTTTCGACCAAAGATAAATTATAAACCAACTCCAAAAATCATCTACTAATATCACACATGTAATCATGCATAATAAACATAAATAGAAAAAATAAAGAATGGATCCTACGTGTAGATGAGACTCATCTTTATCTCTTCTATGTATATATCTATGCCCACATTTTCGAATTGAAGTAACGTTTGATTTTCCCCATTGCTATTTGAAAGATTATTGGATTGAAAGACCAATAATGCCTAATGCCCGTTAGCTTCAATAGTTGCTGCCTCATGCCCGTTAGCTTCAATAGCGGGCTTGTCATCGGATTTAGTAGCATTTGTGAACGCAATCTCACTTCTCTTTCGAACCTCATCCACAAAGGCCTTGAGATTTAGGTCGGAGGAACCCCCTTCGGCCACTGCACTCTCAGCCGCGGCCTTCCATTTAAGGGCATTTTTCTTCATCTCGATTGCCTTAGGCCCTGAAGTAGCCTCCCTTAGGCATTTCTCGACTTCCTCCCTAGGGATGATCCGAGCCTCTTGCTCACCCCTCGACAATTGAACTCCTATTCCAAATATCTCACAAAGGAATTTTGCATCGGTCACTTGGTCACCCCATTGTGGGAATGCGATCACAGGCATTCCGGATGTTAGTGCCTCCATTGACGAGTTCCACCCACAATGAGTCATGAAACAGGCTACCGATGGGTGTGCTAGCACTTGCTCTTGTGGACTGAATGTAACCACCTGGAGTATCATAATCGAAACAAAAGTACTAGCGGTTAGAATTTCACTCAATTGGAGTTGGGAAAAATGGGACAAATCGTACACAAAAAGACTTACTAGCATGTTAGAGAATTATTGAAATCAAAACAGTTACGTCACTAAAACAGTCAACTTCATGTCATTATTGTAAAAATCACGACAAGAAACGCAAGACATCGGGTATAAGTATAACTATCGGTGTTTTGAAAGTGAGTACGAATGAATCAGACAACTTAAAAAAAGTAAGGATCAATAAGACTTTTCCACAAAACTTCATGCGAAACATACAATAGCATAATAACATACTGTATCATACTACCGTGGGTCACATATTCATAGTACTAGCAACTTTAATTATTCTATAATAGCCAAAAAAGTTTGGTTTAAGCCCGTCTTTTTCTGTTTCAATCTTCTGGTTTGGGTTGCTGTGATAATTGCACAAAAATAAAGATAGATAACTAGTAGACCCAACCCAAGTAGTACACTAGGTAGATGTTTCACTAATTAGGTACTCTCCGATGTATTAACGTGCTCGCAACTTATATCAAGTACAGAAACTTGTATAGATCGAATGATTTTACATTTTACTGTTAGGGCTCGTTTACTTAAATATAATGGTGATTACAATGTAATGACCATTTTATAGAGTAAATGTAGATTAGAAAAGGAAGGAGGGAGAGAAGAAACATGGAAAGAGTGAATTTGATTACAACATCTATTTTAATCACACTTGTTCAACTTTAAAACATGTAAAGATGATTACATTGGATGATGCAATCAAACTCCCAAATCTCATATTTCTCTTCCTCCTCCTTCTTTTTCTATCCACATTTACTCTATAAAATGATTGATTACATTGTAATCATCATTGCTTACAAGTAAACGTCACCTTACTGTTTATCATAAGTGATATCTACATTTTATAATAGCGATTCTATCTTATTGTGACTTGATCTCATAATAATAAAACAAAAAGCGGAAAATAAACATATTTTTTTGGGGGTGCCAATAGTACTATTAGTTGACTAATCTCATTCCGTAATTGACTGAAAGTTTTTTTTTTTCTTCTCGCTGTGGGCCTAAAATCACGCAAATTTAACCCGCCGCCCCTCCCCCCACCGGCACTTTAATATAGAACTTTCTATTGACTAGTAGCAATTTTTAAATACCAGAAATTAATAATCACGAGAGCAGCCCGCCATCATTAATTTATTTATTTATTACTACAACCAATGATCAAGAAAAGATAAAAGTGCGATAATCATGGGGTGTTTTGGTATTTGTCACACTCACCACACTTATTACCTCATTTTCTTAATTTTTTTTTTTTATTTCACTAAAACCGTATGAGGTGGTCTTAGGGTGAAACCACTTATATAAATATGATATTATATTAACATGCTGGTATATAGAGGTAATATCAACTTGAGGCAATCTCATAAGGCACTTATTATTTCTAATTTTTTCAAAGATTTACTTTATTCCATTAGCTGGTGACATGTGTTGGTTTTTTGACAGAAGCTTGTGACATGTTATGCTGAAACTTTCAAAGTTCGAATCACGTTGACGCGTTAGAAAATTCGTATCTAGTAATTTTGTCCATACTAGATTTATAAATTTTGGAAGATTTTGATTGGAATTTTCTAGCTAATCTCTTAATATTATGGCACCGACATGATAAACTGATCATATGGCGATTGTTGATGATGCACTAAAATATCAATATAAATTTTGTCAAATTAAAATTAGCTTGAGTTAAAGTTTTACACATATTATAGTACTTACACAAGATAGTTAAAAGACTTTACCAAATAAGCTAGCTGATTAAATAGAAAGTTTAGAGATGATGAGCTTACCTTGCCATTATCTCCGGCTTTCTCCAAAAACCCCTCCGGCAACGTGTGGGGGCTGAGGCCTGTGTCGGGGTGTGGTGGCTTCATGACCCACAAGAACGACACTCCGGCGGCTTCGATCCCGGCGGCCATCTCATCAATCTGTTCTTGCTTTAAGAACACCACGGTCCCACATGAGATATACACCACCGACCCAACAGGCTTGGTATCCAGCCACTTTATGCACTCCTGGTCCGCTTTTATCGGGTCAGCCCGAACCTTTTCAGAACCCAGCCCGGTCTGCTTGAAAAGTGGCCCGACGGGCCTGATGTGGCAAAGCGTGTTAGTGTGGTCCACTATCTCTTTTTCCAGCTCATAGAACGTGTCTGATAGAATACAAAAGGGCTTAGACAAATTTTTGTATTGACCTATGATTGCCCTTCTCAAAAAAGGATACGGCGTTGATGGGTGAAGAAAAGTGGGGATTTCATCCCACTTGAAAAGGGGTAGTGTAGGAATTTCGACGTCGATCTTGGGGGCATTTTCGTCAGGGAACTTAACAAGGTTGTGGTGGTAGTAATAATATGAAAGAAAACAAGCACAAGACTGGACCCACAGCATTGCACTAGGTAGGCCCAGCTCTTCTGCCACGTCAGACACCCAAGGAATAAATGGGTTATTGACCAAGCAGCAAACGGGGCGGCCCTCTTGGGCCAACCGGGCCAGCATCTCGGGTACCCGACGCCGGCCCACATCTTCAAGCTGAGGGAGGTAGTAATCAAGGTTGAGACGACGAGGGTCGGTTTTCGGCCACTCGTCGTCAATGAATTCAAACCGGATGAACCCGTCCCCAACAGGGACGGGTTCACCAGAGACGGCATCATTGGATGTTCTCATAGCAACACCATAGTCCTCTGTGGTGGTGAAAGTGACCAAAAGGCCCATAGAGGCAATTCTTTTGCCTAGCCTTAAGAGGGGATTTATGTGGCCTTGGCCTGGAAATGAGACCATGAAAACATGAGGAAGTGGCTTGTTTGGTTCAGTATCAGATCCCATTAGTGCTGTCTCTCTCTCTCTCTCTCTCTCTCTCTCTCTCTCTCTCTCTCTCTAAATTCCTTTTTTGGTTTACACTTGATGGAGTTTTAGTTCCTTCTTGTGTGAAATGGAAGCTAAGAATTCAGGTTTTATATAGTGAGAGAAGGGGGTAGTTGGTGCTTGTTTTAGACAATTTTAAATTGCGTTCTGTTGTTCCCGAAATGGTTACCGAGTAGTGACCGTTTAGTGGCCTTCATTAAGGTGCTCACGATGTGTTAAAAAGTCATACACAATTAGACATCGTCCTCTATGAGATAGATTGTAAGGTCTAGTTTTCACTTCAGTTTTGTTTGAGTACTCTGTACTATGCACCTTTTTTTTTTTCGGTTACATGTTAGTAGAGTACTAGTTTTCAAGAAATGTTATACGGAGTATATAGACTTATCATCCTATATTCTTTCCAACCAACAATGTGGAATAATAAATATAATGGAACAGCCGAATATGCAATAACACATAACAAATTAGAATACACTTTATATAACTAAAAAGGAAACAAAGTGCACGATGTGATGCAAAGCGAAACAAAATTACAACGTATAACAGAGTTACGTATACACTTCATTATATACACGAAGAAATGAAATAGAAATTACATCCTGGAATAAAATATAACTTGCAGAGCGGGCAAATTGTTATATTTATTTTGAAGTGCGGAATGTATCTAATATAAGGCTTGTTTGTAAGTCCTTTGTAAGCATGTGTCAAGAGTTTTCAATAGTAAGGATTTGATGCGCGATACAAAAATAATTGTCAAATAAAAACGTATTCTCGGTTGAAAAAATGAGTCTCACTAACTACTTTTTTTTCAACCAAGGATTTGGGTGCCGAAATTTATAACTAAACGCTCTTAACTTCCAACAAATCTAGGCCCATTGAAATCAAGATTCTTAACAATCATAAGGGAAAACAAGTAATGCATTGAAGTACCTTTTTTTAAGTAGGGTATTGAGAATCTAATAAAAAAAAATTCAAATATATACAGGGTGACTCTACATCATTGTGCGCTAAGCAATATTTAACCTTGTCCCATTTATACAAACTCAATTCCAAATTAATGAGAAAAATCATAAATCGAGTTTGCTTGTTTATAAAGTTTGGTGTGATTTTCTATCGATCATTATTTCATCAATTTTTTCTTTGTTTTAGTACATATTCGAAATTGGCTCGAAAATTAACCAAACCGAACTTGTCAACCTTAAGTAGAGCTTTCATAATATTGTACTTTCTTGGTGTTGGTTGTTGTAGCCCTCTGCATACAACTCAAGCTTTCATCCAAGATGGCAGGGCAGGGTTGGGACCAAACTTACTTGTTTCAAAAAAAGAAACAAGATGTTTTGTATTTTATGTTGCTAATTTTCAATAAATAATGGGTACTTCTAATTATATAATTTCCTTGGGGTTTTGCTTGAGATTTTATGTATAGCTTTTTTTTCAACAAGAGTCATAAAAAAGATATGGTGACTTGGAGTTTTTTGCTTGTCAAAAGGTAAGGTGAATATAAATGGTGACCGTGGCACCTCCTACTACATTGTGTTTGGACTCTTGTGTTTAACAGCGAATATATCAAAGTAATTAAACAATCAGCGTAAGCATTGACCCTGTCACACGTCGTATATAGCACTATGAGGACAGGTATAGTTTCTAAAAGCCAGTAAATATAAGGTATGGATAGATTAGAATCGAACTCATGCCGTGGTGGTGCCGCCCAAGCGCCAAGCCTAGAGCGTACGGAGGTGAGTTAGCATAAACTCGTTGCTGCAAATTAAGCCGTTGAGATTATAAAACTAGTTTAGAAAAACTTGGTTATAGATCCTCCATGTAACTACTAAAATATTATGTAACACGCACATAAAGGGTACTCCATGCAAAGCCTTTAGAAATGTGCTACTACATACTGAAACTAAATTTTAATCCACGGATCCAATAATTCTGGCGGCATTAACTCCAATACACTTTTAAATTAATCAAAGATTTTCATCGCTGAGGGAGTTTTGTTGTCATTTGTTTTTTGGGGCATTAATTTTGGTGCAGAGTGATCTATCGTTCCAATATTTTTTTTATAGGGGTAGTGCGTGCGACAATCTCATATTCAGTGGCGGATTTAGAAAATTAATAATATAACTGTTAAAACTAAATTATTAAATAAAATGGGTATCGAAATTAAATTATTAGGGTATTTTAGCAATAATTTCCAAAATAAATCCCAAAAACCAAGGTATTTCAACAAAATTTTCCGAAAAAACTAGTTGCCCGAGACCCCGTACTGGATCATTCTCTGCTCATATCTTAATTAAGGTTAAAGATTCGAATCTTGAAACATTATTTAAGCACTTTAACCTCTTATTGATGATCGGGTACAAACAAGTGAATAAGATTTGTGTCGACCCAAAAGATCTAGAGTGAACCGTGATTCAAACCAAAAAGTAAAAAAAAAAAGAGGTTGTTTTCCTAACCTATATGATTTTATGAGCAGAGTAATGTTTATCCTCTGCTACCAAACCACTCTAATATTGCAAAGTTCTGTACCTCTCTTTTATTGCTTGCTGCCAGATCACAGATTGGCATATGAGCATTCATTTCTTTTAAGAAAATCAGTTATACTTTGCGGTTATGAGTTCTATAGATGATAGGCACACCACCCCAGCTAAAGTGTCCTCAATCCTTTTTTCTGAAACCTCATTCATTGCTTCTTTCAATGAATTCAATCAGTAAACAAGAAAATGAGTAAGAAAACCAGCTATGCCAAATCATGCTGTTGCAGCCAATAACATGTGAATCAACTCATAAAGAAATGCAATCTTTTGAAAAAATGTTTCGAGTTCAAACACTCTGAACAACGGAAAGATACGGAAAAAAAAAAATTTAAGTTTACCCACCGAGTATACCACCTATATAATGGTATGTAAAATGTAATACCTATATGGGTCCGTATCATTGTATATATAACATCAAGGGAAGCAAAACCTTTATATTCACATGTTCAGTATCCAGTGAGTAAAAGAGTGCGCTAATGCTACATAATAACAGGTAAAAAATATATAAGTAGACAAATCAAAATAGAGAGAATTTGACAAGTTCTCCAAGTAGCTCTTGATTACACCAGTCATTATCGCCTTTGCGGCCAAACTGAATTTAATTTTGAGGAGGCAGCCAGGCAGGGTTTGAAATTGGAATCTTGGAGACCTTTGGGTCAACGATGGCCAAAGTATACCATATACCCTTACAAAAATATGAATAGTTGTTTATAAACTCTGGCCATTTTCCCTTTTTTTTTTTTTTCTTCTTTTGATCATCTACATAATTATTACATACTCTCTTTGTTTCAGATAAATGTAACACTAGTTTTAAGGCAAAGAAAATAGGTTTAACTTTTCAACATTACCCTTACTTTTAGAGGAATAAAAGAAGATGGAGTCAATAGATGGGTGTAATAAAATGTGGGTATAATGATAAAAGGTTATTGAAACTACTTAATTTTTTTATAGACCATGTATATATTTATCTGAAACCAAAAAACAACTAATGTATATAATTATCTGAAATGAATGGATCATATTTATAGCCATATTACACTTAAAATCAATGTCATGTAAGTATATAAATAGCTATTTCCTCTTAATCTCAAAAGACAATTGAATAGGTAATGAACAAAGGGAATATCATAAAAGTACGAATATGAATTACATATACTTTTTGTTAAAGCACTTAGTTATATTTAACTTACATGCTTGACATGTTACAAAATTAAAAGCACAAAATTGAGAATCATGGATATCCATCACTATATATACTTCATTGTTAATGCATTAAGAAAGGGTACATGTTTGACATGATGCAAATATAAAAGACGAAAATCTAGAGTCATCTCCATCAAATAGATGATTATATGTTTGTTTGTTTTCACTTTTTAAAAGGGCTTAAAAACCAGACATTATTATTCACCGTCACAATTTTCACATTTTCGTGTTTGTATTCTCTTTGAGAGAGTTGGTGAAAAAAAGAGATTTGTCTACATCTACAGTAATCCAGCGAAGCCGTTGGTTATATATACAGAATTATTCCTCAAATCATAATCCTGATGATCATTAATTAAGATTCGTTTAATCATAGTCTTTACTCATCATAATCATCAATCATTCGATTGGCATGTTCCGTGTGTATAATAGTAACGCATATCTGTCGGTGCAAGTGTGAGCACTAAGCTACCAAGCAACGTACCAAATGTCCAAATGTCGGGCAAATTTCATGAACTCGTTGTGCTAGCTACCTCATGCTCATTAGTCAACTAGCCAATTAGATGGTAGTAGTCCGTCCAGTACACGCTATTTAGACGGAACAATATTAGGGAGCTAATATGATAGTTTATAAAGTCAATAGCAGATGTAGAAATGATTTTTGTTCGAATTAGGGTATAAATCTCATTATACAGAGACGAAAGTGGGTCATATTCGGGGCAATAATTAGGGACAAATTCTTACTTTTTATAGGAGGTAACGTCCATGATTTTTATAATTGTCCTAGCTAGATGTTTGTTGAGGGTGTCCGCCTCATAACAATAAGGCTAGCTGGCCTGGATAGAGATTTCACATCTCCGACTTTGATTATTTTGTAGTGGCAAAGGGACATCTAACTTTGTTAGAAATGTGACTTGAATCCAAATCATTATTGGAAACAAGTGGAAAGGGCGTACCACCGCGCTACCCAGCCCAAACTCAATATAGCACTTTGTGGTTATTGGGGATTTAACACTCATCTCACTCAATTATAAGTTGAGGGCATGCATATAGTTTGTTATACTTTTATGTGTTTGGCTTACGCACCCCTTACCTTATTGTATTGGTTCTAAGAGTCCGAATTTCTTGTTTATGATTAATAATAAGAAAAAGATGCTATATATATACTGATTTTTGCTTTAGTAAGTTGTACTCTATTTATGAATGGTAAGAACGATTCTACCTGCTAATTCATCTCATCTAAAATTAGCAATTCAACTCATCTTAGATTAAATCGAGTTAGGTGGTTAAAGGTTCAACTATTGTCATCCCCAGACTTCTAATTAAGTACCTAAGCATGATTAAATTAAAACCTCCAAATTAGAAAGCGATCGGATAACCATTAAAACGAATGTAATTTGATTTTAGAAGCTATACAAGCACGTCCTAACTCCTACCCTCTAATCTGATTAGTACCTGACATTGTTTTTCTTCTCTTTTTCACGACTGGATAATTATCAATAATTAATCGTCACACATCACGTAGTTAGTGGGATACATCCATGACAAATATTGACAGTGAGGTATCATCACTCATCAGTGAAGTTATTATTAGTATTAAATCTTTTGTCCCAAAACTGAGTCAATAATTAAATTACATTCGTTTTAATGGTTATCCGATTGCTTTCTAACTTGGAGGTTTTAATTTAATCATGCTTAGGCACTTAATTAGAAGTCTGGGGATGACAATAGTTGAACCTTTAACCACCTTAATTAGAAGTGTACAAATTAGATTAGTGCGTGGTCCTGCTTTATAAATTGACAAAAAAAAATAGTAAAAAAATAGTTGAGACTTAAGCATACGAATATGACATAAGCGCAATTAACAAACTGCAGTCTCACCTTAAAATCAGCTCATACCAGTTTTTGTGATTAACAAAGGATAACGCATAGTGCCATAGTGGTAATATTAAACTTCTATTGCTTCATCCAAATTATCATAATTAAACAACCCAAAACAGACGGAGGTTAAGCTTCTCCATTGGTACAAAGCTGCGAATTGGCTAGCTAATTGTGATTGTAATCAGACGGAGAAAGTTTGTTATTTTGAGTCCCCCCTCCCGGCTTAGTTTCTGTGTTACAAGAGGATGTTATAGGTATGATGTGGCCACGTAGTGTTAGATCGTTGTAATTTTAGGGGAAGCCCCTCTCCTGCACCAAAAAAAAAAAAAAAAAAAAAACCAAAACAAATTGTTACACTTGGGCCTCTACCGGCCCTATTAGCTGGGCTAGGCGTTATCAATCTAATTGTACTGGAAGGGCCAATGCCCACAGACAAACAGCCCTGATAGAGTAAGGGAGATGAGAGAGGCCAAATACGGCCATACATGTTCAAAGGGCATCTGTATTTGCCAAAAATGCACTCGGCTAATAAATTCACATTACATAGTCCTTTTCAAATTTATATGATAAAAGTTATATATGGTCAAATTAGTGTCTTAAAGACTGTAAAAAGTTCAATGTAATCGTGAATTCAGATTCCTGTGGCAAAAAAGAAAAAAGAAAAAAAGAAGTGTTAAAAGGGCGTGGGTGACTCATGACTCATGAGAAGTGGGAGCATACTGTATATCTGTAATGTGCCAGGCCCAGACCAAAGCTCAGTGGTGATTATTACATGCCCCATAAATATTGTTGGGCCTGCTCAGTTGCGGAACAGTTGTAGCAAAACCCAAGAAGTCCATGTTTTACTCCAACTACTTTGTAAACTGTAGTAGTACTAAACAGTTTCTAGCCAAAGTTTCAACTCCAAGTACAACTATAACAACTAGAGATGATATTGGGCACGATTAGCACAAGGCACGGCACAATCGAGCACGCTTTTACACGGCACGATATGTGCACGGAAGAAGTATGGGCACAAATGACTGAGTCTGGATTTTGAAAAAAAAGCACACTGGGGCACGCTCAGGCACGCACGACACGACACGGCGAAAATTGGCACGACACTCACGGCATGAGCACGGCACGACTTGTGGCTACCGTTTGGAAGAGCGGGCATGACACAACAAAAATCACAATAACTATTATAAGCACGGTACAACACGACACAGTTAAAAAGTACGAAGTCACTGCTCGAGCACGGAACTAAGTAGGGGTGAGCATGTTGATCCTGATTTGGCGATCCGAACCGGATCCGGTCCGTTTTTTATCCGCAAAAGCGGATATCCGCTCCGTATAAAGCGGAGCGGATACCCGCTCCGTTTTTTTGAGACTCAAATAGGAGCGGATACGGATCGACCTTTTAAGAAATGCGGATATCCGTATCCGCTCAGCTTTTTAAAAAAATTAAAAAATTTCAGTTTTACAACCGTAGAATCAATTATGCGTGTGTAGACAAGAAGTCTAGAACCTTAAAAAATTAAAAAATTCCTGTTTTACAGCTAGATTTTTTTTTTTGTTATGTTGTTGTAGTTAATAAGAAAAACGTGGACTTTAATAGTACATTTGGATGATCGGTCATAATTGTATTAAACTATGTCATATTGTTAACTTTGTATTAGGTTTATTAAATTTGAAGATTTGAAATTGGTACTTTTATAATTTTGGAGGCTATTTGGGCCCGATTCGATACAATTTAGTAGTTTACTAGGTACTCAATTCAAAATGTAAATGAAAACAGTAGAAAAGGCAAAAA
Source organism: Tetragonia tetragonoides (assembly GCA_038025085.1). NCBI lineage: Eukaryota > Viridiplantae > Streptophyta > Magnoliopsida > Caryophyllales > Aizoaceae > Tetragonia > Tetragonia tetragonoides. The sequence continues at coordinate 6,651,877 of CM076151.1, read as the reverse complement.
ATTCAAAACGGATACGGATATCCGCTAATCCGCTCCGTTTAAACCGGATATCCGAAAAAACGGGTATCCGCTTTAAAGCGGAGCGGATACGGATCGACATTTTGCTGATCCGAAAAAGCGGACATCCGCTCCGCTTTTCAAAATCGGAGCGGATAATCCGCTTATGCTCACCCCTAGAACCAAGCCATCTTTAGTAACAACTCTATCCACTGAATAAACCGTTACCGTTATTGCGTGTTTATAGTTCTGGTAGGCTGATTTACAAGTCAAATGGTCCTAAGTTAGAGTTCCGCACAAGCAAAAGAAAGTACAGTAAGCTCCAATTCACTCAAAATGTAACAAATTTTATTTGCTAGTCCTGCTGTGTGAATTGTGATAGTAAAAGCCAGGATTGATTTCTTGATTGACTTGACACTAGTCCCATTCAAGACCCTAAATATGGCTTTGATAGAGTTTGGTAGGATTTTGAATAACTAGGCTTTGAGGTCCATTTATCGCCCAATATGTCACCTTATATTTAACTACTAGAACTAGAATTCCTAGTTCTATGTCATCACGTTTTGACATTGTATAGATTAAGTAAAATGACAAAAATTTTAATCATCAAAGTCAAATAGTACAATTTCATTACACCAACAACAAATCAAAAAGGACATGAATTAAAAGAGCAATATGTTAGACAAAAAGTATGTCACTAATCTAATAATTATTAAACTGATTGTAAAATAAGTGAAAAATACGACACCCTTAATGCATATATCGGAATTTGGATGAAGGATAAAGCCATAGGAAAAAGTTGATAATTTAAAAAAGTTAGAACCTAAGGATATGGAAAACCCACAAACTTATTCCGAACACCCCCCTTAAATGTAAAGTCATTTTCCAAGACCAATATTTCACTATAGTGCTTCCTAAGTTCTTGGTTGAAATCCCACTTCAATTCCTTTTGGGAAACTGCCCTGTTGGTTCCCTGTCATGGAACCAAACAAGAGGGAAAATGAAGGGCGGCTATAGTACTTAGCACCAAAATCATTCACATAATTTGTTGTGATTTGACCGTTTGAATAGTAAAATTCTTTTTTTTCAACTCAAACAAAGCAAATCTTCTACACTGAATATAATCACTATATAAACCCCTTATAGAATAATTAAGCAATTGTCTCATGCAGGTTGCACAGAGCACAAGCACAAGCTATTTCCCTTCAACGACACACAACCTATCTTATTACATTATTTGTACGTTATATATAAGCAATAATAAAAACCATACATTATACACTTGGTATGTATATATGTAATATGAGTACAAGAACTGCCTTCTTCTTGCTTCTCTTTCTCATCTTCTGTTCCATACTCCCAGTGATGATGGAGGCGCGGCCATTGCATACCAGAGGTAAGGACAATGGCAAGTTTGTTTTCGTGTCGAGGAAAAGCTCCGGCCCTAGCGGAGGAGGTGCAGGGCATAAGAGGCGAAAAAACCTTCAAGATTTCAGAGTATTTAAGGACAACTCTGGTCCAAGTCCTGGTGTAGGACACAAGTATGTTGATCATGCGAATCACAATTAGCAATATACACATACAATAATTGTGTTTTACATATACATATGTATCCTTTGTTTTCCTTGTTTTTTGTGGTTCGATTTCGGAGAAATCCAAGTACATAAAGTTTTGATTTGCTTGATAATTCTCTTGGTTTGTAAGCATTAGTTGATCAGAGCAGCAATTAGGTGACAGATATGCTAATTAAGCATTATGGTTTAAATTAATGTCTTAATTATGGTCACATTTCATTGATGAAATTGCTAATGATATATGCTATGTGGTTGTTGTAGTACTATGGATATCCTTTCAGAATCAATTACTAATTAGTCTTTACATCACAAACATGTGTCGGATCATGGAGTTGCGTCTTGCAAATAAGGTCCACCGAAATTACTAATTGAGTCATCATCTTAAAGCAATAAATTAGTGAGATTGAGATTTGCCAGAAAATGGAGAACTAATCCATGTCGTGCACGTAAGACAAGTCCCAATTATAGTAATCTTACATGAATGTCCCTGACCTATGCAAAGTTTTATTTTTGGTCATTTTTTTGCTGTTTGAACTATATACAGAAGCTGTTTTGTCCATTAATTAATGAGGTAACAAGATCAGGGTGGAAAAAGGACAAGGACAAAAGTCACAAAACGAAGAAACAATACCTGGTACTATTGTGGCAAATAACGGAAAAAAAAGGTTGGTCGGGTGATATCCCGAGTCTACATGGACACCGTCTCGGAAAATATTTTCTATCCCATAATCCGGGTATTACTTTCTAAAAAATAGCCTTTCTTTTCAGGGTGAAAAATTGGAGTAAGTCACAAGTGTAACTTATTGAAGCTTTCACTCAAAACAAAGCACGTAGAGAGCACCAGCAAATGAAGACTTATCTTCTTGGAAGATCGTAATTGTTCTTTGAAAAAAAGAAACAAACAAACAATAAATGAGGAAAATATTTTACAGTCCTAGTCCTATTAGAACAAGTACTCTATAGAAGATCGTAAAACTGATGACAAAGATCAACAAGATTATGGTGAATGGCACAATCTCCCTGATGATCTTCTTGGCAGGATTTTTAGTCTTTTAAATACAGAGGATTTTACTCGGGTGAGATTTACATGCAAGCCATGGTTGAGATCATCATCGATTTTTATTGACAAGCATGAGCTTTCATTGGCACCGCAACATCCATGGGTACTTCGCCCGCAATCTTATGCCCCAAACAACAAGAACAAGTCCGATAATATATTAACCTTCATGGATATCTTTCAAGGCAAAATCCGAACCATGAACCTACCTGACCCAGTTCGTGGAGGCTGGTGTTGTGGTTCATCCAAGGGCTGGCTTATTGTTGCCAATGGTCTCGATCTTTTCCTTGTAAATCCGGTCTCAGGCCAAACTATTCCCCTCCCTCCAGTCTCCAAAATCCCAGGTTACCGCGCTTATGCTCGTACTCAAAATCGTGACAGACACAGATATGGACATAAATTCATAAACAAGTTTGAGATATCGGAATCGAGACCAACGGCGGTTGATACAAATAATTGCATAGTGGCTTGTCTTGCTTTCCACAGTACAGCATTGGCTTATTGCAAAGTAGGAGCTACTAGTTGGACCTTCTTTGGGGAGCCTTGTAACTACGAGAGTTTGAGAAAGGATGTGTATGACTATGACTATGACTATGACTATGACTATGACTATGACTATGACTATGATTATGACTATGAGTATGAGTATGAGTATGAGTATGAGTATGAGTATGAGTATGAGGATGAGGATGTGGATGTGGATGTGGATGTGGATGTGGATGAGGACGGGGACGGGGACGGGGAGGTAAAAGGCTATGATGACATCTCCTTCTCTGCTGACGGAACCACATTATACATCTACTTCGGAAACCCAATAAACTTAAATGCTAATACACAAGTATTATCAGTTATGGATGAGGGCACCAAGGTGGCTCATCAATTGGTGGTAAAATTCATATATGATCAGGTTAGTGCAGTCTATGATATGTATCAGCAACTTATTGGTACGGCTGACGGGTCTTTTGTGACTGTAGAGAACGACATGATTCGATCCTATTTGGTAGTGAATACGTCGTCTACTGGGAAATTGTTAGTAGTTCACAAGGTTACGGACACTATGCTAAACAGGCTTGGCCCCGAATTAAACCATTTACAAGAAGATGTACAAAGCGATGGCGACGATGATCATGATCATGATGTAGCTAATAATCATCCTGACAATGGTGATAACGTTGTTGCAGATGGTGATTTAAACGATTTAGGGAATATGGTATTAGAAGATGATGATGAACCAATATATTTAGTTAACCAAGAGAAAGCTCCTAGTGTGCGATGTTACAAGGCAAGTGGATTCATAGTAATGAGTGTTGATCCCGATACAGGGCATGTGGAATCTGAGTTATCCAGACTAGATGATGATGATGGTCAAGCCATTATTTTGGGAGCAAGGGGTTCATTCATGGTGTCTTCCCATGATTTTGATAACAGCATAAGTCGGTACATTCAAGGCAATGGCATATACTTCTTAGATGATGAAGCTTTTCATACTGCAGATCATGAAGAAGGTCCCTATGTTTCTCGTGAGCTTGGAGTTTTTGATCTCAAGACCGGCAAGATCAAGAGATGCTTTCCTAGCGTTCCCCATCCCTTCCTCTCCAATATGCTTTGGTTCACTCCTAGTCCTTACTAAAGTATCTAAGTATTATTTAGAAACAACCTCACCCGACAATGGAGTGTATTATTACACCAGGTATATTGCTAGTCTTGTCCGCAGCAAGGGAAGGAGTTAGAACGAAGAACCTCCATCTTCATATCATTGAATGACCAATTCCAGTTTTTTTCAGCACCACCAAGAGAAGCTTCAATCTTTTTTATTTGTCTCCTTCAAGTCTTAGTTATATTTAATCGAATGATGTAGTCTCAACTTAATTTTACTTAAATTCAATTTAGTTCAATTCTGTTTATGTGTAACTTATTGTTCGCATAAATTTTTTATTACATAATTGATTCATGATATTGATACCTACGTCATTAGAAAGATTTCAAAACATACATACTTTCAAATGAATCTAATATTAGTTATGTTCATCAGGCGAATTTTAAATGGTTAAGTTAAAAAGAATCTTAAGCTCAATTCAATTTTTAAATGATTTTAAAACATATCCTATTCAATAACAAACATTCTGTAGCGCCCGCGCAATGACGCAACAAAACCAACTTCATAAACAAAAAAAACTTAGCAAGTGAGAAAGACAGTAAAGACGGTGTCATGTGTGTCAAAATACCTTGAGATCATGACAAAGTCCAGGAAGTAGGAGCTAGTTGGCAGAGCCCAGTTGTGCATGATCATGCATCTCCCTCCATAGCATGAGTGCAAATGAATCTCAATCATGCTCACAGCAAAGTCCCTTGTCATACCTTCATCAGTGCAACTCGCTCTAGTACCTTGTGTACTTTAGTAAGTTCAGAGTCTGATTCACATTCTGGAGTGTAAATTTCTCCATGGCATGCCCTTTTGTTGCCTGCAAATGATAGCAGAACACTATAAATTCAGCAAGGATTCAGCATGATAAATCTTTACATTTGTGCAACAAAATGGTTGGGTGTATAACAATATGATTCAGATCTAATCTATCATTCATCAGATCCTTCAACTCAAATGCAAGATTAATATACAGTAAAACCTCTATAAATTAATACAGTTGGGACCATTAAAATTTATTAATTTAGAGAGATTATTAATTTATCGAGTAATAATTTAGCAAACTAACTCAACATCGGGACTGAAGAAAAGTATTATTTTATAAAGGTTATTAATTTATCGAGTATTAATTTAAAGAGGTTTTACTGTAGCCATAATATAACAATGAAAACAGCTGAGCTGTTCAATTCATTTGTCGACATGTCTGAGTTGCATGCCAATGAACAGAAGAGCTGTATATATTTTGGGGGATCTTAGAGAATCATAAGACAGATATTTTCCAAGCAATTGGGTTGTTCCAGGAAGGTCAATTGCCATTTCGGTGCTTGGGAGTCCCTTTGCATGCCACCAGACATACCAAGCATTTATGCAAACCTTTGCTAGAAATAAAGGGTGGAACAGAAAATCACTCTTAGCTTTGCAGGTAGACTTCAACTACAAAATGCTGTTGTTTTTGCTTCTGTAGTATATTGGACTTCTGTCTACTTGTTACCCACAGAACGCTTAGCTTTGCAGGTAGACTTCAACCACAATGAGACCCTTAACGTGTGGACTCAATGGGTTCGGACTTATTTTTGGGATCTGAAAATTACTCGGAGTAAATCTTGGGTATGGAAAAACATATTACACATACAGTAGAGATGAACTATGTCACTTGCTGGATCCCATATACAAGCCAAAGCCTGGTTGCAGAAGTGGTAAATTTCATTTGTCTACTGCATATATAAAAAAAAATTCATAAGTAATTTACGGAGGAAACCATGGAGCAGGATCATTTGCTAGACCAAGACAGAGTTTGATAGCCTGGATGGCTGTTCAACACAGGCTGCATACGTGATGCCAGTCCATTACTAAAATAGAGACATCATATCTACCGATTTCATTTATGATATATTCTATATCATGTTCACTTAATAAGCAAGACAAATTGAATCTAAGCTTCTGTATGTTCATTTCTCACAATTTCAAAACATCCAAAATGGCCGAAGATGTGTATATTAACAAGATCAAAGCGTTAATTTAGTTATCATCACTACTCTATTGTTCCATCATCCTGAAAGGACAAGATACTACCTCCTATACAAAGTCGTTCACACGACTACATAAGCCTATCGAACTGTTTTATGACAACTTAGTCTAAGCACTTCATTATATAGCAACAAAGTTCAACGGCTGGACCATTTGTAAACACTCAACCTGCAAGGAAAACCAGAAAACAGAATGCACGAGTCAGAATATCATATTAGAAGGAAATTAAATGCTACAAGGGAAAAAAGAAGATGGGGAAAGAAAGAGAAGGCTAGCCCAAAATCGCAAACGATTTACATCCAAAATGCATTTTGCCACATTCAAATCAAGAACATTAGACACAATATTAATTCTAAATATCCAAACTGAATCCACAAGACCACAACAAATAAGCATTACCTGTCAGAATAGCTGATGTACTTCCAACTGTATTGCATACAGGCCCTTGGTGCTCTAATACACAAATACCCCATTACAATAACTTATCCGGTGCTCACTGGATCAAGAAAAGAAAAACAAAAAAAAGGGATAATGATCACTTTCCGAATGTAAATATGTAGTTATTTTTATAGATAATTAGGCTTTTTTTGCAAGACCAATGCACATGAATACATAGGGACATAATACTAGCAGTGCCTGAAACAGAAAACAGGTATTCAATACAGTCCGAAGGCTAAACAGAATCAAAAGAATAACATGCTGGATAAAACAAAACCGATCGTAAGAAACTGATGTCCAGATCTGTCTCCAATCACACATTACAGACTCATAGATACAAATGCACTTGGTATCAAATTGCATGATCTATCCCTTCTTTACTTAGAATCTAGTCATGAGTAAGAAAGACCCCAACCAAACATGAATTTGGTCATAGAATCATTATGTCAGGATAAGACCACCTTCAATTTGCAATATAATCAACGGACGTTTTTCCCTAGAAAAAAGGATGGAAGAAAATGAAGCCCCAACAATGATTTAACGAAACATGATGCACTTGCATAAGTCCCAAACACATCAGTTTGAAGACTAATGGGATGTGAGGAAATTTGTGTAAATTATTATTTTCTTTAGCCATAGATTAAAAATTATCCACCTAATAGCAGAGATCAAGTGTATTATAATTTGACATCTATTATCACTGCATTAAGCGTCAAGTTTTTCCATAGAAAAGAATTCATTGTGAAATACCTGCAACATTCTTCTGCGTAACAGTAGTATGCCAGTACTGCACGTCCATGTATGTCATCGGAGAACATTACAAAATGAACCTGCCAATAGAGATTAAGTCAGCGTAATTAGAAGCTTGGTATTAACAGGCTGGATAAAACAAAACCGATCGTAAGAAACTGATGTCCTGATCTGTCTCCAATCACACATTACAGACTCATAGATACAAATGCACTTGGTATCAAACTGCATGATCTATCCCTTTTCTTAGAAATCTAGTCATGTGTAAGAAAGACCCCAACCAAACATGAACTTGGTCATAGAATCATTATGTCAGGATCCTGCAATTACATTAATCTTCAATCATACAAGCTTCTCCTGAACATTCAATTCTCTCTAGGGCACATTGCTAATGAATCTTGATTAGTTTATGCTGAAAATAAAATCACCCCCAAATTACTAAAGTCTCAAACCTTGAGCTAAAAATGATCACAATGAGATGCAGCAAGAATTCCACTTTAAAATAAAAGATTAAAGTAATTACCAATGCATAGTAGAAAATGATAATAGTGAAGGACTTAGGTGTGACGTGCAATTAACTTACCGGGAAAAAGAAAGAGTTAGAAAGCAGAACAAATGGAGATTAGTAAGAGAACATGCAAAATTAGACCTCACAAAACACTTCGGATGATATCCATTGATTCTCCTTCGACATAAAAAAATTCACAATAATGAAGCATTAGGAATAATTAACGCACTTCAACTCTTGAATTGCATAGAGACCCTCTGTGCCTTAACACCCCATTCCAATAACTTAGGTAGGGTGACGCTCACTGACTGTCTCAAGAAATAATAATAAAAAAAAGGAAAATGATCACTTTCCGAATGTTAAAGTACTCACTTTTATAGATAAGCACCCAGTGCACATGAAGCCGTGCCTGAATGTTACAGACCAGTACTAATGCTAAAATAATAACGTAAATGAGTAATTGACCACATTCATGATTATCGTATATCGAAATAACAGTAGAATTGTGCAACAGGAATTCAATGGAGTTCAGGAACAGCATTGACAGAAACCCAAGAAAACATTGAAGACAAAATTGAATATTTTAACCTAATAGCAAATATCAAGTGTACCATAACTTACCGTCAAAACAAGAATAAAATCTCAGTTTGAACACAAACGGGGAGAGATACCCAAATTGCAACTTTAGATTGAAACCAAAACATGCGAAGCATCAACAAGATCCAAAAACCAGAATAACAATAATCTAAGCCATGACAAAACAATATTTTGAAATGCCCACAAATCAAAATTAGGGAAAAATTTAATTGAAGAAACAAACCTCTTGTAATTGAATGAAGTTGTAACCCCAATTCTTCCGTAGATATTCGGATGAAATTATGAGGAGGATGGAAGTTCAATGGAGATGCAAAGGGAGGAAATACGGTGAGGATGTAATGGTTTATGGAAAAACAAGAAAAGAAAAATGGAAAAAACAAAAAAAGGCAAAGCAATCCAACGTCCAAAGATTTTGATCCACATCGGCAGTGCTCCTCCATAACATTAGTTAGAAAGAAAAAATAAGAAGGCAAATCCTGCAAAATTCAATGGAGTTCAAGAACAGCAGAAACCCAATAAAACTTTGAAAACCAAATCAAACAAAGACCCGCAGAAACACATGAACAAAATTAAAAACAAAACTTGATCCATATAACCCAATAAAGAGCCTAGTCAATACGTATAAGCCCACGTGGCCCAATAAGACCAGACAGTATCACTATCCCAAACCCAAGTCAACCAATAATCTAAAGACATATAGATATAATAAATGGAGGGATGCACACCCAAATAACCTCTAATACCTATTCCTCCTAGCCATGACAAAACAAAGTTTTGAGAACTAAATTGAACAAAGAACTTAAACTTACCCAAATCTGAACAAGAAGTTCAATTTAGCTGGGACTTCAATTGAAAATGTTGTTGACAAAAGAGTCGATGATGGTAATTAGCAACATGAAACCCATTAAAATTAAAAAAACCAGCATAGCTCTTCTTACACAATGTGGAGCTCTAGTATTTAAATTGTCTCTAGCCTAACAAATGGAGATTAGTAAGAGAACATTCAAAATTAGAACACTACAAAACACTTTTGGTGATATCCATTGCTTCTCCTTCGACATAAGAAAATCCACGACAAAGAAACACTACTACCTATGAGAATAATTAATGCACTTCAACTCTTAAGGTACTGATTTTTATAGATAAACACCAAATGTAAATGATGGGGTATCAACACTTAACCTATCGTAACATAACATACGATAAAGTAACATATCAACCATCACAACGCTAACATAATTTTTCTTTCAAAGGAGGAAGACGACGTCGTACAAGCACCCCCAATTTGCATAGTAACTCTGTTGACCTGGTCCATGGGTAATTGAACCTGTCTTTTGTGATCCTCATAATCAGAGCTCTCTTTCAATTTTCTGAAATTAATTTGATTCGCTGTTTTATTTTATTTTTTTATGTTAATGAATGATGTTATGTTATGAATGATATGAAGAATGATGGTATGAAGAGGACACCTCTTATACAGGAGATTAGATGTCACACTTTTCAAAAATACATTAACTTAAATGTGAGATAAATTGTAATAAAAAATTATGTGAGATAAAAATATTTTTTGTGGATTTTTTCATAGGATGTCGATTTTTTCATTTTACTTTCAAATGCGGAGGCAGAAAGGGGGCATGTAGACCCAAATTGAATACATACCCTCAAACAAATTTTAAAAAAATACATGACTTATCATACATTTTTCATGTAATTTAACTAAATTTTTGCAAAATAAAAAAAATTGTAATGTTGTAGCTAAAATATTGTGGATTCCACATTGGACAAGCAGAAAAAATAAAATTTAAAAAAGATATAAATATATAGGGTCAAAGTTGGAGCAAATCGACACACTTCCACATTGACGCACTACCAGATCGACTTTGACTAAATGTTTTATTTAGTATGATATTTTTTCTAATTAAAAGTTATTAGGAGATTTTTTTGACTTTAATCAAAATTTTCGAAATATCAGACCAATTTATGTCATTTTTTTCCTTTTCAATATTAGTTAATGAAAATGAATTTTACGTACAAACTGAAAGACACCCACGTCTAGGGGTGATCGAAAATATTGGGTACTCAATATCAACCGGAACTAGTTTGAATTCGATGGATTTTGAACCACAACTTATTTAACGGATCCAATTTTGATTCCAAGAAATAAGAAACGGTACCAATCAATTTCAATTTCTAATTTTTCAGAGAAGGAACTAATTGGGTACCCATTACAAAAAAAATTCGATACTTTGTTGTTGTTGTTGTTGTTGTTGTTGTAAGCAAATAATGTTGATTTTTAGTAACATTAGTGAATTTAAAAAGTGTATTATAATTTTAGTGATTTAATATTTGTATTTGCATTTTAATATTCGATTTATAATGCTAAGTATTTGGATTAAAATATTTGATTTTAAGTTTATTAGGATATTAAGATTTGTTGGCGTTATATTATAAATATGTATATTTTTCTGCTGTTACGACATAAAACTATATGATTTATTGCATTGTAATACAGATTTTGGGTACTCCTAATCCGGTGGATATCCGGTGCATTTAATTTGAAGAAAAATTTGATAAAAATAATTCGAAATTTCACCAACCAACAATAGTAATCAAGATGGGAAATCTATGTCATGAATCCGAATTTAACATTCGTCCCACAATATTGGTCCACGAGAAAGGATGATAAATTTTTGTCACTAATTTGACAAGGTGGCAGTAATTAGATTACAAAAAAAAGTTTTAAAAACGTTTTCCTCTAATTTCTCCCTATTAGCGTTTCTCTCCCTTCTTCTTCTCCAATTATTTCTCTGACTTTGCACCATTAGTCCATTACCAAAGACTAGGTTTTTCTTCACACACCTTCATTTAATTTCCTGAAAACCCTTCTACTTCCCAATAAGAAGTTTTTTATCTCTCCTTTTACACCCTATTTGAGAGTTAAGTGGGAAGGGAAAGAGAAGAGAATGAAGGTGAACTATTTCTCCTTATGTTGGAAGTTTAAGTAAGGATGAAGGAGGAGAACCGACTATTGTCACTTAAAAATTTCTCTTCCTCTCCATTTTTCCCAATTTTATTTTTTTTAGGCGCGGTGGGGGGCAAAAATTAAGTTAATGGAGAGGAATGAAGGAAAAATATTTCCATTTATTCTCGTCTTTAAACAAACAGACAAATAAGGAGAATTATCAATCCCCCCCCCCCCCTCATTCCCTTCCATTCACCAACTCCCGGAACATGGTCTTAATTCCCCCTCAAACCGACTTCCCAATTTCTGCAAAGTCCCTTCTCTTATTTGTGGTAGTGGTAGATAGTGGTTGTCGTTTGCATTCTTATTTTGGTGAATTGATGATTTGTGAACATAAATACACTATTAACATCGTAAGTGATATCTGTAATGGTGGGTGATATACACTATTAGATTGAGCTGGTGAATGGATGATTATTCTGCTTTTTGGGTATAGGCATAGAGTTTTAGAACTTATTAATAAGTTAGATCATTTCCATGCGGTGATGACATATAGGACGTCACATTAGAAGGAATGTTCATGTGAAGATGACACGTAGACGCCACATGTGCACAACTTTGTAACATAGTTTTAGGTGTGCGGTATAAAACGAGCATGAGTTATCAACTTTTAGCGCAAATATATCGTTAATGCAGAATAAGTATTCATTTTTTTTATTAATTGAATAACTTATTAAAATTTGTGTGTACATATACTGTTTTTATTCTCTATCGAAATTTAGTTAAATCTTATTACACGTGAAGGGGAAATGAAAATATCATTTTCAAGAATTAACATACATATTGCATCATATGAATAAAAATATTTACAAAAATTAAATAAAATATACTTTATCAAAAATATTAATAATTTCAAGCATTTTATTATTAAATATATTAATAAAATTATTTTACGAGCCCGTGCGAAGCACGAGGATAAAACCTATATATATATATATATATATATATATATATATATATATATATATATATATATATATATATATATATATATATATATATATATATATATATATATATATATATATATATGTAAAATTGAGTTCTCTCCAAGCATTGAATAGGTAATAAATAGCCATAAATGCATGGGTGATTAAAAAGAAATTAAAAATAATTTTATTTTATTTTAATGAGTAAGTAACATAAGTACTCCTATATATCTAATATCCAAAAAAATTATTATACATTTACTAAAATTGTAATTTTTTTGTTATGTTTTTTTTTGTCGATAAAACTTATTATTATTGTTCTTTGCTACATGATAAACAAGAACACGTACATCGCACGGGCACGAAATCTAGTATATATATATATATAATTGAGTTCTCACCAAGGTGGCATTCAACAGATAATAAATAGTCATGAATGCATGGGTAATTAAAAAGAAATCAAAAATACTTTTTATTTTATTTTAATAAAAAAAGTAACATAAGTATTATATTTATTATCATTAAAAAAGTATATTATTTATTCACTAAAAATTTAAGTTCTTTGTTAAATGTGTGAAAAAGTTTATTATATATTTTTCCTGGCTACTCCTATTATTTAACCTTATTTATTGATATAATTAAAAAAAATGTACTGTATTGATTCTAATAACAGAGGATGATGAACAATAACCCGTGCATCGGACATGCACAAAATCTAGTTATTAAGAATAATTGTGCTACTAAGTAACAAAACTAACCGTTTGCTGACGTAGTTAGCTTTTGGACTGATAATGTGGGATAGGGCTCAACTTCGAATCAATGACATAGATTTCACATCTTGCGATTAATATTGAAGGATGGGTGAAATTTCGGATTCTTTTATCAATTTTTTCCTAATTTCAATCATCAAAAAATTATCAATTATAATTTCAGATCCTAGTAATTAGAAACCGGTAGATCCATTTCAATTCCGAAAGCGCAATGACGACGGGGTTCGGATTAGGCTCGGACCCTAATATATTGATTACGTTTATTTTAATAAGAAAAAAAATGATAATAACAACTCAATTTCTTTACCCGCTACCGGGCATACGAAGACCCTGCAAGTCCTGAGAAATGAGAGAAGCTTTCCTTCTCCGACTCCTCCTCCGGTCTCCGGCAACCACCGCCATTAAAACCGGCGATATATATAAGCAGAAAGTTTTCTACACCACAACCAGCGCCGCCATTAAAGGAGAAAATTATCCTTCAAAGGATCACAACCGTGAGAACAACAAAGGCAAATGGGTCACTTTGCCACCGTTTACTTCAACAGTTAACGCAGCTTCTTTGGGTAAAAGAATAACCGGTCGAAGTATACAAAAAGAGAATGATTCAGCTGATAATACAACAACGGCTCTGAAATGGGTTCTTCGTTGTTGTCCTCAGATTCCTCGTTCACTTGTCCAGAAGCTCTTTCGTCTTAGACAGGTCTCTCCCTCTAGAAACGAGTTTAGTTAGTATTTGCTTGCTTTTTGTTGATGAAAATTGAAATTTTATTTTTGATGTGGACTTTGCTAGTTGAAGTAGTTGCTTCAGTGATTGTATTTGTTGGGTATTGTGTGTGGACTTAGACTTAAAAAGGGTTGATTTTTTATTCATTTTTCTGAAATTGGATGATTTTCTTTCAAAATTACCGTTTGTTTCTGGGAACTGATTATCAGGAAAGAAATTGAAGCAATTTAATTTTTGCTGAAGTTGGTATAGAATGGATGATTGGGTGGTTTTTTTTTCTTTTTCTTTTTGTGAATTGTTTGGTAAATTATTTTTTGTGGGTACGGCTTGGGGTCAAAAAGGCTTATGGTTTAGAAACACCTAATTATTCACTTTGCTGTGATGTGGGCAGGTTAGAAGAGAATGCTTAGAAGGAGATACGGGTCGTGATGGTGAGGTTGAAGGAGGTCAGCTGAAAAGGGTATTTTTTATGAGTTTATGTTGATTATTATTCTTTGATTATTGCAAGCCTTTGTGGTAAAGGCCATTGTGTTTGCCCAATTTGATTTTGATCTGAGGAAGAATTTCAATGTTTTGAAGGTGGGAGCTAAACACTTTATGAATGAAGGAGACCAAATCTTTCTTCCTATAACTGTAAAAGGCTCACCTGTTAAGAAGCGCGATTATGAGTGCAGTGAAGAAGAAATGAACTTTGTCCGGGGCCTTGAGTTGTATAAGGTGCTATATTGTGAAATCCCGAAATTGAGGATTGTATACAACATTAACATTTTATAACCTGTAGTGCTTGCTAATTCAGGATTCGACCATTATTGCCATCAATAAATCCCCAAAACTGCCAGTACAGGTAATGGGCAGGTACCCTTCTCACCTTCATGGATGCGTATCTAGTTTCAGTTTACTCTTATCTTTTTATGATTTATTCTAACTAGGGGTACACATTCTCACTTTTCAGGGAGGGCAGGGGATTAAGAAGAGTTTAGATGAATTGGCTGCTACATGTCTAAGATATGACTACAAGGAACCTCCGCGGCTGGTGAGTTTCATGTGTATTTCTTGCAGCTTTATTGCATGGATAGACATGTAAAGAGATATGACCCAATTATTTAAAGACTAAAGAGAGCTCTATAGGTGGATGTGTTGCTGCAAAATGTCAGATGCAATCTGACATGAAAGGTCGTGTGTTATTTGGAAGGAAAACAATTTAGCTATTCACATTTCACCATGAGTTGACTGATATGGAGACTAGAACCCTTATATGTCGACCTATTGACAAGATTATCTTGCAACAGAAAAAAAAAAGAAGGAAAAAAGGAACGACAAAGAAAAAATTACTGTGATCACTAGAATTTGCCAGCCAGATCCCTGAAGTGAACCAAGTGTCTGCTGATTCTCATAGTTGTGATAACTGATATTCAATACAATTGATTGAGGTTTCAGTCAAGAGAAACATCAAAAGGGATAAAACCATGAGTTCAGAGTGAATACAGTCATTTATAGGAAATTTTCTTTAAATGATTGATAAAACTTTCTCTTACCTAAAAAGAAATTTAAAGGTCAATTGACCTGTTCTTGGCTCAGTTAAGTAGTGATGCTTGCTTATGTTCATTGCTGGTCATAACACTGATAAGGTGCTTGTCATGTGAATTGCAAAGGCCAGTCAGAATCGTGAGATAATGTTTAGAGTTGTGAGTTAGTGACAGCTGCCCTTAATTTTCCCTGTTTGTTTCCTCTTTCCATTATATTCTCAACTGGTTCTTGAGTTGAGCATAACTTGTTTATCTAACCAAAAAAAAAATTCCCTGAGAAAAATTCTTGGTTTGATGATATGATATCCTTTACGCAGAGTGAAAATTTGTTTTTTCTCCGGACCTCAAATTTTCTATTTAAATAAATCAGTTCTGTATGGATGGTGTTGAGTAAGTATCTTTTTACTGATGATTGGACCATTGAATGAAAAATTATTTGCCAAATGTTATCATGGAAGGCGCTCAAACAGTTAGATTTTGACGTCCTGAAATAGAGAATGAGGTGTTTGAATTGGGTCTGAGGGAGTGTTATGTAGATCATATTTTTTATGATGATTCTAAAAGTTCATCTTGGATGTGTTACGGTCGGGTATAGGACAGTGAGCAGTGACATACAAATCTTTTGTGTCATAGTCTTAGAAAAAGTTCAGAGGGCTCTCCGTTGTTTTGCTTAGATAGGAGTTAGTGTCTACCTTAAGTGAGCTGTGTGTTTCTCAGGTCCACAGACTTGACAGAGATAGTAGTGGAATCTTGGTCATGGGAAGAACACAAACAAGCACAGCCGTGCTTCATTCTATTTTCCGCGAGAAAACTGTTGGTATATTAGATGAGGTAAGTAGATGTATCTTTTGTTCTTGAACTATTGTTTTTCCCTTGAAAGTAATCTCAGAAATCAATTGTATCTAAGAGCTCTTCTGTTGGCTTAGGTGTTTTGGCTAGACTTTTTTGAGAACTTATCCTGATGATGAAGCTAACTTATTTCTTCTTTCCAGAAGGAGATTGATTGGGATAAGAGAACACTACAGAAGAGATACTTAGCACTTGTCTTTGGGGTTCCTAGACAGTTAAAGGGATTGATCTCAGCTGCACTGGGAAAGGTTGCTTGCTACTACCATTGATCTTTTTAAATAATTTGTTGCTGTTCATATGTATTTTAATGATTGTTTGCCTGAGAGCTGAGACCACAAGCATTATGAATGAGTGAAATGTACAATTTTCTTCATCATGTTTTCTTGGAGTAGAAAGTTTCACTGGAAAAGTCAGGTACCAGTAGGCTCATTGATTCTGGAAAGATAAAAGTCTGGATCTAGATTTCATAAAGAATAAAGTAAATTTATAAGTTTCATGCTTTTGCACTATTTTTCCAGTAGCTTAGGGCTCGTTCGATATCATTTTTTGAGTTTTCAATTTCTGGTTATGAAATATTTAAATTGCATATTACTTGTTAGAAGTGCAACAACTATGGAAATAGCAGCCTTACCCTAAGTGATGACTTGCAAAGAGGCGTGCGTGCGTGTTTTAATAGGTAATCAAGGTTTACTATAAATGACGGCAAACAAGCCCTAAGCTTTCGAAGAGCTATTCAAATGTTTGTTCCTTGTATTGCAATTTTTTTCTCATTGTTGTCCAAATACTCAAATAACTCAATGTATGTTCATTCGATGCGATTTTCGTAAGTGTTCAAATCCTAGCCGGTTACATTGTCTTTTGACTATATTTGAATTAAGTGGGGGGCATAGATCATAACTCCGATATGTGGATTAAACAAGTAATAGAAAAAGCAATCCTAGTTTGACCGTTGAGATTACAATTCACCATAGGCAGTGTTTTTCTTCCAGGTTTTGCACTGGAAGTTAAGTTCATGCTGACATTGTTTTCCTGTTGACATATCCCTTGTCGTTCATCAGGGTGGGACCCTCAAAGTGCGTGGTAGTGGTTGTCGTTTGCATTCTTATTTTGGTGAATTGATGATTTGTGAACATACATACACTATTAACATCGTAAGTGGTTTCTCTGTAATGCTGGTTGATGTCCACAGCGTCCCAGTAGATTGTCACGTGCCCGCAAAGTAGTATGAAATAAGGCGTTCGTTCATTTTGTCCCTATGCTAAATGAGACCATGGGTTGGCCTTTGTAAGCGTGGTTTTAGAGCTGGCCAATAGATGATTATTCCGCTTTTTGGGTATATGCATAGAGTTTTAGAACTTATTTAATATCTGTTCACTTTATGATTGCTTTTATGACCATTATTGCTAATCTGTCTGTTTTTAGGTGGTAGTGGATGATGGAAAGTCGGAGAGAATTACTGTTACTGACAGTGCTTCCTCATCACACCATGCTGTGACAGAGTACCGGGTCATTGAGACGTCTGCTTATGGTTGGTGAAATGTTTCTTCTTAAATATTGTTACAATTTGTAGCTACAAGCATGATATTTTCTGCTCCCTTTTTGATGGTTGCCATTACTTTGAGGGGATTGTGGCTTACAGCCTTACAGTTCTGTTAAGTTTGCATTGTTCACGTACGTGATCTCCTATGAATTCATACTGTGCTAAGTAGTTGCTGCATATGTAGGGTCTGAGAGAATTAGACATGCCGGTGCATAAGTGCATAACTTTCATTCTGTGGTTTTTGAGAGTTTGACAAGTTATTTTTGTTAAAGTTCCACCTCAAACTTTTGAAGTATATTATTAAGATCTAGAAATTAAAAAAATTGTATTTTTCACGCAACGTAGCGATTTAATTTATTTTTATTAAAAAACCCAGAAAAATAGAAAAAAATTCAAAAAAATAAGAAATCAATTTATAAAAAAATAGAAAAATTGGGAAAAATTATGAGTCAGCATTGTAATTTTAGAGAGGGCTTGGGGGAAGCTTTGGTGGCGCGGGATGGTAGGGAGTCAAGCCCAAAACGGTAGAATATAGGCTTCAATTTTCGGCTTTGTAGGGCCCGATTGGGATTTTGGTCGGGAAGTTTATGGTGACCCAAGAGGACCCCCGGAAGGTAATTAGGGTCCTCAAAATCCGTATTCACCCATGCTTTCGGTAATCCGGCCCTTAGAGTGGGTGCTTGTAAAACGTTCATCCAAGCATAACAATTAACAGGTACCCATAACCCTGGCGACCTCCCATGTCCCCTAGGGGTTTTTCCAACGATATGATGCGGAACTTTAACCTTCATTTTTCGGATTCCTGGAGCTCGGTTTTGATTTTTGCCCAAACTTTTCTGTGGGGTCTATGGTGACCTAAGAAGACCCCTTGGTACTCTCGGAAGGTAATCCGAGTCCCCAAACACCATCTTTTTTCTTATATTTTATTTTAGATAGCATGGGTGTCCAAGCTTTAAGTTAAAGACCAGTAAAACCTCCCGTGGCCCGGAGGGGACTAGAACCTGGGACCTTTGGAATATTTCTCAGAGGTTACCAGCTGAGTTACCCCCTCAGGGTTATCCCTGAACACCATCTTCACCCATGCTTTTGGTGTCCCAACCCTTAAAGTGAGTGTCTCGTAGAACAATCGTCCAAGGGTATTAAGGCCCAATAACCGACTCCTAGGGGTGTCTCATACAATATGATGCAAATATACCAACATTCGTTCCGGAATGTCCTGACGATGAGACATGGGCGGTAGGTTAAAGCCCTTCAAATAGGTGTCCGGTAAAACAACCGTCCAAGCTTAATAGGGCCCAAACCGACACCGTTCGCCTCCCCGGGGTCCGGTTGTGATTTTTCTCTAAACTTTGCTGGGTGTCTATTGTGACCCTAAAGGAACCCCGGCACCCCGGACAGGTCATCCAGGTCCCCGAACTCCAATTTCAAAGATCCGTCCTTTCGAGTGAGTGTTCCGTAAAACTACCATCCAAGCCTAAGAGGGACCCCATAATCGACCTTGGGGGCTTCCCATGTCCCCTAGGGGTGTCCAGTGCGATAAGATTCGGAAATATCCAACTTTGTTCCGGAGCCTTTCGGAAGCCCAAAAAATCGTGGATTATAACCTTGATTTTCGATTCTCGGGTCTCAGTTGTGATTTTTGCCCAAACTTCTCTATGGGGTCTGTGGTGACCAAGAAGACCCCTGGTACACTGAGAAGTAATCCAAATCCCCGAACATCTTCACCCATGATTTCGGTATTCCGGCCCTTAAAGTGGGTGTACCGTAAAAAGATCGTCCAAGCCTAATAGGAGCCTAATGATCATCCCCTTGGGGTGTTTCGGTCGATATCATGCGAAAATATCATCTTTTTATCTAGTGGTCTAGGTCTAGGACATGGCACTAGGTCATAACCTTTAGAGGAGGTGTCTGGTACAACGATTGTCCATGCCTAACAGGATCTCGATTACCAAACTCATGGGGGCCTCCTATGTCCCCTAGTGGTGTCTCGTGCGATATGGTGGGGTCTCTAGAGTAGGTGTTTGATAAAACAACCGTCCAAGCTTAACAATGGCCCGATGACCAACCTGGCAGCCTCCAATATCCCCTAGGGGTATCCCGTGCGATATGGTGCGAAATAATCCACCTTCATTCCAGAGCCTTCCGAAAGCCCAAAACCGTGGATACCTTCTTTTTTCAGATTCCGGGGCTCAGTTGTGATTTTTGCCCAAACTTCTCTATGGGGTCTATGGTGACCCAAGAAGACCCCTGGGAAGGTAATCCAAGTCCCCGAACATCATTTTTACCTATGCTTTTGGTATCCTAACTTTTAAAGTGATGTGACGTTAAACGATCGTCCAAGGGTAATAAAGCCATATACCGACTCCTAGGGGTGTCTCATACAATATGATGTGAAAACAACAACATTCATTCCAACGTGTCCTGACGATGAGACATGGGCGGTAGGTTTAGGCCCTTAGAATAGGTGTGTGGTAAATTAATCGTCCAAGCTTAGCAGGGCCCAATGACCGACACCGTGGGCCTCCCATGTTGCCTAGGGGTGTCTAGTGCGAAATAGTGCAAAAATATCCACCTTCGTTCTCGGGTCTTTTGGAAGGCCAAAAACCGTGCATAATATTCTTCATTTTTCGGATTCCCGAGGCCCGGTTGTAATTTTTCTCCAAACCTTTCCGGGCGGTCTATTGTGTCCCTAAAGGATCCCCTGGCGCCTCGGATAGGTCATCCGGGTCCCCGAATTGCAATTTCAAAGATCCGGGCCTTCGAGTGAGTGTTCCGTAAACGACCATCCAAGCCTAAGAAGGACCCCATAATCGACCTCGGGGGCTTCCTGTGTCCCATAGGGGTGTCCAGTGCGATAATGTGCGGAAATACCCAATTTTGTTCAAGAGCCTTTTGGAAGCGCAAAAACCGTGGATTATATAACCTTCATTTTTTGGATTGCTGGGCCTCAGTTTTGATTTTTGACCAAACTTCTCTGTGGTGTCTATGGGTCTGAAGGTAATCCAAGTCCCCGAACATCATATTTACCTATGCTTTTGGTGTCCCAACCCTTAAAGTGGTGTCGCGTAAAAGATCGTCCAAGGGTAATAAAGCCAAATAACCGACTCGTAGGGGCGTTTCATACAATATGATGCGAAAACAGCAACATTCGTTCCGACGCATTCGTTCCGACGTGTCCTGGACTATGAGACATGGGCGGTAGGTTAAGGCCCTTAGAATAGGTGTGGTAAAATATTTGTCCAAGCTTAACAGGGCCCGATGACCGACACCGTGGGCCTCCCATGTTGCCTAGGGGTGTTTAGTGCGAAATAGTGCAAAAATATCCACCTTCGTTCTCGGGTCTTTGGAAGGCCAAAAACCGTGCATTATACCCTTCATTTTTCGGCTTCCTGGGTCGGTTGTAATTTTTCTTCCAACTTTTCCAGGCGGTCTATTGTGACTCTAAAGGACCCCCGGTGCCCTGAATACGTCATCCGGGTCCCCGAACTCCAATATCAAAGATCCGACCCTTCGAGTGAGTGTTTCGTAAAACGACCATCCAAGCCTAAGAGGGACCCCATAATCGACCTCGGGAATTTCCCATGTCCCCTAGGGATGTCGAGTGTGATAAGGTGCGGAAATATCCAACTTTGTTCCATAGCCTTTTGGACGCGCAAAAACCGTGGATTATAACCTTGATTTTTGATTCTCGGGTCTCAGTTGTGATTTTTGCCCAAACTTCTCTATGGGGTCTATGGTGACCCAAGAAGACCCCTGGTACACTGAGAAGTAATCCAAATCCCCGAACATCATATTTATCTATGCTTTCGGTGTCCCAACCCTTAAAGTGGTGTCGTGTAAAACGATCGTCCAAGGGTAATAAAGCCATATAACCAACTCCTAGGGGTGTCTCATTCAATATGATGCCGTTCCGACGTGTTCTGATGATGAGACATGGGCGATAGGTTAAGGCCCTTAGAATATGTGTGTGGTAAAATAATCGTCCAAGCTTAACAGGACCCGATGACCGACACCGTGGGCCTCCCATGTTGCTTAGGGGTGTCTAGTGCGAAATAGTGCAAAAATATCCACCTTCGTTCTCGGGTCTCCTTGAAGGCCAAAAGTCGTGCATTGTAGCCTTCATTTTTCGGATTCGCGTGGCCGGTAGTAATTTTTCTCCCAAACTTTTCCGGGCAGTGTATGGTGACCCTAAAGGACCCCCGACGCCCCCGGATAGGTCATCCGGGTCCCCGAACTACACTTGCAAAGATCTGGCCCTTCGAGTGACTGTTTCGTAAAACGACCATCCAAGCCTAAGAGGGACCCCATAATCGACCTCGGGAGCTTCCCATGTCCCCTTGGGGTGTCAAGTGCGATAAGGTGCGGAAATATCAAACTTTGTTCCATATCCTTTTGGAAGTGCAAAAACCGTGGATTATAACCTTCATTTTTCGATTCCCAGGGCTCAGATGGGATCTATGGTGACCCAAAAAGACCCTGGTGCACGGGGAAGGTAATCCAAGCTCCCGAACATCATCTTTACGTATGCTTTTGGTGTCCCAACCCTTAAAGTGGCGTCGCGTAAAACGATCGTCCAAGGGTAATAAAGCTAAATAACCGACTCCTAGGGGTATCTCATACAATATGATGCGAAAACAGCAACATTTGTCCTGACGATGAGACATGGGTGGTAGGTTAAGGCCCTTAGAATAGATGTGTGGTAAAATAAATGTCCAAGCTTAACAGGGCCCGATGACCGATACCGTGGGCCTCCTATGTTGCCTAGGGGTGTCCAGTGCGAAATAGGGCAAAAATATCCACCTTCGTTCTCAGGTCTTCTGGAAGGCCAAAAACCATGCATTATATAGCCTTCATTTTTCGGCTTCCCGGGGCCCGGTTGTATTTTTTCTCCAAGCCTTTCTGGGCGGTCTGTAGTGATCCTAAAGGACCCCGGGCGCCCTGGATAGGTCACCCGGGACCCTAACTCCAATTGCAAAGATCCGGCCCTTCGAGTGAGTGTTCCGTAAAACGACCATCAAAGCCTAAGAGGGACCCCATAATCGACCTCGAGGGCTTCCCATGTCCCCAAGGGGTGTCCAGTGCGATAAGGTGCGGAAATATCCAACTTTATTCCAGAGCCTTTCGGAAGCGTAAAAACCGTGGATTAACCTTCATTTTTCGGATACCCGGGGCTTAGTCGTGATTTTTGCCCAAACTTCTCTGTGGGGTCTATGGTGACCCAAGAAGACCTCTGGTACTTTGGGAAGGTAATCCAAGTCCCCGAACATCATCTTTACCTAAGCTTTTGGTGTCCCAACCCTTAAAGTGGTGTCGCGTAAAACGATCGTCCAATGGTAATAAAGCCAAAAAATCGACTCCTAGGGGTCTCATATAATATGATGCGAAAACAACAACCTTTGTTACGACGTGTGTTGACGATGAGACATGGGCGTAAGGTTAAGGCCCTTAGAATAGGTGTGTTGTAAAATAATCGTCCAAGCTTAACAAGGCCTGATGACATTACCGACACTGTGGGTCTCCCATGTTGCCTAAGGGTGTCTTGTGCGAAATAGTGCAAAAATATCCACCTTCGTTTTCGGGTCTTCTGGAAGGCCAAAAAATCGTGCATTATAGCCTTCATTTTTGGGCTTCCCGAGGAGGGTTGTAATTTTTCGCCAAACTAATCCCGGAGGTGTATTGTGACCCTAAAGGACCCTCGGCGCCTCGGATAGGTCATGCGGGTCCTCGAGATAGGTCATCCGGGTCCTCGAACTCCACTTTCAATGATCCGACCCTTCGAGTGAGTGTTTCGTAAAACGGTCATCCAAGCCTAAGAGGGAACCCATAATCGACCTTGGGAGCTTCCCATGTCCCCTAGGGATGTCGAGTGCGATACAATGCGAAAATATCCAACTTTGTTCCATAGCCTTTTGGAAGCGCAAAAACCTTCATTTTTTGGATTCCAGGGGCTCAGTTGTCATTTTTGCCCAAACTTCTCTGTGGGGTCTATGGTGACCCAAGAAGACCCCTGGTACACTGGGAAGGTAATCCAAGTCCCCGAACATCATCTTTACCTATGCTTTTGGTGTCCCAACCTTTAAAGTGGTGTCGCGTAAAACGGTCGTCCAAGGGTAATAAAGCCAAATAACCGACTCCAAGGGGTGTCTCATACAATATGATGCGAAAACAACAACATTCGTTCCGACGCATTTGTTCCGACGTCTCCTGATGATGAGACATGGGCGGTAGGTTAAGGCCCTTAGAATAGGTGTGTATTGTAATAATTGTCCAAGCTTAACAGCGCCCGATGACCGAATCCGTGGGCCTCCCATGTTGCCTAGGGGTGTCCAGTGTGAAATAATGCAAAAATATCCACCTTCGTTCTCGGGTCTTCTGGAAGGCCAAAAACCATGCATTATACTCTTCATTTTTCGGCTTCCCGGGGCCCATTTGTAATTTTTCTCCGAACTTTTCCGAGTGGTCTATTGTGACCCTAAAGGACCCCCGGCGCCCCGGATAAGTCATCCAGGTCCTTGTACTCCAATTTCAAGGATCCGGGCCTTCGAGTGAGTGTTCCGTAAAACGACCATCCAAGCCTAAGAGGGACCCCATAATCGACACTGGGGGCTTCCCATGTCCCCTAGGGGTGTCCAGTGCGATAAGATGCGGAAATATCCAACTTTGTTCCGGAGCCTTTCGGAAGCCCAAAAAATCGTGGATTATAACCTTCATTTTTCAGCTTCCTGGGCCACGATTGTGAATTTTGCCCAAACTTCTCAGAGGGATCGATGGTGACCTAAGAATAACCTTAGAGCCCTGGGAAGGTGATTCGGGTCCCAGAACTCCTCATTCACCCTTGTGGCCTTGCTTTCGGTATTCCGGCCCTTACAAGGGCGTGTATCATAAAACGACCGTCCAAGCTTAATATGAGCCCAATGACCAACTCCTGGGGGTGTCTCGTTTGATATGATGCAAAAATATCATCTTTCTATCCAGTGGTCCCGGGCGGTAGGACATGGGCACTAGGTCTGACCTTTAGAGGTGGTGTCCGGTAAAACGTTTGTCCAAGCCTAACAGGGGCTCGATTTTACCGAACCTAGGGGGACCTCCCATGTCCCCTAGGGGTGCCTCGTTGCAAACATATCCACTCTCCTTCCGGGGTCTTTTGAAAGGTGAAAAATAGTGGATAAGCCTTCATTTTTGCTCCAAATTTCTCCCCGGGTGACCCGGTTCCCTGGGAAAGTAATCTGTGTCCACAAACACTACATTGTATTCACCCATGCTCACGGTGTTTCTGCCCTTAAAGTGGGTGTTCCGTAAAATGGTCGTCCAAGAGTATTGAAGCCCTATAAACGACCCCTAGGGGTCTCGTAATAAATGACGCAAAAATATCAACTTACGTTCTGGCGTATCCTGGAACATCGGCGGTAGGTCAAGGCCCTTAGAGTGGGTGTCCGATAAAACAACCGTCAAAGCTTAACAAGGGCTCGATAACCAACCTAGCGGCCTCCAATAACCCCTAGGGGTAACCCGTGCGATATGGTGCGGAAATATCCACCTTCGTTCCAGAGCCTTCTGGAAGCCCAAAACCGTGGATTATAACCTTCATTTTTCGGATTCCCGGGGCTCAATTGTGATTTTTGCACAAACTTCTTTGTGGGGTCTATGATAACCCAAGAAGACCCTGGGAAGGTCATCCAAGTCCCCGAACACCATCTTCACCCATGCTTTCGATGTCCCAGCCCTTAATGTGAGTGTCTCGTAAAACGGTCGTCCAGGGGTAATAAAGTAAAAAAAATGACTCCTAGGGGTGTGAAACAATATGATGCAAAAATAGCAACATTCGTTTCGACGTGTCCCGATGATGAGACATGGGTGGTAGGTTAAGGCCCTTAGAATAGGTGTCAGGTAAAACAACCGTCCAAGCTCACTGTGGGCCTCCCATGTTGCCTAGGGGTGTCCCGTGCGAAATAGTGCAAAACTATCCACCTTCGTTCGGACGGCCAAAAACCGTGGATTATAGCCTTCATATTTCGGCTTCCTTGGCCTGGTTGTAATATTTCACCAAACTTTTCCGGACGGTCTTTTATGGTCCTAAAGGACCCCCGGGCGCCCCGAATAAGTCATTCGTGTCCTTGAACTCCAATTTCAAAGATCCGGGCCCTTCGAGTGAGTGTTCCGTAAAACGACCATCCAAGCCTAAGAGGGACCGCATAATCGACCTAAGGGGCTTCCCATGTCCCCTAGGGGTGTCTAGTGCCATAAGGTGCGGAAATATCCAACTTTGTTCCGTAGCCTTTCGGAAGCCCAAAAACTGTGGATTATATAACCTTCATTTTTCATCTTCTTGGGCCAGATTGTGATTTTTGCCCAAACTTCTCCGAGGGGTCTATGGTGACCCAAGAAGACCCTTAGAGCCCAGGGAAGATAATCCGGGTCCCTTAACTCCTCATTCACCCATTCTTTCGTTATTCCGGCCTTTAAAGTGGGTGTATCGTAAAACGATCGTCCAAGCCTAATAGGAGCCCAATGATCATCCCCTTGGGGTGTTCCGTTTGATATGATGCGAAAATATCATCTTTTCATCCAGTGGTCTAGGTCTAGGACATGGGCACTAGGTCATAACCTTTAGAGGTGGTGTCCGGTACAACGATCGTCCATGCCTAACAAGGGCTGCAAACCCATGGGGACCTCCCATGTCCCCTAGTGGTGTCTCGTGCGATATGGTGCAAGCTTATCCACTTTCCTTCTGGGGTCTTTAGAGTGGGTGTCTGATAAAACTATCGTCCAAGCTTAACAATGGCTCGATGACTAACCTGTCAGCCTCCAATATCCCCTAGGGGTAACGCGTGCGATATGGTGCGGAATTATCCACCTTCGTTCCAGAGCCTTCTGGAAGCCCAAAACTGTGGATACTTTCTTTTTTCGGATTCCGGGCAGTTGTGATTTTTGCCCAAACTTCTTTATGGGGTCTATGGTGACCCAAGAAGACCCCTGGTACACTGGGAAGGTAATCCAAGTCCCCGAACATCATATTTACCTATGCTTTTGGTATCACAACCTTAAAGTGGTGTCGCGTTAAACGATCGTCCAAGGGTAATAAAGCCAAATAACCGACTCCTAGGGGTGTCTCATACAATATGATGTGAAAACAGCAACATTCGTTCCAACGTGTCCTGACGATGAGACATGGGCGGTAGGTTAAGGCCCTTAAAATAGGTGTGTAGTAAAATAATCGTCCAAGCTTAACAGGGCCCAATGACCGACACTGTGGGCCTCCCATGTTGCCTAAGGGTGTCTAGTGCGAAATAATGCAAAAATATCCACCTTCGTTCTCAGGTCTTCTGGAAGGCCAAAAACCGTGCATGATAGCCTTCAATTTTTCGGATTCACGGGCCCGGTTGTAATTTTTCAACAAACCTTTCCGGGCAGTCTATTGTGTCCCTAAAGGACTCCCTGGCGCCCCGGATAGGTCATCCGGGTCCCCGATTTCCAATTTCAAAGATCCAGGCCTTCGAGTGAGTGTTCCGTAAAACGACCATCCAAGCCTAAGGGGGACCCCATAATCGACCTCGGGGGCTTCCCATGTCCCATAAGGGTGTCCAGTGCGATAAGGTGCGGAAATATCCAATTTTGTTCCAGAGCCTTTTGGAAGCGCAAAAACCGTGGATTATAACCTTCATTTTTTGGATTCCTGGGCCTCAATTTTGATTTTTGCCCAAACTTCTCCTGTGGGGTCTATGGTGACCCAAGAAGACCCCTGGTACCCAGGGAAGGTAATCCAAATCCTCGAAGACCATCTTCACCCATGTTTTCGGTGTCCTAACCCTTAAACCGAGTGTCGCGTAAAACAGTCGTCCAAGGGTAGTAGAGCCAAATAACCGACTCCTAGGGGTGTCTCTTACAATATAATGCAAAAATAGCAACATTCGTTCCGACGTGTCATGGCGATGTGGTAAAACAACCGTCCAAGCTTAACAGGGTGATGACCGACATCGTGGGCCTCCCATGTTGCCAAGGGGTGTCCCGTGCGAAATAGTGCAAAAATATCCACCTTTGTTCTCGGGTCTTATGGAAGGCCAAAAACCGTGGATTTATAGCCTTCATTTTCGGATTCCCGTGGCCCGGTTGTAATTTTTCTCCAAACTTTTCTGGGCTGTCTATTGTGAACATAAAGGACCCCCGGTGCCCCAGATAGGTCATCCGGGTCCCCGAACTCCGATTTCAAAGATCCGCCCCTTCAAGTGGGTGTTCCGTAAAACGACCGTCCAAGCCTATAGGGACCCCATAATCAACCTCGGGG
Organism: Tetragonia tetragonoides; assembly: GCA_038025085.1. NCBI lineage: Eukaryota > Viridiplantae > Streptophyta > Magnoliopsida > Caryophyllales > Aizoaceae > Tetragonia > Tetragonia tetragonoides. Next base: position 6,623,644 of record CM076151.1, on the reverse strand, counting down.
GCTTCCGATATCCCGTAGGGGTGTCCTGTGCGATAAGGTGCGGAAATATCCAACTTTGTTCTGGAGCCTTTCGGAAGCCCAAAAACCGTGCATTATAACCTTCATTTTTCAGCTTCCTGGGCCGATTGTGATTTTTGCCCAAACTTCTAGGGGTCTATGGTGACCCAATAAGATCCCAAGAGCCCTGGGAAGGTAATCCGGGTTCCCGAACTCCTCATTTACCCATGCTTCCGGTATTTCGTCCTGAAAGTAGATATCTCATAAAATGACCGTCCAAGCCTAATAGGAGTTCAATGACCAACCCCGGGGGGGTGTCTCGTTCGATATGATGCGAAAAATATCATCTTTCTATTCTAGTGGTCCCGGGCGGTAGGACATGGGCACTTGGTCAAGGCCTTTAGAGGTGGTGTTTGGTAAAACAATCGCCAAGCCTAACAGGGGCTCAATTACCGATCCCGGGGCCCTCCATGTCCCCTAGGGGTGTCTCGTGCTATATGGTGCAAACATTTGACCACTTTGTTGGGACAACTGTTGTGATTCTGGGGTTTCTTTTGTGCTGGATGAGAAATTGACAAGATCTACTGCTATCTGTTTTACGAGTGCTCTTTATTCTAGAGTGCTTGGGGATGAGGGATAAGCAGTTAATTAGAGAATTTTTGAATAGTTGTCTATTGATAAATGATAATAGTGTTTCATTGTTCAAAACAGTCCTTTTTTAGAGTGCATTGGATGCTAATCTTCTTGAAACTTTTTTGATTTAATGTTTGCTTCTATATATGGTAATCATTGATGGTTATTTGGATTTGAGGTAAAACTATAATTGATTACTGTCTTGCTAATCTTCCAGGGTATACATGGCTAGAGCTTGCCCCACTCACTGGTAGAAAGCACCAGGTAAAAGCTAATTACAGGCCCCCCACCCCCCACCCCCCAAAAAAGACAGAATAAGAAAGTTAGATGTCATGCTGAGTCGTCCTAACGTAATGCCTGGGTGTACGGTCGTCGTATCATGCATATGCAGCTTCGTGTGCACTGTGCAGAAGTGCTTCGAACACCCATCGTAGGGGACTACAAATATGGCTGGCAAGCTCATCGGAGGTGGGAACCTTTGCCATGTTCGGAACTGAATCCTGATATAAAACATGGCAAAGAAAAATCTCATCACCTTGGCCTCGACTTGGAATGCGGAAGCATTGCCGAGAAGCAACCCCATCTACATCTTCACTGTAAACAGATGATTTTACCCAACATTTCTCTCGCTCTGAAGCATGCATCTCCTGATTCAAATTATGATTTCTCAAAGTTGGAAAGCCTTAACTTGGTAGCGCCCTTGCCATGGCATATGCAACGGAGTTGGAATCTTCTGAATTCTCTCGCTAAGTAAGGCCACTGTGAGTATTCTCCTGAATGTTACTCCATGATGCTCCTTTCTGAATTCTGATTCCCTTCTGTAGTTTCTGATAAATGATCAGCTTACCTGCTCAAAGGTAAAAAGCCTGTCTTGGGCTAAAGTGTATATTTCCGTCACATTGGGCTTATTCATCGGGCCTCTGATGTATCAGTTTCGTGTATGAGTTTCTGGATACGTCTTCAAATGGATTCACTTGAGTATGTCTAGAAATATAAAAACTACAGAAATGCGGCCCACTTTTCTCACTCTTGTAACCCTGTACTCTGTCACAGCATGAAAGTCCTCATGTAGTGACAGGTTACCTTATTAAATGCAGTCCTGAAAACGAAAACTCAAACATGGATTCAGAAGTTGATTAGTGCTGCTTGGTCGATTTATAGAAAGAATGGGTCCAAGTGTATTGTTGAATTTGCTTTCTTTTTTTCTGTTCATTCCTATTTTGTTGTCGAAATATCTAATAATAGCTGAATGAAATGTGGAGAATTTCTCATTTCATACATGTGGCCATGCAGCTTTAGTACTTGTGCATGTAACAGATGTTGATGTTTGTCTCCAATGGGATTTTATTGAGAGTTGCTGACTTTCATGGCATTTAATCAAATTTATAACTACTCCATATTGCATACCGCAGTCAAGATTATGATGTGTTATAAACTTACCATCACTCGTTATCAGCGCCGATCCTGGCCCTTCTAGGGCCTAGGGCAAAGTAAACAAAATGGGCCCCTATAAAAAAAAAAATTTAATAGCAAAACTTTATTAATTACAAAAAAAATGTCAATACAAATCAAGATTTGATTCAACACAATTCAAATACAAAAAGGAAACATAGAAGCTTAAATTTACTGAAAACAATGCAATATCAAGCGACGCTAGTCGCTCAACTAACAACAGCACAAAATCAACTCTGAACAGCAACCAACAACAGCAGAAATCAACTCCGAAATAGTAGCAAACCAGCTTAGATAAACATCAACAGGAGCAAAAACCAACATCCATCCATCATCACCTAAGATCAAGCACACAAATGAATCAATGACTGAAAAACTTCTATCTCTAGCATTTTTAGATGCAAAATCATTGATAATGGTATCAACATCAATATTGTCTAACATTTCTTTCTCAATGCATAAAATTGCCAGACCATTCAATCTGTTTTGCGACATCGACGATCTCAAGTAATTTTTTAACAATTTTAATTTAGAAAAACTTCTTTCAGCCGATGCTACAGTCACGGGCACAGATAACAATATCCGATAAGCAATTGCAATATTTGGAAGACTATCTAAAGATCTCACAAACTCAAGAATCTCAATTGTTGACATAGACTCATCAGGCAAATACAATTGAAGCACTTCAAATTCAAATACAAGAGAGTCTAAATCAAAATCTTGCAAATCATTATGAGAGAAAGTTGCTACCAAATTACTACAACATTCTTTCAGTACATCTTTATGCATATACTTTAGGATTCTTGAATCAAAAAGAAATCCAAAAATACTTTCAAATATTTTTAGTTGCTCAAATCTATTCTTCAATGAAGTGACTGCAAAATCCACCACAACTACAAAGTAATTAATTCTAAAGAACTCTTGTGCTGATTTTTCTTCCTCATCGTCATCATTTTCATCAAATTGTTTTTTCCTCATAACACGACGTTTTATAGGAAAAGTAGGCTCTATACCCATATTAGTTGCAATGTCTACAGCAACTTTCTTGCTAGAGGCAAACCCTTCTTCTCTATCATTTTCAAAAAATTTCATTACAGTTTCCATATGTTTCATGGTAGCACTTAAGGACATGGATTTTGATTGTAGTTTCTTACTCACCATATTAACAGAAAATAAAATATCATACCAAATAACCATACCAAGTAAGAACTCAAAACTTTCAAGTGCACCTATTAAACTGTCTGCTCCACTTCTTGACTTGTAATCTTCAGAAGATTCTTTTAATTCCAATAAAGCTAATCTTATTTGAGGAGATTGAAATCTAATGGGTTTTACACTTTTTATTCGACTTTCCCAACGAGTATTAGACAAAGGTTTTACAGTCAATTCTGGAACATTATCGGTTAAATATTTCCATCTTTTGTTAGAGCCTACAAATAAAGTATATATTCGTTGCACGATTCCAAAAAATGACACAGCTTTAATACAAGAATTTGCCATATCAGAAAGAGTAAGATTAAGACTATGACAAGCACATGGCATGTATAAAGCTCTCGGATTTATATCAAGTAACCGCTTTTGAACCCCTTGGTGTTTTCCTTTCATGTTAGAACCATTATCATAACCTTGACCCCTAATATCCTCAACATTAAGACCAAGAGATTTTATTGCATTTAGCAATTCATTAAAAAGTCCCAATCCAGATGTATCATCCACTTTTAAGAACTCTATAAAAAAACTCCTCTATTTTTATTTTCTTACTTGACATGTTCACACATCGCAATATTAGAGTCATTTGTTCTTGATGACTCACATCGGGTGTACAATCAAGAATTATAGAAAAATATTTTGCCTCTTTGATGGCTCTTATAATAGAAGTCCTAACATTAAGGGCCAAAAGAGAAATCAACTCATTTTGAATTTTATGACCAGGATAATGATTATGAATGTGATGATTTTGAATACGTCTAATGTGATCTTGCATTACGAAATCAAATTCGGCAATCGTCTCAATAAATCCCAAAAAGTTACCATTATTACAGTCGTAAAGTTTCTCATTGGATCCTCGAAAGGCCAAATTCCTTTTAGATAGGCATTTTACAACAGAAATAATTCTAATTAAAACTTGCCTCCAACGCTCTTTCTCCTTATTAATTTGATCTTGCAATTCTTTATCAATTGTTTGATTTTTAGCTAACCTTACTCTCAAATCGTTCCAAGTTTTCATGTTATTCATATGTTCAGCACTATTCTCATGTTGTTTGAGTCTCTCACTAATATGTTTCCAGTCTCTCAGTCCATGACTTGCTAATAAACTTCTGCTTGTATTAGATTTGAACAACTTACAGCAAAAACAAAATACCGAATCCAAATGTTTTGAGTAGACCAACCATTGTTCAACTTTCTGGAATAACAAGCATATGAAAAATGCCTATAAAACTTATCCAAAGGAAACACAAGATTCAACTCCCTTATAGGCCCCTTTTCAATTAAAACATCCCTTGTTTTATTATCAAGATTACCCCAATTTCTAGGATCATACATGTCCACAAGAGGGACCTGTGGTTCATCATCCAAGGACTTTTCAATATTAGATACATTGGGTACATGGTCATGCTTATTCAAATCACTAGTGTTCTCATTGAAAATATTTTCATTATCCAAATTTTCATTGGGATGTTGGTCATGCTCATTCAAACTACTAGCATTCTCATTTTTAAAATTTTCATCTTCTAAATTTTCATTAGAATGTTCATGTTTACCTGCATCCAATCCCTCATCATTAACAGAAGAACCTACTTTTTTAACAAATTTATCAAGAGCTCCTCTTTGTGATTTTATTAACTGGTCCGATGCTTTTCTTTTTTTTCTTTTTTCACTTCCAGACAAATGTTTTTTAGGCAACATCTTATAAAAAGAAACTAGAAGACAAATGAGCTAGAGAAAGAACAATAACACCTGGAGAACGAAGATGGAGACAACAAAGCAAAAAACTTGGCAGCTCGGAGAGCGATCACGGACACAAGATATGATCTGCCATCTGCAACAAGGAAAAATATAACATATTAAAAAAAAAAAAAAAGTAAATTCTTGCTGTTAGTTTCTACTAATGGCTTCCTGTCACTAGTACTACAAGCTTGATAATTCATTAAGGTAATGAAATGATGTAAATTATTTAGCTAACTTGTTCTTATTTGGTTTCCTTTTACAGCTTTACAACAATTTACTGGTTCAACTCAATCAAAGTTTAACTCTATGCTACTTAAAAAATAAAATCTATTAATTCATCTTTATGCTAATCAAATTGAAACAAGCACAGATTAATTAATTTAGTTTGCATTGCCTACAAAAATTATGACCAAAGATTAAGAAACCCTAGATAATTAGAATAGAGCAAAATTTCCAATTACCTCAAATTAGCAGTCTTTCTCCTTCTTTATTCACAACCTTAACACATAATTCCGTTCAATGTGACAGAGATTACAATGAGAGGATAAAAATCAAAAGTCAAAAATTAAGAAACATGAAATTAAATTACAGAAATAAAAAATGACGAAAAAAAAGCATATAATTAATTCAATACCTTTAAAAAGAGAAATTGAGAGCTTCCAACAAGTTTTTGAGATTCAACCTTCAATTTAAGATCAGTAATGGTGGTAGAGAGAAGAAGCAATTGAAGATTGATGATGGTCGATGAACCCTTTCACACATTCTTCCCATATATAAAGACCCAAATCATACCGTTGTTGATGGGAAGGAAAGAAATTGATTGAGGGTGAAAATTGATTTGAGTTGCTAAGTTTCCTGATCTTCTCCATCTCTTCTAGTGATCCACAAAATCTTTTGCTCTCTGTGTATCTCTCTTGTTCAGTGGTTAGTGGCAAGATATCTCCAGATCCAGTTTCCCTAAAACGTTTTTATGCGATGTAGCCTAATTTTTTTTTTTTTTTTTTTTTTTCTTGTAGAGAAAGCTTTAAGTGAAACTGGACCCCTTTTTTCTTGGGCCCCTGGCCGTCGCCCCTAAGGCCTATGCCTTGGGCCGGCCCTGCTCGTTATAGCTTAAAGGGACGACCTACTGTGTTTACATTTTTCATTGCATCCCCAAGCCGCTCAGCTTCAATACAACTACACTACACACGAAATTTAGGTCGAAATAATTGATTCAGTTTAGTTCAATTCAATGTTTTTCAAGTGAAAAGAACGGGCCTTAGGCAATGTGCTTTTTTTTTTCCCACTCCACAAGTTAAAACTTAAAAGGGATATAATACTTGAATCTAGGTTATTTTCTGGAACAATTGAGACAACCCCACAATCTCAATTTGGATTCTGGAGATAAAACCTGAGATCCATAACCATCAGGTTACCTACAACCTTTACCAAAATTAATTTCAATAGAAACAGGAAAATGCTACGCCACCAAACAAAAGTATTGTGGACATTTCGCCAGCAAAAACATCATTTTCTCCAACAACTTTAAAAAGTTGGTGCTTGGTGGGAACCTGGAAGCCTTACTCGTTTTGAGCACTTTTCCACCTTTAAATCATAAACGAGCTCTCATAATACAATGCATAGTTTTAATTTTCTGGGATCACATTTGCTAACCTTGACTATTGCTATATAAAAACTACATCCGTAAACAAAAATATAAATTGTGGTTTCCAAAAACTCGTTACGCCCTAAAAGTCTCATGCTAGGGGTATAATCAATATCATGCCCGATTTTCTTTGAATTTTTGTATTTTTACTTGTTTTGTCAATTAATGCAATGCAATATGACACAACCAAAGACCAAAAACCTCTACCCGATTAAGAGCAACAAATTAGCCCATGAGGTGAACCACTGTCATGTCCTTAATGGTCTATGTTATCCTTAATGGACGGTGTCTTACTTGGTGATGACTGATGACGACTACGTGACGCCAATCTTCACCAACCCCCTTTCTCTCTCATTTTTCCTATAACAATATATTTAAATAATGCTTGGTGATGTTGTCCTTGTCATTTACATACCAACTAAACAAGGAAACAAAAAATATTCAAAATTACTACTAGATAAATTCATTGGTTTATCCTTTTTGCTATCCATCTTTTTGGTTGTTCTCTCTCTCTCTCTCTGTTTATATAAGTTCCTCTCTCCTTTCATCTCATTCCACCCATCAAAAAGACTCAAAAACTTTGTTTCAATCAATATTCTTAGAATAAATAGCTAGTACAATATTTGTGCAAAAAAGATCATAAACAAAGTTAATATGGGTAGTCAAGAAACAGAGAGGTTGGTTAAAGGGTATGCAGCTAAAGACCCATCTGGGATTCTCTCTCCTTACACTTACTCCCTCAGGTTTGCCCATTCATTTTTATTTCTTTGTTATATTTTATTTGAGTTCTATATGAGATGATGATGTATAATTTGAAATTTTCACTTTTGAAATGTGAAAAACAGGAAAACAGGAGATGAAGATGTGTACATAAAGGTGCTGTGTTGTGGGATTTGTCACACTGATATTCATCAGACTAAGAATGATCTTGGCATGTCTCACTATCCTATGGTTCCCGGGTTTGTTTCCTATCTTTCTCTTTCTCTTTCTGACTTTCTCCTAAGATTCAGTTTTTTAGACCCCTTGCATGTCACTCAAGTGTACAGTGTACCGCAATTATCTCTCTATTTGTGGGGGGGAGGGGGGGGGGGGAGGGGGAATAGCTGATTTATTTTTATTTTTTTTGTGGAGTAAAACATATAGTAGATATTGAGCATGCATAAAATTTGATCATCTCCGGAAAATTCAATTTTGGCAGAAATGGGTTTATTTTAATTTTAATTTATTGTTTTTGGAAGGGAGAAATGGGTTTATTGTCAAATGTTCTGTTATGTGATAATGCTTAATTTAATTTTATTTGTTTGATCTGCTTTGTCTTCTTAATCTTAGTATGAACTATGAACTGGTGTACATGCTCTGTTTTTCTTGGACATATGGTGTTGCCTTTTGGCTCTGTACAGTTAAGAATAAGATAGGAGAAAAAAAAGAGACAAGGAGAAAAGACTGAGAGGAGGAGAGAAGAAGAAGGGATAATAGAAAAGTGGTACAAGTATTTAGGAAGCAAAAATGTCTGTTTCTAGTGATCCCAAAAAAAAAATGTCCCTTTCCTTCACCTACCAAATAAAGGAGAATTAGAGAAAACGTTTTCATGCAAACTATAAGGGTTTTGGGGAAATTATGTTTCAAGGTGAAATAGTTTGTAATGAAATTTTATTTGGAAGTTGAACTAATCACATTTGATAACAAAATGTTTTCTAACCAACTTCACACATATAGTAACTATGTTGTCCAAAATCTAAAAGAGGTAAGAAAAAAGGTTCTCCTTTTGAACAACTTTTATCTGACAAAAAAAGAAGAATAAAGAGTGTAGATTGATTAAGGTGGAACTATTGAGGGTCTTGTTTTAATTACTCAAAAAAGTTGCATCTAGAAACTTTTACCGGTTCTTTTTACCAAACTCTCCATTGACTTCATGATCATTATTGTCTAAAGGATAGCTCTTATCTTTTGAGAATTGAGACACAAAAGGATGACCATTGTCTGTAAGGTATAATTTCAAGTTGATATTCACAAATTTGCTTGAGAAACTGTAGGAACCTTTGGAGAAATTTCCTCTAGGATAAAAACCAACTAAGGACGATCTATTGTTACAACTTAAAGCATAACCTTGTAATATTATTGAAAACGTTGCGAATTAATGGCTTGGGTGCATGTCATAGTCTTGGGCCTCTTGGCAGATAGATAACTATGGATACGAAAAATCAGAAAGGTATGTAGGTCCATGTCACTCATGTCACCTGAGGTATGAATTCATGATATTTAGTAAAATTGGAAAGTAATATCAGTAGTAGTTCAGATATAATTTGTGTTATATTGGGGAATTTTTAAAAAAATTCAGTTATCTCTAAACAATTTCTATATTTTTAGGAAACAAAGTATAAAGAGACAGAATGTCATGAATTCATGATTTTGGAATAATTCTTTAACTATTTAGAAATATCTATCGTCAAAATGTAAGTTAGTTATCCACGATTTTGAAAGAGTTATTGGTTCATGAACATAACAAATATTGATAGTTTTTCTTTTACGGCGTGAACGCAGGCATGAGGTGGTCGGGGAAGTGGTGGAGGTTGGATCAGGCGTGACGAAGTTCAAAGTAGGCGATCATGTGGGTGTAGGGGTGATCGTCGGATGTTGCAGGAACTGTAACCCTTGCAAAATGGAGGAGGAGCAATACTGCAACAAGAAGATCTGGTCCTACAATGATGTCTACACTGATGGCAATCCCACCCAAGGTGGCTTTGCTACTAACATGATTGTTGATCACAAGTAAGTCATATAATATACAGTAACCTTATCCTGTTTAAAGAAAAAGTACCTAATCATGATTCGCGTGTGTTAATCCTGTTTAAAAGTGGTCAAATCAATTATTAGGACGACACAATTGTATGATACTCTTTTTGTCAAAGTTGCGTACCAACTTCCGCACTAGTATACTTATCAATTTCTCTTAATATTAACTAATGTAGTTTCTAATCAAAAGATCACTAATAGTTGATTTAGAAATGATTTGCAGTTTACATGAGTTTCCTAACATGAAAATGCACTTCTTAATTTTTTCGCGGCAGGTTTTTGGTGAAAATACCAGATGGCATGGCACTAGAGCAAGCAGCCCCGCTACTGTGTGCAGGAGTGACAATATACAGCCCACTGAAACATTTTGGGCTGAACAAGAGTGGGCTGAGAGGGGCAATACTGGGCCTGGGAGGGGTGGGCCACATGGGTGTGAAGATAGCCAAAGCAATGGGCCATCATGTGACAGTGTTAAGCTCATCTGACAAGAAGAGAACAGAAGCATTGGACCATTTGGGTGCTGATGAGTATGTGGTGAGCTCCAATGCTGAGAAAATGCAGGAGCTAGCTGACTCACTTGATTACATTATCGACACAATACCAGTTTTCCACCCCCTTGAGCCTTACCTTCCTCTCTTGAAGTTGAATGGCAAGTTGATTTTGAACGGCGTCATCAACATGCCTCTTCAATTTCTTTCCCCTATGGTCATGCTTGGTAAGATCTCGATCTCGATCTCTCTACAATAGAATTACAAGATGCACAGACGAACAACGTAAATGACTAGAACAACTATACTATACGTAGTTTATCATATGAACTTAATGGCAGTCTTTTGATCCTTCCCTCAAATTCTTGTGTTGCGCTAGAGGGATTATTTAGGATGGACTTCTTTCGTCATACAAAATGTTGAAGGGTCCAAAATGTGGCCTTTGTTAGCGAATGGCACATAACATACCAGATTATATCTGGTTAATTAGGTCACAGCAACCATTTTGATTTCATAATCGGAATGTAAAAAAAACTTGGTAAATCGTTGAATAGGCTTAGAACTTAGCAGATCACAGGGCAATAGTAGAGTGTCATCCACTTTCCACTTGCTTGGCACGCATGCGATGGATGTTCCATCATTCCATAGGCATCTTTGTTACGTTGTTGCTGGTGGGGTCACAAAATTTGGTAAGTGTGATATCAATCAGTTGGCTTGTCACTTTTGTGGTTTGTTTCCTACTTGGAACTTGGAAGCATTTTGATCACGGAAAGTGATGAATACTATCCTGTCATTGTCAGGACTAAGGTTGCTTCAACAATTATGTTAATCTTTGCACTAATAAAATAAAATAAACACGCTAATTCTTCTCTGGTATACAGAATCGACCAATAGTAGAAATCTCGTAAGATGTTACTATCGAGTATTGACTAATATAGGTTATTATCTGGTCAAATATTCAAGAGTTGGCAATAAAATTTTGGGTTTGGGAATCACTTTGATTGATATGACCTTGTTTCACTAAAAAAACAAATTTTCGTCTCACTGAAAGTTACGGTAAGACTGTATTATACAAGTTTTTGTGAAAGCGAAGAGCAAGTCTTCTGTGAGAAGTGAGAAATATAATATTTTCAAAATTTTTGTGATCGTAAAATTAATATCGTATTTGAATGTGGTAGGGAGGAAATCGATCACCGGAAGCTTTATAGGAAGCATGAAGGAAACTGAGGAGGTGTTACAATTCTGCAAAGACAAGGGTTTGACCTCTCAGATTGAGGTAGTTAAGATGGATTACGTTAACCAAGCTATTGAAAGGCTTGAAAAGAATGATGTTCGATACAGGTTCGTGGTTGATGTTGCCGGGAGCAATCTGGAGCAGTAATTTTCAATCAATCTTTGTTGATGCAAATAAAGAGAAAGTACTTCCAACATTATTGTCAGATTTGTCACGATTATTGTATCAGTGTGTGTGTTTCTTTTTAATTTCAAAGTTTAATGAACTTTTCCCATGAATATAGTGTTTTGTTTCCCAGTTTATACAACAAAAAAGGTTATTCACCGTGTTATCATTATCTTGCAGTTAATGTTAAATACTCATTTTACTTGAAACTGCCATTTGGACTGCTGCAAACTCACAAACTCAAAATTGAGTTGGGTTTAAAATGATAAACCCCTTCATTCCCGTTAAAGAAACACGAAAGTCTATCGGAAAGAGCCTGTCTCGTCTCTACTAGTCAACTAGGTAGGGGTGCTTACATAATTACATTAGGACCTCCCCAAACCCCTGGCTCAATGGGATACTTCCTAGATGGTTGTATCCGGTCTTGGACCGGACGGTGGAGCGGACAGTTTTTTTATAAAAGGAACCAGGGACCGATTTAAATCTTTTGGCGTCATCTGCCCATTCGAACCCAAACCCGGGTTGACGGGTCCAAAAGCAAGACCAGTCTCATTCGGACCAAAACATGAACAACGCTACTTATATCCAGTAGCCATTTCAATATAATTCTTCAAATGGTTCCGTTGTGAGGACTACTTCAGTGTCTTTAGAAAATAACATTACTTCAAACTCTTCTATCATATATCCAAATACAATATATTTCGATACCCTCAAATGCACTTCCATAAAAGTAGCTTCCTCAGCCGTCATGTGTGGTAGTTTACATCAGTAAAACTAAAATCTATGCAACTGTGTAATCAGAGTAGAGGGAAGCAGCCAGTCAGATCAAATGATGGGAGAAATCATTACAAACATTTCATTGATCAGACATCAATAGTCACAAAACAATTTACCTCCCTCCACATCCTATTTCCCTTTGGACAAGTTAAAATTAAAAAAGAAGCCCTCCAGGTGAAAAAAATTACAGAAGCTCCAACAGATAGCTAGCCGTCAGGCAAATATTCTCACATATGCAAGGAAAAGCTTTTCCTTGTGCCTATGTTCTTAACAGGTGCTAGCCACTTTTGCAGCTCAATGTATGTGCTACTATTTGACAGCTTCAGCGTCAAGAATCATAACCGTTGACTGAAGTACATGTTCATTATGTATCTTGAAGGATTAAAGCCGCTCAGGATAACTAAACAAACAAAACATTATAACAATCAGAACAACTCATACCAAAATGATCGATGCAGTATGTGTTGACGAGTCCCAGAACAAAGAGAAGCAATCCAGTACTTACAGAAAGGAGAAAGGATTATGACAAGGCCAATAGGATATAGGAAAAAGGTGGTCCTCTCCAAGAAGGGCAGCACTGCATTAAAAATAAAGAAAGCGTACCGAAGATTGGTCAGAAAGGTAATATGCCGATGTGGCTCAAACCTAAATGCCAATGAATCTAGGCCTCAGCGTAAAAGTGACAATTTTACGGTATCCTTTACCATATCAAGTGTATAGGAAGTTTTCCACAATGAGGATAAATAATTGGATATTAGCTCATTTTCAGCCATTAACCAGAGAAAATAACGCTCATAAATTTAACACAAACAGATTACTATGCCAATTCATGCCACCCACATTTGGACAGTTCAATGACACTCTGAAGTCTGAACCATGATAAGGTTCAAGCAGTTCCTCTAACCTCTAGTTCCCCATCCACCCAACTGAAACATTATTTAACTATTAAAGATACTAAGCTTACCATCATAACCTAAATAGTTGAGATAATGGTAGTAGGACACTGCAACCATGAAAAGCAAATTTGACAGCAGAACAGGTATGAAACCATGCGCCAGAAGAAGAGGTGATAAAAAGAAATGTATCACTGCAACCACGAAAAAGAGATCAGTAAAAGTTGAAGATGTGCAAGCTTGATGTTTTTGTCTTTGACAACAGAAAAGAAACCATATTTAGGGCTACCACCTGAAACATACCGTATAGTAAAACGAACATTGGGAAGAAAGAGTTGCAGTGCACATCAAAGGCATACAACCTTCAGAAGACCAAAGCATCATCAGGACAAACAATGAAGACACAAAGTTTAGAGACAAAAGCAAAATCAGGAAAGGAAGGGGGGGGGGGGTGTATTTCCATCCGAAGAAGAATGTGCCAACAAGGAGAACCCTTTATGACATAGAAGCACATCTATACATTAACTGGACCAATCTGGCTTAATAATGGCCTAATATTACAAATTCGGCTTAAGAACCAAAAGCAACAACTCACCATTCAACCCGCTGTTCAACCACATAACTGCTTGGAGCCTCTTCTCTAAGGTAGTTGTTTGTTAGAAACCTACAGGAAAATTTTAAGGCAAAGTGAGCATCAAACAGCACATTCTGAATACCAGACATAACTTTTCTAGCATATGACATACATATACACATCAAATTAAGGATGGACCTAAACCAAGGAAAGTATCACCCTTGTCTATGAATTCCCCTTTCATTGGCAATATGTGGCAAATCAAGAGCATATATAAGCTGGGTTAAAATTTTAACTGTTTCTTGCATGGGGGGTAGATTGGGTAGATGAGAACACATGTCAGTGCACTCAAGCTCATAGGGGATAATAAAATGCATCAGAAAAGAGAGAAAAAGTTCATGAATTCTAATATGCTTTCAATTATAAAACAAAATAAACTCAATGGAGGCAGAGAAGGATAATATCTGATTGACAATTGTTGTGGAAATGCTTGCTCATCAAGTAGAGAAGGGTACAACATTTAGGTTCATTCAATATTACAGCATCTAAAAACATCATCTTCAGAACGGCAGAAATATATGCTGGATAATGGTGTGTTATACAACAGTGCATGCCTTTAAGTTCTTTCCCCTCACACCCCTACCCCCAAAACCGCCCACCCCGGTTGATCGACTATTGTTCCTTTACGTACAATGGTACAAACATCAAATCACAGTCCTAGGTTTTTCATGATAGTTCAGCATGTAACCGTCATTGAATTCAAGAGGGCAGCACAGCATCAAGAAAGGTCACTATTTATTGAACTGAGAGGTGGGGGGGAATCAACAATGAAGAGGAAAATTACCAACAAGAAGTTGCCAGAACCACTCCAGTTATTATGAAATGGAACAGCAGTACCGAAAGAACTACATAAACAGCGTGTCCTGCGCTATGGTCATACCTGCATTTTCGCCACCAAGAGAAAGAAAGATAAAAAAATAATAATAAAATAATAAAAATAAAAAATTTCACAATATAATACCTGAAAAAGATGTTGCTGCAATTTTTTTCCAGTGTCTTTTTTCTCCCCATTCTATGGTTATATGATGTTTAGCCGTTTTTTTCTTCTTTTTTACTCTTTTTTTTGGGGGAGGGGGGGGGGAGAGGATCCTTATACTCCCTCCATCCTAAATTGAAGTACCCACTTCATTTGGGCACGAAGATTAAGACAAGGTGAAATTTGTGGTTGATTTCCTTCTATATCCCTCACTTTAGTTCAAATGGGGAAGATGCTTAAAGCATTCGCTCAAACCCATGTGAGGCAGTGAGGGTATAAGAGATATTTCACCCCAGATTTCGGTCTCTAAAAGGAACTGTGTACTTCAACTTGGGACGGACCAAAAAGGAAAGTGGGTACTTCAATTTGGGACGGAGGGAGTAAAATAGAGCAAGATGTTCATAACAACAAAACGCCGATATAAAGTGCAAACATAAAACACACCAAAAAAAAAGTAAAAAGGAAAAAAGGATAACATTGGTTTACAAATACAACTCACAAAGCATGTGAACCATGCATTTTTCATAATAAGAACTCCCATGGTTCTCTAAGGGAGAAAATACGAGGCTACAATATGTGTATGTTACTATTTTCAGTCCACCATGAATTTGTTGCAAATCCTTGCCAGGTTCAATCGGATATGGAATGCTTATTAGAGCATGAATATCAATGATTCCATTTGGGTTTGCAACTCTCTCTTCCCCTATGATTCCGAAAATACCCAAAATCAATGAACTTAATGGGATCATGAGGAGAGAGAGAGGAGGGAGAAAAGGAGCTAGCTCGTTTTGGATTCCGGAACGAACCGCGTCAAACGTGGTCCTTCGTGGCGTAGGGGACCACACGCCGTGTCAACGCGTGGCGTAGGGGACCACACGCGCGTCAGGCCAGCTAATCTTGGCGCGCCACGTGTCAGCCCGCGAGTGGTCCAAATATTTTTAGTCGTTGCAAATTTCCAACGGCTATGTTTATAATATAAAAAAATCCAAAATATATCAACTGCTATATTTTTCAACCCTCTACGAAATGAGACCAAATTTGCTATGATTTTGCACAAATCTCAGATCGCCCTTTCTCTCTCCTATATTCTTTTTTTCCTTCTACAATTTATAATTAGCCCTCAAAAATCTCATTCCCTGGACAATGAATCTTAATAATCTTCCTCCTACCCAAAATAATTGCGATTTCAATGAACAATTAATGTTCAATCCTGTATTCCATTAATTTCCTCGGAATATTTAATTTAGGAGAGCCAATTATGAATTGCAGAAGAAAAATAAGAATTTAGGAGATAGAAAGGGTAATCAGATATTTGTGCAAAATCATAGCAAATTTGGTCTCATTTTATAGATGGTTGAAAAATATACCATTTGGTATTTTTTTTATATTTTTGGATTTCTTTTTAGTTATAGTCGTTGCAAGTTTGCAATGGATAAAAAAATGGGACCACCCGCGGGCTTACACGTGGCGCGCAAGCAAGCTTTTTAATTTTCTTTTTGCTTCAAAATGCAAGCAGTCCTTGAAAGTTGAAACGCAACAAATGAAGCGTTGGGAACAAAAAGAAATTAAAAGCGCGGGGGGCAATGACACCTCTAGGCCTCCAAAACGAGCCAGATCGTTTTCTCTACTCTCTTTCCCCTCATGATCCCATAAAAGTTCATTGATATTGGGTACTTTTTGAATTAGAGAGGAAGAGAGAGAGCTATGAACCCAAATGAGATCATTGATATTCATGCTTTTATAGAGCCTCAAGTCCTCAACATGGTATGTCACCTAAATTTATCATGCAATGTCAGACATAAGGGCCCCATTACATGTGTGGTCCATAGCAATAGGATGACAATTTAAGGAGGTAAAGAGACGCTTCTAGCTTTACAAATTACACCCCCCCACTCCAACATAAAAAATTGCTACCACCAGTAGGCGAACAACCACTCCTTCCTTTGCTTCTTCGTTTTAGATGTATCACATATTTCTACGCTCTTGAAATTTAGCTAAAAAGAAATACCCATTATCAGTGTTCTACTTTTATAATCAACCGTCATAAATTTAAATTCCAGGGTTTTCTGTCATCCAAGAATTAAAGATCAAAGGTTGTCCTCTAAGAAATCAATGTTTCATATATCACTTCAAGGAACCATAATAAGCGGCATAGTTAGACTTGTAAAGTTGAGAACTTACGCAGCACAATACGCCAAAGTTGAAACTGCTAGAAGAAGACTGCAGATAACAACAAAAGCAGGATCATCACGAGCCCATTGATTCTTAGTTTCTGAAAGGATGACAAAATATATTAACATTCAGCAATTGCATCATACCGCCCTAACTAATATTGAGATTAAAAAGAAAACATAACGTTTCAAGAAATATTAAGAAGAGACGTAAAAATAGCGGTACAAACGACTAGTTAGTATGCTGCTAAGCTATAACTTCTCGAGCCAAATATAGATTAAGCAGCAGGTGTAAATGTATAATGTATAACCAGACCCACATACAGGAGTAGTGTTCAAAAACAAGCGTCCACATGGTCAACAACAATTACTAAGGTAATCAGACATAATTTCCATAATTTTAAATTCTTCAATGTATACTTTCCTTAAAAATGTCAATCTCTTTAAGGTTGTGTGGTTCTGAATAATATCTAGTACAAGAAGAATTGAAACTTCACATGCCACAATCTCAGGATGTGTCACCACTTCTTTGTAGGGCAGCTGTAATTGCTTAATCAGCATAAATTTCAGTTTTGAAAAGATATGCTTCATCCATTTCAGAATAATTGTCCCACTTTGCTTGGTCTGTGTCAAAATGACTGTCACGTGTCCATGTACATTTCCCTTGTAACAAACTGCTCCACCAGAAGTAGTAGCTTTGGTTCTTTTCTATGCATCTTATTGTGAAGTGTCAACTAAGAGAATCACCTAGCAACAATGGGAGTGAAACCTATTGAATGAATCCTTAAATGAAAGTCTATACAGTTACAGACTACACCCAAGACCCAAAAAAATATGAATTTTAGAAGCACGCTAGTTGATTATAAAATAATAATAAAAAATTAAAAACAAAAACAGATTAGTCTACAGCCGAAAGCACTATAAGAGAAGAAAAGCTTACGTTTGTGATACTTTGTGTGCTGATATCTGTATCCATTGTTCAAATTTACATGTCAAGTAACAACATTAGAGGAGTTAGAATGAGCTTAAAATACATTCCAAAATGCACACAACATAGTTGACAGAACAATTCACACTACCAGCAACATGCTGACTGACTTAATCCTCAAGACAAAAAGCAAATGGGGTCTTTTGAAAGAATTGTTAGCTACAGAAAAATCACTTTATGAGTCTACATTGTCTTAGCAAAATTCTAATGAAGACACAATCTACATTGCCCACAACTAACACCCAAGTATCCCAACAACTTTCCATAAAATTTCAAGTCCCAAAAGAGACACCTCACCAAAAAGATATTATGTGAGGAGAAGGCCACTATTTGCTCAACTTATCTTCTCAACCAAACCAAAGAAATGAAAAAGTATTATGCCTATTAATAGCAATTTAAATTGAAAAATAAATGTTTATCCTAATCCATTAACACTTTCAGAAGTGAGCAAAAAGTATCCTTTTCCTATGAGAAGAAAACCAGCACTAGATAGATTTTTAAATAACTTATGGAACCTTAACTATCAATTTGAACGGTGGTCCACGTCCAACCAATGAAAACAGTAGAGTTCAAGCACTTGACAAGGATTACTTACACCACTTTTGGAGAGGTGCAGAGGTGAAGCATTTGCCAAAATGTATATTCGATATCCATTTGTTGCCACTGCAATTAATCAACAGAGAAAAGGAGCACATGAGATGACACTTGAAACCGCCTTTTCTTCCGCACAGAACTTCAAGGAATGCGAAAATAAATTAGCACTTCTTTAGAAGACTTTATGGAGGGTGATAAGGAACACAATTTCAATAATAAAGGGATATCATGTTTGTAAATTACAGCTCAACATTCAAACACACTACACAAAAACTTAGTTAATCTGTCAATCTATAGCATGATTGATGATATCCAACAACAATTACAGGTTAACCCCTCATAAATCATGTTGACAAAACATAACTGGGAGAAACATAAAAAGACTCAAGAGCAAACTTTTCTTGACCTTTAAATTCTTTCCTACAAGAAACCTACTCTTCTCCTTTCTTGCAGGTACCCAGGTGGTACTAAAACAGCCAAATAGCACCTTTAGGTTTCATTTGAATTCTTGAAACTGGACATCAAACCCGTGTCTTCAAAAATAATAAGAGCAGGATATCAGAACACTATAACCGCCAACTGACCATATTCATGCAAGATACTAAAGGAAACCAGATTGTACTGATCCATTTCATGTTTCACTCAGCTAGATACTACTACATATTAGACACCTTCAAATTTAGAAATGTTTGAAAGTCTTATTACTCATATACACATGCATGTCTATCATTGCTATTCACACCAGCTTTCGCCAGAAAAAATTGTTTTTCTTCCCCATCCACTTCATCAAAGTCCAACAGAAAGTAGAAACCCTCAACCTGACGCCTGACCTCTGTATTACATTTAGACAGAGACTCCATTTGATATGACAGAAACTGTTTCCTCCACATTAGTCATTCGACTGCACAAACTCAGTAGCTTAGTAGGTTGCAGGAAATTGTTTCTATGTTCCATTTTAGAAAAGAGAAAGTTGAGTTTCCCCTCACCTTCATCGCATCCCAACCTCAATATAATTCACATGTACCTCTACTCCTTCAGAAAGGTCATGGTCTACTCCATACAAATGCAATGCGCTGACTTATTTCTCTAACCAGTTATGAAAAATGTGAAGAGAAAAGCTGATTTCTGATCGGAATGAACTATTTACGCCGAGAAGAGGAGGGGATCATCTAAATCAGGAACTCAAACTATTTTGTGTTACATGTTTATTTAACAAACATATTTTCCTTTATAATGAGCCACGTTTAACTTACAGATGCATATGTGAAACTGAAGCGGCAAAGAAAGGGTTTCACACGCGAATTAGCAACACTTCATTGTACTAGTCACCGTTTTCTTTTTAATGGTAAGCTAAGAATGGGCTCCACCCAACCAGCCTATCTCAAGCCACAAACCCAGTTCATCTAGCGCTAGGCCAAATTAGATAGCTTAGATCCTTAGACCAGGTCCCCCACTCTCACCTCACCCCAAACCAATCTGATCATGTCAGATTGTTGCAACTTGCATATTCCTCCTCGTTATTTGGGAAAGTGAAGCCACTAAGATACGAACCTTGGTGCTGCCTTCTTCATATATGTGAGGGTAATCAATAAAGGACAAGGCTCATCGTTTGCTAGTCATCTTATTCAGCTGAGTTTAGCACCCTTTCCCATATTCCTGATTCTAACAATAGAGATAGTACAGGAATTCATTACTCAACACAAACTGCCTCCACCAATATGTCAAAAATGATATTAATAGTTTTCTCTCTCCAAAATTCTATTCCCTCTCAAAGAAGATTACCTGACCCACAAGGAAACAAAACATAACAGTGAAACAATCATCAAGAACTGCACCCTAATAGCTGAGTTCACTCATACTATGACCTCATACAGAGACAGCTCCAGCAAGACTTTTACCATGGAATTGACAACATATATTCCCCAAAATAGTACCTAATCCACAAGCCCTCAGCTCTCATGCATGAAACCATTTATGATGACATAATAAAATGGCGAATTCTTTGTAGACAACCCATGTCTCCGTCCCTCAGCCACTTTCTGCCAACTTCACCATATAGCATAACCATCACAAAAGAGTAGAACTAAATGTAGCAAAATTTCACATGCTAAATGACAAAACCTAAACTATAAGGTGATTGATTCATGCAATTCACTAGCAAGGTAAGTGCTAAGTATCGAGTCGGACGACCAATAACATATATTTTGAATCATGGAATGTAGAATTTCGTTAATATAAAATATGCAAAATCTTTGTTGTCCTCTTGCTTCCTTCCACTCCCCTCAGTCCACTACTCTGTTGTCGAAGCTTATAAATTCGAAATCCCTTTTCTGAGAAATAATATATAGTTCCTAAAATCAAATCAAGTACGGAAATGACAATTGCAGAGCTTTTGAATCACATGGGCAATAAAATGGGAGCAATAAGACTAGGGCAATCAAATGGCAATGAAAACTTCAACCAACCGCAAGTTTAATATAATTCAAACAACGAATCAGCAATAGGGTTGATTAATTGAAGCATGCGAGCAATTAGGGATGAACACAAATTAAAAGAACTAGATCCATCGCAAAATGCCCAAATTGGAGTAATGAGATAGGGATCATTACTTTGATGATTCGACGGAGATAGTGAGGAAATACGGGATTGGGTTGCCGTGAAGTGGAGGGCAACCGCCCTTTTGATGATGTTGGGAGCATCTCCGATCTGAACGAATCGCTTTGTTCGTTGCTTCACCCCTCTCTCTCTCCTCTCTTTCCCTCTCTGATTTGAGTGTGTGTGTGTTTGGCGAGTGGTGTGGGAAATAGATCAGTTGTTGCAGTTGCAAAGGAGGTGAAAGAAGAAGAAGACTATCTGGGGTTGTTCATGGGTTTTCTCTCCCCTGCTGTCCACTCCATTGCTAGTTTCTACTAATTTCGCTATTTTGCTTTAGCTCCATAGAGATGGAGTATTGTGAATTTTTCGTATTTTCTTTTTATTTTTGTGAGAAACTAAAATTGTATAATATTATTATCTGGACTTGGAGAGGTTTATCCGCAGTCTACTCTTATGCTCCGTTTGATTCACCTGGATAAAACTGTTCTGAACTAAACTGAACTTAATTGATTTTTTGAATTTGACCGTTAACCATTTAAAATTTGTCCAAACATAGTCAATATTGGACTCATTTGAAAGTATTGCTTTGAGATCTTTCCGATGTCATAATTTTCATCATGAAATTATTTCGGAATGAAAAGTTATATATAAGTAATAAAGTTACACATGAACTGAACTGAACTGAATTTAAGTAAAATTAAGGTGAATCAAACAGAGCCTTAATATGTTTAGCTTAAATAATAAAATGTTGGGTGAGGGATGTCCACAAGTCATGGTAATATTCACTCATTGTCGTGTCTGTGTATTAATCTTTGACAAAATCAGAGGTCCCGTGTGTTTAGGGCAAATGTGTGAAATCAGAGTTCGGGGACCCGGGTAACCGTCTCGAGGTTTCAAAGGTCCTCTAAAGTGACGATAGACCCATCGGAGAAGTTTGGGCAAAAACGAAATCCGGGTCCTAGAAAGTCGAAAATCAAAGGCTATATCTTGATTCCCAGAATAAGAAGTTGGGCTATTTTTATAGCATGCTTCTTTTAAGTGAAAGTGGAATTCACCCTTTGTTTTGTCATTTCCATTCGCTCGGATCTTTTTTGTTTCATCGATTTTGTCCGGATCCTCCTTTTCTTTTGAAAAAAGGGAAGGAGAAATATCTTCTTTGGTGAATCCCTCTTCTTCCTGTTTAGTCTCCTTCGTTTCGGAAGTTATAATCCATGTTTTTGGGGCTTTCGAGAGACCCCGAAACGAATATGTATATTTTCGTACCACATCGCACTGAACACCCTTAGGGAACATAAGAGACCCCCGCTGTCCGTTATCAGGTCCCCTGATAGGCTTGTAGGGCGTTTTTATGGGGCACCAATGTAAGGGTCAGCCCACCAAAGGCATTGATATCAAAGTTCGGGGATCCAGATGACTCTCCTAGGACACCGAGAGTCCTCTAAAGTCATGATAGCCTCCCTGGAGAAGTTTGGACAAAAATGACACCCAGGCCCCCAGAAGCCGAAAACGAAGGCTATAATCCACGTTTTTGGGGCTTTCGAGAAGCCCCGTAACGAAGGTTGATATTTTTGCACCATATCACACAGAACACTCCTAGGGGACATAGAGGCCCTTGGGGTCTCTAATAGGCTTGGAAAGGCGTTTTACGGGACATTGATGTAAGAGTTGGAATACCAAAGACATGAGTGATATCAAAGTTTGGAGATCCGGATAACCCTCTCGGGGCACCGAGGTTCCTCTATGGTCATGATAGACCCCCTGGAGAAGTTTGGGAAAAAATGACACTCGGGCCCAGGGAAGCCGAAAACGAAGGCTATTAATCCACGTTTTTGGGATTTTTGGTACGCCCCGAAACGAAGGTGGATATTTTCGCACCACATCACACGGAACACCCCTAAGGGAGATGGGAGACACTCGGGGTTGCTTATCTGGTCTCTGATAGGCTTGGAAGGGCATTTTACGGGACACTTGTGTAATAGTCAAAACACTAAAGACATGGGTGATATTGAAGTTCGGGGATCCGAATGACCCTCCCGAAGTACCAAGGGTCCTCTAGGGTCATGATAGACCCCTCGGAGAAGTTTGGTCAAAAATGACATTTAAGCCCCGGGAAGCCGAAAATGAAGGCTATAGCCTATAATCTACGTTTTTCGAGTTTTCGGGAAGTCCTGGAACGAAGGTGGATATTTTCGCACCACAACGCACGAGATCATCCTAGGGGGCATGGGAGTAGGGGTGTAACCGAACCGAGTCGAGCCCGAGTCGGGGTTGGCTCGAAGCTCGGCTCGGTTTGTTTTGGCTCGACTCGGGCTCGACTCGAAACTCGCTGACCAGAAATAGTTAAGTCTTGGGCTCAACTCGATTCAGGCTCGTAGCTCGACTCAATCCGATTTGGCTCGGCTTGAATTCACACTCTCCATTACAAAATGTTATGCAAAATAGATCAATTTAAAATTTACATTTGAATTCGATTACAAATGATCATTTTACAAGTTATAAAATGAGAAAACCTTAATAAATATATGAATTTTTATAGATAATTAATTTTATTTAAATAGAGGGGAAAATCAATTGAACCGAGTCAATTCAAATCAAGCCGTAGTAGGCTCGGGCTCGTCTAAGAAATTATTCAAGCCGGCTCGGCTCGAGCTCGGTTTCACCCGAACTCGAGCCAAACTTTGACCGAGCCGAGCCCGAGGGCTCACTGAGTTCGACTCAGTTATATATCTACATGGGAGCCCCCCGAGATAGGTTATTGAGTCCTTGGTTGGAAGTGCCTCTTACTGGACATCGGAGGCTACTCCACGGTAGGTGCCGAGCATGGCTCCCACCACCTCGTGCCTCCAAACCTATTCCCCCCCAATCCTCTCTACTATCACAGTGAGGGCTCATAATTTTTCTCAATTTATTTGAAGTAATTTCTAACTCTCGTGAAACTTTTAACGTGGAACTTTTGGAAAATAGTTCTCCAAACTCTCAAAATGTCAATATGAAAATTATGAAACAGAAATGTCTATTACGGTTAAAACCACAAAACATTATAAAAAATTTTAGTGGGTAGTTATTTGAGAAGGTTTGTGGATAAAGGAAGACAAGCTACGCGACATAAAATGTCTACCATCATAAAAGTTATGCACTTGCAGTAGGGAAGAAAAGAAATACTAATTCTTTAAATTAAACGGTAAGGAAAGGAATCACAAAATAGTGATTTCATTCCATAAATGAACCAATCCATTGAACAACTATAAGAAGTTAAAAATTGGGTCAAAAAAGAAAGCACTTATTTTAATGGTGCATGCTTGTTAAAATCAGCCCACTGGGACACTTGGGCGACAATCATCAATATTCAAGTCCAAACCCATCCTGCCTTTAGTTATCTTTGTCCAAATGAAGTATGAACAGTCTCACAGTCAGCAATAAAAGACCATCTTACCCCTCTCATCCTGAAAAGTTCATTACTGTCCCGTAATTGTACAATCCGGAAAAACCGTACACTCCCCCGTACCATCATGCATTCATGTGCAGATTTATGCATCAAATTCAAACATTTTATTTCATTTTATTTCATTTCATTTCATTTCATAACATCAAATTCAAACATTATTAATTAATGAATTAAAAACTGCTACTGTTAGTGGCTTAATGCAATGCAATGAATTTAAAACTGCAGTTTTCAGTCAATTCAAACAACTAAAAATATATTTTGGCCATGAGAATTCAATTCGAATTTTATATAATTTTGAATTTTAAACTCTAAAATAAAGATTGAAATTCATATTCCTACAAAAAAATTCTCACCTTCCAACATTTTTTCTCCACATTCCCGAATTTCCATTCCAGTCCAAACCACTAATCCAACTCCTTTTTCCTAAATTTCTCTCATTTTCATCTTCTACTCCTACCATTACCATCTCTCTCTCCTCTCTCAAGCTCAACTCTTTCGACTTTCTGTACACGTCAAAAAATTACATTTAATCATTTTCAACTACTGCCATTTAAAAAAAAATAAAACATGAATTTTTTTTCTTAGACCAAATTTCTCTGGTTTCTTTATAGTCAATCAATGGATTTGGCCATAGCAAAGCGGTTCATAACAGCATTTCTGGCACTTTCACCATCAAAAAAGATCCCGTTTCTTTCAGCTTCAACCATATAACTCCTCACCTCTTTCCTTATCATCTCTTGCATCACTGCCATCATCTCTGGCCCAAACCCAAACGACCCCGTTTCCTTTTCCTTTCTCTCTCCTCCTCCTCCTCCTCTAAACTCGCTCTGAGTCGACTCACCTTTCTCAATCGTCGCCACATCATTCTCATTCGTCCCTGGCAACGACAGAGTCAACGCAGTCAACGGATCCTCTTCATCGTCATCATTTTCTCTCTCCTCCTTAACCACCTTCATCGCCACCGGCCGACACACCGTCGTCGCCACACCACCAGAATCGCTGACGTCAGATTCCGGCGGACTTAACGGCGGTGAAAACTCCGATAGTTTCTCTGGCCGATAATCGCCGGAGGAGAGAGAATCACCGGCGATCGCCGAGAACTTCCTCTTGAGAGTCGAATTCCAGTGATTCTTAATCGCGTTATCAGTTCGGCCATTCAAAAGCCTAGAGATTGTGGCCCACTTGTTACCGAACTTAGCGTGGGCCCGGATGATGAGGTCATCTTCATCAGGAGAAAACGGACGATGTTGAACTTCTGGTGATAACTGATTACACCAACGTAAACGACACGATTTACCCGATCTACCTGGAATTGATTTACTAATCTCAGACCAGTTTCTCGCACCATGTTTCTGAACTAATTTTGTTAGCGATTCATCTTCTTCTGGGCTCCATGGACCTTTAATTCGATCAATTGATGAGATATTTTGGTTTTGGTTTTCCATTATTGTTTGTTACAACAAACCCTAACCCTAGAAAAAGATGAAGATGAGAGGTGGTTTAGGAGAGAGAAAGAGAAGGAGAGAGAACCAAGGCTGGGGGAGCCTCCTGAGATGGGGTTCGGCTCTGAGAGGCGGAGAGAGAGAGATGGTATATAAAGGAGAGAGATAGGAGGTAAAATAGGAAAGAGGAAGGTGAAGGGTTATAGCCGGTAAACGGTTAAGAGGGAGACAGCTAATAAATTGGACACGTGTCTCCGCGTAACTGATCGAGGGGTTATGTATGTTATTATTATTATGTTGTTACTGGAGTGAACTGAATCTTTGTTTAATTTAAAAATTGAAAATTTAGGGGAGCAATTTAAAATTTAAAAATTGAAAATTGAAAATTTTGTGTATTAGGACTGTTGGAGTAGTTACCGATTTTGTCTCTAACCGTTATGTTTTTTTTTCTTCTTATTTTTTAAACAACATGGTGGTGGATGGCGATCAAGCTTAGGGTTAAGAAAATAGATATTTGACTCCATATATATGAAAGTGGATCGAATAATCAAATTTTTCGGTCCATCAAAATTCAATCTAAAGTGGGTCAACTTAAAACGAAGTAATTCGACCATTTATACACAATTTATTTAAATTAATAATTATATTGCAATATTGTATGATTAAGGTCTAAACTTATAATATGAGTTTACAAAATTAATATTGATACGTTCATACACAATAAAAGCCGCTCGAATCAAGAGTGATTTGTCTACTTTTCTAACGGTTAGTTTTTTTTTTTTTTGAAAATTTATGAATTTGAATTGAATATCGGGCACTTGCATTTTGAAGATCTCAATTCGTATCCGTTTAGATTTATATTCCATAAATATTGATCTTCAAATCAAGTGTTCATATTTCGAATAAAAGTCGATCAGGCCCGAATCATTATGTTCACCTAATACACCTCTCGGTACATTATGTTTGTAGAGAGTATATCAAACTAACTAATCAAATAAAATCTCGTCAATGTAGCACCATCAACGATAAGTATAATTTCTTAAAATTGTACGGAGTAAGTTACTAAACACATAAAATTTGAAAAACCTTGTAGAGTATTATCATACCACTAGATGCTTGGGAGCAACCTTGTATTATTACATAATTGGTTCGCATAAAATTATGAATTTGAATCAAATGTCGGGCAATCGCATCTTGAAAATCTCAATTTGTACTGTTTAGATTTTTATTTCAAAATTATTGATCTTCGAATATGTACTTCTAAATTTTAAATAAATTTCGATCGGCCTAGGAGCAATACATTATATTTGTAGTGCAACTAGCTGAACAAATAAAGTCAATCAATATAAATTTTAAAAATCGTACCGAGTAAGTTACTAGACATATAAAAATTAGAAAACCCTACATTAGTGAACAAAAAAAAAAAAAAAAAAAAACTTGACATTATTACACCACTTGGGAGTTGGGAGTTAGCTTGGGCACCACCCTTAAGGCCTTAATGGTAAATAATCGGATTAAGGTTTGGCGAGATAATCATAAGAGTGAACTAATCTCGGGGGTACAGTTATCGTTATGGAAGTTGAGAGAGAGAAACGAGAAAATGAGAAGTTTGGTGGGTTTGATATTTGTAGATAAGATTTGACTGAGAGACAGGCTGGAAGGCACTTAGAGGGAGTGAAGTGTCATTTCGAAATGGGGAAAAACGGAAAGACGGAAGTTATTTATTATAAATTATAAATACATAAAGATGAAGGATGAGGTGGACAAGACGACAAAAGTAGGGTTTTGGTTGCGTGAGGAAGGGAAACGGAAAGACGGGATTTGCCGAGTTGTCAGTCCAGGCTGTATACCTGCTAAAAAGGATGGCACACTCTAACGGCTTATTGCTCCACTGACACCAGTCGGTCACCGCCCCTCCTATTCCTTTTTTTTTCTTTCAAACTTTTCTTTTGCCTCCCTCCCTACCTGGTCTCCTCTCTCCCTCACTTAGTACTCCTATTTGCTGTAATATTGAAAGTTTGTATGTAGAGATTAATTTTTTTTGTTAAGGGTTGCATAGATATTTGATAATGTTGCAATATTCATTCTATTGGTTGTGGTCTTCGGTATAGGGAGGGATGTCAATGAAATTGATATAAAATGGGTGGTTCCATACTCATATAGTCGTATATTCGTATCCATAAATATACGGAGTAAATGAATATCAATAGAATATCAAATACACGCACCTCAAATAAGAAACGGATTCGAATGGTATGTCATATTTCAGAAAGAGTTGTTTGAATTCATTTTTTTCTTTTTGGGTTTAATCATAGGTTTACTTAAGCTCTTGGGCCAAGACTAATCTTGTTCACACTGAGTCGGCCCATAAATAAGTAAAATGCTCCCGTAAATACTTTATCCATTCACACACATCATTTGGTTTGGTGATTTGCAAATGGGAGTATTAAATGTTTCGAGCTATGTTATTCATGGTCATCCCCAAGTTACATTCCATTTAGTCCCATCCAAAAACTATGTTTGAGTCTCCAAATCTTGTTTATTTTGTATTTTATTACATTATGCATTTTTTTGTCTCATATTATGATTTGCAAATTTCGTTATATTTTGTTTCGTTCTGGTTCGTTGATTAAACAAAGGCTACTAGTCTATCCACAAAATATTGTTTTTCCCCTCACTTAAACTCGTCTGTGTCATTTAGACCTTGATTTTTTGATCCATTTTATGCGAAACAAAATCGGATCAAAACACCGATCGGAAAATTTGATGAATTTGAAAACAAAGCAAAACTGGATTTTCAATGAAACAAATTAAAACAGATAAAATGGAACTGCCAATTAGAAAAACTTGCAAGACATAACAAACTGCGACATGAGAACGGCAAAAATAACAAAATGAAACCATCACTAGTATTATATAATTGAATAGGTAGAAGTTGTACATTGTTATCAATCAATTACACAAACAGTAGCACATTTAAGTATAAAACATACAAAGGTGGTCGGAGTTTAGAATTTTGCTCTTATATATATATATATATCTTATTAAACATGAAAGGATAATATAAACGTACATAAAGGAATAATAGCTAGATAAACTTACAAAATCGCATCTAAAAGAGACTTAAAAAATACATTACAACATCAACACGAAAGAACAAAAAAACAAGAATATTAATATTAATATGGTATTGGCAAGATGGAATGCCTCCAAACAAAAAAAATAAAATGGTAGTTGAGTAAATTATTATTAGTAGACAATTGCAGTTGTTGGTTGGTTAGGCTTTAGGTTTTTGTAATTGGTTATATAGATATGGACGAGGAAAGGAAACCCCAACAGGGACTTTCCTTGATCT
The DNA here is from genome assembly GCA_038025085.1 of Tetragonia tetragonoides. Classification (NCBI taxonomy): domain Eukaryota; kingdom Viridiplantae; phylum Streptophyta; class Magnoliopsida; order Caryophyllales; family Aizoaceae; genus Tetragonia; species Tetragonia tetragonoides. Next base: position 6,594,418 of record CM076151.1, on the reverse strand, counting down.
TTCGCTTTCAATGGTTTACTTTTACGTCTGAGATTGAAATTGAATAACAGAGTTTTTTATTTTTCATTTTTTATAAATAATTGCTTTTTTGTTTAATCACAGGTTCACCTAAATTTTTTGGGCCAATACTAATCTTATTCATTCCGGATAAGTTCACGAAGGGGGTAAAGTGCAGAGTGCTTTCACTAGATAGTTTCTTCATTCACAAGATTCAAATTCTCGACCTTACTTGACGTTAAGAAATGAGAATGTCGAATCAAATACACAACCACTTATTGGTATGTATAAATAATTGTTGTGAAACGGTTGGAGAGCTTTTCTTAAAGAAGATAAGCATCCCTCGATTGGTACTTTGTCTTTGTCTACGAGTTGCACTGCAATGGAATGTATTAATAAGCACCCAACAAGAGGTGCTTTTTTAATGCACAAGGGGCAAAGGTCTATTAATATAATAGTATCGTACCAGAAGTTAGATCCAATTTGAAGTACAACTTTTATAGTAGTGGGAGATTTGTTCCCATCATAATTCATAATTGAGTAGAGTAATAACAAAAGATCGATGTAAACATATAATTTTAGTGATCCGACTGGCATGCATTATGAATTTTGAAAAAGTTTGTATCAAGTGTGTCTATCAACATGTTTTTTGTTCTAAGGAAGATTTCATACTCACTAATCACTATAGCCTGGAACCTCGAACTCATGTTATGACTTAATTATGAGAATGGGAAGAAAAAAAACTTGATAGATTGAGGTAGTTCACACGCACTAACACACACATACATAATTACTATTGTAGGGAAATTGGATCTAACTAACTGTACTATTGATAGCCTAAGGCTTCAAACTAATTTATAGTTTAACCATGTGAGTGAGTTGATTTTTTCACCTGATATTAAAACAATCAGCTAAGGATTAAGATAGATGTCCTGAGTTCGAATCGTCATGAGAAGCTTAACCCTTTAAACTTTTGGTTTGTGCTAGTAGCGTTCATATACGTTCTATAATTTGAATACAAATATTCTGAAAATAGACGATTCAAAGGTGAAGTAATAGTGTTTTGAACTAATACACCTACATGACTAGTCAAAGCTCAAACCACTACGAAAAGTTGTTGTCGAACGGGGCATAGTATTATTGTAGCAAATTGAATCTTCTAAAAATTAAAGTTGCATTTATTGTGGTGGTATATGCTACCACTCGATCTGTTTGGTAGTATCCAATTCAATTTTGTTATACGTGATAGAGTAACAAATTGTACCTAGTTTTGGTTCTACGTGATGGCAAATCTGTTTGGTGCTTTATTATCATTAGCTTGCATACTACTTCTATATGTGTACGTATATGCAAATCATGTATTATTGTGACATCTTATGTGAAATTCGTTGGATGCACCTTTATCCAAAGTGGGTATATAGTTGAAGGCTGTAGATATTTTAGGATGACGGTCAAAATGATCATGCCAGATTGCCGGCTGAGCTGTTACCTAACCAGCAGGTAGTTAAACCCTTTATTTTGCATTAACCATAGGAAGCAAATACCGTTGAATTGAAATTCATGCATTTATGCATATGTAAAATGGAAGTTATGTAAGAAGTTAAGAAGCAAACGCCAAGTTTGTTTTGGGAAAACAACGGCAAGTAAGGTCTTTTATTTGGTCAATCCAAATGAAAATTAAAGGGTTAACATGATGTCATTTGGGCACATTTTCTTTCATGTATGTGTCCTTGGCACTTGCGCGCGCTACCACCACCTATCACGTGCGACATATCACCACCTCACGTGTTATTGTTTTGTTTACTTTTCTTTTAGTCTCTTTATGAATTACTCCTCAATATATATGAGAAGGATATGCTCCATCACATTGGAATTAGAAAGGTAATAGAGTATATAGTAATAAATAGTACTCCGTATTCATTATGTTTAACCACTTAGGAAGGATGGTAGATTGAATGCTCTAACAACATGGTGACACTACATTGTAACATGTGATTTGCCAAATTTTGCAAATAAAAAAGAACGACAAATTTAGTGTTAAATAAGATAGTTGGAAGATGCGTAAAATTATCTATTTTTTTCTTAATGTTGAGCAATGTCTAGTAAAACATCTACTTAAAGCTCAATTCGACTATCCTGAAAATTCCTAATACCATAATGAATTGTTAAAATACGTACCCAATGCAAGGTCGTATGTTGGAAGATGCTCTTTAATCACGCAACTTGAAACAAACCAAAAAAATAAAAGTGTAAAATGACACAAACTCGAACCTGACAGGTAGCCAAGCTCGAAGTTTTACAATTGAGAAACACAAGATCTAAATTATTATTTAAATTTGCCTAGATCTTGAAGTGATATACTCCATAAACAAAAAAATGAAGGCATACTTTGCAGTTTGCAGAGAGAATAACAATGTATTACACATACCGATTAGTGGATAATCTACTGGTATGTATGTGAAAGCTAAATACTGAAACTAAAAATGTTTTATCCTAGATACTGCACATGTTTTGGCTGCCTTTCTCAAAAAGGGGAAAAAAACCAGAAAGAAAAAGATTCTTACAATGGCAGTTTAGTTGGCCAGAATCCAATGACTTTGGAGAGAGAGAGAGAGAGAAAGAGATCGAGGAGAGAGAGGGAAAGACAGACAGACATGACTTATGAGTATAATGGAGTATTATTATTAAATTAGAGAGGGTAACATGTGTTCCACATTATGTATTGTTAAGCAGCAGAAATTAAAGGAAAGGCTGCCAATCAGAGGGATTTGCTTAAAGCAGTATGAAAGTATGACATCATGATGGGAATATTAATTGATAAGTAAAATGTCATGGAACCATGTGTATTGTGGAACCACAAATCAAGAGATCACTCATATCCCGATCTCTTCATTTTTAATACTACTTGGCTATTATGAGAAAATCTAGAGAAATGGGTTGACGAGAATAGTGGAGTTTAAAATAAGATCCTGCCACTGATTTTTACTGATTGAGTAAGGTTTTGTTATTGATTTCCACTGATTCAATAATGTCCTGCCACTGATTTCCATTGATTCAATAAGGTCCTTCAACTGATTCTCACTGATTTAATAAGGTCCTTCCACTGATTCTGTGAGTAGGAATGTGGGTCCTTCCACTGATTTTCACTGATTGAGTAAGGTCCTACCACTGATTATCAATGATTTAATAATGTCAAGTCACTGATTTTCACTGATTGAGTAAGGTCTTATCACTTATTTTCATTGATTAAGTAAGGTCTAATAAGTGAAAAAGAACACACCTCAAATATGTGTTAGTTGTAAAAATTTTGATCCATATGATATGATCCTCATCTCTGAACTTGTTCACATGTCATGATTTATTCATGATCTTCCTTGGAGAGTGAGAGTTCCAATGAAATGAAAGGATATGGATTTTTCATTTTGATTTGTTAGTGTTGGTTGGATATATAGTGTATATTGTTTTGGATCCTTTTAAAATTTGGAATATTTAGGCAAAAGAAATAACTGGATTGCAGACTTCAAAGTGATATCGTCTGACGTATATATTGGAGTAACAAAGAGAGTACTATTCAAAAAAAGTACACATCGTTAATTTATTTATTTGTGCATTTTATAGTCGACCTCTAATTACAAGAGTCGATGAAAAGATAATCTTCATGTTGGTTGTCTTATTTGCATTGTTTGCCTTGTATTTTACACGCATCATGGTCTTATACCAGTAGAGTGACAATGAAGGCCCGAGCTCATTGATATAAGGCCACTAACATGCACTTATTAGCTAGTTAGGTATTCTTTGAACATTTTGTACATTTTTTTTCTTGCTCGTCCTGAACATTTTGTACTTAATGTGATATGACAATTAGTGGAGGCTTCAACAGAGTGGTTCTGTAATCTATATACTGATGTAGTCATGTAGAAATTCAAATTCAACACCTAATTATTGATGACTAAAACTCAACATATATACTCTACTTACTACAATCTGCAATAATAAGTATTTATTGTCCTAAACTTTTGAAGATCATGGACAACTTCAGATTTCTTTCAACAGTTTGCAACGGTTGTGCGTCGTCTGATTTGCTTGAGCCTCCATCTTCTAAATTTCTTCCCCATGACTGTGATGAAGAACACGTAGGCAAAAGTAAGGAGTGCCACACTATTTATGACTAAGAAGACTAGAGCATTGTGGATTGTGGCATGCAATATGACCAAGTAAGACAACAACAACAATACTAGTGATGCAGGAAGCAATGTTTGGAGAAAGCCAGGGATGTGATGGAGGAAGATGAGCGAAACGGCACAGTAGAACGCTGCCGTGTTGAATGACATGAAGAGATAATATGTTGTTGGTGGACAATGATCTATTGACTGTGTGGGGGAAAAACCATGTTGAAGTGTGTGGAAGAAGCAACTATCATCGAATTTCATGTCGGGTTTTAGTATTGTACTTGGAGGAGAAAGTGCTTCTTTGAAGGCTGCAGTAGCAAGTATAGCAGCTAGAATAGGAACCACACCCTTGCCTATGGCTATGGTGGGGAAAGTTTTGGAATGACCCTCGTCGTCTAATCTCAGAAGAGGAGAAGGAGGGGGATCTTTTCCTGCTTGTTCCAAAGATGGAGGTTGTTGTTGTGTGCCTTTGTCATGCATAATTTCCATGCTATGATATTGATTTTCTATGGTGATCACGCTAATAGTTTTGTTCTCTTGCTCTTGATCTTGAATTTCATCCATGATGTGGTCCATTTTCATCATGCTATGCTCCCTTAGCAAGTTTAGAACCTGCAGAATACAGTACATGCCAAACAGCCAAAGTAGTTAAACATTTTGCATCATTCTTTATCTTTGCTTAGTTTGCTTGCAGTGGAAAAAGAAAACAGTTTCTGAAACTATGTAGTTCAAAGTTTAAACCTATGTTTTAATTGATGGACCTTTGTGTGTGTGTGTGCGTGCGCGCAAACCTGGAAAATAAACGGAACGAAAGTACATTTTTTCAATAGAATTTGTTATGACTTACCTGAAGCTGTTTCATGGACTCTGCCAGTTGCAGGATGTTATTCCCATAACCATCCACAGCATTTAGAAGGTCCCAATTATCTTCAGTGCTTAGCTTCTCAATCAAAACCCGAAAAGCTTCAAATTGGCTGTTAGTAACTGCCAAATGAAGCGCAGTCTCTCTGTTGGCTGTGACTTCCCTAGCAGATTGTGGACATTTACTGAGTAGTTCAATCATTACATCAACCCTCCCCTTTATGGTTGCATAATGAAGTGGTGTTCGACCCCCGTTGTCTTTGATGAGGCAGAGATCAGGGCTGACTTTCAAAATCTCCCTCACAATATCGACATTTCCAATGGCTGAAGCTATATGAAGAGGGGTGAACCCATCCTTGTTATGATCCCAGGCAAAGCCAGGCATTTGCTGCATAATTACTCTCACAAAATTGATTCTTCCTGCAAGTGTAGCTATATGTAAAGGGCTATCAGCATAGGGTAACAGAGCAACTTTGTGCAGGGCCAGAGGATCTTCCTCCAATAATGCATGCAATTCATTAGTATCTCCTTGTTGTGCTGCTTGAAACATTCTTGATTCCATAGTTGTAATAGCTATACTTGGCTTTTAGATACTTCACCTACAAAAGACAACAGATGCTCAACTTAAAGATGCTTCACTGTAAGTTGATCATCCTAGCTTTTTATTTGTCATGAACTAGATCTATACCAAATTGTTAAAAACCAAAACACCCAAATATGAACCTCTCTGATATAATGCAGAAGAATCTAGGCAAGGATATGCCTAACACGAAAAGGTGAACATGTGAGTCCCGTTTTTAGAAGAAACAAAACATAATGAAGGATACAAAATTAGTTACTCCAATGAGTTAATCTGTCAAAATCTTGCCAATTCGTGTGGTTTTGATAGGTACCTGGTTGATCGAAAACTAGTTCAAAGTAGAATCGATGAGATATGTGCAAAAATAGCTAGTTTGCAAGCCCAAAACTCTTCAGCTATGGAAAGCATATATCTAATCTTGCTATTTAAAGATGTGCATTGACTAAACTTTAGTTTTTCTGATCACCTACTACGTACTAAACTCTAGTTGAGAAAGAAGTTGCATGTGAATAGAGGTTAACCAAATTTACCTCATTTTCAACTTTGGGATGGACAAAATATGCTGCTCAAGTGCACATGACTTAATGAATCATAGTGGCTGAAACATTGAGTCATGTCCAAGTAGAACAATGATCCAAAAAAGTTGCTAAACCTGTAGGTTGGATTCTCTCACTGGAGGAAGTGAAGATCAAGCATGTTTTTAGAGAATGTAGTTCGGTAGCAGACGCCAAGGAAGAAGCTGGAGGCACCTTAGCTTTATGTTTAGCTCAGTTAGCACTAGTGATCATATCAAACCAAACTGTATGAATGCCTGGAAGGCTGATCTTTAAAGAGTTACTGCTACTCCCAAGACTATGTACTGAAAAATTTTCAGTGTTATTAACCTCGATCTTTTGGTACCCAAAGATCATAATATAACATTACAAGTTAACTACTAGTCTACTAATAATAGCTTAGTTAGAAGTCACAGGATCTCTGATCTAAAATAGCAGCTCCTTCCATTTCGATTGCAGCAGCCATAGCCAGGAGGTTATAAGACAAACAAAACCAGCTCTTAATACATAGGCCTTTCCCTTGTACACTAGATTAGATAATGTTAGTACATTAGACTCCTACAGAGTAGTACATAGAAAGCTTTGTTAACTTTTATAATATGGGCCTTAACAAGTGAGCACACACACAACATAAGTGAGGTTCCAACCCAAAACCAATTGGCAATGGGTGGAGTAACCCACTTCCTTATATGTATGCTCAAGACCCTTTAATCTTTCCATGTGGGATATTAACCCACTTCAACATTTTCACAACATCAATTGCTAAAAGTGAAATAACTCACGTGCTGAGCTCGGGGTAGGTAGTGCAGTGGCGCACCCTCACTTATTCCCATCAATGATCTGGGTTCAAGTCTCATTTACAGCAAATTTGGAGGTTATTTTGCCATTCCAAAAAAAACAAAAATAAGAGTAAAGAGAGATGGTAGTGGTGATGCTTAGATTTTAAGGGGTGGAGTCGTGAAGGGTAATAGTTACCCCCATTTGGGGTAATAGTTACCACCCTTCCCCTAGGTTAACAATTCTCCCCTCATTTTTCTCCCTATCCCGCCAAGTCGCACCACCCAACACCACCTCTATCTTTATCCATTACTCCAAATCCAAGTATGCCTATTAAACCTTGCCCTTAATCCATTACCCCATATCCAAGCATGCCTTTAATATAGATCATGTGGGACAAATAAGGCGCATATGCTATACTTCAACATGGAGTCATCAACCATAAACATTTAACACATAGCGAGAAAAGAGATATGACTTACCTAGCTAGCTAATACAGCTTGTCAACGAAGATGCTACACAGCACACAGGGGATGCAATATCAGTAGTCTGGTGTTGGTGAGGTTTTGTGATGACTGATGACCGATCTTTGAAACCCTAATAAAAATTAGACATGTAATTTGGTTTAGTTTGCTTTTGAAGAGGCTAGTTTTGTTTACAATGTCTTCCAATTTATGCGGGGATTCGTTGGAAAAAAACAACCCCTTATATTTGGAAGATATTCCATTTCATCTATGTTTAAGTCTATTGTTTTGAAGCATCACGTGAAATTAGATGTTCTATTTTTCTCTCTTTGGATTTGATTTGATTTGATTAATTAAATGGACAGACATGCTCACAAATATGGTTATTAGGAATTTGGCAATCATATTACTTAAATGGGACAGCTAAATCATGTTAATGGATATTTAGCTATTCTTCACTTTGAGTTCCTTTTTCTTCCTCATGTGCTGAAAAAAGGTGACATTTGATTATAGACTATTTTCTCTTTCAGGGGGATCAAATGGTGACATTTATGTAACATACGTAGACTAATTTAGGAGATTTTGTAGATTTTATCCTGTTTCTTTCCCTATACTGCCGATCATTGTCGATTTCAAGCGTCCTGCTATCTTGGATCTTGGTGACTGGGTTCCCTTAGTGTTGCTTAGTAAAGGGGAGATTTATGGTGGACTATGTTGTATTGCTTGTCTGATGAGAAGGCGTGAATAAGTGATCAATATATATATATATATATATATATATATATATATATATATATATAGGATATCAAACACGCACTTAATATATTTAGAGACTCAATCTGAACAAATAGCTTAAAATTTCATTGTCAAAATGGATTGTTTGAAGTATGACGACCGATGCGATTATTAGGTATTAAAATTGAATGGTGGGAAAATGAAATATATTATTTAAAGTTTCCCCAATGCTAACTAGCATCCTAATCGTGCTTCCTTATCTCTTTGATCAAATTTTTTCGACTCCTCTCTTAGCGATAAGGTGACCCTTTTAGAAACCCTATATGACTTTCTTTACTTTGGTATTCCACTACTAGTTATCACAACTCTTACAAGTCCACAACCATTAAGCGATGATTGACTTCCACCATCATTGGGTGGGCGGATGCCATCAACTATCACGTTTTGGTGGTAGCCACAACCCACAGGTCTGAGGCCACTAGGCATTATCGGATATGGTTGTATGGTGTTATACATGACAATAAGAGAAAGAGAGCAAATAGTTGAAAGACGAATAAGTCGGAAAACATTCAAAACATCTTTAATTTGTGAATTTTTTTTGCTAAAAAACATTTTGAAGTTTTGCAAGTGTAATCTAAATTTCGCAAATATAACTTATTTTGGAAATTTTTGTTAGAAGATTTTGCTAATTGAACACCTCTTTTCTTATATCACAAGAGTCGAACCGTGACATTAAATTGAAACTAAATTGCATTGATTTTTTTGGTTATCATCATAAATTTATTTTAAAATAAAAATTATTTGAGTGATTTACACATGAATGGATAGGAAAAGAAGAGCTTTATTGTAATCCTTTTGCATTTTACCGTTTTAAGTTTTAACATGCAATTGAGTTTGGCATCCTCTTTAGTCCGAACTCCTAAGACTCCTAGTGTGGAGGTGACAAAATCTAGGGTTTACAAATTCGTAACTACACTATCACTCTCCTTTCAATCAAACACATCTTCAATTCAATCTCAAAAATTCCTCAAATAATCCCAAATTAATCAAAACCCCCTAATTTCCTACAATGTCGAATGGTCATCAAGCGAACGCACCCATAAGAGGAGAAATGCAGATAGTTCCAGTATCCGAAAAATCATCAACATTGGCTTCATTGCCGCCAAAACATCCAGGTGATGGTTCTTCATCGAACGCGATTGTGCCATATTCACGCCCTCTTTTACAAGAAGAAGAAGAGGATTTGGAAATTAAGCTTCGTCGAATTATCGACAATGTTCCTGTTCGTGTTAGTAACACTTCCGGTAGTTCCGCTGGTTCTGGCTCCGGTGACTTCCATCAGGTTTTCATCTTGTTATTGTTTTCTCTCTCCTCTCTAAAACCCTAATTATCGCGTTTATGTTGATAATGTTTTGGGTCACTGTAATTTTAGTTGAATGTATGTTTAGTTTGTCAATGTGCGGATTTTAGGATTTTGGACTTGTTTCATGGTTTTTCAGAACATTAGATTGATGAACTTGGTCTTGGTTTGGGGCTGTTGGTCCTCATTGGGAATCAATATGGTTGTGGTGGTGGTTTTAATTTTGTTTTGTTACTGTAATTTCAATTGATAACGGGTTTAGTTTGTCAATGTGTTGTTTTTGAAGTTGAGGTCTTTTGTTATGGTTTCAAGAACCCTAAATTCAAGAATTTGATGTTGTGTTGGTTGTTACTCAATGGAAATTCAATCAGTTGGCTGTGATGGTGGTTTTTTTTTATTTGAGCTAAAAATGCATTGGGGGAGCTCGATGTTGTGAGGGTGCTCTTTTTTGTTTAGGGAATGGCATTTCTTGAAATGCAGTTGTATTTGTGAAAATGGGAATCTGAACTGAAGAGTGAAAAGTTAGTTTCGCTTTTGGCTAATATTGGAGATTACTGATGTTCGCTCCTGTGGGTAATGAAAGTAATTTTTGAAGATATGGAATGTAGGAGAAGTTTGGCCTTTAAAAGATACAAAAATGATCACTGGTGTGGCTCTGATTGTTAAAGGATGTTTCTCGGATACTATGCGTTCACAAGTTTTCATCTGAGTAGTCGGACAAAGCCTGGACACCCATGTTATGTAGAGAAAAAAGGAAGACAAGTTGCTATCTGATTGCAAATTTAGCATATGGCCTAAGCAAAACATAGGAATTAGGAAAGGGTGCATTCTTCATTCCAGGTTATTGAATGTTCTCAATGGAAAATAGTCAAAACAAAAGAGGGTTTGCAAGGTAGAGATTTTCTAATGTTTGGATTTTATGTTGGTCAATGAGAAGGGGCCTTTTTGCAGGGACCAGAATCGTAGGAAAAAGAAGATGCATGAATATTTCTTTATCAAAACTAGGAGTTGTGCCAGGCCTTGATTTTATTTTGATTGTTTAACATAAGCCTGGATGCGAGCCATCAAAAAACCTAGAGTTATGCTCCACCCAAAGATTGCAAAGACAAGCGCATCTCCACAGAAAATTATACCCCTTACTCCTCTCTAACCCAATGTACGTAAAATGCAGATGACGAACGCTCACCCAACAAACGACCCCACAAATCACGAGCAAAATCACAATGTAAGGCCAAGTGCACACCTGTCTCACTACCGTTATGACACAGCACACTTAAGTGTCAACCTTCTGCAATCTAAAATTTGCATAACCTTCACTTGAACACATCTTGCATACCTAGAAGGAAGCTGCTACAAACGCTCTTTTCTTTTAGTACAGTACATGTAAGAATTTACTAGCAGTGGGGCAGTACTCAGTAGCATGCTGTGGTAGTGCCTACTATTTTAATTTACGACCCGTTTCTGCCCCCATCCTTCTTTCCTGCTTTCTGGGAGGTTATGAATGGAGAATCTTCAGGTAATTACCACTACCATGGCTACATATCCAGACTGCCCTATAGTTGAGTGCTAAGTAGCAATGCTAGATGCCTGACTGAGAACAGCTATTTGTGGTTCAATGATAAGATGCATATTGATTTAAACATTAAGGGGGGGGGGGATGAAGTTGTGGTGTTGCAAGTGGATGGGGGTGGATAGGTGAGGATGTGGGGAGATATTAACATTCTTGTGGTTTACTTGGTCTTTAATTACAACACAGGCTTAAGGGGTTTCTGGTGAACTTTCTCAATCATTGGTCAATCCTCTTTGGTGGTCCTCATTTTTATCTTTTGTCCAGTGGAAATGTTGAATCCTACTTTTATGTGCGTTATGCTTGGTGTGCCTGTATATTTGTGTTCTTTTCTTTTTCAGTTTGATGCCAAAATGGATTTTTGCCTAGTTGCATCTGTCCGGTTGCATCTTTCTCTTCTATTATGGAGGGTGTGGGTTCAGAACTGTCATGCTGACTGTTGCTGGTATCGCTTATTAATGAATTTGAATTAAAGGAAATAAAGATGGGGTATCATACCAGTGGAAGAAAGTATATTGTGTTTGTTACAGAGTGCGCTTGGATCTTCTGATGAATGATTCCCGTGTTGCTCCTCGCTAGCTCAAGTTCTGTAATGCCCCATTCTACCAACAATCAGGTTGTTGACATTGCTGGGATGAGTAGACAATAGTGTGTAACTAGGGTGGGAGTATTCTTCTTCAGATCCTAAAAGGTCCTCATCTCGTGAAGCAACTAGAGCCCAGCGCTAGGTTGACTCAGTCAGATCTACTATAGCCATCTACTTTTGGAGTAGCTAAAGTTGAATGACGGCAGAGCTTTTGGAGTCAATGGGCTCTTTAACCTCCAGGTTGATTATGGGTTTTCTGATCTTCTTTTCAGTGACTGGCTTCTCAGCTTCGATTGATTTGATTCATCTGTAGCATAGCATGTTTGAGGGTTTCCACCTTCCACATATGAATCCATTCGTCATTGTCTCATGTTTGCTGCTATCCAGAAGCATTATATTCATGGTCTATTGTATGCTTCATTGCTGGCTTAAATCTACAAGGGACACTTGTGGATTCCATTAAGATTTGGGGAGCAATTAGTTATGCTATATCTGTTTAGTTACAGGCTGGTTTAACTGTAATTATTATTCTTTGGGTGGTATGTGGATGATTGAAGGTTTCGTGGGGTTGGTGAATTGGTGTTTACATCCGGGTCTTTTACCATGCCCATTTATAGGGCGTTTGTCCGTATTCGGCATGTCCTCAACATCATGCGACTGCTTCCATATTCTTGAGGTTCCATCATCCACCTTTGGCCCGTAATGGTTGTATTTTGTTGTTGTATATTAAGCCCTTAAGATGGATATCTTGTATTGTAGTGCTGGATTCATTTTTCAGAATTTAGATGCAGCCTCTGCTCCTCCGTGATGGGCTACTATGTAGCCTGGGGTGAGACTCTGTTTGAAGCAGGCGTAACGTCATTGAAGTCAATATTATTTTTTATGTTTTCTTGTCCTGGCTCTTGCTGTATTGGCATTGGGGTGTGACTGTTCTTCTCTGAGATGGGAACCGTAATGTTATAACATTCTTACTGTTGTAAAATGTAGCTATTTGGCATCAGATGCAGTTTTCACGGGATTGGAAAGTGCTCCTGAACCCAGTGTCAAATTCAGTGTAGAATGTTGTGTTTGTCAGCATTTTTGTGTGTGTGGTTGAGATAAATTTTCTTCTATTTTTGAAAAATGTATCCGTAGATGGCTAATTCTGTATAGCCTATTGTTTTTCCCTTTCTTCCTGCTTTGTGATCTTAAGGTCAATTTACACTCTTTCTTGTGGCAGTATCGTCAAATGAGACGGAAAGAGCAGGACAGACTTGCAAGAATGGAGGTGGACTATCAGAGAAGAAAAGAGGCGGAAGAATTCGCTGCGAGAAGAGAACAGAGACTGAAAGCTGCTGAAGAACAATCTGCTAAAAAGCGTTTGAAACGTCAGAAGAAGAAGCAGAGAAAGAAGCAGAAAATAAGCCAAGTAAGTGCAGGCGGAGAAGAAAATAGAAAAGGAGAAACATCTGATGACAGTGAAGATACTGATCACGGTAAACAAGCAGGTGGTGGTTGAGCCCTTGAGAAACTTCCAGTGGCATTTCTTGGGCATCCTTGTGAAATTTAATCTAGGTTTAGAAACTGGGAATGGGCAAGGCGTACTGGGAGGAGCTTTCGTGGGAAGCAGTTGTAAAGACACAAGCAAAGTACTCTGTAGCTAACTACTCAATGGGGAGATCAGGATTGTCGAAGACGAGGTGAGTGAACATTGGTGCTTCAGCTAAATACAGATTCACACTTGCCCAGAGAGTGGGACAGTATGGCAATTAAGCTTTACAGCAATTAGTTCTCTTGTATAACTTTCTACTCGAATATGGTTGAGGACATAATGTTGCATTGCTAAATTTAATCAATTTTAACTAGTAATTTTCATGGAGCTACTTTTATAGTTTTACCTTCTAGAGTGACACTTCTATGACTCTAGTCACCCGTTCAGCCTTTGTTGGGTTTTTCTGTGCGGATGTGCTGGTCACTTGGTCAGCAGTCGATTGTCATTTACTTTAACTTTGACAGAGGCATTATGACTAGTAACTTGCTTTATGACAAAGCGAGAGAGCAAGAGTACGAATGAAACCAGGCATAAAAAGATCATACATATCAATCTAAAATTGAAGTTTGCTCACCATGCTCCTCACTTAGTCAATAATAATTCTTTTATGAGGTAATCGGGAGTACTTTTTTGTCCACAGATATCATATTTTTATAATGTGTATCATTACGATATGTTACATTTTTCTTTTACACGGATATATTTTTTTCCTATATGGAGTATTAATGTTTGCCGCCTCATATGAGTTTTTGCGTTTTTTAAATGGCTCAAATCTCCAAAAAAAAATTCACATCGGTTGACCTGTCAGCCCAGCCCAGCCCAAATGTACGATGTTATCATATTATTGTCTCTCATTCCTCTTCACCAGAGTGGCAGAGTATATTATACATACATAAATACTCTTAGTTGTCAATTTCCCAAACTTGTTCTAAAAACACTTTTTGCCCCAAAAATCGTTGTCATCTTTTGAAACAAAAAAGAAATACAAAAGAAATTCAAATTTTTTTTTTTTTTTTTTTTGTCTTTGCCAAGGGTATTCCACTGTCGACCACAGTGACTAATCCCCTCGCCCAGGGGCGGACCCATGGTAAGAGGTATGGGGTCAGTTGACCCCATACTTTTAAAAAAATTGTTGAGAGAAGGTTTTGTGAATTGTCCTTTACACCCATACTTTTTAAGCATATTCCATATTGCACCCATTCAAAATCCAAATGCCATCAAATAAAGGTGAGGGTAAAATAAATATACAAAGGTAGGAACATAAGGGTGGAACCAGGTGGCCAGACTGAGAGTCTCTATCACAGGCCAGTCTCCTCTCAATCCAGACATAACCCCCACAAATTGAATACTTGAACTTCTCCTTCATCAGATTCAAATGCAAATTCCAAACACCATTATAACAAAATCAATCAAACCCAGTTAGAGAGAAAAAAAGAAAGACGTACTTTGATTTCCAAAGTGTAAGAAAAAAGCTACAAAAATAGCAAATTGAGAGAAAATAAAGAGCAGAATTGAAACTGGAACAAGAAAATAAAAGCGAAGAAGCTTCCAAAAATGGCTTCCAAAGAAGGAGATTTTGGTGAAGCCTCTAACCTCTTTAGCTATGCACTTGAGATAAAGTTTTGCCTTTTTCTAGGGCTTACTTTTCTCTCTCCTCAATTTCTGCTCAATTAGTGTTGCTTTTTATTTTCCTTTAACTTGATTATTAGATAGGAGTTGTAGGGATTTTTTGGTGGGTTTGATTTGTAGGAGCTTGAGCTTTTATGGGTGATGGTTTGAGTTTAGGGTCTATGGGCATTTGGGATTTAGAGGGGAAGGGGAAGAAATTAGAGTAAGGGGAATATAGGTGGGGTTTTTGAGGAATTGGGATCCTCTCCATTTCTTTTCTCTCCATTTCCTAAATGAAGGGCTAGATTTCCTTTCCTTATTTTATCTTTTTGCATTTATTTAATTCAAAAATTGGGGAGAAAGAGATCTCACCCTTCATTTAGGATATTAAGGCTTCCATTTCTTTTAGCAAATGGAGAGGATCCCAACTCGTTTTTGAGGTTTATGTTTGATGAATGGACCAGCAACTTGTTTGCCTTCTCTCTCTCTCCTAGTCATGTTTGTAATTTGATTGATTTTGTGTTCCATGTTACTGGTATTTGATAAACGTGGATTAGTTTCAGATATCTCCAATTTGGTCTAAAGTTTTTATCCTTTTGGACTTTTAATTTTCTGGGTCCGTCACTGCCCTTGTCCCAACTGTCAGTGCACTAAGCGGTAGAGGGCTGGCCAAGGGATTTTTTCCATTCACAAGAATTGGGATTCGAACCCCTAACCACTTGTTTAAAGGATGAAGTACTGAACTACTACACCAACCCATGTTGGTTAATTCACTTTTTTTCTTAACCAAAAACCATCTACTCTTTTGTTTGTCTTCTCGAATCTCCTTTACCCTTTGATCTCTCTCTCTCTCTCTCTCTCTCTCTCTCTCCAATTCGATAATTCCACTGTCTGAGAATTTGATACCAAAACCCTAAAAATCCCTAAAATGGGCGAATCTCACACAATTCGACGCATTTCCGTTCATCATGCTCTCGGCGATGGCTCTGGTTCTCTCTCTTTCTCTCTTTCACTGAATTCAATTTGTGTTGAATTTCGCTCAATTGCTTACTTTTAACTTAGATCATCTGTTCGTACTGCGATCTGATTTATTCTGCAATTTATCTATAATGTGAATAGTTTGCACTATATTATCATTGCTAGAAGTATAATTCTTACTTTTTTTTGTTTATATTTTTGGAAAATAATTCAATTAACAGTGGCGGATGTGCTATTGTGGAGGAAATGGTATGGAAGTATTATGTTGCTAGTGTCTGCAACATCATTATGGCTCTTGTTCGAGCGTGCCGATTACAATCCTTTATCTTTCATCGCCAATGTGCTTTTGCTTCTTGTTATAATCCTCTTTTTTTGGGCTAAATCCGCTTCTCTTCTTAATAGGTACTACTTTTTACTAACAATCTCAATGTCATTAGTTGCATAATGTTTCTATTTTAGTGGCAGTTACATGATTCTGTTACTTTTGATGAGATTATGCTAGATATATAGTGTTTGAATATGATTATGGTGTTTTGTGGGGTTTCTGAATTTACAAACCTTTTTTATTTGATGTAGACCTTTACCACCCATCCCTGATTTGGAAGTATCTGACAAGACAATTGAGGAGGCAGCCGATGTAGTAAGAGTCTATGTCAATCGTGGGTTGGCGGTTGCTCATGAGATTGCTGTTTGTGGCAATTTGAGAGTTCTTCTTCAGGTTTGTGATTTCATGTATAACCATTTTATGCTTTGGTAAATGCTTACTTGAGTATCTAATATTAGTTTTTTCCTTACCCTCATTGGGGTTTATTATGAATTATCAGTTTATGTTCATCATGAGTGCAGTTAATTATTAGTTTTGAAATGTATGCGCAGGTTGCAGCATTGTTATGGTTGATCTCTTTTGTTGGTAGTTTCTGCAATTTTGTCACTTTTGTTTATATTGGTGAGTGATTTTTGTTGTTTGTTCCTGCCCAGCATCTATTGACTCGTGTGATAGTATGTGTGTGTGATTTGGTTATTCTTTTGATGTTATGGTAGGATTTCTTCTTGCTCTATCAGTTCCAGTGTTATATGAGAAATACCAGGACCGGATTGATGACAAAATGCGAGTAGTGTGTAAAATTCTTGAAGCCAGCTACAGAAAGCTTGATCAAACTCTTCTACAAAAGATTCCAGTTTCCTTGTACAAGAAGAAGAAGACCCAATAGGCTGAATGGTAATTTTCTCACTACTCGCTGTATCACCTGCTTCCTATTTACATGGCATGAATGCATGATGTGATCTCACGTCGGTAACCTTAAGACTGCAGTTACACACCAGGATATTGTGCATCGGCAACCTCAAATACTGTTACGTCGTGGTCGATACGTCGCGTATTGGCCGATATTTGATACCATTTGCACATTGGCAGAAATTTTGTCGTTCACCATCTTGAAGACCCTTTTGTTCTCCTCTACCTGCCTATTCTAACTCTCTGACCTATAATATTGGACCTTTACTAAAGAAGGCTGACCCACCCAAGCCTTTTTCTGACTAAATCTTGTTTGCTTGGAGCTACTTGCCACACTTGTCACCCCTACTGGTGTGAGATCTTGTAGATAAGACCTCTCAAAGCATGAATGCATGCTTGTGCCCTCACGCAAATGAGCTCACAAAGAGATATGCATATAAATAAATACACATACATGGAGGGTTATTTACATAATAAGTGGTGGACGAGAGAAAAAGATTAGGTATGAGGAGAAAGAGGGTTGAGGATGGTTGTGAGGATGAGGTATCGTGGATGGCAAAGGGATCTCAATGACGATGTTGAAGGTTTGAAAAAAAAAATTGTGCATCCAATCCAACTAAACTTTGTTTTCTCCAGCAACTTAATTATTTTTGGGCAAATCGAAATTCATATGTTGGTTTGGTTGGTTGCATTTTCCTCTCAAGCTGTTAAAGCTTAAAAGAGGTTGTCCTCATCAATGCTGTCTTGGGGCATACATTCTAGACATGGAAAAAAGGGAATTAGAATCAGTATCTCAACTTTCAAATCAGAAATGAAGTAGGAATATGGATCATGAGCAAAAATGAATGCATTGAAGCTATAATTCAATGCTTAGTGGCTCTCATACCAGTATATGGGTTATCTTTTTTTGGTTTCATTTAAATGGGCAAAGTTGATATCCAAATCGAAAGTCCAACAATTTTATCTACTCATTTGAGTTCAAATCCGATCCAAACCATCTTATTTGGGGTTGATGTTTAAAATGTGTTGTTCACTTCACATCTTTTGAAGTGTCAATTTTTCTTCTCAAGTAGTCATCTTCCTCTGGCCCTACGTAAGCCCAAGTCATATGATTGAATGGTCTGATCGATGTTTTGAACATAAAGATCTCTTCACATCTTTTTTTATGTGAATTTTCTTGTTAGTAAATGAACACTTTATATTCAAATTAATCAATCATCTGATTAATTGTACCATTCTGTTTGCAATATCATTTTTACCCTATTTTTGGAAAGTTTGAGAAGGAAATATAGTACTTTCTTATTCTGATAGTGGATAAGTTGAGAAAATATCAGATATGTTTATTTACTTCCTAGATCAATGTAGAAACTGGAAACTTACCCAGCCTCTGTGTAAAGTGGGCTGGTTTTGTGGACCTGGAAGCAAACCTCAATATCTACATTGTATTGTGAGAGATTTAATGAAAATACACAACTTAAAATAGCTCTTTCTGTAGTTGTGTATTCTATCATATCGGTAGACTGTTGACAAGAGTGCCGGTGATCCGGAGCAGATATGTGTTTCAGTTATTCCATTTTGAGAGTAACAAATATCTCTGATACAGAATTGAAAGACCAAAAACTTTTGGCCACAGTTTGTGAAATTGATCACAGGAGTTACATTTTTTAGATAATATACCTTGTCTGATAACTATTCTGGCATACGTTTTAAGAAGTTTTTGAGACAGGAATATATGTGAAAGTAAAATGCTTCCATCATAGGAATATGAGCTTTTATACTCGGACTTTAGTTGTAGATAGTTGTTTTGGGTAGTGGGTAGAATAAAAGGCAATTGAGTATTTAAATTAATCATCTAAGAATGAGCTCCCCCAAGTCTGGTGAAGCAAGTGAAAATGTAATATTACACCTTGAAATTCAAATATTTGGAAATGATCCATGGGCCTGCTGACTATGAAATTACACAAGGCAGATGCATGCAATCATATGAAATTCTTGGTGTAGGGTGATCCTTTACAATACAAATGACCGAAAATGATATGGAAGGCTTTCAAGATAACAACCTTTGTTTAATAGGTCATGCCGATGTTTAGTAGTAGATGAAATGCATTAATGCGAAATGGTCACATTACCTTCATAGTAAAACCATTTTTATATGCAGAATTTACTTTTCACTCAGTTTATCCATTCTAATGGAGCCAAAAGATTTACTATCTTTGCCTTTGGAATATGAAGTATTAAATCAAAATGGCTCATCAATTTGTTTGCACTTATTTATTGTGAAGTTGCTGTTGGTTTTTCGCTTCCACTTCAAGGATCAAATGGGAATAACCTCTCGGTTTTCAAAGGAGTTAGGCTTTTCCCGAACTTCCCCTACCCCGCATGGGCGGGAGCTTCTTTAGACGCACTGTGGTAATATTGATGTTGATGCTCCACTTTAAAGAATATGGAAATGGGCTTATTAAATCACTAATCTTTTCCCTTAAACTGCACCATGAGGATGGCCTAACATTAAACAATAAGTACTTCTTCAGCTGAGAAAATTTACAAGCAACGGTAATTGAAATATGTTCCCAGCGGCTTCTGCTCTTTTCCCACCAACGCCTTGGAGTGGCTTGTGTGTACGTAATAAATTTCTTTTAAAACTTTGGGTCCGTCTCAGTATACGGAAATTGGGATATTTGTTTAGAGGCTACAATGACGTTAAATATTACCAAGTGAAGGGTATTTAGGTCCTTTTTGCAGGGTGAGGTGAGACCGTGAGACACAAGAGAGGGCTTCCAGTTTAATTTAGTGTTCGTGTATTCTATGAATTGACCTGTTACGATTGGGACCTTGAGCAGAAGCGTTAAGTGACTTGAGTGTATGAAATTGTTTTGGTATCATTCTTACCTTGTTTATGACCGCTTGTTGTTCCCACTCTAATGGGACATTTCTTCAGATAGCAGGTGTGTTGACTATTATACAACATCGACCACCTGTAAACTTTGGTATTCTAGATTATAATGTGCTACAGTCTTTGAATTTTATTGTTACTGATAGGGACTATACAAGTTTGGGGCATTGCTCTAGAGGGTTGGGTACAAGATCATTTGCTTTGTAAATAGCTGCATTTTGCAATTGCGTTGGAGCAATTATTAGTTATAGTGCGGCTACACTTGCTGATGCTGCATTGTTTATACTTTGAATTCTTGTTGATGGATTAACTCTGGCATTTTGTGTTGGATTGCATCTGAATCTGAAGCATCAAAATTGTTTATTTCTTGGTTAACCTCTTTCCAGAAATAGTAAATTTAATAGGAAAAAAGAGGTGGTGTATTACATTGCAGATCTTTTTTTATTTTTATTTTTATCGAGTCTAATTTATTTACCTAATATCATATTTCCTTTCGGTTTTCAGTTGACAGGATGTTGGAAATGTGCATAATAGACACGCCCAGAAGCACGAAAATGTTTAAAGATTGGTCATAATGAGATTCTGATGGCAGAGTTAACTTTGGGATTTGCCGGGTTTTGAGTTGGTAAATTTTGTAGCTGCAGATTAATGGGTTTACAGGTTATACCAGAAGATGAAGAGGATTTGTGAGATTTACTTTTGGCGGTGAACTTGAGATCGTGGCTTTAATCTAGATTTAACCATACATCTGTGTGATCAGCAGTATCAGATATACTCCTAGTTGCTTTTTGACCTTTTTCTTCTTATACCTGACCAGTTCATAGAAAGCATATCATTAGGTTCCCTTTGTTGTATTATTCTTGCAAGGTCCAGAACGCCACATGAGGCTGGGGTATGATGAGCGCCAATAGATATCATTAGAAAAGTAGTAGTTTGAATCTGCAGATTTATATTCTTCAGTTTACTGATGTGTGATATCCAGGTGCACGTTGTGCAGGGTAAATATTCATGTATTGGAGTGATGTATGAAAGTATTTTCTACCAATGAAACGCATCTTGATTTGATTTTTGAATCCCTTAACTGTTGCAGGAGTTGCGAATTACGTTGAAAACATACATCTTCAGTTTTCTCTTCCCCCGGCTTTGAATTTGAGATCAACGGGGGGTGAAATGGTTGGCATTTGTCGTTATTGCCTGATGGGTGGCCTTAAAGAAATGCACAGCATTACTTTTTCATCATTGGGATAGGGATTCCGGATACATGGAAATGGATTGAGCTTTTGCCGATCCAAAGTTGTGAAAATGAGAAATGAATGAAGGAAAAAAGCAAGTTATGCACTACCAGAAAGCAATATGGTGATAGGCTGTAGCACGATTTGGGAAGGTCAATACGTAATTGGTTAAAATAGCTGGGAGGCAGAAAAGAAACTTAAGATGCATATTTGTCAGCTATACAATTTACATTGGACTGTGTAGCAAATGGTTCCATTCAATATCATAACCAATAGTGTCGAGAGAGAGAAGGGAAAGGCTCTATGTAGTTAGGTGGAGAGGGGAGTATAACTCACCTACTGTTGTGCTTGTATGACTGTATAGTATATAGACCTTCCAGCAGAATAGTGTACAGAAAATAGCAGTGCCACTCAAGGCAGCCAAACAAAGACGGAACATCATATCTTTGACGACATTGATCAAAATGCTCAATATATCAGCACTCCGATAACCCTTTAGTTCACAGCCGTTATTGGCAACAAAGAAAATACAACATTCCCCTGTAAATATTCTTAGATTTCCTCCTGAACTACAACACATCTTGATTCTTTGCTTGAATCCATTTGAAATAAAGTGCATTGAAGAGATCTAGGCAACCTTGGTAGATTTAGCATCTCGTGTCACCGATTGCAACAATTCCAAGGATGAAACAAGCCCGAAGAAGTGAGCCAGTATAGTATTTGCTGATGCCTGCAAATGGATTGAAAGAACGGGTAATTATGCAACAATCATGTTTTCCCGTCTTTTGGTTTTTAGTTTTTCCTTTTATTGGGTTGTGCCAAAGGATGATAAGAAATTATCAGGCATTATATATCGCATTAATTATCTTGCTTAAGAATTGTATTTGAATCAAAGCGTCCTCCTAAATTTTTCCTCTACATTTTACAGTTTTACTGTCCCTGTTTGAGAGCTGCTAATATCAGGGTTGTTTTGTATCAGAAAGCAGCTATATAAACAAGGGGAGTAATCATAACCTAGATGCATTTATACAATACCTGCTTTTGCCCTTGCAGATATCACTTGTTGGTCATGTGCAACAGTCAGGTGAAATTCAAGGAGTCAGTTACAACATATCCTTTATGAGATTACAGCTTGCAGAAGGATTGCAAATTCTTAGCATTTACAGCTTGCAGAAGGATTGCAATCAACATTAATGTCTATTAAGTGAATTAGTCAACCAAAATTAGGCATGAACGACAAGAGGCTGGATGTATAATTGATATGATATCATAGACAAAACTAACATACACATGGAAGTGATTGTATCCAGAGAGGTATTAAGATATTGTATTCATAGTTTATTTTTATTTTTTTCCGTTACGAGTAATTTTCTCCACTTTTTCATCAGTCTGCCTCTTTCTCCATACTTGCAACAAATTTATTGCGAGACCAAGATGACAGGTGATATTCTAGAAGAATACAGCACACATTGGCATGAGATAGTTGTCCACATTTAATAATGTGAATATTGGAACGAAAAGAAGAATACCTGGACAAGGAAGACGTCCAAACCAAGAACGGGGTTGTATCCAGGAGAGACACTCTGATAAACTGGAGTAGAAGATGTAGTGAGGGCCTTTGCGACAAGTAGTCCAACAGTAGCTTGCATTCCTAAGATAGCAGCACCCATACCCACAATATTCACCCTTATTCCAACTTTAAGACTATCGATGACATCAGGACGAGAAGGAGCCTGAAATCATAAGAAGCACTACATAGTATGTCCTCCAAAATAGAATTTGACCTCAAGAAATTTCATCCAACAAAATCAAATTTTCCTACTAGAATCAAATTTTACAAAAATCCTCATCCATCCATTACTAAGGTACTAACTGAGAGTACACAGAAGCAGCAAAATGAATGAAAAAGAATGGTGGACAGTTAATTCAAAATTTTGAAAGTAAGAATATTAAGATCATCAAAGGCTAAGAGCTTTAATGAGTCTAAAAGCCTAAAAAGCCACTTACTTTGGCGCTTGAGGAGATGTAATGCTTAAATTGAATGAAAGGGTTCACAATAGCAATCACGGTTGTGATTATTACCCCGATCGCGACATCATGGATGTCGCGCAGTGGTTCACGACTACAATATTACTTTTGCCGAGGCGGAGTAAGGAGGATGTTGTACGCAAACTTATCTTTGACCCTTGATCTACTACATGAATCTTTAACTTCACAATATACAAGTACGAAAAATTTGATAAGACATTTAGATTTAGTCCATTATATTTCAAAGCTAAAGAGTAGTGAGTCTTTTTGGCTCCATCATGGGCAGAGATTTTGCCATCCAAAATTTTGGTGTTGGCGTATCGGTTATTTATTGATGGTATCGGTCATCTATTAGTTGTAAGGCGTACTAGGCACCCTTTACGTACCGAGAGGGATTTTGAGTGTCAATCACCTCAAAACCAATAAATAGTTCTTTGATACCCTGTGAAATACCCCATAAACGATTTCTATCATGCATACAGATATCATACCAACATCACCTGAGCAACAAAATGATCATCTATATCTTATTCCCTAGAGAGTAAAGATGATAAAACACCAGCTATTCCCCATTTGATTCCACTCCCGATAGGGAATCCAAGAACCGGAAACGTAGAAATCGGGAAACGCCATTTCTTCAAAATTTACAAAATTTAGAAATTCAAGAGGAAACAATAATTGAGTTTTTTGCTTAGGCCCTAGAATTCGTTGGATCATATCTAATACTAACAGTTACTATAATTAAAGTAGTTACTAGAGTTAGATTGGGCAATATTTAAACACTTGAATAGAAAGCATATGTAAGTTTGGTGTTTTAGAGGTGCATGAGAGGAAACACTTTTTAGTCATAAAGGAGTTCTTCTCAAATTCCCAAAACAGGACACTTAACCTCCATGACAGTATCCGAACATCGAAGTGCACCTAATCTCATATACATGTGAAAGTTACAGCAAAGTTAAAAGGAGAAAATGGCGTAGCTTCAGGTGGATATAATTATATAAGTTATCAAGGATAATTTTACCAGAAAAGGTCGATCAAGTTCCAGGCATTATATATACACCAAAAAAGAGCATAAGGACTTTGATACAGGAGTGAGCCTCAGGCTTCTCATATATGAGTTTTGGAATATACATGACTACATGAGGCAAAACGGGAAGAGGAAAATTAGCCTCTAATATTCCATTTTCTTAAATGAATATTCTCTTCATCAGTTCATCCCCGTCAATTATTCTGAAAGCTATCGCTGTCAATTGTTAACATTGCAAAATAATAGCTAATAATCAATTACAAAATTGTCAAACTGAGAATTGCTTTGTTGTCATACCTTTGAAGGCTGATTTGCAGCTCTCCGGAGGGTCTCTGATAGGCGGATATAACCAAATGACAAAAACACCGAAATAAATGCTGCAGCTATTCCTCCAGCAGTAGCATAAAAGGTGATAGGTGATGTAATTTTCCCAGTGATTACAATGGAAAATGATAGAATAACAGCAGCAACAAGAGTGCACACTAGCTGCGCCCAGAACGCAAAAGTGCCTAATCTTTTAAAATACCTTGCCGTCTTCTCTAGTATCTTTGCTGCCTACACCAAATTGCAGACATGAATACTCTATATTTTGATAAAGATAGGACACAAAAATGCAGAAAATTTATCACAAGTTCTTGAGAGTGCTATATCAAGTACACCAAGTGCATCATGTATTTATCTCTGCTTTTATACAAATCATGCACAGAATTGGCTTGAAAGCATATTGAAATATTGCTCCAAAGGTCTCTAATAATATCTCCCAAAATGCTACATTTACAATATTCAGAGAATCAAAATACATATTGGCATCCCCGTGCCAACATTTAAGCACTAATTTCACCTTCACGAAGCAAACTTCACAATAGAATCAAAAACTTTCAACTTATTGTCCAAAACCCTTATATACTCGAAGGTCTACTGGAGGGGAATCATATTCCATACTTCTATTCGAATGTAGCGTTCAACTACTTACTGCACTTACAAAGTCCAACAGCAATGTAAGGCGTAATATGCTTTCAAATGTCGTACAAGTCACAGTTTCTGTGTATATAATTTAACCAAACTACCACTCATGATTCGAGTTAGTTTCAAATTTTCACTAGCTTCCAGTTCCTCTAGTCAAAACAACGACAATTTTAGTGCCAAATCACCTTTACCAAGCATACTTGACCTAGAACATCACAATTTCTTTAAGTTTCCATCTCAATATTACAGTTATTTAAAAGTACTCAGTTCTACTCAAATATCAAAACGAAGGCTCCATTTTGACATTTCACTCAACTATGTACTACATTTCCACACAAATTTCAGCTGCAAACGGCATAATAAGCTTCCTAATTTCTCCTAAATGACAATTACAATCAAAATATGTATATATAATCTAACGCTGTTAATCAGGTTCAGCTCGAAGTTCCATAAATGAATTCGACTTCACAAAGTCACAATCAAACCAAACCAAATCAAAATTTTCAGCATTATTAACAAGATGCAAAATCTCTTAAACTCCAAAACTCCAATTATTATTAATTATCAAGAATTCACAAAATTACGAGTCAAATAAACAAGAATGAGTAGAAAATTTACCGGAGCGAGTTCATCAGGGAACGAACCATATCCGCTAGAAGCAGATGACGAAGAGTTTGGAGGGAGAAAACGAAGCACCGTTTTGGTCGCATTTCTGGAGGACAGAGAAAGCGCCGAAGAAGAGAGAGAGGAGAGAGAATTTGGAGGAGAGAGAAAAGAGTGAGTGAGGTTTATTATTCGCGCATGATTAAGGTGAGGTCGATGAAAATGTGACGCTATCGACGGTGACGGTGACGGCAACAGTGACAGCGACGGCGACGGTGACGGCGACGGTGGTGGAGCGCCGGAACGAGCTGCCGGCAAAAGTAGCGTTTGCATAATTGGAAAAAAAAGGTGAAAATTAATTGGAAAGTTTTGTAAATGGCGAGATTTTGTGTGTTTGGGTTTTTTCCCTTTGGTTACTAACTTACTAGTTCTATTACTCTAGTGGTGGCCTGGTGTGGTGGTGGGGGACAAAAAAATATGCCCGTTTTTGGGTAGGAAAAGTGTAAGTATGACGATTGATGAAAGTTTTAGGACATGGACTAACAAATTGGACCATATGGACGGGTTGTCACTTGTCACATGTCACTGGGTTTGGGCTATTGAATGGGAGTTTTTATTTCACACGATTTTGATGAAGCATTAAATACTACTCCTACACCAACAAGGGTGATGGTCTAGTGGTTTCAAGCTTACTCAAAAGTGGTTTAGTAAGGCAAGGTCATGGGTTCGAATCCCCATTCCCCCCATGCTTTGTGTCTGCTGGCTTCTAGGAACTATACTAGTCCCTTGTTGGTGCTACGTTGACGGGGCCAGTGCTTGCGCTGGTTGTTCAACTAGTCTGATATGTTCGCTATTGAACACGAGAGTCCGAACATGACGTAGCGGGGGGTGCCTCGGTCGCCATTCACTTGCACCTTCTTTTTGACGAGCAAAAAAAAAATACTACTCCTAGAGTCCTAGTTACATGTGGGCTTCTATGGACATTAAGTCCACCAAGACCTGGCAAACGGGTTGAATTTTATGACTTCGGGTTTGGATCATTAACAGGTCGGTTATGTCGGGTCTTAAAAAGGTTGGGTTTGGGTCAGTATTTTGGTCGGAATAGCCCTTATTTCACAATCTTTGGGTCTCAGTTCGGGTAGTTTTAGGTTCGACTATTTACCAGGTCGGGTCAATTTTTACCAGGTCCAAGTCCCGCAATTAGGTAGACTCAACAGTGCGTGCATCACATGCGTTAGCCTTGCCAATTCAAGCCACGACGTCGTGGTGTCTACGTAACTTCGTGGAGATGTGGGGCGCTGGCCACGCACAACTATAATCGCGGTTGAGTTTATATAACTTTGTGGACCTAGATTCTAGGAAATAAGGATTGGCTTTTAAAACCTGATATGAAAAGTAGAAACGATGAAGTTACTAAATCACTATCATCACAAGCTTGAGGTTCTAATTATGTACTCCATATGGAATAGATTGGTATATAAACGTTTTGTTATAGCCCTATAACCAACCAAATGGAATTTACATGGCTTGTATTACAGCCTTTGACAGCTTGGCTTGTGGATTTTGTCTTCCATGAGCTCTATCTCAATTGATTCCTATTTGTGATTTGTGGTCTACAGGCTACAAGCATACTCACCTCGATCTCTAAACCATTCTTTATTGATTTTATCTTTAATCTCTAAAACCTGGTGAATATGTGATTGAACCACTTTCAAAAAATCAAAATACAATCGATTGAAGAGTTCAAATTGTAATAGTACACACTAGTACGTAGTAGGCCTAGCAAACACATTGCTTTCAAATTGAAAAGGTTTGAAACCACAAATCCAGTTTTTGGCAAAAGCAATCTGGCCCATTAGGCTGACTTATGTGCTCTATGTGAGAACCCTCAATTATTCAACGATCTAAACAGTTGCTGAGATGTAAAGTACTATCTTAATTACCATGGCTTACTTCAAATTCAAAAGGATTGGTGTACTCTTTCTTTTGAAACCATTGGACACCGTTAATGTGTTATTTGTTGACGATGGTGAGGTTAGTGGGCGTTATGGTGAAGTTAATGGGCGTTATATGATAATAATAGGGGTACGAAGTTTATCCTTGCAAATTTTGCTATGACTGGGTTCCTTAATAGGATTGAAGAAGCATAAATTCTAATATGAGGCCGCCTTAACGTGAGTCATCTTGCCGTTGAAGAATAGAACCGACAACAATTTCATTGAGTTTATGTTGTTCTAGATCTTTTTATTATGATGTTTGTTGTTACTAGTTGTTGTTCTGTTATACTTCTGTATAAGTCTTTGTACTTTCATTTATGGTCTGCTTTCTCGTCTTTTCAAAAAAAAATATATAAATCCATCAAAATCAACAAAAATTTGACTAATTGATTGCTTTTTTCTATAAAAATTAGAAAATCAAGATTGTTGGAAGATGGGCAGAGTTCTGTCTATGGCGTCACGGGGCCGGTAAACTATATTCGTTCATAGATTGTCTCCATTACCAAAATCTAAACCCATATACTCTATTATATTCAGTCTCCACCTGAATTTCTAGAGTAATTAATCAGTAATTAATCGTTAATCCTTCAGTTTATGCCTTTATGGTACTCTTATCTGAGTATTGCTTCCGTTTTAAGGAAGGTGCGTGTAACCAAAGCACATGACTAGTGCTACTGATAAATCACAAGATTCACAACAATATTTATTTGTCTCTTTATGTTGTTTGACTTCAGCATATATATTTGTTTCAGGGTGTTTAAGGAGATACTGTACTTTTATATTATTTATTTGTGATAGGAGAAATTCAAAACCACTATTCTTAACGTGTGTTGTGGATAAGCTAATCAATGTATTTGAACATTACCAACAAATAGTTCAATGTATTTGAACATTACCAATAAGTAGTTGGTGTAAGTGGTTTGACATAATTCTCATCGGTTAACCAAGTTTGGGGTTTGAATCTCACTTTGGAATGGAAACACTATATTTCTTGAGAACACTCCGTACGAACAATATTAGTCTTGACCCAAAAAATTAAGAGTAAACCTGTAATCCAAACCTAAAAAATGTACTTGAACATTTATTGCACCAAAAAATGTACTTGAACATTACTACAAAAGCTTGTGTAGACTTTGTCCATGATCGATTAATAATCTAAATCTTTTTAAATATATCTTTAATGTCCCTAAATATTTCTACTTGTGTTCTTGATTTATGGTGGAAGTACTCCAAGACATGTTAAACATTTACTAGTAGGACAACTAATTAGATGAAGATGGCCCAAATTAATTAAACCGGATTCTTGAAGTATGGTTTTTGGTTTGTGCCTAATGGCCATCTTTTTCTCCGATCTCTTTTACAGCAAGTGATCCTTAGTGAAAAATAAAGCAATTAGCTTTAGTGGACCTCTTGAACTTAATGCTTGCATATGGTTGACAATTTGACATAATATCATTTCTCATCTTTCAACAATACTTGTACATACACAGAAATCAAAAGAAAGGGAGTAAGGTGATGAAAGAAAAGAAGGAACAAGCAAAGTAAGAATTGCAAGCTTTTTCGTTGTGAGCTGAAAAGGAGCATCTAAAAAAACTCTTAGGAGTCGTTTGGTTTAAAGAAGTGGAATGAATTCGGAATCAGACTGATACCAGAAGGTATGGAATGGGAACTCCATACTTGATACCATACGTTTGGTTTGGTACAGGAGTGGGTTTCCAATCCCATTTGTGCTGTTTGGTTGATTGAGGTTTTGGAATCAAACGTGATTTGATTTATTTTTTATATTTCATGTTGTTTATGTTTTATGCCATCCTAATATATTATGTTTGTTCTTTAAATTTGCCCACCTAAAAATAAAAAATCATATTACATACGAAGTACTATTATTTAGAATATTATTAATTAAAAAAATCCAGATAATATGAATTTAAATTTGCCCACCTAAAAATAAACAAAATCATATTACATACGAAGTACTATTATTTAGAATATTATTAATTTAAAAAATCCAGATAATATGAACATAAAATGATGGTGAAATAAATGACACTATAAAAAAGAAAGGAAAATGGAAGAATACAATATTTTTTTGAGTGAATGGAAGAATATAATATTGGAAAAGACAACCAAATCAAATAAAAATCTCCAGAATAATAAAAAAAGAAATAAGAAGAAGAAAATGGAAGTAAAAGATCTGGAGACGAAAAACATGAAGCAAGGAAATGAATTCCAAATAAGACAGAATAACAACAAAAGAAGTGTGAGAAATGGAATGGAAGATCTGGAAACCAAAAAAAGAAGATCAAAGGTAGAAAAACCGGATGCTAGACAAATCTAGAAATTGAGAAATCTACAAACAAAAAGACGAAGAAAAAGCAAATAGTACAATTGGAGAAGCTGGAAAAAAAAAACAGAGTAGCCGGAGAAGAAGCCGGAGTCGTCCGGCCAGAATAACCCCGTACCTTATTCCTCTCTCTCTCTCTTGGGCGGCGAACGAAGTGATTCCAGTGGAAACGGATTCTCAAACCTTAGTGGGCTGGGGAGTTTCAAGTGGTGTTATTTTGGGGGTTTTTGAATCCTGGAGGTTTCAAGTTCCGGGCCCAAAAAGGTCATACCAAAACATTAGGAATGGATTACATGATTCCATTTCATTACTTTTAGTCCAACCAAACACCCCCTTGGCTCATTTACTTTTTTTTTTTTTGAGGTGCCCTTACCTCATTTACTTGGAAGTTAAGGGATTGTCTATTTTCTTTTTCTTGGATATAAATTTTTCTAGGGGATTTTGGATGTGAATTATTAAAGAAAGCTTTTGGTTGCCTTTTTTGAGTATTACCTTGTGATAAATTTTAATAACCGGGCCTTAATAAGTGAGCAATATACAAGACAAGTGAGATTCCAACCCAAAACTAATTGGCAATAGGTGAAGTAATTTACTTGCTTATATGTATGCTCAATACCACTAAATCTTTTCTTGTGGGACACAAACGGCCACTTTAACACCTTGAACAATCCAATTAACCATAAACCATCCTCCTGCATCTTGTTTGTGAAAACGGGTAACAAAATGTCTATAATACGAGTATTTCCTTATAGGTTTAGTTCAAAAAAAAAAAATAAAAATTTACTCCTTAATTCTTAATTAGCTATTTATATTGGTTTTAGATGAATACTTACTTTTTTTTCAATACACTACAAGCTTCTTGTGCACCTCCAAGTAATTAAACAAAGGATTGTTAGTATCTTATTGAAATCTGTCTTCATCAGTTCCTTTAATGGGGTCTGTCAAAGCTAGGGCTCAACAAATCCCACAATTTTACTTTTGAAACAAAAATACAAGAAATATTCCGTAATTGTCATGTGTGGCCACCAGATACAACAGAATTACCAAATTCTATGATTGTCTATATATAACTTACCTGATTCTTGATCATAATCAATGAATATTAAAAATTCTGTTTGTTAACTTTTGGTTGTTATTATATTCTCTCTCTTAAGAAATGGAGGACATTTTGGGGGAAGTGGGGCCTGTTTAGTTTGAGTATGTTGCTAGACAAGATTAGCTTAACAGCTTTTTAAGTAATAATTAACCCAAAAACAGGGTAACGACTCCATAATGTTTAGATCAATATGTGTCTAAAACAAGATAAATGTAAATCATGATTAGATAACCAACTCAAATAACCCTAGTCAATTGTCATGACATCATGGGTCAACTTCTGAAGTTTCAATTTTTGCTTAGAAACCAATACGACTCGATAGGGCCACATCCTCTTAATGGGCCTAATAGAAACTTTAGAGTGCGGGTGACCAATAAAACGATCGTCCAAATTTAATAAGGATTCGATAACCGACTTTGAAGATCTTCCATGTTTTCAAGAGTGTTTCGTGCAATATAGTGCGGAAATGACAACTTTAGAGTGCGGGTGACCAATAAAACGATCGTCCAAGTCTAATAAGGATCCGATAATCGACTTTGAAGATCTCCCATATTTTCAAGAGTGTCTCGTGCAATATAGTGCGGAAATGACAACTTTTGTTTCTGGGCACTCTTGAAGTCAAAAAGAACGTGAATTATGACCTTCATTTTCAACTCCTCGAGCCACAGTTGAGATTTTTGCCCGAAATTTTCCGCGTGGTCCATTTTGACCCAAGAGAACTCTGGGTGCCTTTTATAGGCCATCTGATCTGCGAACATCATACTCATCCATGATTTTGGTGCTCGACCTTGTAAAGTGGGTGACTAGTAAAACGACCATCCAAACAGAATAGGAATCCGATAACTGGCTATAGGGCATCCCATGTACCCTAAGGGTGTCCAGTGCGATGTGGTGTAAAAAGAACAACCTTCTTTCCAATGCCTTCCAAAATCCCCAATAACGTGGGTTATAGCATTCGTTTTCGGCTTTCTTGGTCCCGATTGAGATTTTTGCCCAAACTTTTTCAGGGTATCCATTGTGATGCAAAAGGACCCTCGATGCCCCACGTACGGTACTAGGGTCTTCTAACATCGTATCACCCATGATTTCAGTGTTCAACCTTTTAGAGTGGCTGACCAGTAGAACAACCATCCAAACCTAACAGGAACCCGATAATCAGTCTTGAGGGTCTCCCATAAGACCTAAAGAGTAACCTGTGTGATATGGTACAAAAATAATAAAAAAAAAACTTTCGTTTTGAGACCCTTTGAATGCCCAAAAACGTGGATAATAGCCTTTATTTTCGGTTTTTTGGGCCCCAACAAAGATTTTTGACCAAACTTATTGAGAGTGTCCATTGTGACCCTAGATTACTCCCAGTTTTCTTGATAGGCCTTTCGGATCTCCAAACTTCGTATTCACCCATAACATGATCATTGGGACAAGGATAATATGAGATGGGCGCGGGGATAAGGCGCTAGGACATAGGCGTTGGGACAAGGACATTGGGGGACAA
Organism: Tetragonia tetragonoides; assembly: GCA_038025085.1. NCBI lineage: Eukaryota > Viridiplantae > Streptophyta > Magnoliopsida > Caryophyllales > Aizoaceae > Tetragonia > Tetragonia tetragonoides. Next base: position 6,561,736 of record CM076151.1, on the reverse strand, counting down.
AGGCGTTGGGAGATTTGCATTGGGACAATGTGAAGTACCAATTTAGAGATGTCCACCCTTTATAGGATGAAAGAAGAAAAATCAAACGAAATGATGAATATAGTCCCTCTCCTCGCTCTAAACAAATATGGTTTACATTAGTAATACAAATTGACTCCTTTCTCCTTCATTAACATGACCATCAAATATTCACATATGATTTCACTCTCCTATAGGTCATCCCACCCATAAATAAATGATAATAACATGGTTTTCTGCCTCATCAAGTACTAATCATTTTGCGTTCGGCCATAACAGAAAACTTTCAACCTCCCTTAAGGTTGTTCCCTAACTGAGTATCATACTCCATTCTAAATCTACTTGAATAAATTGATTTATTATTGATGTCCTGCTAAAAAATGTTGGTGTGAGCCTGCCAATCGTAGGCCCCGCATAGATTTCATTCAAGTAAGCTCAGGAATTGCCTTTTATATTTATTGTCTCACATCTAGTTGTATAAACGAAATCAGTAAGTTTTGGGTGAGACCAACTCACTGAAAAATAAAGGTCATTATTTATATAGGTAAGGATCACTTATTATGAGCGTAACCCTTGCCATTTAAACCGAACATTTTTACGTCAACTTGAAATAATATCAAGCTGAAACGACCCTAACACAGACATGACCCAACCCGACCCGAGTAGAGTGTCCCGAAATACACAATAGTTTGACTTTGACAACTCTATCTGGCAGTAAGCATGTAAACTGCATTTGAAGAAATGTGAAAGAGCAAACCAAAACACAAACTAAAAACACTGACCAAATTCAACTCTCCAAGGGCAGCAAAGTTAACAATAACAAAGTGGACTTCCTAGTTCCCTTCCCAGTTCCCTTCCCAGTTCCCATTCTCTAATGCAAACCTGATGGCCTCCAACTCATACTCTTATGTCTTCTAGTAAATCACATTTACTAACATTCTCTCTCTCCACCTTTACTGCCCTTTTTTTACCCAAAAACAAACAAACAACAACAACAACCCATATTGCGATTCCCGCCTAGGGCGAGCTGTTGGGAGGTCCAGATGTACGCAGCCTTACCCTTAACTAGTCGCCTCTTTCCAAAAAAACAAACAAAGTACCAAATAAATTACCTGTCACTGCACAAAACAGATTACAGAATACAGACTACTTACTACAGTTTACAGTACTATTCTTTGGCAGAGACAGTCTCCAACTCCCATCATTATTAGTTGTTACCAAACCCCAGCAACACCACCACCACCTTAAAAGCATTTCCAGAGCGCCAAATATCATTTCCCTCTTTTCTTTTCCCCTGCAAACATTTCAGGTTCACCAAAACAACCTCATCAGAAGTTGCTCACCCATTCTCTCTCTCTCTCTCTCTCTCTCTCTCTCTCCTCTCTTTATCTCCCCCCTTCATCTCCAAACATCCCAAATGTGTCCTCACAAACCCAAAAAATGACAACCCAAAAATCAAAACTTTGTTTCACAATACTCACCATTTTCTCTCTCCTTACCCACAACTGTTTTTCTCTTAACTCAGATGGAACCTCTCTCTTAGCATTCAAGTACTCAATCCTAAGTGACCCATTATCAGTTCTAGACACATGGGACTACTTAGACCAAAACCCATGTTCATGGTACGGTGTCGTTTGCTCTCCTGACTTAAACGTCGTCGGTTTATCTCTCCCTAATAGTCAGCTCCTTGGTTCTATCCCACCGGACCTCGGCTTTATCAACAACCTTCAACACCTTGATCTCTCTGGGAACTCCCTAAACGGCACCGTTCCGTCTACTCTCTTCAACTCATCTCACCTCCAGGTACTTTCTCTCTCCTCAAATGTCATCTCCGGCGAACTCCCACCATTCTCTGGTAGCTTATTGACTGTACTAAACCTTTCTGATAACGCATTTGGTGGTCAATTGAACCCAAATTTCAGTACCCTGTTTTTGAACTTAACTGTTTTGTCTCTAAAGGGTAATTATTTTTCTGGGAATGTACCTTCTGGGTTTGGGTATTTGGAAATTCTTGATCTTTCTTCGAATTTATTTAATGGGTCTTTGCCCTCTGATCTTGGTGGGTCCGGGTTGAGGTTTTTGAACCTTTCGTACAACAAAATCTCCGGCGAAATTCCGGTGGGTTTCGCCGGAGACTTGCCGGAAAATGCCACCATTGATTTGAGCTTCAATAATTTAACGGGTCAAATCCCGGGCTCGAAAGCGTTATTGGGTCAAGGCCCGGAATTGTTTTCGGGTAATCAGGATTTATGTGGGAAGCCATTGACAAATACGTGTATAATTCCTTCAACTCTTTCAAATCCACCAAATGTTACTGGTACAATTTCACCTGCCATTGCTGTTATACCAAAACCATTAAATTCAAGCCCGGATAAAAATTCGGGTGGGTCAAGTTCTGGGTCTCAGAGTGTTGGTCATAATAATGGGTTAAAACCAGGTACTATTGTTGGGATTACTGTGGCTGATTTAGCTGGGGTTTCTATTTTAGGGGCTGTGTTTTTCTTCCTTTATCAGTTAAGGCACAAAAAACAGCAGGAAAAACTTCAGCAAAATAGAGAAAATAAAATGGGTTTTCCACCAGGGAAAGGTGATGTATTAGTTCAAGTCAATACTATAAGCAATGAAGTTGTGAACAAGCCCACCAAGTGTTTAAGTTATTGCCTAAGAGGGGAAGAGACTGAAGATTGTGCAACTTCTGATGCTCGGTCGAGTTCTGATAGCGAGGACGACAAGGAAGGGGACGAAGGTGAGGCGAGGAGAGAGAATGGGGAGAAGCAAACAGCGGGTGGTGGCGGTGGTGGTAGTGGTGGCGGAGCATTGGTGATGGTGGATGGTGAGACAGAGATCGAAGTCGAGACGCTGTTAAAGGCCTCAGCTTATATATTGGGGGCTAGTGGTTCAAGCATTGTGTATAAGGCTGTGTTACAAGATGGGACTACATTTGCTGTTAGGAGGTTAGGGGAAAGTGGGTTTGAGAAACTGAAGGATTTTGAAGGTCAAGTTAAGGCTATTGCTAAGGTTCGCCACCCCAATTTGATTCGAGTTCGTGGGTTTTATTGGGGTTCTGATGAGAAGCTTATCATTCATGAATATATCACCAATGGAAGTCTTGCTACTTCTGCTTACAGTAAGTTCTCATCTCTGTTATTTTTTTCTCTGTTTTCTTTTGCTGTTGTGTGTGCTTACTTGTTTAGTAGGACTTAAGTATGTCTTAATTTGATTTATTCCATTGAGTTTCATTCATGTTCATGATCAGCTATGTTCATGAGATTTCTGTGGAAAATTTGTTGTCTTTGTGAAAAGTTGACTGTATGAAATGGCTCATCAACATTACGCCAGTGCCTCCAAAGAGGCTCCCGCCTAGGCAGAGTAAAGGGGGGTCGGTTGTATAAAATGATGCTTGTGACTAATTTGGTATCTTATGGAAATGGTTAAGGTGGAAAGCTGTGTTTAACAAATAAAGCCTGCATTTTTTTAGTCTTTGGATTAGGTATAAGACAATGTTTACTGTTTTAGTATAAGTTACCAGGTGGAGGTAATAGTTTACTGCTTAGTTGGCACATGACATTAGCTTAATAAAAGCACAGGAAAAAGCATAATTTTATGAGGGTCATTCATTTCCCTAGGAAAACCAGCAATTTTCTGGGCTTGTGTTGCAGTTTCAACTTCTTGTTTACCATAAGGACATACAACTAACATGCTCTCATAATGACATTGCTTTGGTTATGGTATTTTCTTTGGTAATCTTCTTGAACTTAGCCTAAAAGACCGTGATGTTTGTCAAAACTCAAAAGTGGTAAAGAATGATTAAGCTCATTAAAAAACAGAACAATATTAGAGGAGTAAGGAGGAAGAAAGAAGAAAAGGTGGTCATATTATGGCAAACACTCCATTTACATCTTAAGCTTAGGACTTTTTATAGAGACTTTCACAAGTGTGTATCTCAGCCTTTTAAGACATCCTGAAAAGGACATTTTGATAAGTTCTTTTATGAGACAATAGTTTTGTTTAAGAGATGATACTAAACATGATGCTTAGCTTATTGCAAGCCAGGATTTCTGCTATGCTAATTGTAATAGATAAAAAAATCTCACACACGCGACAAGCGCATAGATGTCTATCCGGACTTGACCTTGTAGTGTGTTCTTTTCCACTGAACTGAAGTGGAAAACGAGAGATCTAGGCAAATTAACACACTTGATTCTACCACTGTCATGCCCATAAGGCCAAACCCCCCTAACTGGGTGTTTTGGTTTGTCTGTTTTTGTTACATTTCTATCATATATGCACTGATTTCTAAAACAAGTGGTGCAAACACCCAAGCAGTTAAAGAGTAGAGAGTACAAAATGGTTTTTCTTTTTCCCACACAAAATCTTTTTCTCCTGGGAGGGCCAGGATTAAAAGGGGGAAATTGAAGATAATTCTGTCAAAATTAGGAAAAATTTCCTGCACCCAATCTTCCTAAGTCCTATTCCCTTGTGTCACGGGCTAAATTCTGAAAGACAAGATGTTAACAAAAAAATTGGACCGTCATGAAAACTACAAGACTTCTGACTCAATTAACTTTGGGTGGTGGTAGGGTAAACAGATATCTGCACCGCCAAATATCAGTGACACAAGTCACAAGTGAAAACCCCAACAGTAACTGAACAAATCATAGCACACATTTCATGCCTGTATGGCCAAATCATGTTTTTCCTTAGTTGCACTCAAAGTGACTTCCAATCAGCTCAAAAATTTACCTTTTTGTTCTCTTTTTTTTTTTTAATTATTTTTTTTATTTTTTTTTTTATCTTGGGAATCTTTCTTTACCAAATTCTGGTCACAAAAGCTCACGGGTACTTAAAACCAACAGTACACTTTATTTTTATATTGATCTTCTTTTTGACCTATTCTATGTCTGAGACCAATGTTGGATATTCATGTAGTAGCTAAAAAGGGATTAATTTCATTCTCTAAAGTGTTCAAAGTGTATCCTACAACACCTTAATCAGTTGAAGCTTTAGAGTTCTTTTGAATGTGAAAATTTTGTAATGTGCTTTTTCTTTCACTAATGCATGTTTTCTTGTGATTTTGATTAATTTTGCAAACTTGCAGAAAAGAACAGTTCGACCCCGTATCATCTACCACTTTTAGTTAGACTAAAGATTGCAAGAGGAGTAGCCAGGGGTTTAGCTTATGTCCATGAGAAGAGGTTTGTGCATGGTAACATCAAACCAAGCAACATTCTATTGACCCCAGACATGGAGCCTATCATCAGTGATCTTGGGCTCAGCTGGCTTGTGTATGGTAACAACAGCTGCAAAGGAAGTGGTTCTGCTCGTCAGTTCGGAAGCAAAAGGTCCATGGGCTCGTATGACGGGAACCAAGAACTTTCAGTGAGTGGAAGCCCGTATATTAACCCATTTGGCAGCACTAGCGGGGCAGGGTCGCCTTACCATGCCCCGGAGTCATTGAAGAACCTTAAGCCGAACCCAAAATGGGATGTCTACTCTTTCGGGATAGTGTTGTTGGAGCTTTTAACCGGAAAGGTATACTTGGACAGGGAACTAGGCCAATGGACACCAAGTTCTGGGCTGGAGGACAGGTACTGGGTATTAAGGATAGCAGATGTGGCACTAAGGGCAGAAATACAGGGCAAAGAAGAAGCCATGATGAGCATATTTAAGTTAGGGTTTAGCTGTGCATCATTGATGCCCCAAAAGAGACCCTCTATGAAAGAAGCTCTTCAAGTACTTGAGAAGGTTCCACTACCTTTTGTTCAGTGATGTATTTGAGCCCTTCATTGCCCTTTCTCAAACAATAACAATCAGTATATCTATTTGTATTTTCCTTTTTTTTTGTTGATGAAAAATTCCCATCCTTTTTTTTGACCTAGATGTCTTTCACACATATATAGGTGAAAGATAGTGTGGATAGTGATGAAAGAGTGCTTGTAGGTTTGTTAGTTAAATTGTGATAATGTAATTTGCTAAGGTAGAAAGTTCAGTAATATGAAATTTCTGGGTTGAACTGCATAATGCATTCATATGAGAATAATTAAGCAGACAGTGACGATGGTGAACAAACCATACAGGCTTACAAACGTAATCGATCAGTACGTGTTTACAGATGCTGAACTGCTGATCATTGACTTTGATTTGCATATGAGTGTGTACAACTTTCTTCAAGTATTCCTAAACACGAGTAGAAAGTTGCACTATGATAGTACTCTATAAAACAGACTTTACTAGCAGACTTCCGTTTTATGTACTCTTCCCGGTACTTACTCAAATCTATGGTCCGTTTGACATTGTAATTATATGCAAGCACATAAGGACCATGTATAATCATCTGTAGTAGCAAACAAACAGCAATTGATAGAACATGATTTCTGTCATCAAACATTCAAACCTCTGTCGGCTGATTGCAAAGGAGTAATCAAACTGGGATTGAAGAAGCTTACCATATTACCAATACCAGGCCCTCGACCTTCTTCAAAGATTATGAGCAGTGTGCTGTAAAGGCCAAGAATTAAATACCGAATGACGCCAGTTGCCTATTCTTTGAGATGATGAAGAACTAGTCATTGTAAGACCCATCAACCAACATAATCAGATCTCAGAGCTTCTAGAACATCGGGAAACTCCTTGATGATACGAGTTCTACTTCAGGATTGGGTGAATGACACTGTAAATAGGCCAATAACAGGAAAGCAGCCAGCTGAACCATCTTTCCCCACTTGATATAATAGAAGAATTCCTGCTAGAGATCCTTTGTCTCCTGCACAAGGGATCGGACAATCTCCAACCTATTCGAGACTGCAAGACATGTTACACCCCATGTTTGTTTCAACTTTCATAATAAGGAATAACAGGGCCCTATTAGGCTCCATCGAGTAGCATAACAATATGCTCCACCTTCATGTAGGTGAAGGAATAGGTTGGACCAGTGAGATGGCACTCTCCAAGTACCGTATGTTCATTTCTAGAATTATCAAGGGCTAACCATGGATGATCAATCCAAAATCACAACTTTATTTACCCTTGTCAGAGACTTATATTCTATGGATGGTATTACTAGTCCTCCAAGGTTCAATGAAACTGCATCTTGAGTGCAATGTTTTTAAGCTAAATATATACACAGCAATTGCTCAGCAAATATGTAACAAGTGCAAACAAGACACAAGCAAAAGAATATCATTAATTAGACAAACAAGACACAAGCAAAAGAATATCATTAATTAGACAAACAAGTAGATTGTAAGTGGGCTAAGTGAACTGTAATGAACAACATCAAACACATGGAATGAAGCAACGAAACGTCGAAACAGCAATACGGCAAACCATGTCCAACTAAAATGGTTGGGAGAAAAGTCAGAAAACTCAATTGGGACTCAACACAAGCAATCAGCAGCTTTTTACAAGTACATACTGCTGCTCAAGTGACAACATATTCAATTATCCAGTCACCATAATGGGATCAGTATGCACGATTTTAGTGAGTGAAGTTCAGAATCATTTGTTCAAAATGCTGTAGTTGAAACATGGTCACTTATAGGATTTTGGTACCAGTTACCACAATATAAAATCATACTTTTCACCCAAAAGAATTCACAGATTGTTCTCTGCTTTGCTCAGGCCTCAGAACTAGGAGAAAACTAATTAAACTTGTCATGGTTTACCAAAGCCTCTGTCAAGTGCAACAGAGCATACTACTAATGAAATGAGCATAAGTTGCGAATGCGAAAAGACAAGAAACTACTACTACAAACTGCAACAGAAGACACTATTACTCCGTCGATATCCTACGAAATAAGTAGCAGAAGATAAACTGAACCAATATTCAAAGAAAAGCATCAAGTCTTCAAATATCACATTAATATGTTACTGAACACAGCAAGATTAAACATATGTTAAGCCATCACAAAATATAACATTAGATGCTAAGCTAAGATTGAAGATACCATTAGATACTAAGCTAAGATAGAAGATACCACTAGATTCTAAGCTAAGATAGAAGATACCACTAGATGCTAAGCCGAGATTCAAGATACCACTAGATGCTAGAGCAAGCTAGTCTTCATCAAAAGGGGATTGAAATTAATTCACCAACCTTTATCACCAGTTCACCAGACCATCCAACTTGACCTCAACATTGCCAAGACTTGGGCAATGCCATTCAACCCAAGGGGGAGGTGGGAAGAATAGCCCTGTGTACACTTCCTTAGACAACTTCTCAAATGGAACAACACCCTTCTCCTCCCCTTCTTCACCCATTTCAAAAATCCTCAAATACCTCCAGTACTCGACGAAATTGATCCAATGCATACATTCAGTCCCCTTAGGCGCCTTGCGGCCCTTGCCCTTGTCCTTGCCCCTACCACTGGCACTGCCACGCCCCTTCATACGCCCCTTAACATACTCTACAAATTTGAGTGGAAATGGGAGTGTAAGCGAGCAAATTGAGCCCGGTTTCCATTGTGGTAGGTTTACAGACGCCGAGGGCAGAGAAAACGAAGTATCATACCCAATGAACAAAATCTCATCCCCTAACCTATCAACATGCTCCCACTTACAACTCCACTTCCCCTTTTTGTCTTGCTTTTCTTCTTTCAACATAAACACAATCAACTTAGTTTTTATCTCTTCCTTAGCATTGTTATCATCACCACTAGACGACCTTAGACTTCCCTCGATCACCAAATATAATCTCTCATTCGAGGTAACCAAGTATAAACCAACAAGAAAGTAACAACAACCCTTAAACATCACAGTGTACTTGTCATCAATTGATTCACCCAAAACATCAGGGGCAGCCATAAACTCCATTTTTGCCTCCTTAGGATTAATTTTTAGAGGATCAATTACCCCAATTTTCCAGCTTAAGAGCTCAAAAGCATAGTATTTTCCTTTGTAATGAGCAATATCCAAAATCCTATACACATTTTTATCATCATCATCATCATAACCAGTACCTTCAATATGAGTCCATTGTTCATCTCCCATCCTCCAAAAAACTAACCCACCTCCAAAATCACTTATCAAATCAACCAAAACAGTAAAAACACAATTAGTACCAGCCATAGCTAAATCAAACCCACCCACAACTTTCTTACCAGCAGCTGCAACATCATTTCCTCTCCAATCCCACCCAAAAGGGTTAAAGTTCTAGAAAGCTCAACAACCCGACAATCCAAGAGGTTCATGGATCCTTCAACAGGTGGACAAGTAAAGAAATAACCTTCAATATTAAAAGGGTTTAAGAGATGCCATGTGTTGTGCCCGATTTCAGCCATTCGGGTCACCCAATTTCCAGCGATTTTGTTATCAGAAGGGTTCAGGGTTCAGAGGAGAGAGAAAATAGTAACGGCGTTGGGAAAGGATGAGAGGAGTGAAATCTTCATTAAGGAAAGGGACAGTGTAACGATGTGGGAATACAGGGATATCACGGAGAGAGAGAGCTTCTCGCCATTTGGGACAAACAGCACGGAAACGGGTTAAGTCGGTTTTCCAATCGAGAAAGCGAACGGCTATTTGGTATAGCAAGTCTTTTGGAAGGTCGCTCCAGTTTCTGTTGTTGTTGTTGTCGTCGTCGTTGTTGTTGTTGTTGTTGTTGTTGTTGTTGTTGTTGTTGTTGCCGCCATTGTTGGTGGCCATTGTATTGTTGGTGGTTTTGTTTGAGAATTCAGAGGGTTTTGGTTTCTTGCTGTTGCTGAGAAGATGATGGAAGGGTTTTTGGGAAGACGTGCGAGTGGAGGGGTTTGACGGTTTGAGAGACTAGGAAAGAGAAAGATATTGATAGAATATGGACTTTGACTCACGAAAAGAATAGTTTTTGACTTAAAAACATTCTTGGGTGATAGTGATCAATCTTTTGTTTAGCTGCCGGGCCACTCGCATAAATAACTTTTTTAATAAAATCAATGTACCCCAGTGTGGGAAGAACAACCCTGTATAACACTTCCTTGGACAGCTTCTCAAAAGGAACAACACCCTTCTTCTCGGTGTAATTGATCATATCCAAACACTCGACCCCCGAACGCCTTATTATACCCATCAAAGATAAGCGGGAAAGGGCGCGTAAACAAGCATATTGTGGCCGGTTTCCACATTGGCAAGTTCACTGACGATGAGGGCAACGAAAACGAAACATCATATATCCTATGAACAAAATCGCATCCCCCAAGCTATCAACATGCTCCCACACACCTTCTTTTTCATCTTTCAACAAAAACACAGCTATTCTAGCATCTTTATCCTCCCCAGTATTACCATCAGAACAAGATGCGGGTGTTCCCACCAAATACATACAACTTCTCATTCGATGACACCAAATACGCAGCTATAAACTCCATTTTCACATCTGGGTTTTCAGGATCAATCACCCCAATTCTCCATCCTGACAACTCAATCACATAAACTTACCCTTATAAAACGCAATATCAAGAACCCTATACACAACATCACCATCATCACTATATCCAGTACCTTCGATTTCAGTCCATTTTTCATCCCCTAACCTCCACAAAACCAACCCACCTCCATTTTGTTTTTCCAGTTCAACCAGAATAGTAAAAGCACAATTTGTTCCAGTCATATCAAAATTCCAACCACCCACAACTTTTTTCGAAACGGGTTTCGCATTATTATCATTATCTTTCCTAACCCCACCCACAAGAGTAAAAGTTCTACAAAGTTCAATTACTCGACAATCCAAGATGTTGATGGTACCTTTAACGGGTGGGCTAGGCATGAAGTAATCATGAACATTAAACGGGTTAAAAAGGTGCCATTTATTGAACCCGAATTCGCCCATTCGGGCAAGCCATTTTCCAGAGAGCTTGTCATTTGAGGGGGTCAGAGGAGAGAGAAAGTAGAAACGGGATTCAGGGAGGATAAGATGAGAGAGATTACCGGTATTGTCGTCATTATCAAGGGATGGGACACTGAAACGAGGGGTGAGTAAAGGGAGTTCGTTGAGAGGAAGAGATGTTCGCCATTGTGAACAAACACCACGTATGCGAGTTAAATCGGTTTTCCAATCTAGGTGAGCAAGTGCAATTCGGCGTAATATGTCTCTTGGAAGGTCAGCCCATTTGCTCATTTTGGTTTCGGTTTCAGTTTCAGAGATGGTGGAAATTGGGGCTGGGGTTTCCATGGAAATGAAGGTTTGCCTTTTGTTGATGAGTGAAGTGGAGACTGGTGAGAGGAGAGAGAAAAGAAATACAGTATTTATTGACTTTGACACGTCGGAGGAAACTTTCTTGGGCGATAATAAAAAAAAGTACTAAAATCACAACAACAACAAAAAAAAAAAAAAAAAAAAACCGATTTTGGTAACAATACTCTCTTGTGACTGTGGTCAATTGGTCAATGGAGGTCAAACAGTCAGAAATGTACATTAGCTATTCTCAATTTCTCATACTCCATTTCTTGGTTTAATAGCCCAACAACAAAAATGGTTAGAACATGGTATGGTAAACCCATGTCCTTTTATTTTTAAAAATGATTAGTTTCGCTTTTATTAATGGAGATGTAAACTATAATGGTAACATAGCTCACAGATTAGAACTCTATTAGTAAATATTACTCCAATAATCATGTGCGAGGGAGAGCCATCAACACCCCTAAAAACAAAGAGACAATCAATTATATTACAACCAAGTCACAAAATTATGAACTCTCGATTTACCATTCTTTTCCTTAAAATTACTCGTTAATAACCCAAAAAGTAGATATAATTTGCAGATTTTCAATAATTACTATTTATGTATATACATTTTTTTAAATTCTTTTGACTTTATATATTCTAGTTTGAACCGTCAAATACGGAAAGAGGAGGGTACAGTTTTTGGATGACAAGATTCAAGAACATGGAGAAATGGTGAAATAATACTGTATTACTAATAATGCTAGAAGCTAATGGAGATTTTGAATGAAGAAGTAGCTTTTAGCTTAGTTTTGTGTAGATGGTCACTCAAGATCGGCTAGCTAGTAGCTAGGGGCTAGAACTCCCAATGGTCTGCTAAAGATTAATGTGGATGCTGGACACTTACAGGGAGGAGGCACTATGGACCTGGTGTAATTATCAGAGACGATCAGGGAAGTCTAGTGAGAGCGGCCGTTCCACATGCTATGTTTGGTTGGACGGAAAATTGTTTTCAACGGAAAAGTATTTTTATGTGTAAAATGTATTTTCGTTCACATTTTATGTTGTTTGGTTATAACGGAAAATAATTTTCCTAACAAATTATTTTTGATAAAAAAAAATAAAATCTACTAATATAGTTGCGTCGATCTAGAAAAGTTATAGGTGAATTAAAAAAAATCACCTCAAACGCATATCGGAGTCAAAAATTATACTGATGTGAAGAAAAAAAAATAATATCGAGAAAGTGGTCCGAAAGTTCGGTCCGAAGCAAATCGGATTATGAATATCTACATTGATGATATTGGTGAAAAAAACTAATTTTCCAAATTTGAAAAAGCTTCCAATTTCAGTCTTGGATATATCAAGTCATAATTGTGGCTTAGAGGCAAAGCTAAATAGTTTCCTTAATGAGATCAAATTCTTCTCCAAGGAGTGTACGTGGGTATCAAATTAAAAAAAAAAAAAAGAAAGAAAAAAGAAAGAAACTTGCCCCAAAAACCAAACACGACTCTTTGGATATATAAGAACTAGAGGCGGAGGAGAAAAAAGAAAACGACCTAACACGAAAGAGAATTGAGAAAACGTACTCTAATGGAGAACATGGCGACTCCACCATTAAAGAAACGGTCTTTAAGCCAAGCCAATAGTATTGGTAGAGTGACTATATCAAGCGAAGACATGTTGATTAGCATCTTAAACAGGTTGCCTTTGAAGTCATTGATGAGATTTACGTCGGTTTCGAAGAGCTGGAACGACATAATCACTAACCCTCATCGTCCTGATAGTTGTTACTCTTTGAGGACGACCGGCCTCCTCCATCGTTGTTCCTCCTCGCCTAGTCGCATCCTTGGTTTCCTCTTAACTGCATCCTTGGTTAAGGCATGGAATTTGAGTGATTTGACATCGGATTTAATTGTTAAGGAGAAGACAAGTTGGATCAGGTATCATTATGATCATAACATCCCCCAGCAGGCAATGTTTTCTGATTACATGGATGTTACTAAGGTCTTGGCATGCCTAGACTTCTATACAGGTCGGCCAGTCCAAGTCATAGCTTGCTCGAACGGGATCCTCTTATGCATATGTACCCCAGACGTACACGGTGGGAATTACGTATTCCTTGTCTTCAACCCTCTCACCCGCCAATGTGTCACCCTCCCCAAGTTCAACAACGCCTATATGCGCAACTTCATGGGCGTTGGGTTCGACTGCCAAGTAGTAGACGACGTTATGCACTATGTGGTCATGGTGGTTGGTAGCTACTCCATGACGGCTTGTTGCTCTTCAGTACGCGTTTTCTCTTCAAGGGACAACTTCGTTGACAGTGAGCAGAGGCGCCATCCACCTAGGTGGAAAAAGTTTATCCTCTACCAAGAATTAGGAAGAAAGGGTCGTCCTTTGGCGGCCTTTTTCTCGGCCATAGAGGAATGTTTCCCCGTTGTTGTGCGGCGAGGTATATACTATTGGATGGATATGCGTGGTTTTGTAATCATGGCATGTGACCTTCTTGTCGACGGTTCAGGACGCCATAATTGGTCCATAGAGACACCTAAGAGGAAACTCCTTAGCGAGGGTCGTGATTTTAGTCCTTGTTGCGATAGTTTTAGGATTGGGGCACCAATAAATAGTGACTCATGCCTCTACTGGGGAACAACTATGAACATTGATGAGGAATTTCAAGTGTGGAGTTATTATAACACGCAATATGATCACAGCAGCAAAAAGGAGTCTTCCACCCAAGTGACCATTATCGATGTCGATAATGGTCACTGGGAGCTCAAACATAGCATAAGCCAAATGGAATTAGTTGAGTCACACCACGCCGAATTAGCAGCAGCATTTGGAGAAAACCCCGAAGAAGCTAATTGTGGATCATCAGGATTGTCGAAGTTTAGTTTTTGGGGCTTTCATCCTAGTCTACCCGGGATTGCTTTTCTAACTTTCATGGGCAAGTTCTTCTCATATCATTTTGAAACCAATAGATTGGAGGTTCACTCTAGTTACAGTGGCCATGAATTCGACTGTCTCGAGGGCCTCTTCCCATTTGAATGGTCACCATGGCCGTACTTGCTTTCAGAACCTGCTAGAGGAGTATAGATATTTGAGAAGGCAGGTTGTGTAATAATTTCATTGATTACTACTTTATGCATGGTTTAAGGTTTTCTGTTTGATTTGCTGTTGTTCTTGGCATTGCACTGTATTGACTAATGAAGATCAATCAATGAACATAAACTAGAAAACAGCAAGAGAAAAATGAAAAGAAGGGAAATAACAATGCTGGCTTTCTACAGACTCAATTGAAATACTACCAGAAACAATTTTACCCTTCTCTACCAGTACAAAGTGAGCAAAAACAAGATGGATATTGCTTCGAATGCAACGACAATAGCCAATCCGGAGGGGGCCAGAAAATCTTGCTACATCGGTCAGGCAAATCGACACCCGAAGAAGTACTTGAGTCTTCCAAGCTGAACACAGACATAGTCTTTGAAATATGGTTCTCCAGGATAATACTGACTAAAGTAGCCTAGCCCCTGTTCATCATTGTTATGCTCTACCAAGAAAAGCGGAAAGCCTTCCCATACGAATACTACACAATTCCCTTTGGACCAGCCAAGTTGTTGTGCTGACACTGAGAATGTTATATACTCACTAACAAAAAACACTTGATCTTCCAGCGAATTGACGGGATCCCACCGCACCTTATTAACTTCTTTGCAGGTCTCCAATCGATATACTCTCAAACCATAAACTGCCTCTGGGCATGGAAAAACATAACCATTGAATTCTCTATTAACTAGATACAAGCCGCCATTAGATTCAATTAAGTACGAGTGAGAGCCATTTTCAAAATCCAGTTCCACTGGGTATATGTCATCATCCCATTTGAAAGTTGCAGGATCGATAATCAGTAGCTTCCCTTTCATGTTGGTTGCATAGAATTTACCCTCGAAACTGATAATATCGAAGAACCTCCCATTTACAATACTAACTTGATCCTCGGCGCCTAACCTCCACAATCCTAAATGCCCAACTTTCCTCTTATGTGTCATCCTACATGTCATCACCGCCAGGAAATAACCCAATTTTTACAAGACATATATCTCATTTTGAAGTTTTTTTTTCAAATCCAGTCGATTGAAGCAAGATTTATAATTTTTTGACTTATGTAACTAAAGTTTTTTATTTATTTTGTAATATAGAAAAATGCTAATAAACATGTAATAAAGCCAACTAATGATAAGACATTAATGAGTGACACTTGGATGGTGAATTGTTAGGCTATGTGGCAAATTTTGCTTATGGGGCGCTTAGGGGTCATCATCACACGAATTTACACCACCTACGTTGTATCCTTCGTGTCGTGCCCACACAAATTGGACTTACTTGAGTTGTTAGGCTATGTGGCAAGCTTTGCTTACATGACGCTTAGGTTCCATCGTCACAGGAATTTACACCTCCTATGTAGTGTCCTATGTATCATGCCCACACGAATTGGACTCACTTTTATACGTATACCGATGTGGCACCTATGTGTTATCTTCACACGAACATATCCCTCTCATGTGGCGTCCCACCTATCATCCTCCCACGAAAAGAACCCAACTTTATAGGACATATTACATATGTATCTCATTTTGAAGTTTTTTCCTAACCTGTTCCAATGGAGTAAGAATTATAATTTCTAAATTTGCATAACAAAAGTTATTTTATTTTATAATTTGAATAATATTATAATAATTATATTATGTTGTATTTATGATCACGCATTAATGATGGACCCACTTGGATGGATGGCTTAGGTGGCGGCATACGTGTCATCACCACACGAATTTGGGCGCTGCGTGTCATCCCACGTGTCGCCCTCACATAAATATAGGCGCTTGCGTGGCATCCCACGTGGCGTGGCCACACGAAATGAACTCACTTTTATATATATATATATATATATATATATATGATATCTCTGAAAATTGAAGCTTTGGAGAAAGTAAAAGGACGAGAGAGAGTATTAGAGGCAGAGCTGCAATTGAAGAGCAAGGAGAGACGCCTAAAAAAAGTCGGTGGTCACTACTTGTCTGCGCAACTTGTGGTTTGTCTAACCAAGTTGAGATTAACCAGTGAAGGGGCACAAGTAGCACAAACAAGTAGGGTTCTTTCACTAGTTGTCTAGAACACTACTTGTCTAAGATTCAGTGAAATTGCATTTTGGGAGAACGGTTAATTAGACAAACTAGTAGGTCGAAAGTGACTAAATGCACTGTAATGAACAACATCAACTAGGAATTGAAGCAATGTTACAACACACCATGTCCCAACCAAAACTGTTGGGAGAAAACTCAAATGGGACTAAGCATATGTAATAGTATATATACTTTGATCTATTCTTACACAACTGATAAATTCAATCGTTAACTAGACGTAATGGATAATTATGCACAACTTCAGTCAAGTAATAGATCATTTGCTTCAAAACATGGTTTGTTTAAGGAAATTGGTATCATCCCATTTATCACCAACTAGTTCACCAAAAGAAAATTCATAGATTTATTCTATGCTTTTGCAAAGAACTAGAGAACCAATTGAAATAGCTATTGATTAGAAAACATCGACCACTCAAACTAAATAATAAGGTCAAATTCAACAAAGTATACTAGTCAATTAAAATGGGTTGCATATGTCAAAAGACAAGAAAGTAATACTACAAACTGTGATAGAAAGACACTATTATTCGGTCAATATTCTACCATATACCGAACCAATATTCAAATATCACATCACTAATTTGTTAAACAAAGTTATCAACCAAACGCTATCAAGATTAAAGCTATACCAGATATGTTAAGCCAAGTAATCTTCATCATCATCTACTATTTGCAATTTGTCTCATTGACCTCAGCATTACCCTGCCTTGGGCAACACCATCGAAACCAAGCTGGATGAGGGAAGACCAACCAGGAATAAATGTTTCGTGACAATTTTTCAAACGACATAACCCATTACCCTCTCTTTCATCTCCTATTTGAAATAAGGAGAAATATGACAACTAACCCTTCAATCGAATTGAGCTTCCAATCTGGAAGATAAATTGAAGAGGATGGCAATGTTAAAGAGGTGTCGTAAGCAAGAAAAAAACAATCACATCCCTCAACGTTCACACATGTTCACAGTCTAACTTGTCACCCAAGAAAGACAAACAAAACTGTGGTTCGCTTTTCCTCCTCATCCTCATTATCTTCCTAGAGTCAAATCCGTGAGGGTATATGAAACCCCCTCAATCATAAGTTGAAATGGAGGGTTATCAAGAAACCCAGCAACAACATTAGAGGCACCACCTATATAAACTCAATTTCCACATATGGGTTTTGCGGACCAATCACCACTATAAACAATCGTAACCTAACGTAACCTATCGTAACCTTATATAACTCAAACATCGAATGCTTCAAAATCCAGTTCCACTATGAATATGTCAAATCCCAGATGTAAACACTAGAAGCAAAATTTGTACGATAGATGATTGAGTTGCTCTTGCAACCTCTTGGATCTCTACACACCATTGTCTTTGTCGTTCATGTGCAGCTTCAGATATTTGTTCCGTAACAGGAGGTGCATTTGTGATTATCCCCAAGAATATATTCTGAATCTTTTCCTCCCAAAAGCTATGAATGGCTGCAGAACGGCAACTCGCAGAATAATCAATTTAAAAAGTTTTCCAACATGTCGATCTAGTCAACCTGTGTAGCTACATTTCCGACAACCAAATATCCTTTGCAGAAACTCCTTAGAGAATATGCAATTTAAATAGGACATTTTAGTCAAAATAGAGTACTTCACATTATACCCTTTTCTCGAAAGTAGCATAACATATTACAGAATGCTAATTAAAATAAGACCATATCTATCAAACCGGCGTTATGACTATGGAAAGCCTGCGTTATGACTATGGAAAGCCTGCCGGTGTTTGCTCCAACCTCTTCTGTAGCTTGTGTTCTAGTTCCCGTATCAGTTTTCAAAGAAGGTGGTGTGACGGTTCCCTTTGACCTCCGCCCGTTGGATTATGCAAACTAATTAACATGTATTGACCGAATGGGGAGAGTTTAAATTTGTTTGTTGATTCTTAATGGCTCGATTGATTGATACGTTACGCAATAATTGTAATGTGGTAGTAATCATTATTTTGCAATAGCAGTCCATTTAAAGAATTATCCATTACATCTGTGCAGTACAGGCGAAAAACATACTGCAAATTTGAGCATGCAATGGTATCTATTTTTGAAGGCTGGTGATATGAACTCATATTAGACTACCTCACCTCCCCATGACTGGAAAGGAGGCCGTGCTGTCTGAATTCTGGTTGAAAAATATTTGTATTATTTCACACCAAAACATCGTGTTCTCATCTATTGAGCGAGTGAGTTAAATGCAACCATGAGTCTAAATCATACGGACAAACACACTGCCAAGTACCGCAAATTCTTGGCTACACTTAGGAGGAGCCAACTTGGCTACACCCACACCCACAATGAAGTAGTGGTTGTTCAAGAATGAAGTAGTCGGTTAATAATAATGAATTCTACTATATTTTGAAAAATTTTAAATTTTTAAAAAAATATAAAAAGTAAAATAATGTGAGACGGTGTAGCCAAGTTGGCTATACTTAGGTGTAGCCAATAACCATTGGCCAAATACTGGTAGCAGGGTGAAAGACTGCTTAAATGTCTCATCTCCACCCGGCCTTACACGAACTAATTACGGAGTATGATTAAGTATGGAGATGGAGGAAACAATTTGTTTTGCTTAGGCCTTGTTGAAGGATATGATGTCTAGATGATCGTCATATGTTACTTTCTTTCTAATTAATCTTCTATAGTTTAATGAAACATCTACAGTTCACGTATCTAACCAAAACTTATTCGATGGGATTATTGATGGTTTAATTACCTCAACAAACCCAATTTAATGGTGTTGACTAAAATTCAAAAAATTGGCATAGAAAAATGAAGAACCATTAGTACCTTGCACTGGAATAGCAAAAATTATGAACGCATTTTATAGGGAAGAAACACGCCACATTAATGCTGTGATTTAAGACTGCTGTCTTTTCATGTCTCTACTAATACTCTGATACTCAGTATATAAACTCCCTAAATTTATATAAATTTGGGGGCTAAAGAAAGCAGAAAGTACTTTTCCATGAGCAAAATAAGAATTGGAGCTACTTAATTAAATTCCATTGGATTATTGTTGGTTTACTAAAGAGGCAGCTAGTTTCATCTAACACAATTAATGATGTTGACTAATTCAAGAACTTGTCATGGGAAACGGAAGAAAAACTACATTGGAATAGCAAAAGAAGGTGCATGCGTCTTACAGGGGAAGCCAAACTCAACATTTAATTTTGGATTAAAGGGCAAGCCTACTGCTGTCTGTTCCTTTCTCAACTGCTATAAATTCTCCAATGCAAAGGCCTCAGGAGAGTCTAGCCAAAACCAATATAATCCATAGAGAGAAGATGGATGATGAGTACTCAAAATGGTGTAATCTTCCGAGCGACATCTTAGCCATGATTGCTGAACGCCTTAACAGCAGTACTGATGATCTTATGGATGTCGGTCGTCTCCGAGCTGTCTGCTCATCATGGCACTCCTCCCTTCCTCATCCTCTTAGAAACTCTTCTGTTTTTCCTCTTCAAGTGCCCACACTTAAACTAGATAACCCCACTTACAAGCAATTGAACCGCTGCTACTATCTTAGTCAAGGTACATTCTTGCTTCTCTATCTACTAGATGATGACAGTGCTACCAATGATACCGCTATTCCTTGGATCATCCATGTTGTTGAAACCGGCACCGGCTCCAACAAATGGTCCTTACAGAACTCCCTATCCCTAAACACCCGAAATGAGTATTCCCTTGGCAACGATAATGCTGAGCTGCCTGTTCATATTAACCTCTTACATTACAAAGTCGTCAAAATCTTCCAAACTTATGATCTTCTTTTTTTACGCAATTCAGATCAGGTGCATGACTATCGTGATTTCTTAAGAAGCCCTGGTATGAATGTTAAGAAAGCCATTGTAAAATCAGATGATGGACTTATAGAGACGGGTGATCAATGTATTGCGGTTCTGCTTCTGTACAATTCTGGTCAGTTGGGACTATGGAGATCAGGAGATGAAGCGTGGACGCCTGTGGAAACAAGGGGAAATCTTTTCTGTGACATCATTTGCTACAGGGGTGAATTTCATGCAGTAGAAAATTACGGGAGGCTTATGAGAATTGATCTAATTAAGTCAGCAACAGATGAGATTATTTCCCAACCTCTCGAGCAGATGAAGTGTCAGTGGTGCTTGGTCCACTTTGATAGCTGCTTGTTTTTGCAAAGGCTGTAGAAAAAAGAGATGAATGCATACGCAACTCGCGTCCTGTTATCAAATTGTATGTACTGAATGAAGAGGATGAAACATGCTGGGACACTGCAAAAGACTTGCATAACGGGATATTTGTCATGGACTATCATACTACATTCCCTTTTTCAGCCAAGGACCTTGGTTGTCCTAGATTTCGGAATTTTATCTATTACTATGGTCCCAATGGTGGTCTTACATACTCACTTCAGAGAAATGGTAATGTGGCCTTGCGTCAGCTTGGCGACGAATGTGTGTGTATGTAGCTAGTTCCAGTCTGTTTTGGCCGCCGCTGTGCTGGGTTATGCAAACTAACTAGCTGGTAATGGACAATAGCAAGTTTTATTTGCCGAGAACTAAAACATTAATTTAATATTGAACTATATATAATGGAAAACATTCCATTGTCTGCTCTCAATGTAAATATTATTACAATCTGTTCAAGTTCCTTCCTGTTTGCAATTAAGGAGTTGCTATTATCTGTTGGGTCTGTATGTCATCACAAATCATGGTCAGTTCTTCAATCTCGCTCCTATATTTCCCCGAATTATTTTGACGAAATTTCTGTTGGTTTAAATCTTTTTCAATTTGCGTTTTGGATTCCATTAAATCTGAATTTTGGTCTGCTTTAATACTTTCATAAAGACATCCAGTCACTAATCAATTATTTCCTGGCTTTTTATCTTAGGCAACTCTGAATGATTCTGTGGTGGAAGATCATGGAGAATTGATGGACCGTAAGGATGATACTACTGTAAGTACATGCTTTATTTCTCTGTGACTGCTAACTCCTATATGAGTATATAGCAATATGTTATTCTTTACATTCTGAAGTTTTTTTTTTTTGGCAGCAGGAAGTATGGAGGTTAGTTAGTAGGACGGAATCTCTAGCTCCAAATCTCTCAGCTCTTGTAGGAAGCGCGGTTGCTGCTGAACTTATAGAAACCACAGGGAGTCTGATAAATGTCTGATAAATATGCCACCGAGAAATGTTGAACTTCTTGGTTTCAAATACCATGTCGCAGGGTCCTCTGCCAAATCATCTTCATAAGTAGGCTATATATCTTGAGCACACAGAGATAATTCAAAGCACAGCGCCTGAGTTAAGGATGAGATCGTCGATTGTTGGGTGAAAAATCTACCATTGCAGCTCGAGTGGATTGTACAGGAGAAGATCCAACTGGTAACAGTCCGTAACACAGGAAAGATGTTCCGTGAAACGATTCTTGCGAAAATAAAGAAGTGGCAAGAATCATCCCATTAGGGCTTCTTGCCAATTGTACTGTAAATGTTTTCAGATTATTATGATTTCCCCCTCCCCCTTAATAATTAGGCTTTTACCTGGTCATTTTATCAATCGTCGAAAGACGAAGAGTGAGTTGGCTTGCCCGGCACGTGTGGATTTGCGGGATATTGTATGCGTCCTTGTTCGTAGCCAAAAAAAAAAAGGAAGAGATGAATATAGTAGTGCAATCATGTGCTTAAACGAAGCTAACAAAACATAGTACATCAATGGACTCTATGCACAATTGAAATCGTTGGACACCACTCTTTGGTATGTCAAATGAAATTAAGCTCATAACTAACATTTCATGGACCGACCTACTTTAAATTGCATCAATTTCCCTTTGTTGTGTTAGTCAAGTATTCAAGTGAAACAAGAGAGAAGCACCTAACTCTATGCCTGTAAGTTGTAAATATTCGTATGACTTGGATTGTAATGGCGCTTTGCACTCTCACTTGGTTACAAGCTAAGCTAATTTAATTTGATGCACTATTTTTAAGCAAAAAAAAAAAGAAACAAGAGAGAACCACTCCTTGTATTATTATTATACTTTTCCCCTGTTCCTCAATTGCTCTAGTTATTGCAAGAATTTCAGCAGGATTCAGCCACCAAATACGAGAATACATCTAAATTTTATTTGCGCAAATTACAAGTGGTTGGTGTGAGTGGTTTGACACTCTTATAGTCTTATCCCTGAAGCAAAATTAAGGGTTCGAATCTTGTAGAAGGAAAAACTATTTAGTAGAAGCACTTTTGCCAACCCGATGCGAGCAGGATTAATCTTGCCCCAAAACCAAAAGACTTGGGTAAACATGTGGTCTAACCAAAAAATAAATTACAAGCGACGAAAACACCAAAAAAAAAGTGAATTGCTATTTACCGCCAAAAAATACTCACCACCGCCCTTGGAATTTACGATTTTGCCCTTCACTCGTTTTTTTTTTTCCTGTTCGTAGTATCGGGCGTCTGCAATTTCCGCCTGAACCATGGGTCAGGCGGAAAGGGTTTCCGCCTAACCCATGGATCAGGCGGAAATTACAGACGCCCGACCCAATTTCTGCGGAAAAAAAATTACCTCGGACGGCGTCGACGACACTTCTTGGTCGCCGGAAGACATTTGCGGTCGTTCCTTGCTTGCCGGTGAGAGAATGTTGGTGAATGTGGGTGGGTGTGAGAGTGGGTGGGTGTGGGAGAGTTAGAGAGGGAGAGTGGGAGAAAGAAGGGTGAAAATGTGAGCGGGGGCAATATTGTAATTTCCATGGGCTGTGATAAGTAATTTTATGGCGGTATATAGTAACACCCTTAAAAAATTTGGCAAATTCACATAATCACATGTTTCTTATTTTCAATTTTTTTTAAAAAAAAGGTTAATTGACAGAATTTAAAGTTTTAAATTTTTTTTTTAGAGTTGGCTTTGAAAAAACGCACAAGTGTCAGTTTATAACCCAAAAACTCCTCCTTTACCTCTGCACAATCCAATCCCAGAATTAAATTTTCAAAACACACACAAAAATGGAAGAACCAGAAGGGCGATGGGCAAATATCACAAACGACATATTATCTCAAATCCTAAAACGCCTACATACACAATCTGATCTTTGCCGTTTTCGCTCAATTTGCAAATCATGGCGTTCTTTTGCATCTCCTTCGCAACCTCATATTCTCTTTCCTCTCTCTCTTCCACCTCTCCACCCCAATTCTCGCCCTTTTTCTCTCTCTCCCACTCTCCTCTATATTCTCTCTCCGGAAAACCCTAGCAACAATGGCAACAATGTTTGGCTTGTCAAGGTCTCTGAAACAGGGCAAAATAGATGGGGTTTACTAAACCCATTAACCAATGATAAGCTTCATTCTCGATCTGGGGTTCTTAGACAAAGGAGGAATTTGATGGGTTTTAAGAATTATGAAGTGGGTCGGTCTTATAAGGTTCAAACAGTGGGTGATTTGGGAGAAAACACTTTTGATTTTGGGGAGTTTTCGTCTTTGATTGCGAGAAGAAGGGTTGCTGTTAAAACCCTTGATGGGTTTGTTGTTGTTGTTTTGAATGGGGATCGTGAGATTTGGGTTTGGAAATTTGGGGATGAAAAGTGGAAGATTATTGAAATTGGTGAAAATATTGGTGAAGAGGGGAAAAGGGATAATCTTTTTGATGATGTTGTTTTTTATGATGGGAAATTTTATGTCTTTGATAAGAGAGGGAGGGTTGCTGTGATTAATACGACATCGTTCGAGGTGTCGGAGATTGTTGGTCCAATTGAGGATTGTAATGGGCAGTATACTTATGTGGTTGAATGTGGTTTTAGGTTGTGTTTGGTTATTAAGGCTGTTAATCAAAGGCCTGTGAACTATTATGATGAGGTTGAGGAAGAATGGGTTGTTGATAAAACTACTGTGGGAAGGCCAATTGGTTTCAAAGTTTTTGTGTTGGATGAGAGAAAAATGGGTTGGGAGAAGGTGGAGACCATAGGGGAATGGGTTATGTTTGTGACCCGCGATGCTTCGTTTTCGGTTCGAGCTGAGGATTTGGGTTGGAGCAAGGGGAATTGCATCTATTTCGAAGGGTTGACGGGTTATGATGATGAAGCTGACATGGGTTTTGGGTTGAATAGTGGTGTTTGTAGCTTGGAGGATCAAGTTATATCGACTTTTAGCTCGTTGGATGATCCTCGGGCAAAGATTTTCTGGCAGCCTTCGAGTTGGTTCGTGCGAGGTGAGGATTATCCTGAACATGAGATGCTTGGTTAGGGACGAATATGTTGATTGGCAATCCTATTATAACCAAATTATTGGTTGTTAGAATTGAGTTTTTGCTATGTTTCTGTTATGGTCTAGTTGATGGTAATACAGTGGAAATGTGATTGTTCTTATAAAGGAATAGGATGTGTTGGTATTGAAGATGAATATATATGAATCCTAGTTTTTTCCATTATAACTATGAATGATACAAGACCCCGAAATGCCGTTTCAAATGTAAGTAGATGTTTGAATCATAAGCCAATTTACTTGTCAACGACTTGAATATCAGCTGTTTGCATATTATACAAGCAGCAGTAAGTGTTGAAACTTGAGACAGCACTGTTGTTTTTAAATACAGGGACTAGGAAGATGGATATGTGCATTTGCTTGTAACCATTTTGTTTGTTCGGTTCTTGGTATTTTTCAGTATCCAATAGGTCAGAAGAATAACTACTCCTCGGTTGAATTCGTCTTCAATGATTTAAACAGGAAAATAAGGAATTGTCCCATTGCTTTAATTTTTGGTGATAGCACATTCTTGCTCTTGATGCTGTTTGACTGCTATGAAATGGGACATTCTTGCTCTTGATGCTGTTTGACTGCCATGAAATCGGTTGCAGTAGATAGCTTCCTGCTTCCCTTTTGCCTAACCCAAGATTGTTAGTTATATTTAACATCACATGTACTGAAAATGGACGAATCGAATTCAAATAAACGACAACTTGAGAAATTAATTGAGAGTCAATTGAAACAGGTACAAACAGAAACTACTGATATTTATAGAGTAAGATCTAGAGAGAAGTATTCCTCTGATGTCCGAAAAGATTCTAGAGAAGGTGGCGGCAATGAGCTAGTTGTACCAGGCATCTCTTCCAGAGCAGTAATTGTTGAGTCCTCTATGTTGTAGACTCTGAACAGTGGGGAACAATATAGATTCAATAGACCAAACCCTCTCCGTTCCTCTGTAAACGTGATCTCGCGCCTGATATCTGTAAAGTAAATCAAGTTCTCTTTGCCCCATCCAACATCCCTTGGTAGAAAAGAAAAATTAATATTTTTAGTTAGAAAGAAAACTTTGTTTCCCAAGCTTTTCACTGCTTCCCAAAGTTGAGTTTGCTTGTTCAGAACAAATATGCTGAAAGTGAAAGCACTCGAGTTATCAGCCTTTGTTAAGCTGGTCCGAGTGACTAAGTACAGACTGTCGTCAGATGCAACCAGTTGCATATATAGACCATTACAACATTTTAAGTCCATAGCGGGGGTGGTGGTAGTGATTATTTGGATCGGATTAATCCGATCCATAGGCTTGATCCTCACGAGAGTTCCGAAATCATTAACAGCAAGGAATTCGTCTTGGAAACATATAATATCCATAAAAACGTGTCCTACATTAGTGTTTAACTTGGTCCATTCCTTGCCAGACCAATGAGCAAGACCTCCCTTAAAAAGGTTTCACATTTGGGGGATAACGGTATCTCGTGAATGGTTTAATATCTTCATAGGCATAAGACTTGGCAACTTCTACGATTCGATAATCCAGTAAATTCAAATCGTAACGAACTTTGCCTTTAAGCAAGCGTTCATTACTCGTCAGACTCAAAGAGAGAGGGTCTTGAAGTAACCATGTTTTGGGTTTATCAGTTTCTTCAGCCTTAATAAGCCAAAACTTGTCATTGACACTGTTGTTATTTACCAAGACAGGGGATAAAATGTAGAAGGTGGTTTGCTTAAGCAATATGGATTTGTTGAGGTGCTTTATTGAAGTGAGTTTCATGGGGAGACTAGAGGCTGATGAAGTAGCCGACGAGGATGACGACGAGCAAGAGAGAGCGGTACGCCATGAGGTGCAAACAGCACCGATCCTTAGGCGATCGACGACCTCGAAAAGGCGTTCGAATATGGTGGCCAGGGTATCGGTAGGCATGGTAGACCAATCGTATGGTCGTTTCATGGTGGTGGGAGTATTTTGGAGGATACAATTGATGGAAGGTAAAAAATGATGTAACCAGAGATATGATAATGTTGATATTGTTGGGCTAAATTAATCAAATTCATAAACAGAAGACATATTCTTCTGGAATTCTGGTAAGTGATGAAGTCATGTTCTCCTAGGATTCTATAGGAATTAAAGTAGGATTGTAAATCTCAACTGTTTATTTTCCTCATTGACCAAAAAAACAAAAAGTTAATTCAAGGGAAAAATATAACGCTACAAATCCACAATCCAAAGAAACCATCTCAAGAGAAACAACTACGGGACTCAATAATGAATTTTGGTAGATATTTTCTCTTCCAATGCTAAAATCAATAGGCACCAGTGGTCTAGTGGTAGAATAGTACCCTGCCACGGTACAGACCCGGGTTCGATTCCCGGCTGGTGCATGTCTTTCTTCTTCTTTTTTTTGTATGTTCTGCTTTTTTAGAATGTCTTAGGCCAACATCAAACTTTATGATCATTCAAGAAAATGAGCTTGATCAGTATGATTTATATTGGAGAACATTGTTGCGTACTTTCATTTGATTCCACCCCATGACTGATGACTTCTATGTAAAATCAAACCTTTAACATCGTTTGTATATTATTCTCGCTCTCTCTTCTTCTGAAACAACTACTCTACCAGACCACCATGTATCGAGTTCTAAGGTCTGTTCATCTACAACTTGAGAAAATTCGCGTGTTTTTTGTAGTGGATGTATACAAGACCACTGATCTATACAATTTTTGGTAGTAACGATTTCGAGCATCTAATGTAGTGGACTTGTGGTTGTGGAGATTGAGAAGCAAGCTTTCGCTTCTACGCCTTTCCTGCATCAGAACCATCAAGTAGACAGTAGCCTATCAACTATCAAGTATGAAGTCTGACTGTCGGACAATAAGAACGATGTACACTGAATGTGCGCTGTAGGCCTGTGGGTCAAGCAACCTCAAGATGATGATTTCTTCTGCAAGGGACTTGGTGAGCTATATTTCCATTCTTTTTGTTTAATCAAAGATTGCTAATTAACAGAAACACAGTTGAATGGGGGACAAATTCATCTCAAAGACAACGTCAGAAATTGATAATAATAAAATTAGAACAGTACAGGTACCATTACCAACAACAGAAATTACATAAGTACTAAGATCTAAGTGGCCAGAAGATTTGGGTATAATGATTAGGCAAATCTCCTATGACCTTAATTTTCGAATCCTCCAAATCATAAATCTTAAATTTTGAATATTGTGGACTATTACCTTCCCTCCTGAGCTGTCTTGAAATAGATTCATCACAAATGCTATCTGTAAAGTAAATGAAGTTCCCTCTGCTCCATCCTACATCTCTCGACGAAAATGAAAAATTAACATCATTACTTAGAAACAACAATTTGTCTCCCAAGCTTTTCACTTGTTCCCAAATACTCCTGCCATGAGATACCTTCTTCAGTAAAAAGATGCTAAATTCAATGTTTTCCTTGATTACCAAGTATAGATTGTCACCGGATGCAACCAAATGCATATATCGTCGCAACTCTCCCCAACTCCGTGCCAGCAGGATAGTACTAGTGATGCTAATGGGACGATTAGGTTCCGTAGGATCGATCGTCATGAGAAGTCCCATCTCATTAACAACAAGGAATTCACCTTTAAAACATATGATATCCATAGTCTCGTACATGATGAGTTCCCCTAGGGATGATGTTGGTGTCTAACACAGTCCATTTTTTCCCTGACCAAAGACCGAGAGCTCCTACACCAAAAATGCCTATGGCTATTGTTAAATCTGGCATTGTGACTACCTTACGAATGTCACGATACTTGGCAAGAGGCCTGCCATACCGGCCGTGTACCCTACAGCTTACAAGTAACCAATCCAAGGCATACGAGTTGGCAACTTGTAGAATCCGATTGTTGTTGTCGAGTAAATTCAAATTGTAGCGTAGGCACAAGGGGCTAAACAGAGCCATGTTTGTTAAAGAGAAGGGGTATAGGAGTAACAACTTACTGTGTTCGAGTTTTTCAGCTCGAATAAGCCAAACGCTAGGAAGGGAGGTTGTTGAGGAGGTTCTCTTGACCTGTCAATGATAATGTAGAACGTGGTTTGCCTAAGCAATGCCGGTTCGCTATTGTTGATGGGAAGGAGTTCCATGGGGTAACAAGGTGCTAATATGGGAGCTTGCACGAAAGAGAGAGCGTAACGCCATGAGGTGCAGACAGACGTGATCCTTAGATGATCAATTTCAGAATTATTGAGGGATTTGAATATGATAGCGAGGAGCTCACTAGGCATGATCGACCAGTCGTAAGCTCGATCCATGGCAGAACTGCAGGGGCGGATCTAGACCGGGGCACTAGGGTTCAGGACACCTCAGTTTTTTAAAAAAGATGTAGAAGTTTAGGAAAGATATATATTCTCCTAAGTTGGATTCTATCAGAGTTAGGGTTTTTCCAAAAGTACAAACTAAGTCTTTTGATATACTCGCAAGTCGCAACACATTAAACTCTGACGCAAATTTAAAACAATCGATAGGAGGAGCTAGAGGACCAATTATACTGGGATTCTAAGCACTTGTATCACAATTTTGGTTTACATTGGGACTTTGAATTATGCTCTAACTGGGCACCCGCTAAACAGATCGGTTAGGTCGGATTTAGATTAGGTACATAGTTTAACAACATCAAACAGGTTTGATTCGTTTGTGGTGTCTATGTCGTTTTTGGGAATTGGGATTTAGCCTTGAGTGGAAATAAGCTTAATTGTTCAACAACATCAAAATTTGGGTCGATACGGGGTCGGAAATTTTTGCCAACTTCGTGTAAGCCAATATAAACTTAAAGGAATGGAGCCTAACATCAACAAAAGCACCAGTGGTCTAGTGGTAGAATAGTACCCTGCCACGGTACAGACCCGGGTTCGATTCCCGGCTGGTGCAATTTTTAGTTTTTGTTCCCAAAAGATTTAGATTTTTATTTTGGAAAGGATTGTGACAGAAAGATTTGCATTTAGAAAATTAAGATTTACATTAACTCAAGTGTTTGAATACTCTATAAATACCCCCTTTGTTTCTATTTATTTGTCCACTAAGAAAGACTAGCTTGGTGATTAGTAGTATGACTAGTATCGTCCCCAACCTTAAGATTGACAATATATATAGGGGAATTTCAATTGGTGTCCTCGTGGTTATGACTTTTCTAATTGGTGCCCAAAACTTTTTACCAAATCCAAGCAATACCCCTGTATTTTTGTAAACGCTCACTCCGTGCCCTTATTTAGTGTTTTCTATTAATGATCGTCGTTAGTCGGTGACGTGGCTTCGCTCATTATGCTATGCGGCTGGTGTTCTCGTATTTCGTCCAAAAATGAATTACTATATTGCCCCAGTCCTATACCCCCAAATTTGGCTCAACTTCCTTCCTAACTTTGCAGCCATCATTTCTTCATTCTCCGTTTCCCATCTATCATATTGTTTCGTACATAAACCAAGGCAACCACCAGAATATAATAAACAACCAAAATTCCCCTTTTACCCATATGAAAATTACATGACTTAAAGTTAATTTCCATGTAGAATTTTCATGTCCATGTTCACTGGTGGTGGCAAAGCAACATCATGTTTTGGCAGTGGCGCGTTGGGATGCTTCAACAGTGGTGCGTGGAAATTTGAAAACTGAAAACCAAACCATGGAGGAAACTGTTGTTCTTAGTGTAAATGATGATGTTGTTGTTGCTGAAAATGTCTCGCCCTTCATTTTCTCTCTCTATTTCTCATCACTCCCCTCTGTCTATGTTTTTGTTTTTGTTCTTATCAACCAACCATCGCCGGAGCTTCATCGCCGACAACCGCCACCACATGGCATCCACCTTTTGGCTTAATTTCGATTTTTCTGTTTGTGGTACGAAACCGTAAGCCCTAAATTGATTTTGATTCTGTTTTGGGTTCACAAATAAATGGAGGAAAATTTGTGAAATTAATGGTGGGTGTCGTTCAAGGTGGCTCCTCTTGCCCTTTCAATAAGGGCATTATAGGATTTTCAAAAAACACTAACGGCAAACCATGACAATATCACAGATTGGAGGTTTTCAAAAGTTCAGGGGCACTCTTTAGATTTGAAGCAATGTTTTGGTCACCAATTGAAAAAGCAAAAAGTACAGGAACACCAATTGGAATTTCCCATATATATATATATATATAAATATTTATAAATACATTAGTGCCTCCTCCAAACCCAAAACTTCAAAACACTCACAGAGTCATACTACTCTAAAAGCTATTGTCTAATTTGACCGTTTTCATTAGCTACGAATGATTAGAAGCGAAATTCAATTGATCCAAAAATTTCAAAACCCAGAAGCGACGTGATTGGACGAATCAAACCTGATCTATAATTCACATGTTTGTCATTTCTTCATCGAATAATAAATTATTGGAAAATTTAATGAAAATAATCCCAAGTTTGAACAGTCAGACAAAAATAATCCCAACTTCAACAAAAATAATCCCAAGTTGTCAATTTTGTCACAAAAATGGTCCTTACCTAACACCGTCAAAGTTCCGTTACAATTAGCACTAACTAAACACACTTATCATTAATTATTTAATTATTAATGTATCATTAATTATTTAATTATTAATGTATATTGATCCTTAACAATAAAACAATTAAGATAAATTTTTTTTAACTCAAATGTTTCTCTCTTTCATCACTACAACCCACTAGTTCTCACCACCACCGCCCCTACCACCACCGTTACTACTCTCCCAACACGTCCTTCACATCATAACCCACCATTCCCACCATCCTTCAACCTACCATCCCCACCATAACCACCGTTACTACTCAATGTTGGGGTCAATTTGATTTGTATTGAAATTGGGGGATTTGAGTAATTTGGTTAGATTACTCTAAATCCAAATTGGAACACCCAGATATGCGATTTCCATCTCCCAGTACGGCGATAAAACGTGACCCCACGATATTGGGAGCTCCAGGACCTGGGTCCCCTTCGGCTCTTCTTCACCAGCGGCTGTGGGTTATCCATCACCGATCTCATATCCGGCAACTCGTGTTGCTGGTCCTCGGTAACAGGGAAAAACTCTTTGGCAACTAACCCAGTTGGTCGATCGCAGTATTTATCCTTCAGTATGTCGAACTTGTACGCAATTGGGTTGGAGGTGGTAGAGGAGAGAGAATCGGGCGCTAGATTAAAGATCCAACATTGTTGCTACTTGCTAATATTCTCTCTCTTTAACTATCTCTCAATATATAAAAATTAGTTACAGACATAACTATGAAGGATATTTGGTACTTAGTGAAAAATGTTGGTGTTGTTCATTCTGTACGTATTTGCATCAGCAGATTCAGCACTAGTATAGTGGGTTATCTTGTGAGATCCCAAAGGAGATTGAGAAATTAAAAATTTTGGTTAGATTTAGTTTATTGGCCATTTGCCTGAGTTAGAGCTTTTGCAATTACGGGTGAATAATTTTACTGGGAGTGTTGCACAAAAGTTTGGAACTAATGAGAAGTTACTTTTTTTAGATCTTTCATCTAATAAGCTAACTGGGAATTTGACACCTAATCTGTATGATGAAAATTCGCCTCCTCCTTGTTTTGGTTAGTGCTTTATTGGATTTGGGGAAATTGTTGTTGTTGTTGGTGGTGGTGGTGGTGGTGATGGTGATGGTGGAACGGTGTTGTCTGAGAAGTGTGGAGAGTGGCGATGAGGAGAGAGAAAGTGGGGTTCGGTGGAGTGGTGCTGTGGACGTTAATGATTGGATAGTGGTGGAGGTGATGGTGGTGAGGAGAGAGAAGCAAGGGATCAGAATTTGATTTCACTAGTTCGTTGTTGTGTTTTTGTGATTTGGTGCTCATTAGAAAGAAAGTATTAAAAAAATTAAAGAAGTTAATGAGGATTTAGTCAATTAGTGCTAATAAAATAACAAAGTTTGACGGTGTTAGGTAACAGACCATTTTTCTGACAAAATTAACAACTTGGATTATTTTTGGCGACCGCTCAAATTTGGGATTATTTTCATCAAATTTTCCTAAATTATAACTATTAAGATTGATGTGATGGGTATATTAGATCTCAAATTCGAATCTCCACGCACGACGCTCCTATATATATGTATGTATATTAAGATCTTTGTATCTCATCGGAAACAAAAAAACATTTCATAGTGGACATGCACTTGGGATTAAATGGAGTATTAAACTTCGCTTAGACTTCAGGACATATCGACTATCGTCATTTAACGAAGCTCGAAAATATCCCAAATCAAAGTTTCTAAACCCAATCACAAAAACATCTCAAACAAAAAGTCCAACCACCCAAAAAAACAAAAAAACCACACAACCTCAATACAAATCACAAATCAACAAAAAGTCCAAATGTCGAAAAAATGCGACAAACAAATCTTCATTCTCTCAGGCCAAAGCAACATGGCAGGACGAGGTGGAATAATAACAACCACCGACACTCACCACCATCACAAAAAACACAAACACTGGGACGGCGTCGTTCCACCACAGTGTTCACCTCACCCTTCAATCCTCCGCCTCACGTGCCACCTCACGTGGGAGCCAGCGCGTGAGCCTCTACACGCTGATATAGATCACAAAAAGGTCTGTGGGGTTGGGCCCGGTATGGCTTTTGCAAACGCGGTGAGAGAGCGCGTGGGTGGGACGTTCGGGTTGGTGCCTTGTGCTGTGGGTGGTACCGCTATAAAAGAGTGGGCGCGTGGGGAACACTTGTATGAGAGTATGGTGAAGAGAGCTAAAGCTGCTGTTGGGGATGGTGATGGTGAGATCAAGGGGTTGTTGTGGTATCAAGGAGAGAGTGACACGTGTACGGCTCATGATGCAGATGTGTATAAGGAGAAGATGGAGAAGTTTGTGAGTGATGTTAGAGAAGATCTGAATTTGCCTTTGCTTCCCATTATTCAGGTTTGAACTTTCTGTTCTTAAAGGTTTTGGCTTTTGAGTTTATTGCTAGTAAGATCTTAAGATGTTTAGTTTTGTTTTTCAAGAAATTATGATTTCATAGTTTTGTTTTAGAGTATAAAAGGGTAGGGTAGACCACAAAAACTGTAAAAAGTCAATGTAGTAAGATGAGTAATGGACAAAAACTCGTATGAGGCGGGCTCAATCGACAAATGATGAATGATAGTTGATCGTGATCCGTTTGAAAGTTCTTTAGTACAGTAACATTTTTGTAGATTTTCAGCTTATGTTGTTCCATGAAGTTGAAATACATTGGCAGTTTGCATTCTGAAAATAGCTACTCTGAATTGTGGACCATAATGCACCACATTTGCAAAAAAGGTCAATTTGTGACAACATAAGCTCCAAATCTTTGAAATTTGAGGGATTGTCAAATTGTGACAATAAAACTCCAATCAGATCAGAGAGAGTAGCTTCCATCCAAAGAACAAACAAGAGGCAAAATTTAGCTTCAATGATTGCATGTTTTTGAATCATCTCACAAACCTAGTGGATTAGGAGGTCTATATATCATTTTTCATTTGACCAAACTCATCCCAACATCAACAGCCTCTACATGAATTACTTGTTAAAGTTATAAGCTTGAAAAGTGTTTGTAAACTTCCAATTAGTCACTACTCACTGCATATGCTTGATTCAGGTGGCGCTTGCATCTGGAGATGAAAAATACATAGAAAAGGTGAGAGCAGTACAGCTAGGAATGAACCCGCCCAATGTGGTTTGTGTTGATGCAAAGGGGTTGAAGCTCAACAGTGACAATCTTCACTTATGTACCGAGGCCCAGGTTCAACTTGGCCAAATGCTGGCTGATGCATACCTCAACCATTTTGATCCTTCTTCCTTACCCGAGCAACAGCAGAAACCATGTGGCAGCAATTCCGAAGGCAAATCACATTTCCCTTATTTGCTCTCCTTGTTGCTTGCTTGATTTTGGCCTTGTTTGGGTCTGTTCTATTGGCTTCTTCGTTTTTGATTTCTCACCATTTGGAGGGCTAAGTTTAAACCAGTGTCCCCTGGTTTAGTTATTGACTTATTGGTTAATGATCTGATCTTGACATGGTGGAAATTTTCTCTTAAGGGTTGGAACTTGGAAGATGAGCTTTCTGGTTTTATTTGGTGGCAGGTACAGTCTTGATGACTAATGAGGCTTAAACCCTTTACTCGACAAGCCATGGTTTGGGCCATTACAAACATGGAGAACTTCGGTTTCTTTGAGACAGAGGGGTATGATCTCTGATGAATGCTCAAGTTTACGTTTTCGTTTGTTTGTTTTCTGGTCAATGTACAAGTTTTCTTTTGCCAACTTGGAGATATATTTACAAGTTCGCTTCTCGGTTCTATGACTTGTATCTATTGTGATCATCATCCTATGAGTACCAAAACGTTAAGACACTTCAACACCCTTCATTTGTGCCAACACCTTATTAGCTGTATCTTCATAAGTTTAGCGTAACACTTTGGATACTTGAGACTTCAAAATCCATATTTTTAAGTTCTTTATAAAGACCCTGATGAACTACTTGTGCGAAGTCAAAAGAAAAAATAACAGGAGTTCATCATGTGACCATGTATTGATGTATATATGTATTATAGTGGAGTGGTACGCACAGTTTGTTATATTTGAAAGTTTCTTGATTCCAAAAGCCAGAGAGGCAGCACCGGCCAGTAGGCATTAAAAATTAAAGTTTGCTTAAATTTCACGTCATTGTTCCCCTATTAAATGGACGATGCTCTGAAAGATTTATCCATAGAAGAACCTAAGAAAAAGTAATCACAAACAAATACCGCAGCTCAAAAAATGTCGGACAAATGCAAACAAATTTTCATACTTTCAGGGCAGAGCAACATGGCGGGGAGAGGTGGGATCATTACAGACGCCAACAACAATAACATGTAGGACGGCATCGTTCCACCAGAGTGTGAGCCCCGCCCTTCAATCCTCCGTCTCACGCGTGACCTCACGTGGGAGACAGCGCGTGATCCCCTACATGCTGACATTGATATCTTAAAGACCTGTGGTGTAGGGCCTGGGATGCCTTTTGCCAACGCGGTGAGGGAGCGCGTGTGTGGGACGTTCGGGTTGGTCCCTTGTGCTATTGGTGGGACTGCTATAAAGGAGTGGGCGCGTGGGGAGGAGTTGTATGAGACTATGGTAAGGAGGGCTAAGGTTGCGGTTGGGGAGGGTGGTGATGGTGGTGGTGAGATCAAAGGGTTGTTGTGGTACCAAGGAGAGAGTGACACGTTGGCGGAGGAAGATGCCGATGTGTATAAGGAGAAGATGGAGAAGTTTGTTTGTGATATTAGAGAGGATCTCAACTTGCCTTTGCTTCCCATTATTCAGGTTCGATACTCTATTATGTGTTGTATTTGTTTTTCGTATCCAAATTTTCACTTTTTGAATTGATTCATAATGTGTATCGAACCATACATTCATGATATTGGTTTTACAGCATATTGTTTCTTACTGAATCAGAAGCAGAACACTATGTTTTGCCTTTGATGAGCTTACTGTGTTTCAGTCGAAATATAACTGATCGTTGTAAGCTTCTGGAAATGCTTGATTCAGGTGGCGCTTGCATCTGGAGACGAAAGATACATAGAAAAGGTGAGAGTAGCACAGCTAGGAATGAACCTGCCTAATGTGGTTTGTGTGGATGCAAAAGGGTTGAAGCTCAACAGTGACAATCTTCACTTAACTACTGAGTCCCAGGTTCAACTAGGCCAAATGATGGCTGATGCTTACCTCTGTCATTTTCATACTTCGTCGTTCTCCCACCAACAGCAGAAAGCCTGTTCTGATTCGAAAGGTAAAATGTACATCATCCCTTTTTTGTTCTTTCTTGTTTCATGTTTAGTTTTGGCCTTGTGTGGTTCTGTTTTATTGGCCTTTTCATTTTGGATTTCCCACCAATTGAATGAAGAGCTAATTGTAGATCAGCAGTTGTTTCGTGATCTTCACATGGTGGAAATCTTTATAAAGTTGTGGAAGATGAGCTTTCTGGTTTTGTTTCGTGGCAGGTACAATCTTGATGACTAATGAGGCTTAAGCTGTTAAAGCACATTAATTGACAAGCTAAGCCATCGCTTGGACATAAAGAACATGAAGAACTTTCTGTTTGAAATAAGGAGATGATGTTTCATGAATCCTCCAGTTTTTTCTTCTTTTATTCTTCTCTCTTTTTTGAGCTATGATAAGTTATCTATTTGTGTAATGATGTTGTTTGAAGGACCTTAAGGTTGTATAAAGAATTAAAGAGTAATTATGAATATATTTATATTAATAATCTCAAATATCAATAAAAAAAATTAAGACATGACTACTTGAATTGATGAGATGCATTTCTCTCGCACGAAAACTCATATGAGGCGGCCTCAACGTGAGGCGTTTCAAACAAGCATGATGTCATGTTTGGCTATAGAGGTGTCTCATGTTGAGGCGGTCTCATAAAAGACATTCTGATTATCTCGCTAGTTAGTAGCCATTACCAAAATTTATTTGCCATACACTCTTAGGTTTGAACATAAATGAGCTCTAACTACAACTTTGCGAAGGAAATGGATTGGAATCTAAACCCCCAACTCTCGGAGCTACACAGCTAATTAGGTGGAAAAGAACACATTCTAAATACTGATACAGTTGTATCATGTATGTGTACATTATTGGTGCATGATGCCATGATGGAAGAAGCTAGGCAAGATTACCATTTATTAGTGCATTTACCATTTACCAACAAAACAAAGAAAAACACACTTCAACGAAAAGTGAAAAGCCCGGGCAGGCCTATAGATATTTATTCACGTGCAAAGCTTGTCGCTACAGATATTAGACGTGGAAGCTCAAATTGGTCTGGTCAAGTGGTACTAACCAAATCTCGCAAATTGAAGTACATAACCACAGAACCAAATCTCGCAAATTGCAGGGCTGCAAAGTCAAGATTTCCAGAGACAGATACAGTCATAAATACAGGTGCAACCCACAGCCGCGCAGCCACATGAGTGGTAAGGGGAAATGGTAAAGATGGTATAAATTGAAATTGGAACGTAACAAGGGACGTTTTAACCCAAAATCGCTTTGATATCATGATATATTTCAATAATTAGGACTTATTTCGAGTGATGAGTACATAAAAGACAAATGAGATTTTAACTTAAAATTAATTAGCAATGGGTGAAGTAACTTCCTAAATTATATGCATGGCTAAGGTCACTCGGTCGTTCAATCTTTCAATATGGGACAACCTGACTTTTATAATCTCCAGACAAGTTGCATTTGGGACACTCCCAGCATGACACTTGACACCCCAGCATATCTAAATCTAACTTTAAATAGAATCAAACTTGAAGGCTCACCAACTCAGCTGGGCCACCAATTTGGAATATCGTTAGGTAGAATTTGCCTTAAAAGCTTTGTTAAAGTTGCTGTTTCTAAGTTCCGTAGCGGCTAACAAAGTGAAAAGGAGTGGCCTACTTTGTTTTTGTTTTTTTTGAGGAGTTTCACTTCTACTTGGTATTCCAAAATGTTTATATTTTCATTTGGAGTTTATATAATATTTCTCAGTATCCTAGTTTAAAAATAGAAATTCTTATTCTCTATTATTATATACACACTCGATTTTGTGTTCCTATTTACATGTCTGCATTATAATATTATATAGTATTTCAATTTCATTCATCCATATCACAAATATATTTTTTTGTTCCCGAATACTAATATGTTAAAATAAGAATTTACTTTCTTCATCAAATTTTTTGAGCCCTAGGAAATTAATATATATCCAAAAATGATGGACTATCCTATAAAAAAAATGATAAGCAATTAAGGATTCAATACCACAAAAAGAAAAAGGTTTTCTTTTTGTTCTAAATTATTGTGCTATTTCCTTTTCTTTTTGGATGTTCTCATCATCACAATTCTTGCATTTTATTCTTAACAAACATTTTTATAAATTTACCTGAAAAATCAACTAAAGTCGACATTAAAATATAGATATATTACAACTCAGTATTATTAGATATTATTCCAATTAATATTGCTTATAATTTTGAAAATTGATTGAGAACTAGATAGCCGTAAATTTTTGAGAGGCATATAAAATTACTCTTTACATGTAGAGAGTATAGACGTGGTATTTTTCAACTTATAAAAAACTTCTCAGGCCTTGTTCTCTTTAATGGAATGGTGCGGGACGGTGATGAACGGAATGGAACGGTGCGGCGCGGATAATTCAAAAATACGTGAGACAAAATGAAGTATAGAATGCGACACGTAACGGAATGAACGGGATGGAACGAAATGCTGCATGGAAACGACGAAAAAAACAGAGCCTAATTTAATTATGTTCGAATCTTTAACATACTTTCATATAATAAAGTAGATCAGTTCAATTCAATTCAATTTAATCGAAAAAAAACACACCCTCTATTTTTTTTCCCTAATTATTTTTATTTTTCACTCCATCTCCCAAATAATTTATCAACAATGGTCAATCTCCCATTCACTCATGAGTGATGAGTCACCATTCACCAACCCCCAAAAATTCACAAAAAGAGTAATAAATCAAGGGTGTTACTAAATGCCGCCCCTAAATTACTAGCTAACGCCCCCCAAAATTCCAATTTTGCCCTTTATTAATTTTTCACTCATCCTCTCCCTCTCTAACTCTCACACCAATTCTCCCTCTCTTTCTCCCACTCTACCACCCACTCTCATACCCAACCTTCATCAACACTCAAGCAACCCGCGGATGTCTGCCGGCGATCGGGAAGTGTCGTCGACGGTGGCGGAGGTAATTTTTTTTTTTTTTTGCGCATTTTTTTTGCACGGTCGTCTGAGATTTTCGACTCACCCTTGGGTGAGTCGTCCGCGAACGGCGACCCACCCAAGGGCGAGTCGCCTGTGGATCTCGACTCCCCCAGGCTGAGTCGTCTGCTACAGGCGACTCACCCAAGGGCGAGTCGAGATCAACAGACGACTCACCCTTGGGTTGGTCGCCGGTGGCGGACGACTCACCCTTGGGTGAGTCGAGATCGACGACCGACAGACACAAAAAAGATTATTATTATTATTATTTATTATTATTATTATTTTATTATTATTATTATTATTATTATTATTATTATTTATTGTTATTATTATTATTATTATTATTATTATTATTATTATTATTATTATTATTATTATTTATTGTTATTATTAATATTGTTTGAATTTAAGATTAAGCTAACATTGTTTTCGTTGTTTTCGTTAGGTTCCTTTGGAGCGGTTCGGTGGTGATGGTGTTGATTACAGTACGCATTTCGTCACTGATGAGTTATTTGATAGTGATACAGATGCAATAAATTGGGCAAAACAAATTGCCCTTACTATCGGGTTTGAGTTGATAATTTCGTCACACAAGAAGAATGGAAGCGTAAAATTGTTAAAATGCAATCGAGGTGAACGCTACAGAGGGGAATTAAGAGACTTAGATACTGCTGCTCGGAAGAAATCGAAAACAAAGGCTTGTAAATGTACGTTCCAGTTAAGAGCTCGGCAAGTGTATGGGTCCAATAGTTGGATGATTGTCACATTGCCTGGGATTAGGGGTACGCACAACCATGACTTTGCTGTGTTTCCTGAGGGATATCGTCAGATGAGTGGTCTTAGTCCTGGGTCAAAGAAACTCGTTCGTGACATGACTTCGGCACAAACAAAGCCATGTGCTATCTTGGCCGCTATTCAGGAAAAATTTCCCGAGGACAATGCAACTAGACGGCATGTGTACAACCACAGAGATCGTATAAGGAAACTTGATTTTGAAGAGAGAGATGTCATTGGTCAGTTTCATCATTTAGCTGTGGAGAATAAGTACGTACATTGGACAAGAGCCGATCGAGCTACTAATGAGGTAACTCACGTGTTCATGGCACACCCTACATCA
Source organism: Tetragonia tetragonoides (assembly GCA_038025085.1). Taxonomy (NCBI): domain Eukaryota; kingdom Viridiplantae; phylum Streptophyta; class Magnoliopsida; order Caryophyllales; family Aizoaceae; genus Tetragonia; species Tetragonia tetragonoides. Next base: position 6,521,251 of record CM076151.1, on the reverse strand, counting down.
ATTCAGTTACTTTGGTCTTTTCCTTGGTTGATTGGCTTAGATTCCACGTACAAAACAAACAAGTATAAGATGCCGTTTCTTGAGATAGTAGGGATGACTCCAAGCAATAAGAACTTCCTCATAGCTTATGCCATTATGAAGGATGAGACTCAGGCAAGCTATGCGTGGGTCTTAGATAAGTTGAGGATGCTTATTGGAAATGATGTACACCCAACAGCAATTGTGACCGATCGTGAGCTAGGGTTGATGAGACCTATTAGAGAGATATTTCCCGAGAGTGCCCATTTGCTCTGTACATGGCACATTAACAAAGTCGTTGAAGACAAAGTGTACAGACTTTGTGGAAAAGATAAGCTTGTCGCGCAGAGGTTCAAGAACGGGAGGTGAAAAATTATCATGGAAGCTTCCACAGAAGCTGCGTACGATAGAGCAGTGCGTCAGATGAAGGATAGTTGGAGGCGTTACCCTCACGTGATATCCTATGTAGAGGAGACCTGGCTGAGATACAAAGAGATGTTTGTGGCTGCGTGGACGAATAAGGTGCTACACCTTGGCAACACTACGACTTGCAGGGTGGAGAGTGCACATGCCGCGCTAAAACAGTGGTTGAACTCCTCAGCTGGAGCTTTGGATAATGTTTCGAACAAGGTCAACAAGTCAATCGAGTCACAAATAACTGAGATCAAGTACACACTTGAAGAGTGCAGAAGACGAAGAAGTGTGATGTACTCGGGTTTCCCATTGAACTATCTGACCGGGGATGTTTCCCATTACTGCTTACAAATATTATGGGCTGAGCTGAACAGGATGAGAGAATTGAGTCACCAAGTATTTGATCGTTGCGGTTGTGTATTGAGATCCACTCATCAGATCCCGTGTGCGTGTGAGTTGAAAACGGCCACGGATACGGGCACGCCAATTAGCTTGAATAGTGTCCACAAATTTTGGCGAACACTCGTTATTAGTGATGCAGTGGAGATAGCTACGCTTGACATGACTGAGCATCCATCTGAGGACCATCGATACTTTCAGTCTCTGGTCGACGAGGTTAACTCAAGCGACCCAGCAGTTGTGCGCAACATATCTGTCCTTATGAATGAGCAGCTTCATCCTGAGGAAGCGAGTTACGTCGAGCCGGAAGCGACCACGACAGTCAGAGGTCGACCGAGAGGGAGTTCCTCTACCAGACGTGATCCTAGTTCATGGGAGTACTCCCAGAGGGGTCGTGGTCGCCCTAGGTCATCCAGTTCGAGCCGCGGGCGTGGTCGTAGCTCATCCTCATCGAGTAACATCGTGCGGAGTACTGGTATGAAAACCCATAATTTCATGTACATAATGTTGTTAATTACTTTTTGATAAGTACTATTAATGACTTTCTATTATATTGTCTTGCACCTGGACACGGAATAGATATCACTGAATTCTATCATGTTAACAAAATTCCGGGAATCATCATACCTTTCATTGAAGGATATCTCGATGTGCTTGGGGATGGTAATTGCGGTTTCCGTGTCATTGCGGACTACGTTTTCGGAGACCAAGAGCAATGGCGATTGACGAGAGTTTGCATTGCACACGAACTCTTAGCTAACCGAGCATTGTACGAAACCCTATACGTTGAAGGGGTCGACGCTGGTTACCGCCGTATTATGTGGGACGGAGTTGCGTGTAACTATGATCACTGGATGATAGTAATTGAGGATTTGTTCCCGATTGCCAACCTCTTCAATGCAGCGATTATGTTATTCGGATACGGCAGCGGAAGGGGGTTATATTCTTGTTACACAGTGCTACCGTTGCAAGCACCTTCGACTGCTACACGTCCAAGTAGGGAAATTGTCATGTGTCATTTAGGTGATTCGTACGAGCATTATATCCGTCTGGATTTAGCCTCAGATTTCCCTGTTCCTCCGATATGCGCAGCATGGTTTACTTCCCGTTCTGATAGTGTCGCTGGTTGGGAGCAAATGTATGTTAGGCGAAGAGCACATTGGGATCGTTTAGCGAGGTCGACGTAATTGAATGTTTTGCGTGATTGTTATACTTATATCATTGTCACATTTTTGTGTGATTGTTATATTTTGCATGTGGAGAGTGGTCGTGATTATTGGAGGTAAATAAAACAACAAATTACAATAAAACAAAAAATGTAAATAACAAACAACAAATTACAATAACACAAATAAATAACAATAACAATGAAACTCTTATATAAATATATAACAAATTCATCTAGGGTCAATACATCATTTGGCAGCCCGCCAATCTCTCATAAACTCGTCCATAAATGATCGAGGACCTTCCGCTTGCTCCGGAGGAATCAAAGTAATGGAAGACTCAAATCCGACGGCTAGACGATTCACCCACTGCAAAAAAGTAACAATGAGTGTGAGTTCAGAGATATGTAATACGTAAAAAAATATATATTTTAGTTAATCACTTACATAATCGCTGTTGGATCGTGGAGGAATCACAGGTGCTGCAGCGTCAGGTATCAGCCGAGGGTGGGAGTGAAGGTAGTACCATGCGAGGTAGTCATCCGTACATGCTGTGGGATCTGACGTGGATGCCTGAAACCCATGGAGACCAAGAATGTAAAATCCCGGAAACATACGCCAAGCATCAGATGAGATCCGTTCGGGGAAGACAACCTTGTACGAACGACTGCTCCATGACCTGATCGCTTTGACTGGCCTAAAGATCGGGGAAGGGATACTCTGTACGTACCCGATTTGTCGTAAACAACGACCAGGCATGTACGGTTCAATAATATCCCGATACTGTAGCCACCCCATGAATACAGTCCTCGGTACAGATACTGCCGGGTTAGAACCGTACGGCAGCCACACCACCTACGTAGAAATGTTGAAAGTTACGGTGAAGTAAAAAAATAGCAAACGACGAAATAAATCATGAACACCGATAACTAAATGACTTACCTCTGTCGCTCGCAGATGATCCAAGCGTCTACGTAAGGAGTGCAATTGAACCACGTCCTTGCCCTCAGCCTGGGCACTCCATACGGACGCACGGGGAGCCTCGTCGTCCCCGACAACCATCCGCTCCCGATGAGGTCGGAAGCAGGGAAAGTACTCGTATATCCATGCCTGCAGGAGAGTTAGGCATCCGCAGATGCCCTGAGAATCCCCGCGACTAGCTATACCGAGCTGACGATATAGGAAGGCGAGGGCAGCAGATCCCCAAGAGAAGTCATGCACCGTATCGACACCGTCGTCCATCACCTCCATCACGCAGGAGGGTCTAATACGGTTACCACTCTTGTCGACAAACAAGGTGGATCCAATAAGTAACCACATCCAAGCTGTCGCCTGGTTGTCCTCCACTTGCTCACGGCAAAGCTCAAAAACCGACTCCGTGAGGACCGCACCGCCCTGCCAGTGGCTACACATCAGTTCCTCTCGGCTGACCCCGAGAACCTCCATGGCCTCCATCTGCAGCTGCCCATCCCGTCCGTCATTGGAAACGAGCTGTCCGTCTACAGGAATCCGAAGAATATGCCATACATCGTGCAACATGATCGTCATCTCTCCGAACAGCATGTGGAACGAGTTCGTATCCGGCTGCCACCTTTCAACGAATGCAGATATCAGGGGGAAGTCAATATGTCTGAACATAATGTTTGCCAGGTGTGATAACCCAGTCCCCTCGATCCGGGCCCTCATCTCGGCCGACATCTCCGCTCGCCACTGACTCAGCCGCTGACAGACATTGAATCGGTTCTGACACTTCAAGAGACCCCTCGTCTCTCCATTCCACACACGAGACGCTACGTGGCCCAGGAAGCTCGGTATGACGCTATCATCCGCCGGCCCACCCTCCACAGGCTCTGTAACAAGCCACGTAGTGTCGTCCTCCGCTCTAGATCGTTTGCTAGTACTGGACGACCCAGTACTAACAAACCTACCGCCTCTGCCCTTCACCACGTGCCAATCTGAGGATGATTCGACGCCAATCTGATCATCGTCCATGGACTGATCCCCGGAGTAGAACTCGCTAGTGTCGTCTTGCTCAGCAGTCATCTCCCTCATCCGAACTGCCTCTCTCTGTCTCCGTACAGAGGCATCAATCCCGCGCGTCCTCGTGTGACGCGGTCCTGAACCAGCTAGTTCACTAAATAACCGAGGCACCGATTTACCGGCTCCTCCCATCTATCATTTCACATTTTTAATTAATTAAACAATAATCAATAATAATAATAATAATAACGATAAGTAATAATAATAATAACAATAAATAATAATAATAATAATAATAATAATAATAATAATAATAATAATAATAATAATAATAATATTTTTTTTTTTTTTGTGTCGGTCGTCTGCGACTTGCGACTCACCCAAGGGTGAGTCGTCGGCCGATCTCGACTCACCCATGGGTGAGTCGTCTGAGACCGGCGACTCACCAAGGGTGAGTCGTCGGCCGATCTCGACTCACCCTTGGGTGAGTCGTCTGCGACCGGCGACTCACCTTTGGGCGAGTCGAGATCGGCAGACGACTCACCCAAAGGTGAGTCGCCGGTCTTAGACGACTCACCCAAGGGTGAGTCGAGATCGGCAGACGATCGACGCAAAAAAAAAAAAAAAAATTCAACACAACCACTTCAATTCATAAGTTCGCGATTCAATTCAAGGCAAAAAAAAATTCAATTCAAGGCAAAAAAAATTCAATTCAAAAAAAAAAAAAAAAAATCGAAAAGTTACCCCCCCGCGATGCCGTCGGTCGCCGCCTCCCTCGCCGTCGAAGCCTCCGCCGCTGCCGCTAGCCCCTGACATGGTGGTGGTGGTGGTGGTGGTGGTTGCCGGTGTGATGGTGTGGTGGTGAGGATGAGTGAGAGTGAGTGAGGAAGAGAGGATGAGTGAGAGTGAGTGAGAGTGAGTGAGGAAAAGGGGTGAGGGTAAAATTGGAAATTGGGGGGGCGGTAGCTAGTAAAAAGGGGCGGTATTTAGCAATTCACCTACCGAATACCACATCCCCACCCTAAAGCTAACCCGTGAACCCCACTCTCCACTTCCTCTAACCCCTTCTCTACACAAACGCGTGTTTCTCCCGTCTCCATTTTCTCTCTCCTATCCCCCATTCCCCACTCTCTCTCCTCTCCGCCGTTAACCCCTTCCCTTAAACCCTCACTTTCCCGGCTACTTCTGACTTCGACCCATTTCCAATTTTCCATTACCAGATCCAAACACCCCCTTAAAAAACTAAATAAAGCAACCCCCCTTTTTTTTCTCATAACCACAACCAAATTCAGAGACCCTCCAAAAAAGGGTTCAAAACTCTCAGGTTTGATTGAGAGAGAAAAATAAAGAAAAATTCTTTCTTGTTCTTCGTTTCTCAACAACAACAACAACAATGGCGGCTTCAACATCGTCAACAGCAGCTCTATTTTCAAACCCATCTCTCAATCTCAAACCCAAAAATAATCTCCATCCCACCTTTAACACCAATACCCAACTTTCTCTCTCCTCAAAACTCTCCCTTTCTCCCTCACTCTCTCTCCTTTCCCACCACCAACCCCGTTTCTCCCTAACCCCGTCCCAGAAACGTCCCGCCGTCCCCGTTTCCGCGTCTCTCTCAAAACCAACCGTTCTAGTAGCCGAAAAGCTAGGAGAAGCAGGGTTAGATCTTCTCAAAACATTTGCAAATGTTGATTGTTCGTATAATCTAAGCCCAGAAGAGCTATGCACCAAGATCTCTCTTTGTGATGCTTTGATTGTTCGTAGTGGTACAAAAGTTACCCGTGAGGTGTTTGAGTCATCTGGTAGGAGATTAAAGGTTGTGGGTAGAGCTGGTGTTGGGATTGATAATGTAGATCTGAGTGCAGCTACTGAACATGGGTGTCTTGTTGTTAATGCACCCACGGCTAATACTGTTGCTGCTGCTGAACATGCTATTGCGTTATTGGCTGCTATGGCTAGGAATGTTGCTCAGGCTGATGCTTCCACCAAAAGGGGTGAGTTTTTTGTGGGTTTTTTTTCTTTGAGGCATTTTGTCGAACAGGTGATGGGCATGAGTGTGGGTTTGATTGTTTGTGATTCATTTCATTTGGGTTTTGCTTGTATTGTGTTTTTATGGTTAGATCTTTGATTGGGAATTCCGGGTTTTTGGGGATTCTGTTGAGCATTTTGTCGAACAGGTGGTGGGTGCTGGTTTGTTTTTTGTTTTACTGCTGTTGGTTGATTTTGCTTGTGCTGTTTTTGGTTGTAGATCTTTTGATTGGGAATTTAAGGTTTTTGGGAATGTTTAGGATTGATTTTGGTGTGTTGTTTAGATCTGGTTTTTGGTTTGGTGGGGTGATGTTTGAATTGAATTTAGCTGTTAAGAAATCTTTAAAGTGAATTTGATGGGCAAAGGTGGGAACTTTGATGGGACCAAGTAATTTTGGGTTAGAGGTATTTGTGGTAGAAATTGGTTTTTTTCTGGGGGTTTTGCTTGGTTTCTTTTACTTTTTATATATATACTTCAGGGAGGCCTCGTCTTTTGCTTTGCTGACACAGTTGCATTGTTATCTACTGTTTGATTGTAATTTTGTGCAAATGAAATATGATCATCTATATGCCGTTTCAAAAGAAAACTTGGATGCGCTTGCCTAACAAACTGAGCTCTTTGCATTGATAAAATTATGATCTTAATTGAAGCATCATATACTTTCCTGACTTTTCATACTCCTTGTTTATGCTGATTGCAGGAGAGTGGAAGAGGAACAAGTATGTGGGTGTATCACTTGTGGGGAAAACACTTGCTGTGATGGGTTTTGGGAAAGTTGGATCCGAGGTTGCCAGGCGTGCCAAGGGTCTTGGTATGCATGTTATTTCTCATGATCCCTATGCTCCTGCTGACCGTGCACGCGCTATTGGTGTGGAACTTGTTTCCTTTGAGGAGGCTATAGCAACAGCAGACTTCATCTCCCTGCACATGCCTCTTACACCTGCGACATCAAAGGTGCTCAATGATGACACTTTTGGTAAGATGAAGAAAGGAGTTCGAATTGTAAATGTTGCTCGTGGTGGAGTGATTGATGAAGACGCTCTTGTGAGGGCCCTTGATTCTGGGATTGTTGCTCAGGTATATATCTCCTACATAGAGTAAAAACTTGAGAAGATTTCCTAATCATTTAGACAAATAAGTCAGGACAAAAGATGCAATATATAACTTCAAACTAATGCTTATGTTGTAGAGAGGACAAGTAGTATTCATTGCATTAATTTTCTTCCTACAGGCTGCACTGGATGTCTTCACCCAAGAGCCCCCAGCAAAGGATAGTAAGTTGGTGTTGCATGAGAATGTGACTGTTACTCCCCATCTTGGTGCTAGTACCACAGAAGCTCAGGTATGTTGACGAGTCATGCTGAATCTTACCAATCCATATTCTCTTTATCTTTGTACATTATTTATTTGACAATTGTTTGGAACTTCCTGTAGGAAGGAGTAGCCATTGAAATTGCTGAGGCGGTTGTCGGGGCCTTGAAAGGGGAGCTTGCATCAACTGCAGTCAATGCTCCCATGGTTTCTGCTGAGGTATATACAGTCTTAGCTGCTCTCTGGGACCTAAGTTGTCTTATAGTGATTATCTAAGTGCATAAAATAAAAGTGACTGATAAAGGTTTACCTGGTCATTAACTTCATGGCCCATGGGATTAATCAAGCAAAGCTTGGATACCCATTTAATCTAAATAAAATAAAAGTGACCCAACGGATTCCTGTGCTATAGAATATACTTTATTGTCTTTTGCTTTCGCTTGCTATGAACCTCTGTCTTGACTCTGATTGTGTTCTGCTACTACCTATGTGTGCCATATTCCTTGAATGGTCAAAATTAGTATGTTAGTAGTACGTAATCTAGGATAGTAGCAGCAAAACAGCTTGTAAATTGTGGTATGCATAGAATTTATGTGTTTAGGAGAAGCCAAAAGCACCAAATAGCATAGCATCTTGTTTTTGCTTCTCTTTAGGCATTACTTATCTATTCCATCATCTCCAATATCTTGTCAAATTTCGGGCTTATATAAGAGAGAAGAAAAGAAACATCGTTGATTACAGGATCTTTCGTAATTTAACCCTATCTAACTTAAAACTTCTGGTATTATCATAGAAACTTGACCACTGTTTGGAACATCTCGGAAAAGGAAATTTTGATAAGATACAAGGGATAGTGGGAGTATTTAATTTGCTTAGTGCGTGATTGTCTAGACTGCAAATATGGCTGAAGTTTCGTGTCCATCTTGAACTGGCCTTTTTCTTTCCTGGCTTCCCGCTCCAAGCTGGTGTTTATTACTGTACACATTGGAAGAAAATACTGAATGATGCATATGCTTTAATTTCCAACTGTTCTGTGTTCAGGTCCTTAATGAGCTGAAACCTTACGTTGAGCTAGCTGAGAAACTCGGTAGACTGGCTATCCAATTGGTAGCTGGTGGAAGTGGTGTTAAATCTGTGAAGGTGGGTTATGCTACATCAAGAGCCCCTGATGATCTCGACACAAGGGTGCTTCGAGCCATGATTACCAAGGGTCTGATAGAGCCCATCTCCAGCACCTTTGTGAACCTGGTGAATGCAGATTTCACTGCGAAGCAGCGAGGACTTCGCATTACAGAAGAACGCATTCTTCTAGATGGTTCCCCGGAAAGTCCCCTCGACTCTATCCAGGTACAGCTTGCAAATGTGGAATCTAGGTTTGCTAGTGCCATTTCAGAATCTGGGGAGATCAAACTTGAAGGAAGGGTCAAAGATGGAGTTCCACACTTGACCAAGGTTGGCTCCTTTGAGGTGGATGTCAGTTTAGAGGGTAGTCTTATCCTCTGTCGACAGGTTGACCAACCGGGGATGATTGGAAGAGTTGGAAGTGTTTTAGGGGAGGAGAACGTAAATGTCAGCTTCATGAGTGTGGGAAGGCTAGCTCCGAGAACTCATGCTGTTATGGCAATCGGGGTTGATGAGCCACCTACCAGCCAGGTCTTGAAGAAGATTGGGGAAATTCCCGCTATTGAGGAGTTTGTGTTCCTGAAGTTATAAACTTCTAGTTATTGACAATTTTGGTTTAATGTGATCGGTTTGCAACTCTTACGGGATAAGAGGAATAATTGAGTTATCGTGAGGAATAGTTTCTTAGTTTTAGTATTGCTGTATCGAAGCTCTTACTGTTGATCAAAGTGCCTTCAAGTCTGAAATCCCAAGTGCAATCATAAACACCTTTTCTTTTCTGTTTTTCGGCTCTCACAAAATCGCAAACACTACTATGAAAAAGCAATGGAAAAACACACAGAAACTATATAATGAACACACATACATACTGTAAAAGGTTTTGCCTATTATGCCATACAAATAGTTATGACTGCCTCAGTGGCAATCGATGCAATTTCTTCTATAATCATCTTCCCATATTTTCCACTATTTGAAGTAGTTTGGTTGTTCAGATTCTGAATTAAGCAGGTCTTGTGAAAATGAACCCCTTCACAGTAACTGCAATTGTAGCTCCAGTGCTTGCACTTGTGGCCGCAAATACCGCAATCAGGCTTCTGCTTCTCAGCAAGCTCTCGCATTACCAATGGGTGCTCATGCAATTGATGGTCACAATAGTACTGATCGCACTGAGCACACTCTGGGTGGACGAAGAAATCACAGGCCTCACATGTATACACCCTAGCATTCGATTTTCCACCGTCGTGGCACACCCCGCACTTCATGAAATGGTGTCGAGTTTTGAGCTCTAACATGTGGTTCGGGTGCATGAAGGTATTGATCATGGTTGGGTTGGTCGCACAACTCAAATGCATCTGATTTTCCCAACAGTTTTTTACTTGACACTGGTACCTAGTAGTGGTGACAACAGAAATTTTATCATGATTATATACGATGACAATATGTTAGCCAAAATTCAGTATATATATTTACTTTACAAACCAAACAACGGAAAATGAAAAAACTAATGTGAACACTTTCACGCGACGGAGAAAGTACTTTCTTTCATCACTTATGTCTTACTAAAATGGTATCATTTGCTTTTCTAAGATTTGTGCACATATAAACCAAGCTAGACTAGTAAATTTACGGAACTAACAATTAATGATAATATTGCAGGTAGATCTGGCAAACGGGCCGGTCAGGTCGGGTTTGGATTGGGTCAAATATGGTTCGGGTTAAATATGGGTCGAATACATCGGGTCAAATATGGCCGCGTTTGGTTTCGTGTTGACAAATGTTGTCTCACAACTTTCGGGTTCAGATCGGGTCATTTCGGTCTCGAGTTAAAACGGGTCGAGTCATTTCAGATTTAAACATTTTTGAGTTGGGTTTCGGACGGTTTGTGGCTTGGCGGGTCGGGTCAGTTTTTACCAGCTCTAACGATATGTACTGAGATAAAAGTAAATAAAATTAGTTAAAGCGACAGATATTTTGAGACGAGGAGATAGAATAGTATACCATAAAGATGAGGATCCACCTTTGTGGTCGTTCTTGCAGTATGAGCAGTGGAAATCAGATGTGCCTTTGACAAGTCTCAACGGGTGCTCATGGGCAAACATATGCACATTGGCGTGCATGTTTGATTCAGCCCATTTATGAGTTATAGCGCAGGCCTGATGTAGATTGAAGCTACAGCCTGAGGTTGTACAGCAATACTGGTACGTGTTTGCTTGGATGTACTTGTGGCATGCATAACAAACACTGTCTTCATTAGCCAATTCAGCGGTAAGTGGGTGCTGAGGATGAAGAACGTGATTAGTTACCACCGTGGGAACCGATGCTAATTCAGCCAATTCTCGGTTTCTCTCTTTTGCTATCTCCTCGTCCCCTTCTTTGAGTCCTAATCTCTTTATACACTTGTAAGTCCCATAGTAGACAACCGCTGCACCGCCCGCTATAGCCATTTTTCATGGATGTACTGCTTGGTGTGTAAAAGATAGGAAGAGTAATTATAACAACTAACAAGTAACAAGGATAGGTATATATGAGTTTTCTTTGTTTATCCTCTATACATATATATATATAGAGGATTGGCTTGTATGGACTTTGGAGTACATAAAGAGGTGATGATCACGATATATATACAAGTTTTTTTTTATACGAGGTATCCGCAACCACTACTCTTTGAGTGTGCACTGGATAAACCCTAAGTGTATGCAATAGCCTACAAACCATACACACCAGGCAAGCCAACAAAATAAATCTTGCAAACAGGCTCAGCAAAGAGGCCTAGTGGGAATTGAACCCATAACCTTTTTCATGACATACAACCCTACGACCAATTCCACTATCTTTTTAGGGCATATATCTACAATTTAATGGAAAAAGAGACTTGGAAGGATTATTGGCTTAGCCTCTTTTGTTCTTTGGAGTACATAAAGAGGTGAGTAATCGTTTTATAGTATATGAATAAATTTTGGAAGTGTATATTTATACTAGATCTTCTAAACAGAGAATTATTTGTATCTCAAAGAGGAAAAATAATTTTATATTAAGGAAATAGTTTTAAAGATCAAGCACATGAGTTTGGTAGTGGCATAAAGAGTTGACCAAAACTAGAAGTGATTTACTAAAATCCACCTTTCATATTGATCATCTCATCAACGAATTTCATGAAAGTTACAGTTACAAGTGGTGCCATTTTATTACAAAGTGTTGACCAAGACTAGCTTGAAAATATGATTTATTAAAATCAAATTTTCATATGCATCATCTGATCTCCAACTTGATGATAATTACAACTTTACAAGTGACTCAAGTTGTGCCATTTTATTACAAAAAGAGTTGACCAAAACTAGATACTCCATATGATTTACTAAAATCAACATTTGATATTAATCATCTTATCTCCAACTCCATGATGATTACAAGTGGTGCCTTTTTATTACTAAGAGTTCACCAAAACTAGACATGATTTAATTACTAGTAGTATATTCAAGTGGTTGCCTCAAGTGGATACTCCATAATTTACTAGAGTTTAAAGGTTCCAGTTTGCTCTTGTTTTTTTGAAAGGAGTTGCTGTTGTTTTGTTTGGGCTTGGATATTGGCGGACTAGCACACACTCTCAGACCGGCCCGAAACAGTGAATCAGGATTAGAGGCCCAAATCTGAGAGGTCCAGGGTTTTGCAAGCACTACTATGACACCCTGCTTAGGAGGCCCAACCCAATTGATGTGTAGTTGAGTTTTTTCTTTTCTTTTTTTCTCGTTAAAAAGAAAGTGCAAGTGAATGACCACCGAGATACCTTTCGCTACGTCATGTTTGGACTCTCGTGTTCAATTACGAACATATTATACTAGCTGAACACCCGGTGCGAGCACTACGTCAACGTAGCACCAACAAGGGGCTAGTATAGTTCTTAAAAGCCTGCAGACACAAGACATGGGGGAAATAAGGATTCGAACCCATAACCTTATGTTTCTTGTCTTGTGACCAAAAAAAAAAAAAAAACTACAGTAATAATCAATTATGGTTCTAAACTACATAATAACCGAGATAATTGGTTGCAACATTAATGAGGATCCAGTATCCACATAGATGATAGATGTTTCTGAGGTTTTGATCAAAAGATAAACCACGATGTTGCAACTGCAGTCGATGAGGCAAAAAAAAATGTAGCAACTGCAGTCTGCAGTAAGATGGAAGCTAATCAGACCAGCACTCAATCCACGACACAGTTACAGCCACAGCTCTCAATCACTTATATGTTCTAATGTTACGAGACAAGATACTAGTCTAAAATTCATACACATACCCCTTGACAACCTTAACAAGTCTCACTTATTTTGGATTTCGGAGGACAATAATAACCGAGTCTCCTCGGAGGAACATCTTGCTGATGAACCTATCCTTGTTCACTGGTTGGGCTTTTTTCTTTCCTTTCCCAGTCTTCGGCACCTGCAACACCACAATAAGGAATTAGTTTCAACTTTCTACAGTTTGTTATCTCGTAATCTCAAAATCAATACTTCTAGATAGACTATAGCAATCCTTCCATTTAATAAATGCCATTGCAGATGAAGCCTATGAAAAAGAAATGTCAGTTTTTCTTATACGGCACATTTTCCATTTAAGCTTTATTACTCCCAACATTTAGCAAAAGCAGAGATTTGACATTCTTTTAGGGAAGGACAAAATTAAGGTATGACATAGGTATTACAGCTTCCTTTTGATGGAGAAAAATTGCAGAAAAGCCGGTTAAACAGACCTCAGTCCACATCTCCCTAACATTTTCAAGAACCATGTTGCAATGGCGGTCAAAAGCTCTCACACGTCCAAGTAACTTTCTGTTGTTCCTGCAATTGATTAGGACCTGAGGAGACCAGAAAGTAAAACCTCAGTCATCACAGCTGAACTACAAATAAGTTGACATGGTATCAAAGTAAGCATTGGCCATTTGCTAAGTAGTGTGACCGAATATGAAGCCAGACGACAACAGAAACTAATATTAAGTATGACATTAACAAAGATGTTTTTTCACTAGGCTAAATAAAGAAAGCATAAAATCCAAGAAATACTGGGGGAAAGGTGGAGCGTAAAAGGAATTTGAACCTGAGTGTTATTCTTGACACTCATCATAAGTACAGAAAGAGGACCAGTGTTGAACTCCTCCTCCTCGTTCTTGCCCTGCCAAAGTACAATTCAGTCAGCACAAGGAACACACAAGAACTTTCCATTTAACCAAAAGAGGTATAAATGCACAACATCAAATTATTCAAATAGAGACCAAACACAATCATAGAATATAAGTTAAGATATAGAGACCACATCAACAGATAACATTGATATTTTCCCAGCAGATTTGCAGACCACATAACTCGGTTGGTCAACTGAATATGATACTATTCATTAACCATCGCTTGCAGAAGCTATTTTAATTCTTGGTCCAAACTTCTTCGAACACTACAAACACAAAAAGCTCTCTTCAGAAAGAACTTATATTTACACACGGTACATCTAGAAATTAGATCATCTTGCATCTCACATTGGTTACTGAAAGATCTCCCGATTTTCATGATTTCTTGATCTCAAATCAAATGAATTTTATTTTTTTTTTATCTCAAATCAAATGAAAATATTAAACCTTGCAATAACAAAGTACAATCAATATGATTTTATCTTTTTTTGTAGATATTTTGATTTAGAACCCATAATAATTCCTAAACCAGTTTTTTTTTGGGATATGTGTTTAATAAATAAATTTATTCGTCATTGAAGTAAATGCTTTTTCAATCCAAAACCCAACAAAAAATTTATTAGCTATTGAAGTCACACAAATACTACTTCCTCCGTTTCATAAAATCCTAAACGTTTGCTTTTTGAAGGTCAAACTTAACAATCTTTGATCATAAATTTATGAAAATATATAAAAGTTCACAATGTACTTTTGTTAAATTCATTTTTAAAAGGACTTTCGAAAAATCATATTTTTACAATTTTTACATTCATATAATTGTAGTTATTTACGGTCAAAGTGGTGGATTAAAAACCGTGAAAACGTAAACATTTAGGATTTTATGAGACGGAGGGAGTATAAATGCATTTGTTTCTACAAATCAATATTATAACACACTCTACTAAACTCCATTTAGTATTATATTTATTTTATTCAGTATTAGGATTACAATTGTATTTAGTTTATCACTGATAAGATCAAATGATCGAGCATCCTATTAATTTGATTAGTTTTGCTTGTTTGGGTTTATTGAGAGGAAAATGAGAAACACTTGACAAAAATTAAAAATGGTGATGTGGCAATCAAATGGACCAACTCGTCGACGTGGAAATTCCTAGAATGACTTAGAACTCGATTATGAGCTATCCATTGCAAGATGGAACCCCAACAGAAGGCCTCTGGCAGTCATCCAAAGAACATATATCAATATTCAACATGTAAGCTTGGACGTTATGGAGTTGAAGAAACATTTGAGAGATCTCAATGCTTACGAGTGTCGTCAATGCAACATTTTGCAACAAACTCACAACACACCTCTAGAATACCTAAACCACATCCCCATCCCCATCCCCATCCCCATTCTCTATTACAAAGCAACCTAGAATGACTTAGAACTCGATTATGAGCTACGATCACCTTTTAGACGAACATATTAGGTCTAGAAAACAAGATAACTACTAATCAAGTGGCAGCTAAAGCAATTAAGAGTAGTACTTACTGGGGTATCTTCCTCCATTGGTCGACTGAAAATAATAACATAGTAAAGAAGTTAGTACATCAACATCATAAGCAGATATCAAAATTTTACTAACATGAGTCATACAACAAAACTACATTACATGTCACGGCAAAACCCATTACTCAAAACAGTGCACATTCCAAAATTACAACCCACCCTTTACAAATTCCCCTCTTTCTTAGTATTTTTTTTGCTTTCGCTTAACTCAACCTGCATTTGTTCATGATGCTAAATTACACTTATCATGGCTAAATTAAATTACATTACATTCTTGCTAATAGCCTAAATGCCTAATACAACCAATAAGTCAGCAAACCAGGTGGTGCTCAAAATCAAGTTAATCTAATTAGGGCTAGGAATTCAAGGGAAAGAAAAAGATGAATTACAGTAACGCAAGGCTTTAAAGAAAGAAATTGACCTTGCCATTGGTGGTGTCTGTTCAGAGAGCAGAGGAAAGAAGGATGGACGCTTGACTCGCGAAGAGAGAGAAACCTTCCTTTAGAGCTCGATTTCAAGCTCGGAGAGAATTAGCTATGGCGAATAATTTTGACTCTCTTAAGATAGCAGAGTGAGTGAATCAGGTGGAGAATGAATTAGGGTTTCTCTGAAATTTCAGAAATCTGCCTTCACACTTTTTGTTTTGTGTTTTTCTTTAATTTTTGGGGTTTTTTTTTTCCGGTTTTCCGAGTGTGCTTTGAGCCGTTGACTGCTTTCTCCTCTTCTTCTTCTTTTCCTTTTTCTTTTCTCAGTTTTTTTTTTTTTTTTTTGGCAACTATTTTCCAGTGCTTATTGGCTGGACCAGGCCCAGTCCACTGTCGCGCGGCCGAGCGAACGGAAATCATGGCAAGCCCAAATTCAAATTTGTTACCGTTCTTGCCTTTTCTTTTCTTTTTCTTTTTTTTTTTTCACTTTTCCTTTTTCCTTTTTCTTTAAGTGAATTTCTTCTTTTTTATTCTTTCTAATGAAGCTTTTATTATTTATGAACAATTAGACTAACTTTTATGAATATTACGTATATAATTAATGAATAATTAAATTATTTTTTATGAACATTACGTATATAACCTACGAATAATTAGACTTTTTTTAATGAACATTGTAACTTATAACCTATGAACAGTTAGATTACTTAAATGAACATTACACATATACCTTATGAACAATTAAACTATTTTTAATGAACATTGCACTTATAACGCATGAACAATTAGACTAACTTTTATGAACATTGTACTAATAACCAATGCACAATTAGACTATTTTTGATGAACATAACGTATATAACCTATGAACAATTAAACTATTTTTTATGAACATTACGTATATGACCTATAAACAATTAGACTATTTTTTTATGAACATTACGTATATGACCTATGAACAATTAGACTATTTTTTATGAACATTACGTATATGACCTATGAACAATTAGACTATTTTTTATGAACATTACGTATATGACCTATGAATAATTAGACTATTTTTAATGAACATTGCACTCATAACCGATGAATAATTAGACTATTTCTTATGAACATTACGTATATGACATATGAACAATTAGACTATTTTTAATGAACATTACACTCATAACCAATGAACAATTAGACTATTTTTTATGAACATTACGTATATGACCTATGAACTATTAGACTATTTTTTATCAACATTACGTATATGACCTATGAACAATTAGACTATCTTTAATGAACATTACGTATATGACCCATGAACAATTAGATTATTTTTAATGAACATTACATGTATAACCAATGAACAATCAGACTATTTTTAATGAATATTGAACTCATAACCGATAAACAATTAGACTATTTTCAATAAACATTATGTATATAAACTATGAACAAATAGACTATTTGTATATATTAAACATTACATATATAACCTATAAACTAATTGACTATCTTTTGATGAATTATTAATATCACAAAATTAGTTTTTTGGTAAAATAAAAAAAAAAAACCATGTGTAACCGTCCAATGGAAAAAGAGAAAAAAAAATGAATGTCACCATTATCTTTCTTCATCATCATCAATCCATCAACGATCAACCCCATCCACAGCCTTCATCAACATGAACAAAAGAAACAAAAATCACGGGATCGGAGCCCCCTAACACCAACTTCCTCCCACACACAGGCCACAGCACCACCACTCTCTCTCTTCCACCACCCAACCACACTCACCTCCTTTCTTAACCACCATTCAACCACCCTCATTTTTACCCACAAATTAAACAATCAATCTAACTCCTTTGACAACCCAAAAATGAAGGAGAGAGAAACCGATAACAGCCAAGGTGGCTGGACATCAGTGGTAGACGTAGTGGGTGGGTCTGGTGGTCGGTGGGTCTGGTGATGGTGGCGTAGTGGTGTTCGGTGGATGCCTCGGAGGTAAAAGAAATGGAAACTAAGCGGAGGAGAGAGAAGACGTAAACTGAAAATATATACACGCGCGATTTAAAATTTTCAATTTCGAAGCTGGGTCCATCCAAGTTGAATGGACATAGGTCCATATAAATTTTTTTACTATTTTCTCACTTTTTGTTTATAAAACTTTCAAGCAAGGAAGTTTTTCACTTATAAAAAAATGAGATTTTTACACAGTTATTTTCTTACTGTATTACCTTAATTAAAAAAAAATTATTTAGTTATGTGTACCTAACACTTGAAAACACTTGATAGTACGTACATTTAACACTGAAATTACAAAAAACGGATTGCACCAAAAAGAATTACAAAAAAGGGTTGGGCTTTTGATTTTTTTTTTTTTAAAAAAAGGGGTTTCATTCACTTGTGGGCTACGGGTTTACATATACGGGTGTATGTAAGAATTTGCGAAATTCACCTCAATTAGTCAACTCCATCTAGTATGAAGGGACCTTGAATCTTAAAGATGATAATAGAACTCTTGTATTGAGTATGGACGATTGAGTGGGAGAGGTGAAATAAGAGGGGTTACTTGTAACTTATTCCTTATTTATAAACAAGCTTGAAATTTAATCTCAAAAATGGCCCAAAAAATTGAATATGATTGATTGTTAATTCGGATTTCAAACGAAACCAGCATGTTAGTTTCTATGTCGCTCTCTACATCAAAGGAAGGAAAATGTCCAATTCGAATTATTATTCCAATCCCAATAATCGAGATTTGCTATTCTATCAAATCCAATCTGCATAAAATTCAGTTTAATTCAAGACCAAAACTTTCAGTTGCAATCTAATTTTCCAGTTTGCCCTGAAAAAGGATAGTGGAGTTGGTCGTGAGGTTGAATTTCATAACAAAGGTCATGAGTTCAATTCACTAGGCCTCTTTATTGAGCTTGTCTACAAGATTTATCTTGTTGGATTGTCTGGTATGTGTGGTTTGCAGACTATTGCATAGACTTAGAGTTTATCCACTGCACACTCAAAGAGTATTGGTTGAGGGTTCGGTATCAAAAAATCTAATCTCCAACTAAGGTTCAAAAACTAGGTTCCGTTTCAAATTGGTCCAAACTTGATCCATGTTTGGATTGATAAACACTTTTAAAGCGTATTTGACTTACAACTTTTATTTCCCCCGTATTTTTCCTCACAAACCTTTTCTCCGCCGCCTTCTTCCCAATCTCATTTTCAATTTTTAAAAAGTTAAAAATACCTTCTACAACCTCTAAAACATCAAATTGACACCCCTGTTTTCGGACTTTCAGGAAATATTTTAACTTTCTAGAAGATAAAAATAAGATAAAAAGGAAATCAAAAGGAGATTTATAAGCAAAATAGGGTAAAAAATAAAAAATTAGTCTCGACTTAGGCCAAACACCACCGGTTAATTTCGAGAGAACACAAGATTATATATTCCGCAAAAGTTCTGCCCGTCTTTCTGAGTGCCTCGAACTCTAGACCTTTCACGCCATACTCATCATCTTCTTTCTCCTTCCCTTCCATTCTTCTCAGTCGAAACACCCAAAAAACCCCAAACCCCAACTAACCAAAACCCCCAAACCGTTACCTTCCCGCCATAACCTAGTACCATAAACCCCCAATTTCATTCAAACAATGCGAAAACCCTAACCCTAGATCAATATCGATGATCATCAAATTCACCTCACCAATAATCACCAATGGACAAAATCGTCCACGCAGCGCTTGAGGAGATTTGCTCACAAGGCAACAATGGCCTCTCACTCTCTCTCCTCTGGCCACGTCTCCAAAATTCGCTCTCCTCCGCAAGTCTCGACCTTTGCCCCGCCGTCAAGCGGGCAGTCTGGTCGGGTCTAATTGCAGTCCCGGGCCTCCAATTTCAGGCCCGGGATTCCTCTGAATTCGATCCGAAATTGAAACCTTACAAGGAATGTGAAGGTTTGGACTTGAAGGTTTTTGCTAAGGAGCAGCTCAGACGTTGCTTTGTTGGGCTTTATGATGTTAAGGCTTCAAGTATCACCTCTCCTCAACAAAGGGTCCTTGAGCGTCTCGCCCTTGCTAGGTTTGTGTAGTTTTTGTCGTTAAATATGTTCCATTTACTAATGTTGTTGGTTGAATAACTGGCAATTTTGATGATCATGATTCATGGTTAGCTAGCTTTGTTTGTTTGGTCTTATGCTGGATTAGCTGATATGGGCAATTGATGTCTATGCAAATATATGCTTGTCTCTACGAACACCTTTATTATTGGCAAGTTCCCGAAACTATTTTTTTGAAAGTTTTTGTTTATAGGGGTAACCCAAAAATAAATGTCATTTTAGGCAGCATTCAAGAAATTTCCTATATTACTCGTCTTTTATGGTAGACAGTTAAAGTGAAAGGGCATTGGCTGGGTTAAATGAGAGTGAGTTTTTCAGGAGTTTAATATAGAGAAACCTTATGTTTTTACTAAGATGCATAGTTGGATAGGTATTGAATAGAAGAAGTAGGGACTTCCTTTATCGAGCGAAAGGACTATATATTTCAACATGCTGGAGTGCTTGATGACGTCGATAGTAGATATATTAGGTGGTAGTGTAGCATAGATATCCATGAGGGAATCAACTTAGAAAAATGATCTTCATGAGAATATATATTTTTTTTTTGTTTAAGATAAATTTCGTGGACAATAAAATAAAATGTCAAAATAAAATATTTTTTCACTGTTTTTCGATTATAGTTACCAGTCTTTAAGGAGTTATGACTAGAAAGCAGCTCCAGCTTGGAAAAGGACTGCTAACAGTTTCGGAACCTGGCAACATAAAAGAAATGTTAACTAAAGTTGTCAGTAATGAAGGAAACTTGTGCTACTCAATGAGAATTGTTACCTGATTTCTAAAATGTGCTTCACAGTGTCAGTAGCTTAAGTTTTCATCTCAAATATGAATACGAATTTAAAGGTTTTAAGTTTGAATTACTGATGTTAGCCAGATAACGGATTACTTGGTGTTATTCCAGAGAGAATGGAGTAACACAAAATCAACTTTGCAAGGAGCTTGGAATGCCGGCAAACAATTTCTTTTATGTGGTAAAGAGGCTTGAATCCTGGGGATTGGTTGTTCGGCAATCAACTATAGTGAGAACAAAAGAAGCATCTGGTGGGAAGGAGCTAAAAAATAGTAATCCAGTGCATACCAATTTGATCCATTTACGCCGTTATGCATTGCCTTTGGGTTCACAACAAAGACTTGAGATTACTAAAGAGAACAAGAAGTTGGAAGAAAGCCTTGGGGAGAATGGAGCTGGAGAGGACTCTATTTTTGAAGAATGTAGCCAAGATCATGTGCTTGTGAAAGATTTCCTGCCAGCCTTGAAAGCCGTTTGTGATAGACTTGAGCAAGCCGAAGGCAAGGTCTGTTTTTCCTAGACTTGGCAAGGACCATCTGAACCAATATAGCTTTTTTGAAAGAAACATTGAATAAGAATGGATATAACCCAGTTTTTCTGACCGTAATTTTCCTTTTTGTTCCGTGATATGTTATATCGTGAAGGTTCTGGTTGTGTCAGATATTAAACGGGAACTTGGTTACCGAGAAACGCGTGGACACAGAGCTTGGCGAAATGTAAACTTTGTGTTCTTTACCTTCCCAAATTCTGTTTATATTAATGACGGAAAAAAAAAGTGTCTCTATCTGGTGGTTCATCTACTCTCACAAAGTTAACATCTTTGCTCCTTGTTTTCAGATTTGCAACAGGTTGAAACAGGCTGGACTTATTGAAGTATTTGAGGCAAGAGTAGATGACAAGGTGGCAACTTCACAAAACTCTAAGAAGAGCAATTTGAGAGGGCAGAACAAGGTATTTTAGACTCATATTTTCATTACAAAAGTACACTTAGTACCACAGAAACACACTCACTCTCCCCCCCCTCCCCCCTTTCGATTTTATAGTTTGCATATTTTCTTTTTTATTCTCCTTGCTTTCACATTTTCATGTTTATCCCACGTTACTTCCTCTTCTTTTGTCAATATCTCTCTTTATCTTCGTAAACTTCTCTTTTAATCGTCTCTTTCTTCATGTCCCATATATTTTTCTTTTTGTCTCCATTTCACTAGTTTAATTTACGATAAAAAACTCATTTATCATTTGGAAATGCTCACCCAAACAAATACGATCTTATGAATATCAATACGTTTATTAACACGTGTTAGAGTTTAACAGTTATAATTTCACCATATTAAAGGGACCAGAGTGTGATGTATGTCAAATTCCCAGTGCTTAGACCCAAAAGTCATACTCTTTTAGATGCTCTGGAGCAGCCTCATTAGGTAGCTTCTTAGTATGATCCTTTTGTTTTGAGAATATGATGTCGCAAGTTAATAGATTTGATTTGATATGCTAGACAATTACAGATGTGGTTGTGCTTATAAAAAAAAGTGCATTAAATCAAATATCGAATGTACAGCAAGATAGAGGACAAATTTCTCCAATTTGGGTGGATATCAGTAATAGAATGACCCCGAAAAGCGCTTGCAGCCTTAGCGCATATAGAAGCTAGGTATGTGACCTTCTCCCAAAGCATCGCAGAAAGAACTGAAACCCCAGCAATCGAACAGCAATCATGAAAGCTCCTGACCCAAAAAACTACAGAGACACGAAGACCACCCTTTTTTCCCTTGTTGATCCCTTACAAGTCATTCCTCTCCAACCAAGGCACCGATAGAACCCAAAGCCCATCTCCAGAGATAATCAATACTGCCTTTTCCACCCAAAAGCAGCATTCTTCAACGAGGAAAACGGGCAAATCCATAACTTCCGCTGCACCTCAAAGCACCTATGCCTCAAGTCTCCCCCGACCTCACAATATAAGAACAAATGCCTACATGTCTCTGTCTCTGTAGCACATAACACAACATTTATTTGGCCACAAAACCTGCAAAATTATCAAAATTATTATTCTTTTTCCAGAGCCACAGTCCGTATGAAAACTTTTACATTCTTAGGTACTTTCGCCTTCCAAATAAAAATGAGGGAGGGAACAGGGTTTACAGGAGGAGACACCCGAAGATCAGTTGTTAACACTAGAGTTTCAGAGAATGAAAAAGATTCCATGCCTAATAACGAAGCAAGTTCTCAAGCGCCCTTCCCTGTAGAGTCTTCTAAATGGAGGCTTCAGCCTTCAAGACTGAACTTGTCCCTCCCAAACATTATCTCAGAAGCATGAGCATGATTTTAGTGTAAAGTTGGTAAAGACGAGGAAAAAAAAATGGAGAAGTGCTGCCTCAAGGCCCAAATATCCTCTGAAACCAGATTGCTCGTTATCCACCTGAACAATGGAAGAAAAAGGAACGATCTTCCAAGGATTCTATAATACATTTCTTGAATTAGTTTTCTTTTCACTTTATGAGGACTACTTGTCCTCTAATATTGTAATTGTCTTTTGGTTTTAATAAAATTTCTCTTTATCTAAAAAAAGAAAAGAAAAGATGGACTATTCTCTTTTATTATTAATGAAGTTTTTTCTTATCTAAAAAAATAAAAGAAAAAAATGGTGCATGCGTACATAATTAGTAGTTTTTTCATTCTTATCTAAAAAAAGAAAAGAAAAAAGGGTGCACGCGTATATAATTAGTAGTTTTTTTTAGTTTCCCTCATTCGCCCCCTTTAATTTTCATATGTATATGATTCTTCCATCTGGTAAGCGTTATTTACGAGAAGGAGAGAATTATAGATTTGCTTCTGAAATTTTGGCAGCCTGTGAGTTGTTTGCGACTGCTGAAGAAGTTTTCTCCGAGGCTTTTTGAACAGAGAACTCCTGATCTTGAGTATGACAATCTTGAATCTGAGCAGACAGCAAAATCTGGAAGCCGATTGCAAAACACTGATCAGCTTGTGGAGCTTCCCCTTGAGCAACAAATCTTTGACATGATAGATACTGAAGGATCAAAGGGCCTTCTTGGAGTTGAGGTATTATATATGTTTCTTGATATCCTCAGTGGGATGTCTTGGTTCCATATGCCTTCTTCTCCATATATTGTAGTTGTCAGTTTGTTAATCAAGTGTTGCTTATCTTCCTTTCTTTTCCTAATTTTTGAGGCTTATGTCAACCTGAGATTCATTGCATGTTAGTTTAACTGTCTTCTGTCCAAAAGCACTCGTTGTTATGGGGGCTTTAGCCAAAACCACCTGTAATATACAAATCTTCTGAGGCCACCCCTAACCGTTTATTTGCAATTGAGTGAATATATTTCATAATGTTAGTGTTTCAATAACTTGGTTTTGCATGGTTGTATTTGTCTATATGACAGTATGATTGGAACATTCCTATTATGAACAGGTATGCAGAAGGCTTGGAATCAGCAACAAAATGCTTGATAATTTGGGCAATGCTATGGTCCCTCGGTTTGGATTGCATCAGCTGTCTGAAAACCGTAAAAGAGGGTCAGCCTACAGATTTTGGACACAGGGGAGCTTCAATCCAGATTTACCTACTTCTTCCTTGAACAGATTGGATGACAGCCATGATGAGCGTGGATTAGCTCTGTTGCCTGTTGAAGAGCCAATTTATTGTGAAAGCTCCCAGGGAGCTGTTGCTAATTTGGGCTCTTCAATGCTGTCAAGGTGTAAAACTGTAAAGAACACAGCAACTGGAGATGCTGAGCAAGAATTGAAGGATGGCTCTCAGGCGGACAGAGGTTGCAACAAAATGGTTGTCTGGTCCAAGGATTCACAAGATTTAAACCATAATATGAACAATAGTGTCCCTGTTTCGGATAACGCATCTGAATACAAGTTAGCGGAGTATATGCCTCCTTCCGTGCCTAAGCTGCTTAACCTTCAACAAGGCCAGAGATATCCGTCACTGACTAGTGCCCAAAGGGAGCTACGGATACTTGAAAGGCTCAAGGTTTGTTATTCTTATTATTTACCATATTCGGACATCGGAAGCCTGTAACATGATACTTCAAACTTCTCCAGTATTAGGTATAGAGTATAGACATGCACTCAAACACAACATAAGAAAGTTGTGATATGTGTAAAAATAAGAAGTCGGATATGTTCACAAAAGCTAGTGTTATAAAAACTAGATAAGTCCGGATGTTATCCTAATCTACAGAAAGGTTTAGGGGTCCAGTAACGGGTGGAAATTGCTAAAAAAGGGATGAAGTTTTGTCCACATCAGTGAGCAGCAATCCTGTTCCACGTTCCCATGTACACATCCCAACCTAGTCATATTTTCTACTGCAGCACATTCTTCAGCTTTTTTATAGGTGCGTGACGATTGTTTACGCCAAGGTTTGGTTAAACTCAATTGATGCATGAGCTCTTTGGACAGGTTCGCTGGTATATTTTAATCCAATAAATATATTCCATATGTGAAACAAAGAAATTTTGAAACACTTTGAGAGGCTTTAGAATCTTACCTAAATGGTTGTCAGAGGTTATAGAATCTTGATCTCTTAATCTTATTTAATCAATTTTGTACCTTAAATGAGTCTGTGGTGAAACTAGATTGTCATTCCTTAAATCAAAAGACTGTTGGTTAGTCATTGATGAACCAAACAGTTTCAGTTCAGTTAGATAGTCATATTCTTGTTTCAAGATTCCTCGAACCCACTAATGACCCATTAGCTATGGGTTCTTGTATCAATCACTTATTCCTTCATTTGTTTGGAGGGAAAAGGGATGAACTAGAGAATTTACATATCCAGACTTGATGTAAGTACTTGTTATATTACCTTTCTCTTCCGTTTCCATGAAGCAGACCCAATCTTAGTGACCCAAACAGCCAAGTTAGGCTGTCATATTTCTGTGAGCAATTGTCTCCATGAGCTTTGGTTATTCGTGTGGAAAAGGGAGGCGAATTGGAAATGCTGTCCGTAGAGCTAAAGCAAGTTTGGAGGATGTGTGGAAGGGAAATTTCTTTTGGCTTATTGGTAGTCCACTCTTAATGATGCGCCGGTTTATGCCTTTTGTCAGGTACTGGCGACTCTTGAGACCTTCACTTATGGAGAGCTCCCTGTGATAGAGAGATGGAGAAAATTACTTTCCTCAGTGTTCTAAACACCATTCATCTCGTACCTAGTGACGAGTCTCGGGTTTGGGTTTGTAATAATGCCCACCTATGTTGCCTCCGTTGTATCATTTCATGTGTTGAGCCTACCCAATACCATAATCCACACAAAGGCACAAACCTTCAAAGGTATTTAGACTTGAAAATATATTTTGGTAAAGGGAAATAAGGGCATTCTGAGGGAAGGCCAAGATTATAAGGGAGGGTTTGAAGGAGAAGACCCAAGAAGAGTTGGAAGTTTGTGCGATGTGTCACCAGGTGAGTGAAAGTTGTTTGCATCTGTTCGTGCTGTGTGATTTTTGCGGGTGAACGCTTTGCTTGCCTTGCCACGGTTGGACAGTTTCTCAGATGCGTTTTGTACGTATGGGGCGGAGGAAGGAAGACAAGTTGTTGCAGCGTTACAGTTTATGGCTTTTGTTTTGGGTGCATTTGGTTTGAGAGGAGCTTGAGGGTGTTGACTTTTCATGTCAAATAAGTTTTAGTTTGAAGGAAAATAATTTTGATACTTCTGCTATGGATTGAAACAATGGGACAGCCAACAGAGACAAGCCCCTGTGGAGTTTGGAAATTTGGAAAAAGCAAGGCGTATTTGTTTTTTTGGATTGTGAACATTAAGGTTTTTAGATAATTTGCTATTTAACGACGATAGAAGGGTTTGAGGATGGGAACACTTTGAAATGCAGGAAACTTTGTCTTTGTTGGAGATGTATGTGTTGTATAATATGGTGAAAGAGATTTTGCTAGTTGGGAACACTTTGAAATGAAGGAAAAGTTGCTAATGAGAGATTTTGATGTGCCCTGACTTTTGGCTAATGTTACATGTGTTGTATAATATGTTGAAAGAGCAATTATGTAGCTGATACAATCTATTTTCAACTTATCACGTCATTGTGAATTTGTGATTGTTTTTGAGGTAGTTGTAGGTATTTGCTGTTTTTGCTTATGATTCTTTCTGCCATTGTCATCATCACCATCATGTTTTATATATACTTAAGTACTTGCATAGTTGCATACTGCTTTTAATAATTGTCTGTCATCGCTTCTCAGACTGAGAAAATCATCATTAAACCTGAGCTGCAACGGTGGCTTGAGAGTTTTGAGAAGGACAAGCAGACAAGAATGGACAGAAAGACGTTGAAACGCTGTTTGAAAAAGCTAAAACAAGAAGGGCACTGTAAGCTCATTGACTTTAGTATACCTGGTATCTCGAACTGTGGCCGTCACCGTGAAATATTAGTGGTTCTTCACCCATCTGTTGAAGGCTCAGCTAGAGAACTGTCAGATCAAGTGCATGATAAACTGAGGTCATTTGAGATGCAAATTCGTGGTGCCGTATCTCAATCAAAGAAGGAACTTCCGGTTCCTGTCCTTCATGGCATTGAGAGGATTCAGACCAATTCAAATTCAGATGCTCAAAGTGTCAAATCAGAAGCCATGCGCGCTAATGGATTTGTCTTGGCAAAAATGGTCCGCACAAAGCTCTTGCACCGTTTTTTGTGGGGATATGTGACTAACTCAGCTAACGATGAGGCTTCATCATGGAGCAAACATGTTCCTTCAAGTAATCCACACAGCTCTTGTTTATTGTTTGGACTAGATGCTGCAATAAGGGCCATGCCCCTTGAATTATTTTTACAAGTGGTGGGTTCTGCTCATAATTTGAAAGATATGATTGAGAAGTGCAAGAATGGTCTGCTTTTGTCTGATCTTTCTGACGAGGAGTACAAGTGTCTGATGGATACTCTGGCAACTGGAAGGCTATCTTGGCTTATTGATATTTTACGGCGTCTGAAGGTATGATAAATATGTAATTTGTTTATATATGTGGAATTTTTCTATTTCCATTAGCTTAACTTGTGGACATATAATACCTCCTATTCTCTGACAAGTGACTTTAGTTTCTAACGACTAATGATAGTGCCGGTCTTTGCCTTTTGCTAATTTAAGGTTACTTTCCTGTCACTAGTCACTTGTTAGAATTTTAGTTAATTTAGCGATTTAAGTTGTGTATTACTAGAGTGACTTTTTGAAGTTAAGCTATGAAGTTATGTATTACTGGAGTGCCATTTTTGAAGCCAATTTAATCTTTAGTTGCATTTATGTTTGAAAGGAAAGCAGATAAAGCATCAGTGGGAGACAATATGTTCATCTCGAAGTTTTGCGATGAGAATGTGACGAATCCGAAGGAAAAAGAAAAAGAAGTTGAGAAAGGAAGTTTTGTTTTTTAGGGCTGGGAAGGGAGGGGTGTAAAGAACTGATAAACTGAAGTACTGAAATACAAATATATGATCCTATGACAAAAGACATTGGTAGAATAGAGGTAGTTATGTTCCTTATTCGAGAATTGGGGTGTGGAGCAGTCGCTCCAATCCCACCTTCCACCCCGAGACGGGGGTTCGATTCTCATCCCCAGCATTTTGGGATCCCCTTTACACTCCCCCCAAGCTGATGGGAGTTTGGGACCATCTTAACAAATCAGAAGTTATGTTCCTTTATTTTTTTTTGATAAGAGAAAATTTTAGAAATCAATCAAATGAAAGAATACAAAAAAGGGGAGGACAAGAAGTCCTCGAATGAATACAAAAAATATCTACAACGCCCCCCAATGAAGTTGAACAAAGGTCAATGGAACCCCCTTGAAGGCCATGTGTATCTGGTGATTAATTAGCTCAACTGCAGGGTGTGAACCATGTGCATTTAAAGATTCTTTTTTCCAGATTTAATTTGGTTAAAGCTCGAGGTGATCAGGTTTGATATGGCCTTTCTAGAGCTTAGCCAGGAGGCCAGGACATTGCCCATGATAGGATGTCGTAGGATGCATGTTTTGGAGTTCCTGCAAATGTGTTCTGTAAATTCCCGGGGGAGTAAAGAGAAGAAGTTGTGGTGGAGAAATGCTGTTATGGGAATATTTCGCTGTATCTGGCTGGAAAGGAATGCGCATGTCTTTTCTGGCACCTCCGTGTCTGTTGACATGTTGTGGGATAAGGTGAACTTTTTAGCCTCTTTGTGGGCTAAGGCTGCTGGTGGATTTAGGAGTTATACTGTCATACAGCTCCAGCGGCACCAAACTTTTTGCAAATGTTTTACAAAAATTAAAATTTTTTGTGGGTCTTTCGGAAACAGTCTCTCTACGAGGCGACTAGTTAGGGGTAAGGCTGCGTACATGTGGGCCTCCCCAGACCCCGTCCTAGGTGGGATTTATACTGGGTGGTTGTTGTTGTACAGCTCCAGCGGCACTGGAATGATCTGTTATTAGTTTTTTGATGGAGGACTCCTTGTCCTCATAGGCTGTAATTACTTGCCATTATTAATAAATACATTTTTCTTATAAAAAGAAAAAAAGGATACATGTAGAGGATCCTAAATAGACCCCCCCCCTTCTTTTTTTTCTTTTTCTTTTGTTACGTGGGCCTTTGCCTGCAACACATTTTTTTTATTTAGCTCCTGTCTCCTTTTCAATAGTCCTAGCTGTACACCTTTTTGTTCTATGCCATTGTTCACTCCCTCTTCTTCATTGATTTACTTATGTATTGAGCTATCTATTTTGCACAATACTGTTTTCAAAATTAATAACTGCTTTGTGGGTATATTGTAAATAGATCTTTACTAGTTAGAGCTATGTTTGCATACATTTGCACCTCCCCAGATCCCCCTAGGTAGGAATGTAGGATTCTCCTGGGGGGTGGTTCATTTATCTGATAGACCCATGCCAAAGGGTAATTTTTATATAATATCTCTACAGATTATGTAGGATGGTCGTCATTCTTCATATTTGCCTTTGTATTCAAAAGGCTTACTGTAAACTTATTCCCCTTCTCTTCTTTTCGTTTTCAAATTGGTGATCCAGTTGATTCGGCTGGTAGCTGATGAAAGTCCGAAAGATGCATCCAGGATCTCACATGCCACACTTATATATGCTTTAGGGCTCAAACCCTACATTGAGGAGCCACCATCAGTAAATCCTCTGTCTGGAGCCTCTGGTTCTCTTGACCTGCGACCACATTTCAGACACGACTTTGTATTGTCAACCAGTGAAGCTCTAGAGAAGTACTGGCAGACTTTGGAGTATTGTTATGCTGCTGCTGACCCAAAAGCCGCTTTTCTTGCATTCCCTGGATCTGTTGTTTATGAGGTATTATTCTGACATTCATTTGTTAACCTGATTCTGTTTTGATTGGTCAATCATGTCTTTGTATCAGTATGTTTGTTTAAGAGTTTGATGCTGATGTCTATTGTATGTGTGAATATGGGTTCATATTTAGTTCTAAGATGGGGCATGTATCCCTAATAAATAATGGACATTTTTTTGTTTCATCTTTGATCCCCTAAATTCTGAAAGTGGGCCAAAAGTTATTCCAGATGATAGAACTGGTGTGGCTTTAATGGGTGTCCATTCCAATATAACTTGTCCATACTCTATTGCTTTTGCTTACGCATGTGCGTGCGTGAATAGATTGGTGGTGGAGGAGGTATTGATAGGTGGAGATGATATCTCCACAGCACATATAGGAACCTTGTCGCCAGCATCACTGTAGGAGAATGTATGCAAAGATGCATAATTCTGTTCAAACCAATATTTATAATTGATTGATGTAAGGGGTACTTGGCCAGTTGGCCTGATTACAATTTTGGAGCAGGTAGATATGAAGGTTTTGGAAGGCACAAGAGGTGATAGAATTGTAAATAAATCAACTTAAGGGGAGTCTTTACTCTTTAGTCAGGAGACTCAGAACTTCTTCTTCTCGTAGGCTGTATATCCTTATTTTCTTTTTTTAGATAAGATGGGTATCCAAGCTTTGTATATCCTTATTTTCTCAACGCGATCTTTTATTATTTTCTATATAAATAATGGGGAGAAGCATATTGCTTTGATTTTCATCTGTGATTTGGTGGTTTCTCTGGCTTATATATTGACCCATGGGGCTGTGTGTTTCAAGTGTTTACTGGCACAGCTTTGCAACATTATTGGCATATCCCTTTCGTATGCTGAGTTCCATTAGAGTTCTGATCTTCAATATTTTTTTTTGCTCTGAAGCCACAATAGCAGGATCCCCTGCCCCTGCTTGTTGGAAAACATTCTATCTACAATGTTGTTTGCTTTCTGATGGGAATTGCATACATTGCATATGTACAGACATGAAAAGGCTATTGCGGCCAGCATAATTTGCTCATCTCATCTCTATTTTCTTCTTGCCTCACGATTGGTGAAGATTATTATATTTTGTGCAGGTTTGTCTTTACCGGTCATGGACTACAGTCAGGGTCATGACAACTGAGCAACGTGCTAATCTCCTTAAGCGCATTAAGGACCAATCAAGCCAAAAACTTACCTTCAAGGAGTGTAGAGAAATTGCCAAGGATCTTAAACTGACTTTGGAGCAGGTGCTGTTTTGTCGTCATTTCTTTAAACAGAAACTCTTAAATGACACCGTCTTTTCATTTGTTTTGGTGAGACTTAATTTAACTCACCATTTTTTAGTAAAAAATGATGAACAAGTCTTGTATGAGACAGATTCACTATAAAAAGGGGTCACCATTTACAAATGTAGGGTCATTTATTATGAACAGAGACCCTTAGTTTCACTAAAAAGTGACCCTCGTTTACAGAAAGATACGATAAGACCGTCTTATACAAGTTTTTCTGTGAATTTTTTTTTTTTTGTAGCAAAAGACACCCATTTTTATTCAAAAAGTGAGGCTTTTATCAAGTAAAAAATTACCTTATTGTGTAAAAACTAGAAACTCACCCTTTTGAAGTGAAAATCAACCTTTTCTAGCCAAAAAAACACCCTTTTCTGGGCGCATCTCACTTTTGATTTTAACTAAAACTGACTCATGCAAGACGAGCTTGATGGGTTTTTCTCTCGTAATGGTTGAGAGTTCTATGATTGATTGATAATTTTGTTTTTCAGTTAAGTTCAACCCAATAAAGGAGTAAATCAAATAGTGAGTCTGTCTTTGGTTGGTCTTTTCAATTTCGTGGCCTATCTTGTCATCTTGGCTTTTAACCTGCTTGACCTTGTTGCTGCTTATTGAACGCTTGCAGGATCTTTTCCTGGTTAATTAATCCATCAGTTTTGTTACTTCTTTGTGCATTGTGGGTCAACAACAACCACCCAGTAAGAAGAATAAATGAGATAAAATGCCTACTAGTTAGACTTCCTTTATACTATAAAAAATCTACCCAGCCTCTTTTACCAACCAAACGTTGCCCTCTTCTATCACCTCATCGAGGAACATTCCTGTCAACAAAGGCTCACCAACTCACCAATGACTTTTATCTACCATAGTATACTTGCTTCATTTGATGCATCCCGTACATAGCTACATCCCTTCAGGCAGATTCATGCCAGATGGTATTCTAGTTGTGACTTGTGAGAAATTTAAAGCTGCTGTAATATGATACTCCGCTGAATAGAGGAATGAAATAAAAAATGTTTACTTACTTTAGATGCGTAACATATCACAGTCATGTCATACTTGTGCTTGCAAGTTAAACCTCTAATTTTAGTCATTTAATAACCATGTCAAAATGTGTGAACCTGCCATCTCATTATGTAGTAATGTTGGCTTTTGTTAATAGAAAACCTCCGAAGTTGCTGTCAGTTGGTGCTTTGCTGTCTCACATCAGCATACCAGCCTTTTTCTGCATACAGCTGCATCAGAAGGCTGGATAGTGCAAGTTTTGATGGCTAAATTGATGAGATTTGAGTCATTCAAGTAATTGCTACAAGAAGAATGCCGTAGGAGAATGCGGCACATTGTTATGACATTTATCTTTGTGTCTCATGCATAACAGGAATAGCGTATAAAATCCTTGGAGAAAAGAAAATAACTTTCCATTTGGATTAAGGTCTTGCGAAGAAGGGGCCTTACCTCAGAGGTCCAGAGCCTTTAGGCTGATTTGTAAATAATTCTTTGTAGATGAATTCCTGTCCTACCGAGATTCATGAATTTATACCTTCTTATCCAAGAAACACATTTTACACTGTCTTCTTTCTTCAAATGCCAGAACTGCATGTATCTTAAAGAGCTTCTAGCTTGCCTGTAAGGCTGTGAGCTATGACAGTACAAATTATGTAGCAAGTGTTGGTAGTCTGAAGTATCGTATTAACAGTTCTTTCTATTGTTGATGAGACTTATGCATGCTGGGTCCTAAGCTTGTGAAGTCATGCGCAGGTGCTCCGTGTATACTATGATAACCGGCAACAACGTCTTAACAGATTCCAGGGAGATTTAGATGCTATTAATGGTAGACATACTCATCTTCGGCGTAAACGAAAGAGATCTTCAAAAGGAAGGTCTGCAAAGCATGCAAAGGGCCATCATACAGCCGGTCTGTTGCAATTTACATTGAAATTATCTGTTACAGTTTATGGGCAAGCCCGGCAGCTGGTTAACTCAAAAATAGTTGTTTCTTAGATGGTACTGGTATTCAAGAATCTCGTGAAGATGGTCAAGTAGAGAATATGGAGGACCCTGAAGTGGCTGAGCAGCAGGAGGAGAATGAATCATTAATTGACCAGTGTATCATGCCAATGTTAAAACCAACACGCGAAACAAAGTTTCATTGGACAGAAGAAGCAGACAGGTATGTGTATACAATTGAGTTTATCAACTTCAAATGTGGCTACTCCAATGGAAGAATGATGCCATAAGTTAGTTCTTGACCTAATTCATTTCTCATAAGTTCATAGCCAAATAACCCCAAAAGGTTCTCCAAAACTTTTCATTAGAGTATCCATACCATGATAATATGTACTACATGGATCAACTTTACGAACAACTAACTCATGTTTACATGTTCAACAATTCTCAATATTAACCAAAACAAGTCACTCAGGTGAGTCAAGTCATTCTTTCGGCATGTTTAACCTGACATTTCAGCAAGTATTCACGTAATCAAAATGAATATAAATACCACTAGAAAGTCAAAAACAAACTAGTAATACTAACATGTCCGGTACTGCCACATATCCATGATGATCACTTTCCTCTAATAGTATCCCACCATCTAAATCCATACGATACTTACATGCTGGTAAACTCATTCTACATGAAAGCTAGTACATTGGCCAAATAGTATAACACATCAATTGTATTCAACTATAAGCCATGAGCTTGCAACAGTTCTTAATCTAAACAAATGTTTACATGGAAATCACTGCTAGTATCACTTATATCACATAACATATTGTAAAACCATTTTTAGAGAGAGAGAGAAGAGGATAGGCGTAACATTACCGTTCCTACACAACTGAGCCCTAATCACTCAAACCAGTAGCTTCCATCAACGAAATCAGGTTTTAATTTCCAGTCACACAATTACCCAATTCAATAACGAAACTTATACTCAAAAGTCAAAATCAGAATATATAAACTGTTTACACCAGAACATTGTTAGTTCAGAGAGAGAGAGAGAGAGAGAGAGAGAGAGAGGGAGGGAGGGGGAGGGAGGGAGGCCCTTCTTTTGGCTTTATAACTCTAATGCCCTTCTTTGGCTTTACAAGTCTACGTTTTGGTCAATTTCCTCCTCTCCAAGTATTTTCAAAACGAGCAAAATTGAAAAAGGAGAATTATCATTGAAGTATGTCGAGGTTTGACACCCTAAATACAATGAGGTATACCAAATTGCAATTTAAATACACTAAGATATACTTCGGCGACATTCCAGTAACTGGATAGTGACGTGAAAGTAAAATTAAGATTTCTTAGTTACCTAATGTAATTATTATAGATGATTGGCCTTAGTACACCTTAATCACAAATACCTCTCTTTGAATTCTTTTTGTTGAACTAAATTTACCCCTTCAATTTGAGAAAACATTAAGGACCCACTTTGCATTTTAACTTCTTTCCCCACTTAAAATGAGGACATTATAGTCATTTCACCACTCTGATAATCGGAATATTGGATAACACATTAAAGTTTTTTGGTATACCTCCTTGTATATAGTGAAACTTTGGTATACCTATTTTAGCCAAACCTCAATGAAAATTTTCCAGAAAAGAAGTATTTTCAGAATTTTAAATAAATACAAAAAAATTTCACCCTTGTCACAATAGCCAAACTAATTCAAATCTACAATAAACTAAATAAACTTAAATCCTCTTAAACTAAAAAGAAATTTCCAAATATATAAAATACATTTTAGAGTAATACATACTATCATCCCTCTTTATAAGTTTTGTCCTTGGAACTTAAAGCAAGAACTAATGAATGCAATGTCACGATCACATGAACCAAATTTAGTATCACAAAATTAGTCATGTTGCCTAATTGTTTTTGTATTTTACTTGGTAACTTACTAGTACATTCTGTCAGGCAATTACTAATTCAGTATGCAAGACAAAAGGCAATTCAAGGTGCAAGGCGTGGCACAGATTGGACTTCAATTAGTGACCTTCCTGCAAATCTAGTTCAGTGCCGCAGAAGAGTAGGTGTTCTGAAGAGGGACGAAAAGGTAGCTAAATCATTGTCGAAACTTTGTAACTTGCTTACTCAACGGTGTGCTCAGCAGCTGGATAATAAAAAAAGCTTAACAAACAGAAAAGAAGGTGGTAAAGAGTCAGATTCTCAGGGAGAATGCTGGGATGATTTTGATAATAGTGAGATCAAGATATCCCTTAATCAAGTTCTCACGTACAAGCAAATGATGAAACACAACACTGCCAAGAGAACTGCTGCATCTGAGGTGGTTTTCAAACTTCAGCAGAAATGCGTATCTTTATCCAGTGATAGTGTATCAACCGTTTCCTTTTATCAAGAAGTAAACAAAAATAATGTGAACCCTATTTGGATCTGTCTTAAGATTAACCATTTTGTTTTTTAGATGTAGAGAAATTTTATTATAAAAAACTGAATTGCGGAACAAGTACAAGCTAAGGAGTCCTCAAACAAAAGAACTAAATTACAAATCACCCCAGTGACGTTGAACGTCAGTGAGGAGCACCCCCTTAAAGCTCTCGAAGCCTTGGCCCATAAAGAAGCCATGTACACTACCCGATCCCTAACAAACAAGCTATTGATCTATTCATTGACTGACCCAAACATGCTTGCCTGGTGCTTTGTATGAATTTAGTTTTTTGTTCTGTGTCTGTGTGTGTCGTTTGATCAGTTATGTGTTTTTCGTAACATCCTCATAATCATTACTCGTCAAAGGGGGGGGGGAGGGAGGTCATTGTAACTCTCAGGGAAGCAAGTCATTGAGATAAAGTTATTATCTTTATTTCTTATCTAAAAAAACAGTTTGAGAAGAGTTATTATACCCGTCTCAAATTTTCGGAACTTATGCTATGTAATGATTAAGAAACTTTCCTTGCTTGTAGAGCACTCACAATCCCGTTTCAAATACTCCGTATGAGTTTGAGGACAGTGATAGGCAACAGATAGATTCCAGCCGAAGATCCAGACTCCATCGCCTTCCTCAAAAGTTTGTTAAGCATTTGAAAGAAGGGGCTAGCATTACCAGTCGAGTGAATCATTCATTAGCTGTTTCTAGTGCTGTTGAGCTTTTTAAGCTTGTCTTCTTGAGCACCACAAAAGCTGCTGAGACGCCAAGTTTGCTGGAAGAAACTTTACGTTGCTATTCAGAACATGATCTTTACTCAGCCTTTGACTACCTCAGACAGAAGAAAATCATGGTAAGTCCCTTTATAATGTTCTCTCTGCTCTATTTCTGTAGTAGCTTCCTTCTTCTCGCTGGTTAGAAGGTATAAACAAGGTTAGAAATGCAGTGGGCCTTTGAACATTGGTGCCGTCTTTTGGGAGCTTCAATTGCTGCTTGAGAACTAAAGTCTGAGTTCATCTAAGTCCTGAGGAATGGGTGGCATATGTATGAGTCAGGAGCACTTGGGCCTTTCCTTTCCCTCCCCCTATTTTTGTACAAATATCGTGCTGGCTGGTTTTCACGTCTGTCTTTTAATCTATCTATTTCTCATTCTGCAAATCGGGATGCTGTAGAAACTTATATTTTGTTATAACCCCTTCAGTGATAGGCAGCATACTGAACATGCAACACTTTCTGTTCTTACAGTTGTACACCCAGTGTAGAATTTCTTTGACATCCAGAGTTGTCTGCCTTGTTTGTTTACAAATTAGTTAAACCTGTCTCTTTATCTCTCTTCCTCTTTTTCTCTTTTATAAACTTAAATATCTATAACAGGTTGGATGTGGCACCAGTCAGCCCTTTGTCCTTTCTCAACATTTCTTGAGAAGTCTTGCCATGTCTCAATTTCCAGTAAATACAGCAAGGCGAGCTGCCAAGTTAGCTAGTTGGATACAGGAAAAGGGGAAAGAGTTGATGGAAGGGATGGTGAATCTTTCTTCAGACCTTCAGTGTGGAGAAATTTTTTATCTATTTTCTTTAGTTTCTTCTGGAGAGCTGTCCATTTCACCACTTCTACCTGATGAAGGTGTTGGGGAGGCTGAAGATTCAAGAAGCTCAAAACGTAAATCTGATGATCATGATTTTGAAGATTTTGCTATGAGTAAGAAGCTTAAATGCCATTCATCACAAGAAAGTGAGGTTTATTCTCGCCGGGAGAAAGGCTTTCCTGGTATAGCGGTTTCTGTGAGTCGTGCATCAATTTTGAGATCCAATATTGTTGAGTTTTTTAAAGACGAAAATAGAACTCTAATATCCAGTGAAAATGATAACTTCTATACCACTCTGGGTCAGAAAATTGGCTGTATGTCATCTACCATTGATTATGTTAAGGAGTTCCCTGAACTTGGCAGCATCACCCCATCTGCTGTTATTTATGGTGAGTCACTATGGGAAGTTATGAGAAATTACACTATGCAACATCTATTGAAGCATTCTGAAGAGTATCAAGCACAAATCCATTCTGAGGTTTTGAAAAATGCATATAAAATGATTCAGAAGGCTGGTGATCAGGGCTTAAGCATGTCAAAGGTTTCTGAGCTCGCAGGCGTGCAAGGTGTGTCGTCTTTGAAGTGGATTTATTTGTGTTTTATGTGTAAGGTTAATTTGTTTTTGTGTATGTGTATGATTTATTAATTGCTGTTTGTTTTGCTCAGGGACCATTTTGGCTGAACATGTTATCGATGTGCTTCAGTTATTTGGCCTTGTATTAAAGGTTAGTGCCCACTATATTAATTGGAACTAAATTCTCTATCAATGTCATAATTAACGTGAGCTAACATAATTATAAAAAAGAAAAGAAAAGGTGTATTTATATCTCTCTTCAAAACTCTATCATCTGAACTTCTTTGATGTTGCTAAGGTTTCTTTTAAGAAGAAAAAGGTTTCTTTTATATAATCCAAATATTTTTCATAGTATTATTAGCCCTAATATACAAACCTAAATTATAAAACCCAAGTGCTTGAAACCCCAAATCGGCCAAATGCATTTATAATTTGCTTTAAGAATGTTTGTAGGTTTTGACAAATATTCAGATTGCAGTCAGACTCATGAATCTGAGTCTAAAATTAGTTTGGATTGTATTTGGACTAAATAAATCCGATTCCAATGATTTTTGGATTGGTTTTGGACTAGGCAAAAATCCAACCCAAAGTCCAAAGGTAAATCAAATGTGGCACCATATGAGTTTGGAGTCAATGAGAGGTGTATGGAGGCATTTCCTATGGAGAGTGCGTATAGAATCCTCTCTGTTAAATAGGTCGGAACTTCAATGGAGTCTCTTGAAAGGTATTCAATCTTTCTCATGGCTTTTCAAAATCTGTGGGCAAAAGGAAAAGAATGACTGAGAATAAATACAAGATAGAATCTCATAGTGAAGGTTGTATACTTGTTTACCTCTAAATGTTAAGATTTTTAAAGACTATTTATGTATTTGACAAGAACAATGTCAATGAAGATTGTGAATGCAGTATATTGATTATTTTACTTCCTGGGTTCTGAGCTTTGTCTCATTAGCACATGGTCAATTTCCTGAAATTGGACAAGCTGATGAAATATCAATGGTTAGAAATGTTAATTTGAAGCAATATTTTGCCTGCCAATATCAACATCCTCAGGACCTCCAGAGTCATATATTGGTCTATATGCGGTCTGTTTTATGAATAATCTTGCATTTGGGTAAATCACCCGCATGATTTTAAATCACCACAAGAAATCCTTTTAATCCACCTTCGCCTGAGTTCTTCTATGCCTACCTCCACCAGCCACTGCCATTGCATGAAGCAAATTTCTCTTCCAAGCTCCTCTGAAGAGGCTGTTGCTAAATTCCTATGCCTCCTTACCCTAGACGTATCCAAAAAAAAGTTAACTGTCATTTTGTATTATTGTGTGTGGGAACTAATGGTGTTTCTGCTACAGGTTAATTGTTATGATTCTGTCCATGTTGTGGATGGTCTATATCGTACCAAGTACTTTCTGACCTCAAAGGCTATTCGCTGTCAAGATCCTGAAATGGCTCCCTCTTCAATTCCACAAACCATTGATAATGAGATATCTATTGTTGAAGAGGTCAAAACTGGTGAACATGAAGTAGATTGCATGAATATAGATGAAGTGCACAAAGTGACTATTCTGAATTTATCTGAAGACGTCTCTCAGCAAACAAATGCAATTGAGACTCATAACATGCTTGAGGGATGCGGTCAAACTGAAAGATTGTCCAGTGGAAGGAGGGAGAATCAAAACTTTGATCACTCATCTACTTCTTTTCCAATATTGCCTTGGATCAATGGCGATGGAACCATTAATGGGATTGTTCACAGGGCACTTATACGGCGTATACTTGGCATTGTTACTCAAAATCCTGGGATACTTGAGGTAGCATTTCTATGTAGTTATCCTTCCAAGAAAATTATACTTTTGGTAGATGATTCAGCTAGCTAAAGCACATTATCTACTTCTGTTGTGAGTTTATAAGAGTAATTGTGAGTTAGCTGCTTCTTGTATATTGGCTGTGATGGGAGGGTGTTTTACATTAACATTGCCTAGATACCTCCCAAGGAGGCTCCCGCCCATGTGTGTGTTGGTGCGGGGGGGGGGGGTGTGGGAGGGGGATTGACCACGTCCTTACCCCCCTGTGAAAACAGGGAGGGTGTCAGGTGCTAAAATGTATATCAAGCAAGAAGCAGGTTCACCTGTTAGATTTTTAGATGTACGTAAAATGTTCTGGGTTTTATATGTTTAGGCCGATTAGAATAAAACAATTGATATAATTATCCTGGTAAAGGGCCGTACATGTCGTACTAGTTTTGAACTCCTTTGGACCCTCATGTGGTTATTATACATTAGTGTGTCCCAAAATCGTTTCCTCGATGTCTTACGAATTAAAAGTGGAGATTATTTTGTTTTTTTATTGATTTGTTTGGATGATTCTGACAGGAAGGTATTCTCCGCCGAATGGAAGTATTAAATCCACAGGTACTCTTTTCCTGTTGGCTTTTATCTGTTTAGATACCCTCCTGATTTTCTCGGTTCTTGGTTGCTTCAATTCTGTCATTTTTCTCTCATTTTCTTCTATGCCATTTAGAAGTGAGAAATTTGTTTTTCGATTGTGAAAGTGTGAAAAAAGTTGTACTAGTTGAGCTTTGAGTTTAATGCATCAATAATTAGAACTTTTTTTTTTTTTTTTTTTTACCTGAATCAATAATTAGAACTTAAAAAAGTTCTTATAGTGATTATACAAGTTTGGATAGAAATCCAGCTTGAAGCCCAAGCTTAAATTAACCAGGCTATAGTACCAAACATAGGTCTGAAATATTGGAGCAAATTACCCCTTTTTCTGCCCCTTTCAATTTAGAGCAATTTAGAGAAGAAAAAAACACAACAATGAACTAGTGTAATTGGAGAGCAAAACCGTGGTTGCAGTTGCGACCCGGTGACAGGTCATGACATCTTGGAAAGGTAGTGTTACTGGTGTAGCATAACAGATCAGGACTATCCTTGCCTTTACGCTTTTCATCAGTACAAGTCTTCAGTATATGTCATATAGGCTGCTCAGAGGCTGAACTTCAGAGCAATTTTTCACTGTAGCTAGGGGAAAATATGTTAAATGGAATTATTCATACACACAGAAAAGAATTGAGTTACATGAGAAGGGGAACCCATGGTAATCAAGTGAGCAGCGATTTCAGTTTTTATGCTTTGCTGGAGGAGAGATTTCACATCTATCATGTTGTCAATTCATTTTCCTTCCCTTGGGTCATGTTTGAGGCTGTCTTGTGTCCTTTTCTTAAAGTGCACATTTTGAAACTGTTTTTCATATTGTATCCAGAGTTGTAGACAGCTGCTAGAGTTGATGGTGCTGGATAAGCACCTAATTGTGCGGAAGATGACTCAAAGCATTTCTTATGGACCCCCTGCCATTCTGGAGAGCCTCGTCCGTAACCACTTTAAGAAGCCTAAGTTTACTTGCCTGGAACATTACTTTGCAAATCCCATGAGCACTACATTACTGTAACGCATTTTTGGGTTTATTTAGCTACCAAAAGGTAGCCTAGGTATTGACTTGGGTACGCGGTTAAGTTTAATTCCTACTAGAGGCATTTGGGGGAAGGATTTTCCTTCATTTTATTCCCCCCTCCTTCCCTCCCAAATGTCGGGCCTGTTATGTATTGGGTCGGGCTCCGAGATGAAGCAGTCCAGGAAAGAAGTCCTACTTACCTTCATTGTAAAATAATAATAGTAATAATAATTGTGTTTATTTTACTGTCTTCCTCACATTGAAATGTGGTTTCTTAGATGTGTAATAATTGAACTCCTTTTCCAGTCTATGGATATCTTGTTGCCTTGAGGCTGCATGTATTTATAATTTAATTTTATATGCCAACTTTCCTATCACTGCCTACGTACATTCTACAATTTATATTAGTTTTTTCCTTTTGATATCACTGCCATCCTACATTATGGATGAAGTGCTATGTTGCATTGAGACAATTTGATTTCTTAACCTCCAATTTGTTCGAGAACTAATTGAACAACAACCGTGTAACTGTAAACACCTACATCTGGCAAAATCCTCCAGGTCCAACTCAATATCCGAATACACTTGTTATCCGAATTGACTCGTGATTCAAAACCAAATTATACTGAAATTTGAAGCTTGTGGAATGTCTATTCAATCCAAAATGAATTTGAAATGCTTCATAATGACTACTTCAAACCATAAGATCCACGATTTCTGTGGTGAGAACTAAGAAGCATGTACAAAAGATTGACCTTCAATGGTTGATAAAATGCTTTCAGACCATTATTACTCTAAAACCCCATGATAGAAAATGAGGTATGCTTCATATTCATCGTGACTTTATTCCAAATTATACTCGTAATACCTTGGGTAGTTTTGTTCCTCAACATTAGCCTTCATTACCACTTTATACATTTGGAAAACCCATCTGAATTACAAGTTACAACCAACATCTCGTATACACCTACATAAAATTCAAAACAAAAATCAATTTGTTAGAAAGTGTTTTTTCTGTTAACAAAATTAAATAAATAAACCGAATCTAACTAAGTACTGTATTACCTAAGATTACTTGAAGGCGCTTTTGCATCTCAATTCTCAATCACAAACACTACATTTCCAAAGATTCTAAGGCAGCAGCTCTTTTCAAGCAAAAAAACAACAGGTTTCTCAGGAACATCATTCATGAGCCAGATATGAATGGAACGTGAGCGAGTGTAGTAGGCAAGGAGATATTGAGGTTATGAATAGCCAGATAAGCTGCAATTCCAGCAGCATAGCCAGCAAAAGCAAATCCACTCACCTGCACAACATCAACATGTTTGTAACTAACCCAATAAAAGGGTATCAATCTGACAATGGTTGTCAGCAGGATGCAAATATTTACCTTCCTCAAGTACCAAAAGAAGTCGACCTTTTCCATCCCCATGAAAGCTACTCCGGCAGCAGATCCAATAATTAGCATGGAACCACCAGTACCGGCACAAAATGCAACCAGCTGCCAGAACTCCGAGTCTTTCGGAAAAGAGGAAAGATCATACATTCCCATTGTAGCTGCAACAAGAGGAACATTGTCTATAACTGCTGAAACAACCCCTATTGCGCTGGCAATGAGTTGAATATTTGGTATATGGGCATCAAGGTAGTTTGCCACCTCTCGCAGGATACCCGCTGATTCCAAGCTATACCCACAAAATGACCAAATTATCAGAAACAGAATGA
The DNA here is from genome assembly GCA_038025085.1 of Tetragonia tetragonoides. Lineage (NCBI taxonomy): Eukaryota > Viridiplantae > Streptophyta > Magnoliopsida > Caryophyllales > Aizoaceae > Tetragonia > Tetragonia tetragonoides. The sequence continues at coordinate 6,478,469 of CM076151.1, read as the reverse complement.
AGAATCGAATAACATTCCAGAATCAAATAGCCAAATGCTACAGCACATTGATTTGGATAATGTCACCCAATAATAGGGAACAAAACTGATAGTATACTAGCTGTACAAGCAATGTGAACTTCAAGTCCTCTGTAACTCATGCAGAAGTATTCAGGGAGTGCAAAGAAGACAAACAAACACTTAATTTCCACATGGCGCATACAATTATTTAGACCGATATTCTCACACTTCCCCGTCATGGATAATCGACAGAACATATAAGCTGACTATGAAGCACAATGAAGTGATGACAGCACTAACTTTAATGAACTCAAAGTTACCTGCTAACAGATAAAAGAATTCCTAAGAAGAAAAGAGCCCCTTGAGTATCGATACGAGATAATGCTTGTGGTACTTTTAGTCTCTGCCTTTCAGATTCACCATAGTGAATAGCATCTGTTAATATCCAAAGAACTCCAAGTCCTAAAAGCATCCCCAGATATGGAGGCAAACCAGTAAGGGATTTGAACACAGGGACAAATATCAAAGCACCAAGACCCACTGCAAAGACAAGCTGTCCTCGAGGTGCCATCTGTTCAGAAGCCAAAACAGGGGAAGACTCTGATCCCTTTCCATTAACTTCACTGCAATGAAAAGGAGAGAATGGAATCAGCAACAAAATATCATACTTCTCTCATCTTTTCATTCAGATTGAATCTACTTCCTTTGATTTATAGCACATATACCTTGAAAGAGACATAAGGGCCAAAGGGACAGCCAAAGAAACAGCAGAAGGTATAATTAAATCCTGTAACATAGAAAAATTATGTTAATGAAGCTTTGCCCAAATCAGAAGTTAGAGAAAGATCCAAGAAGGTTTCTTAATACTGACAAACATGATCTTAGTCTTAGCATCTTAGGTTACATGAATAAAAGCGGTTGAGAAATACTTTTAGAACATTATTGCAATCAAGAGAAAATGTTGTAAAAATTAACTCTGTTGGGCAACAAATCCATCTTGACCCTAACTATGCAATTAAGGTCTTGATAGACCTGATTAGTCAGGCACTCTTTGAGTTGTAAGATGCAAATCTGAACCTGGGTTTGAATGTTGCACTTGCACCAAATATAGATACTTATAGGTTATAGCAGCTACCTACAAAACTGAAGAAAGCTCAAGAGTGATAGTGACCAATTGATTACATAGAGTTGGGAACTCCGTCTTCCATTTGGAAATCTACACATTGTACTCTACAGAGAGCAACTCGAATGAAGAGCATAAAACAAGTATGATAGTCCAACTACACCAAATGCGTGTTAGGTGCAAGCCCGAATGTAGAACGGATACTGTTGATGTTGAGGTCATGAAGAACGAAAAAGCGGGCCTGGTACACGGCTTGGGAAGGTGGTTATATTATGCCCCTGTATCGGTACTTATTTATGATGAGCTAAGCTCTTGTTAATTACAAGAGGTGGGAAGCACATAATTATGGGCACTTTATGGAAGGTTTTCCTCCTGTGGGCTAAGGTTGCTAGGTGTTTCCAAAGCTATCCTGTTACATAGGTAATGCTTCATGTAGTGTTAGGATTCCTAACACTATGACCCCTAAAATTACTTGGGACAGGAAAACTCCAACCAATCTTATCAAAGTTCTGAATTTTTTTGGTATGCACCAGCTCGAACTACTACTAGAGAACTAGAACCTATTGATACCGCTTGTGGCTTTCACATGCCCCGTAATTAAACTGCAGAGTGATTCATGTTGCAATAGTGACTTCAAAAAACTTGACAGTGAACAAGTAGAGCCACAGCGCAGAATAGTAGGAAATCACTATATTTTACCACGACAAACCTTCATTGTTGGCAATGTCGATATCTGACCATGTATCCAGAGCATAGTTGTTGTGACATCTCCAATTGGAGTCCAAGCACCCCCAGCATTAGCGGCTATGACCACAACCGCTCCTAGAAGCCTGCAAGTATGTTCTAATTTAGAAGGAAACTCTATAACCTAATGCATAGATAGCAAATATTCCAAATAATAATAGCAGTAATAATAACCTATCATACGGCCAGTGTGAAAACTATATCTAGAATGCAGACAGATCCTGATGCAAGTTTTATTGGAGGCTTGGAGCACAGTTATTTACCTAAGAGGGTACTAATTTGAGAATTGACTCAAGGGGCAAAGATGTTTGTTTTTTAGCTGAAAACTTTTCACCAAAGAACAAAGATGAAAGTTACCTGGTTGTCCATGTAACCCCTCAGCCTTTCTCTCACTGATGTTAGGTTCTAAAACAATTGCCAAGGGGAAGAAAGTCCCTAGAGCATCTTATAAAAAATAAAAATAAAAAAGGAATGTCCCTAAAGCCCTTGTGTCCCAGGAAAGGAGGAACCCTACAAACAACAACAACACCCCCCCTGCCCCCCAACATAAAAGGGAAAACAATATTGTACAAGTCGTACTAAACCTTTTGTCACTCCGTAGGATCCCAAGCATTAGCCTCGAAGACTACTTTTCTTCTTGTATCATAATAATAATTTCTCGAAATTGAAAGAAGAAGAAGACATTGCTAGTATCTAAATTTTCTTCAAGCCCTATATAAAATCTGATATCCTAGATACTACTTCTTTCTTTCTTTTGGTGCAATATGTATTTGTATTTAATGCTACAAAAATTCTGTTGTCCCATGCTTTATGTTAGAGTTGGTATTGTACATTCTGTGATTCTGTCATCTGTGTTCGGACAGCCCAACTGCCTAACATATAGGTTTGTGAGCTCACATTTCAATGCATTTGCATATTTGTTTTTACAGTTACCAGCATACACATCCATAATATCAGTGTTTCACAAGGTGCAAAGTGCAAGGCAAAGGCGCCTGCTTCCATGAAGTGAGGTGCACTGCCCCATAGTCAAAATGATGCTATAAAATCAGTGATTTATGAAAACAACAAGTCTTGTGTGAAACTCACAGAAAAATGGGGTCACTATTCAGAAATGTAGGGGTCACTTATTATGACACGAACACATATGTACCGAGTTCCATAATACCCTATGAGCATTGACATAAGATACATACACCATCAGTATGGTCCCACTCCCAAAGAAACACTAGATTATCACTTGAAGAAACCAAAGAAAGAATTTTGCACCTCAAGAGCGCCTCAACATTTTCTAAACCTGCTTAATAATTTATTATTAATTTAGGAAAAAAGTAAAGTCACTCACTTAAAAGTAAAAACATAAAATAAAATTTAAAAGTAGATAATCAATAACAATACTAATAAATGTCTAAAGATTATGACTGTAATTTTCATAAATCAAATTAACGAAGATCTTTCCATGGAAACAAACCTAATAAGAAGTTTCATATAAAAGATATGATACAAAATTAAGAGAGCATACTTGCGGTATTCGGATGGGGGAACCAGTTTCCTCAATAAAGAAACCATGACTATGGTAGACGTCAAGTTGTCAAGAATCGCACTCAAGAAAAATGTCACAAAACCAACCTGCAACAAGAATCAAATATTAAGTACTTCATAAATATCTTAATTAGTGAAACTTATTTTTCTCTCAAGAGAATTTCAGACTTTTCAAACAAGCAAACAGCTACTAACAAAAGTTTTGAGACAAACCACAAAACAAAAGGTCAGCATTCTCACTGAAAAAGAAATGGCTTGATGTATATTGCTAGACCACAAAAAAACAAGGTAAATAATTTACAGAAGTTGCATGCTGCGGACCATTAGTATCACAGTCTACTGAGTCAAGACCACAGCGTGAGTGCTGGAAACTCTAACAACAAAATTTACACTATCAAAAAGCTGATGCAATCAGTCAATCACTAATCTGCATGATACATCTTGAGAAACATTACAATTTGATATAAGCACAGGAGATGATCTGTGATGGTTTTATGCTAAGCTGAGAGCCTTAGACACAGTACTTACCACCCAGAGGAGAGTACGCGGCTTACGTGTAGTAATGTTCTCAGTTACAAGCTTAAATCCTTGATGAGCGTCAACTATTTCAACTATTGTCATTGCACCTAGCAAAAAGAACACAATTTGACTGACTTCAGCAGTGGCATGTTCTAGCTCTGAAACAGCTACCTCAGTTGATGGAGCCTACAAAATAGGCCAAAAGGGAAAAGAAAGGCATGAGACACTCTTTGTGAAAGGACTTCTGGGAAAAAACTTCAAGGCCAACAAATCACGTATATATTTAGTACTGCTCTCCTTAAATATCTCGACCGATGCATATACATAGATTATAGATGTGGAAAATTGATAAACTAACACGTAAACCCCCCCCCCCCCCCGGGGGAAATACAAGATTATTGCCTGAAAATTTATAGGGGAAACGATTGGCTACTTTTCGCAAAATTGCTTTTTAGCATGACTTTTGCTTGTTAGAGCAGCAGATAACTTCTCTGAGCAATATTGTTCAAGTTCTAAATGCTCTCATTCCTTCAGTGAAAAAATAGATCGCAACTATAGCTGCTGAGTCTGTTGTAACAAGTTAAAAATAAAAATCTGTATCGTGAGCCTTTGGTTACCATAGTACATTAAGAAAGAGCTCAAAGGATGATAAGTGACATTAACATGTCAGAATCTCGGTTAAATAACCTTACCCCAATGCTTCTTACGACCCACAAGGATACTGCCATCAGTAATCCTACTCCACTTTTGTTGAAAGCTAGAGATTCTTCAAAAATTATCCCTACATATCCTAATCCAAATAGCAACGCCATAGCAACATCCTGTATCATATATTACACCAACACTTTCCATCAGCATGTCTATTCAGCTAAGGCAATATGCATTTGTAAGCCTGCAACTTTAAACATCAGACAATGAGACAGAAATACACCTGATTAGCAGCAACCCAGGAATGGCCAATAGCTGCTGTCCCTGTCAATGCAGCTGCAAGAATAGCAAGAGCTTTTAGCAAGTCGGTCTTTGGCTGGTAAGTCGCCTCTAGATCTCGAGAGCTTGTTTCATCAACCGAACATAAAGGATCACATTCTCCTGATGGCGGATTCAGCTCCTGAAAATATGCTAACAGGGTAAATATAGAACTCAATAGAAACTGCTTCAGCAGGATTGGAATCATCTGACTTCATAATGAGTAAGAACTGATATTCATCCATGCAAAACGGGCATTTACAAGAAAATCAGACTACGATTCAAGAAAGATTGCAGAGAAACATGACGTCTTCTATATTGATTTTCCATTAACTCTGATTGTCAATAAAATTAGCCAACTTGTATAAGAATATTCTCAGTCTAATTCAATAGTCTATCCGAAGTTACTTTCTTTTAATAGCAATCCAGCATGCAATCATGTACATGTTATTCCCATAAATTCTTCACACGGGGGTATAACATTCTTAAGGTCGAGTTGAACTTAAAATAAGAAAGCTAGAAACTAAAAAGGGCACTTCAACAAAACTTAGATTCATGATAAAATAGAATCATGGATCCCTGGGTCACTACATGTGATGTAAGCACTCGATCACAGCGGTCAAAAGCTAATGTCTTGGAAAAATTTGCTGCAGCACGGAGCAATCAAACATACATCATGAAAGAGTAATAAATAAAAAAGACCAAACACAATATCTACAACGCATTCAGTTGCCTACATTCATGACCCTATCATAGGATAACATTCAAGAATTCAACAAACATATCACAAGTACAAGTATTGCACGGCCAAACTCATGATCGGGACAGACAATCTCAACATAGAGTAATCATCTAATTATCATTTAAGAACATAAACCCCAGCTTCATCAATATACAAATTCAACATAAGAAATATCAAACAAAAGAATTCCGCCCAGGATATAGCCAACTGCTAGCCAAAGCTAAATATTCAACAGAAATATAATGTCTACATTCAGGAAATTCAATCAAAAATACAAATTTACAGTGTAGTATTTTCAAGCACTTAACTTAAAAATACATTTTATCAACTTCATTACTTCAACCAACTGAAATCAAATTCAATTTATTCGATACAAATTAAATATAAAATCAAATACCAAGACTTAACTAACAACATAATTTACCGAATTTCGTCCAACAATTCGACGACAAAAACCTAGATAGAGAGAGAAGAAAAAATAAACCTCAAGCGGAGAAGACGAGGAAATTTCTCGAGCCTTATCTTCAGCTCTGACAATAACGCCATCTCTGTGTAAATTAAATTTTCGGCATTTGTCACGCCATTTCAAGGTCGCCGGAGAATTAACAGTCGACGGCGAATCTCGCCGGAGAATCGCCGGCGATGAGGAGAGAGAGGGGCGTTTTCTCGGCCGTGATGTGGAGAGGTGGTAGTAGCTTGGGGAGGAGAGAGAATATGCCATTTTTTGGAAGTTTGAAGTTTGTGTTTTGAGTTGAGCTACTAGTTGAAAAAAGTGACAAGTTAAGGAAGAGTCACCAAGTATAAGTACGTTTGGATAATAATAAATAATTTTGTAATGATGGAGATTTAAGGAAGAAATATGGAAAATTGAAGAAATTAAAGAGGAAAATGTTTCCACGTTATATGGAATATTGACCTTATCTATTTAGTAAACATAGATTCACATCTATACACTGAAAAGTGTTAAATCAAATATGAAAATTTATTACTCCTTGTTACTTAGTATTTAGAATTTAGAACTACCAAATAATATGAAATGTTAGGTTAAATTAGGTACTAAGAAAATCGTAGTTTTGATTAGCATAATAACTTGCGAGCTGCATTTTCCGTAAGAAATTATTCGGGGATAATCATATATCATGACTTTTTTTTTTTTTTTTTTTTCTCATTATCTGCATTCTTTTCGTTTCGGATACATTGTCACATTACCCTTCCCATATTTGTGATTCTTCCAAAAAGAAAGCAAAAGATGATGCAAATAATTTGTTTGCTTACACTGCCCATGCCATCAGCCCATGAAGCAAAGTCATGATCTCATGGAGTGTGCACGTGATGGACAAGGGTGAAACTGGAGATAATGCAGCCCCTCAGAAGCTCAAACCAATGAACTGAATTATTTCCAATCAAAAAAAAAAATGCTGCATTATTATAAGATTCAAAAATGGAACTGAACTGACGGTATTGCAGGGAATGTAGCAATACAAAGGAAACTGACAGAAGCTCGGGCCTGTGCCACTGTGCAAGGTATCAAATGAATGTATATATGCAAAAGATGCTGGTTCTAACATCTGCACATCCTGAGCTGGTTGTTTACCTGCACACCCATGGCATACAACTAATCTGTCTGTGCTTAAGCCGTGCTCTCGTTAATATTTGTGGCTAAACTGCTATTAGGATGTCAACTGAAGTGTATAAGTACAGTTGTGTAAGTTTCGCCAACTTGCTTCTGATTCGCTTAATATTGGTGGAATGAGGAAGTGATCATTCCACAGATTACAATATTGTCAGTAACTAACTCGTAAAGCTTGCCTGATTAGCCTTCTTCAGTCAGACCTCAGAGCCACCCTGAATCCTCTGTAAGTACCTGCTATATTTACTAGGATTGTGTTCTGTACCTCATTTCAAATCCTTAAAATCGCTGTCATCTATCACTGTTTTCCCCCTTCTCTGAAACTTGAAGAAAGGGTACTTAGACTTTATTGCATTAGTCTAATTACTCCTGTGATCCTGTCTTGCTGTACTTGAATTGTATACCAACTACTGTACTAATATAGACTAAGAGATTTGTATTATGTTAATGGAGGATATCCGGTTTCTATATCTCTTTCACGCTATGTTTATGTTTTCCTAATATAAGTACATTGTGCCGAAGTTGAAATCTGTGCCATGCACATCAGTAATGTGATCTGCTTGCTTTGAGAAACTGTCTTGGAACTATTAGTAACTGAATATATGAAATTTGTTCTTATTTTTGTAATCGTCGCTAAACAACTCTAAAGTAAGCTAAACTCTTAATTCAACTAATTTTATGCGTCTTATGTGTATAAAGCACACACTCTAAATTGAACCATATAGATTAGCACAATTCAGTTTCTCTTATGTATGTTCTGTGTGATTCTAAGTTCCTCACCACTTACCATTTCAATCACTATCTTTTCTTACAAAAAGTCAAAACTCCTTCACAGCACACATCTGTTTACAAAATTCTTAATTCCATATGAGATTCTCTATGAAATGGCTTTTAAGTTGAATTCAGTTTATCTTATTGATTCTGTCTGGATCATACTCACAAGTTGGAGTCAAGTTGAATGGATGAAGAACCACATACCAAGTCAAAACAAGAATTCTTAAAACAATTAACTGGTTGTCTTCAGCAAAAAGAAAGAGGTCAAACAACTGTCGTGATCTATAATATGCAGGATGAAAAGACAATCAGTTTGTAGGTTTCATGGAACTTTCTAGTCAAAGTTTCACACCCTTACCCAACAATCCAACATCTAAAATAAAACAGAATTGACCTTTAAAATTTTTAACTGAAGATAGAAGAATCAGCATGAACTAGTCCAATGTGAAACTGTCTATGACAGATGAGGTGCAAGCAGGGCTTAGTCAGCTATTTTAGCCTAAATGTTGAAGCAACCCTTCATTGTACTGAAGTTATCGCCACGATTATTCGAGTTACAAGAAACCTCCCTCACTATAAATAGTTCATTCATTGGTATAATTCAACCACCCTGAGCAAACAAAAGGGGGCAAAAATGTTGCTTAGGGGAAAAAGGCATCGCATGAAACAGAAAGACAAAGACATAGAGAAAGAAAGAGAGAGGGAGAGAGAATTAGAAAGAGGAACAGCTAAAGATGATCCAATATCAGAGACTATAGAGCACTTCTCACATCCCCACCAACTGACCTACACTGAGCCAACCTATGTTACATTCAGCTGTGATAGCTGTACAATCAGTGGGCGTGGAAAGAGATACCATTGTGCCCTATGCAACTTTGACCTGCACAAAAAGTGTGCTCAGATTCCCATCACCCGGCTCTTGCACCACATGCCACCTGATGAGATCGAGGCCTTTGGGGTCCGATTTGACACCATTGACACTTTTGCACATCGCCAGCACCCGGTGGTTGCAGAATATAAGAAACGGTCTTTCATATGTAATCATTGCAATAACTTGGGGAATGGTATAAGGTACCATTGTGAAGCCTGTGATGTTTGGTTACACCAGGTTTGTGCCAAGCAACCAACCAGGCTAATCTCCTACATGCACCCTCAGCATGAGCTTGAGCTCAAGATTAGGCCATATTTCACATCGTGTGACCTATGTAGGACTGGGAAGACAGGGCCCACGAATAATCGAATGTACAGATGTAAAGAATGTCAGTTCTACCTGCACCCTGGGTGCAGCCAGTGGCCACTGTACTTGGTCCATCCACTGCACCCGCCCCATCCGTTGGTGCTTAAGCCTTGCGGTGATAAATTTTATACTTGTTCTTCTTGTAGGGGGCTTATGACAGGCTTTAAGTATAGTTGTAAAATATGTGGGCTAGACTTTGATCCTGGATGTATTTCACAACATGCGAAACTTGGATTGGGTGATGAGGTGTGGCAAAAATACACAGGAGAGCAGATCACTGTGCTGCCAATAGCTAATTTAAGCTTGCCTGAAACGGCCTATGAAAGTCAGTCTGCACCGCAAACCCCTTTTGGCGACGGGGCTGCTGCAGTCATTGGTGCAATTGCAATAGGCATGATTGTCTCTAACTGAATTTGAAACCTGACAAATTGTGTATTTGACTCATTACATGCTTGGACCTGTGATTTATGTGTGCTTTTTGGACTGTACATCAATGTGGAAATTTGTGATGGTTTGTTTATGATAATATATGCTCGGATCTAAATCCCACAGAAAGAAATTCGTTCAGCCTCCTCAATTCAAAGAAAAAGTTGTTTCACTTTCACTTGCTTGAGCAAAAGGGAGTGATCACATGCTGAAAAATATTACAGTACATTGCTGTGCAAATGATTTCCATGATGTATAATGCATTACAGCACCGTACCTCAAGAAGCCCCTAGCCAGTTTATACAACATCAACATTACCCCAGTGCCTCCAAAGAGGCTCCCGCCTAGGCAAGGTGGAGGGGGGGTCGGTTGTACGCAGCCTTACCCATGTGAGAGTCTCACACAGAAGCTGTATCAGTTTGGCCCCAGCCAGTTGATGCTTCAATGCTAATTGCCACAGAAAATGCAATCATTGCAAGTCTGCCTTCCGCTCATCCGCACTTTGCTCGCATCTTATAGAAGCTGATTTCACTTCCTATGCAGCCTTCAGGTGAGCAGAATTTGTTCGCATCACTGACAACTCATTTACTCCAAAAGTTGTCAGCTTGGTGGTGGTTCATTCATCTATATAAGGTTTACTCAAAGGTAGGGCCTAGAAGATTCATCTATATAAGGTTTACTCAAAGTGCTTGAAATAATGAGAGAAGGGATCCCTAGTAATCACAGAAGTTCTTTGTATTCCAAAAGGAGCGATTAAAATCTCACAATAGAGCGAAATTTATTGACCTACTAACCAAAACCAATAAACAATGAAGATGAGGAAAATGCAAGTAGAAAGAGGGCCTTGTCACTGTTAGTAGATAACCGGTGACAGCCCTGATCTTATGCCGAACATAGTTTCAAAGGTGGGTGACAGAAGGGATGAACAGATCTGTAGCATCTTTGTTCTTGATTACAGTTTTTTCTTGTTATGTTTCGTGTAATTCCACCCTATTCATGTTTTGCAGTCTTCTCAAAAATTTCTTACATCTGAGCACACCCTTATCATTGATCAGTTCACAGGAGATTATTTCCATTGAAACTTGACTTGACTTAATTAATTTAGTGTGTGTATCTCTATCATAAAAGTTGGATTCAACATCAAAGGATGAAGAACCCCATACCAAGTCAAAGTAGTACCTAAGAGAAGCAAACAATTGTTCATCTCCAAAAAAGAAAGAAGCAAACATGTCATCTATAAAATGCAGGCTGCATATGAAAAGATAAAATATTTTTTCTTAAGATAATCAGTTGGTAGGTTTATGAAACTCTCTTGTCAATGTAAAAAGCTATGTATAAAATAAAATTCAAAAATATAAAATATAAGAAAATACTTCTCAACTGAACTGAAGGTAGAAAAATCAGGTTGAATTATTCTATTGTTGAAGCTGTCCAAAGCAGGAATTTGCAGCTAGCATTTGAGCCTGAATGTTGAAGCAATCCTTCATTGAAGTCGCCACGATTTCAAGTTATAAGAATTCTTCCTCACTTTAAATACTTCATTCAGTAGTACAATTCAACCACCCTGAGCAAACAAAAAGGGGCGAAAATGTTGCTTAGGGGAAAGAGGCATCACATGAAACTGAAAGACAAAGACATACAGAAAGAAAGAGAAAGGGAGAGAGAATTAGAGAAAAGAACAGCTAAAGATGATCCAATATCAGAGACCATAGAGCATTTCTCACATCCCCACCAACTGACCTACACTGAGCCAACCTATGTTAGATTTCGCTGTGATAGCTGTACAATCAGTGGTCATGGAAAGAGATACCATTGTGCCCAATGCAACTTTAACCTGCACAAGGTTTGTGCTCAGAGTCCCATCACCCGGCTCTTGCAGCACATGCCACCTGATAAGACCGAGGCCTTTGGGGTCCGATTTGACACCATCGACACTTTTGCACATCCCCAGCACCCGGTGGTTGCAGAATACAAGAAACAGTCTTTCATATGTAATCATTGCAATAACTTGGGGAATGGTGTAAGGTACCATTGTGATACCTGTGATGTTTGGTTACACCAGGATTGTGCCAAGAACCCAACCAGGCTAACCTCCTATGTGCACCCTGATCATGAGCTCGAGCTCAAGCTTAGGCCTTTTCACAAATCGTGTGATCTATGTAAGACTGGGGCCAGGGCCCAGGGATAATCTAATGTACAGTTGTGAAAAGTGTCAGTTCTACCTGCACCCTGGGTGCAGCCAGTGGCCACAGTACTTGGTTCACCCACTGCACCCGCCCCATCCGTTGGTGCTAAAGCCTTGTGGTGATGATGTTTATATTTGTTTTTCGTGTAGGAGGCGTATGACAGGCTATAAGTATAGTTGTGAGATATGTGGGCTACATTTTGATCCTGGTTGTGTTACACAACAGGCCAAACTTGGACAGGGCGATGAAGTGTGCCAGAAATACACAGGAGAGAAGATCACTGTGCTGCCACAAACCAATTTAAGCTTGCCTGAAACTACCTATGAAAGCCAGTCTGCTTCAACTTTTGGCAAGGGGGTTGTGCTACAGGGGCTCTATGTTGCAGATGCAATAGCAACGACTGCCTCTATATTATCCTCATAATTTGTCTATTTGACTCATTACATCTTGGACCTGTGATTTATATGTGCTATTTGGAGTGTACATCAATGTGGAAATTTGTGATGGTTTGTTTATGAAAATAAAGAAAGAGTGCTAAGAATGTTTTGTTTCAGACAACTTATTTCTGTTCATATACTGCTTAACTGGTGTACACCCTTTTTTTTTTTGAGGTAATTGCTGTTGTACACCTGTACATAGAAAAGATGCTTCATATGATATATATAGTATGCACTGTGATGAAATTTTCACAGGTTAAAGCACAAATTGCAACTGCCCATATCAGATTTGCTTATGTATACAAACAGATAGCCTATATGCATATCTGTAACATTATCAATGATATATTGGCTTTGTGTACTCCAATGGTGTCACTAAACTTGAACTATACTACTCTTATTCTCACTGTTGCTGCATAAGTACATAAATGCTGACAGTCAATAGCCCAACACAATTGGGCCAAAGCCCGGACCATAACCCATCTAACCATCATGTTTCCTTTGGTGTGTTCTTTTCCAGTAAACCGACATGAACTGAACTGATTTGAAAGAAAAGTAAAAAAAAACTGAAGTGAATCCGGGATTTTTTTTTTCTTTTAACAAAAATCCGAAAAGTTATTAAGATGAAAAGAACACACCCAAACTCATAAATCATAATCCATATAGTTCATTGATTGGGTTAATATTTCCTCTCTTCTACAAATCACAACGATAACACAAAATGGCACGTGTACCTTTCCCCGCCAGAGAGACAAGGGGATTATTGAGTTCTGAAGATAAAAAACTGAACAGGTGGTTGTGCATGAATTTGAGTGGCGCCACACCCACTACCCTAAGCTAACATCTTTTTTCCCCCAAAATTCACTCTCCGGTGAAGAAAAGATGGCCGTTGCTCAAGTCTCCTCATCCCTTAATCTCTCCATTTCCGGTACTCTCTCTCTCTCTCTCTCTCTCTCTCTCTCTCTCTCTCTCTGTGTGTTGGGGTTTTGTAGAAAATTGAGAAATTTGTGACAAAAAGATATGACCTGAATTTTCACTGCAGGAGTATGTGGCCCCAAATTGTCAAAGGTTCCTACAGTTTCTAGGATGCCCACTTCAAATTTTGCCAGAAATGCCACTTCTTTTGTGCGTGGTTCTTCACTTGGTATGCCCTTCAATTGAATACCCATTATGCTCTTCTTTTGATATCTGTTTGTTTAGTTTTGTTTAGCAGTCTCTTGGTGAAATTCATTATATTTGCAATTTTGATGTAAATACAATTGTTGGATTTAGTGAAGTAGAAAAAGAAATTGATTTAGAGCTATTTAATTAGAGGTTCCTTGTTCAGTCAATTGTGGGAAACTGGATAAAGGTTCAAAATTCGAATGACGGGCCACTTGGGAAATTTAAGCCCTTTGATATGATCTCTGACAAAAGATTATTTCTCGGTTTGGGTATGTTGTCAATTATGATGGTTTTTGGGGATTCTATTGTAATGAAATGACCATCTATGTTAAGAAAGAAAGAAGCATAGTTTCTTTATGGGCTTTAGAAGGACTTGAATTGAGGGGTGTAGTCAAGATTTGGCTTTGTTAGCACCAGATTGGATGACCCTCTAACATTAGTGGAAGACTAATTCTACTGTTCAGTTTGAGAAAGGCGAGATTAGTGTGCATGATTGACATTGTCATAACGAGCCTAGAATCTATTGCCTATGGAGATTAGTATAGGAATCTAAAGAACTTTTGTGATCAGTAGGGATGCCTTCTCTCATTGTTTCAAGCACTTTGAGTTAACCTTCTTTAGATGAATCTTCCAGGACTTAATTTACATTACTTTGTAACTTATATTAATGTTGAGCTCTTAGCATTGCTATGTTTTCAGTTTTCCCTTATCTTAAGAAGAGGGAGAATTTTTTGAAATGAGTAACTACCATCGAGCTGACAACTTATGGAGTAAATCATTTGTCAGTGATGCGAACAAATTCTGCTCAATTGAAGGCTGCACAGAAAGTGAAATCAGCTTCTATAAGATGCGAGCAAAGTGCAGATGAGGGAAAGGGCTTGGATGTATGGTTAGGCAGACTTGCAATGATTGGATTTGCTCTGGCACTTAGTGTTGAAGTATCAACTGGCAAGGGGCTTCTTGAGGTACGGTGCTGTAATGCATTATACATCACGAAAGTTATTTCCAGCAATGTATTGTGTTTTTTTTTTTCCAAGCATGAGATCACTTCCTTAATCTCACATAAAATATCTGATACTCAATATAATTGCTTCTTTACTTGCATGGAAAATATTCAAGAGAATTTTAATTAAGAACAATAACTGTTATTTCTCTTTTTCCCAATGATCTCCTGATTGATAGAACTTGTATGTAATGCTTCCTTTGTCTCATGTTAGATGCCTTCTAAATGAGATAATCTTCAAAAACTGAAATAGCCTTGAATGGGGACTATGGTACAGAAACAGTGTGGATATCTATTTTGCTTCCATAAATAGGAAGTGATACAATTAGGATAGGATGGGGACTATGGTACAGAAAGTCAGTTTTCTGGATCACTTCTCCAAGAAATGTTGAATGATCACCAATGCTTGTTGTGGTTAAAATATGCTAGTTGTCATCATCTACAAGGATTACATGTCATCTATACGAAAAATACTAGTCCACAAGGATTTGAAGCAGGCGGTGAGGACTTGCAAATTTTTCATTTGAAAGTTGATGAGCAATTAGTGTGAAAATGAGAATGAGGAAGTTGGAGTGGTGGTAGCGCTTCTACCTTCAACCCACAAGATGTGGGTTTTGATTCTCATGGCTTACAACTTGGGATCCCCTCATCCCCCAAGTTGTGGGCTGATCCTTACAAATGCAAAAACAAATGTAAGTGTGAAAGCTAACAATAGCTTTTTCCATTATGGTATAGGAAACTAATGTCAGCTAATAATTTTGGTAGAGTTTAGGTATGGATTCAAAGACAGCATCTCTATTGCTGAAAAAAAAAAAGATGTATTTGCTAACTTTATCCCTATCTATCTAAAATGAAAAATCTTGACCTACGACTCTTTATTGTTTCTTTGGGGAGCTGCAATTCATCAAAATTGCTATTGTCTAGACATAACATCTAAACTGCATGATGATAAATTTTAGATTTGTTTCTTTGTGATTTAGATTTTTGCATTTGTTTAAGCAAATTATTTTGTTCCAAATGTGAGGTTTTTATCATTCTGTGGTTAAATATTATTTCATTGATATCAAAGCAACATGGCCAATAGAATTCCTTTTAATTTATAGGTTTTCCAACTCTGATTTCTTGATTAACCTCATTTGCAGAATTTTGGGCTCACGAGCCCATTGCCTACTGTGGCTTTGGCAGTAACAGGATTGGTGGGTGTTCTGACTGCTATCTTCATTTTCCAGTCTGCCTCGAAGAATTAATATAAGCAGCTCTTCCTCGCTAGCCTTTGTAAATTTTGTTGTTCTGTGTTCATTTGCAACTCAAATTTTGATTCATTGAATGCAGTTCTGGCAAAAGAACATGCCTTATGTAAACAATTACATTTTCAATGTAATCACATCTCAATACAAGATTTAATTGCATCTAATTTCTCTTTTTTCTGTCACATTGATGTGATAGTCTAATATGAGATGAAAGCAGTAGCGTTTGATGCCTTTGCCAAGCTCTTGCTTCTCTGAATGATGGAAAAAGTTCAATTTACAGCACGTGTTGAAAAATAAAAATCTTCTAGATTGTTGGTCCTCAGGAGACCTCAAGAAAGTGTTGATCTGTTACTTCGTATGCTACTGAGAATTGGTGGGATATATTCTGTGATCTGTTGATGCTCAACAATCAGGTAACAGGTAGGTTGACAATTGAATTGTCAGGAGTGAATGTTGAAATGTGCTCTTTAAAATTTAATACTGTGTGCCTCATTCCAGCCAGGCAGCAGAAGTAATTATTCTGATTATGTAATGTTCCTTGCAACTGTTATCACAGGAAGTAAAGTAACAGGTGACCTTTATTCCTTTCTTTGCATCTGAATCCTATTCTGTGACCTTTCTTCCAGTATTTGTCATCTGCTTATTCTAAAACTGTGATCATTGAACTTCTGAGGTTCCCTTCCACTGGTTAGGGTTTTTCAAATTCTCAACTAGCCATGTCTTTCCGTTGCTCCATGGGCATAGGCACACCTCGACTCGTGAAACGGCTGCTCTCTAAACGTCAGATGAAGATACTGATGGTTGGCCTTGATGCTTCTGGAAAGACAACTATCCTATACAAGCTCAAGCTCGGAGAAGTAGTAAAGACAGTCCCCACAATAGGTACTTACCTGTGCAGTCCTCCTGTCAATACATAGTAGTGCTAGTGCATCAATCAGTTCTCTATTAACGTAGGTTTCTGAACGTAGAGATTATGTATGTTGCTTGATTAAAAAGATGATGATACTGCAAAGGAAAGCTGTATCACCTTGTAGGCTTTGCTGAGTTATTAATTGACGGTATCCATGAAAAAACAACCTCCTAGAGTTATGTACTTACATTGAAAGCCTTTTTTAATCCCTTACCATCTAAAGAGATTGACAAAATAGTCACTTTGTTGCTTTGTGCTTTTTGTTCCTAGCCTGAAACTGTTGGCCAGGATAGTATCGAATTCTTCTCCGGCACTTTGTTTTCTATGATGGTTAAATAATTAGAAGTTTGTCTACTTTTCAAATTAGCTGGTTGCCTGAGATTTCAAGTGCATTGCCCTTTTTTGGATCAGGTTTCAATGTGGAAACGGTGGAATACAAGAACATCGGCTTTGCTGTGTGGGATATTGGTGGACAAGACAGGGTACCTATATATCAGTCTCTTCTTTCCAACCCCCCTAGCTTGCCTTCTGCATCTGTACACAACCATTTCTGCAAGATTTTTTTTTCTCCCTTTTCGAACTTCAACTGATGTCGCTCCCCCTCAGGAGCATCTCTCTTTTTTTTCCTGATGTATTCTAGATCCTTTTTTCTCCATTGGTGCAAAGCCTCATTTCTGTGTTCATCTGTAGTTGTAACACAATTGAGGAAAACAATTGACAGACCTGTTCATTTCTCTATACTCTAGATTCGAGCGTTATGGAAACATTACTTTCGGAACACCCAGGGACTCATTTTCGTGGTGGACAGCAGTGACAGAGAAAGGATAGTGGAAGCTCGTAATGAACTTCACCGGGTTCTTGGTGAGGTTAGTAACCTACTTTGAACTACTTCTGTTGACTTCTAATACTCGTTATTTCTAATGTTCCTCCATTGATATTGCCCACGTTTGATGTTCGTCAGTTGTCCTTTACATAGCAAGGAAACTCCTTATTCCATCCGTTCATTTTAGTTTTGACATTCATTATCATCTCTGCTGCAGAATGAATTACGTACTGCAGCACTATTAGTTCTTGCAAACAAGCAAGATCTTCCAAATGCTATGTGTACCTCAGAGGTAGCTCAAAAGCTTGGGCTGCATTTGCTTCGTGGGCAAAGATGGTAAAATTTTGCCTTAACCTAATATTCTGATGCCCTTCCAAGGGAAAGGTGGTTTCTTTTGGGTCTGCTCTTCTCTGATCAGTTCCTCCTTGTATCCAGCGCATTCTATGAACCTTGATTGAAGGATAAGGAATATAAACTACTGAAGTCGGCATATCATTAAGCTCAGCCATGATTGCCTTTTGCAGGTATATCCAGAGTACTTCTGCCGTATCAGGCCAAGGACTTTACGAAGGTCTTGATTGGCTATCCAAGAATCTCTGCACCAAGCCTACATAACACCATGCAGGTGTGATATGAAGGAGGACAAATGCATCATTGGCTGAAATGAGAAACCAGGATAGCTCATTTGGGTTCAAAATGCTTCTCCGAGAGCACCAGAATGTCTTATGCAGGAGTCTTAAGTTCTGACTGTATCTTTTGTTTTACTTCTTCAAATCTACATATTCAAATGTTTATATTAATCCTATATTCCATTCTACCTGAATAAAGTCATCAGTTTCTCATCCATATTTTGACGCAATTGATGCATCTGTGCCTTATGATCAACAAGCCATAAATTGACGCAATTGTGTAAGAGAAAGGCTCTTATCGTAGCGCAAATGTGAAACATATAGGAGAAATCTTGAAACGTTTATGTTGGAGCTGGTTTTTCTCCTCTTCAGAGATGTTGGAGCAGTAGTTTTGAAAGCTACTGGCCTGCACATATTACCATACACCTGAATAGCTGATGCATATGGCTAATATGTTGCATAAGGTTGTATTTCCGACTACTGTCTCACTCAGTCACTCTATCTTCTTTTTTGCTTGAAGTCTCACCCTATCTTCTATTGAACACCTCTCCATACATTTTTTTTTATTATTGAAATAACTACGTAGGATTTTACACTTCGACAATACCTGAAAAGTGGTTAATGTTCACATTTCAAAACTCGAAATCAAAAAAATTCCTTAATTGTACGTGCTATATTGATGCAAAATTTTCCGTAATACGTTATGATAAATTGTACTTATTAGTATATCGGAAAGAGTTCTATATTCAAATTATCATGAAGGCGTCTCACCTACGATTATTACTCATATCAAAAGTTTCATGTTGTCCTATCTTACCAACTTAGATCTACAATATCTAGGGATAATATCCACCATAAATAATTGCATGGCATTAATCACATGGTAGGATAATAATAACAACTCACCTTCCTCATAATAACTTGACTTAAAATTTGAGTTTTGAGAGTCACATACAAAATACATTTAGTGCAATTAAATCAATGAAGATGTAAAGGTGGGTGTAATGCCATCAAGCTGCTCACTGAGTCGTTGACAATCCATCTAAAAACTAAAAACCCCCCAAGTACATGGATCTCACGATCCCCCCTTGTGATATGTGAAAACTGTGAGCACAAGGAGAGAGAAAAGCGTCGGTGGGTGTGGTGAAAAAACACACAAAACAGCAACTTTCCTCCCTTAGGCTTCCAGTCTTTGTCATTTCTTTTTAATTTTTTAATTCTATTTTCGTTGCCTAATTTATCCATCTCTTACGTTACACATCCACACTCCCTTGTTTAAACCCCAATCCCCAAATCTGCCCATCTCTGATTTCGATCCATTTTCTCTCTCTTTCTCTCTCTTTTCATATCAAGTTTTGATTTTTTCATCTGGGGTTTGGTTAGATTTTAGAGAAAATGGAGAAATCTTGGGCCACTTTAATGGTGGCCACCATTGTTGTTGTTCTTCAATTGTTATCTGGTGTGAGATCTGATGGCTCTGATCATCGTTACAAAGCTGGAGATCAAGTCCCTCTTTATGCCAACAAAGTTGGCCCTTTTCACAATCCTAGGTTCGATTTTTGCCTCACCCTTTTTATTTGATTTTTTTCTCTCTTCTGTGATCTAGCAATCGTTGCTTATACTGATTTATGCTGTTCAAACTAATCTATTACTCTTTTGATGTGAATGATTTTGATATCTCTGAGATGTTTAGTGTTGCTGTACTGCTTTTTCAGTTGATCTAGTGACTGTGTTCATCTTACTGCAAAAAATTAAAAAGATAAATCAAAATTGAATGTTTCCTGTAAGGTGTACAATCATTTTTCTGAAGACAAAACTAGATTCTGAGTACAGAAGATTGTTCTTTTCTGGATGTATTTGACTGAGAAAAGAAGTGGGTTCTAAGCAGTATCTGAGCTCAAGTGTTACTACTCATGTCACATATGTTCCTGTCAAATGAATGCTGATCACTTCATTTAGTTTTTTCCTCATCCTTCCTGGAAGTTACAACAAGAGAGATATAGTTTTGATGCTTTTGGGTTGAGTTTATATCACTCTATTTAGTTGGGTTTATAGATTTGGTGCATTTTTAGTATTCTATATTGGGTAGGACAACAAAGAATACATTTTTTATGTGAAGTATTCTTCATACTTTGAATTTCACAAACCCAGTTTTGGTAAAAGGTAGTTCTTCATAGTGGTTGATTACATTAACTGGAATGTTGGTTTCCATAGGAATCGAAAAACTATTGGATCCTTCAGGGGTTAGATGATATTTTACACCCCCAATTTGCACATTTGTTATGTAATGATCACCAAGAAATTGTTATGCACTGATGCGCCATGCTGAATTACAGTCCCATATTTTGTGAGTCATAAATAACTATTCTGCATGAAATGAAAGTTTCTAGCTACATGGATTTGGTTAGAGTTTCCTTTAACTTTAGTAGTTTACGTGTCCCACTCCCACAGATCCATGTATATAATAAACAAGCCCCAAAACATGAATAAATAAATAGTATTGATCAAGAAAAGCACCTGATCAGCCGCAAACTTTGTAGTGCAGTTGCCAATTGGATGTTCAATCATGGCTCACAATGAAGTCTATCACTATCATTAAACTGTTCTTGATGAAGTTTCTTTGCCACAGTAGTTACACTCATTAAATGGATGTGTTAGCTTGCTTAAGATTTGTTATTCTTCTACAACCAGCTAACAGAATTTGACATTCATTGGTTTCAGTGAGACATACCGTTATTTCGATCTCCCGTTCTGTTCTCCAGGTACAAACTGATGGATTTAGGTTGGCATTCGTTTTGTTTTAGTTTTCAACTACAATTTAGATCTTAACCTGTCCACAATTGCAGATCATGTGAAAGAGAAGAAGGAAGCACTTGGTGAAGTACTGAATGGGGATCGTCTAGTTAGTGCTCCTTACAAGCTTGACTTTCTAGTGGATAAGGAATCAGAACTCATTTGCAAGAAAAGGATGACAAAGGAAGAAGTAACTAAGTTCAGAGATGCAGTATCCAAAGATTACTACTTCCAAATGTATTATGATGACTTGCCAATATGGGGTTTCCTTGGTAAAGTTGACAAAGATGGGAAACTGGACCCAAGCGAGTACAAATATTTTCTATACAAGCATATCCATTTTGACATCTATTACAACAAGGATCGTGTTATTGAGATCAATGTCCGGACCGACCCAAATTCACTTGTTGACATTACTGAGGATAAAGATGTTGACATGGAATTTATGTATACAGTGAAGTGGAAGGAGACAAACACTCCTTTTGAGAAGAGGATGGATAAATATTCGCAATCTTCGTCTCTTCCTCATCATCTAGAGATCCACTGGTTCTCTATCATAAATTCATGTGTCACTGTGCTCCTGCTTACTGGGTTTCTTGCCACAATTCTCATGCGAGTCCTCAAGAATGATTTTGTCAAGTAAGAACAGAAATTGTATTTCCCTTTCTGTTGGTTTTATGATCACTGTATTTGTTCACCGATCTGTAGCTCCTTGTTGATGAATTAGTGTAGGGTTAATTTGGTGAATTTGTGTAGGGTTTATTGTCCTGTGAGTAGTATTTTTAGTTTGTCTTTAGTTGTATACTTATCAGCTCAAGTGTTTATACTTTTCTTTTATGTCCTGTGTTGGACAAAAGGTATGCGCATGATGAGGAAACTGCTGAAGACCAGGAAGAGACTGGATGGAAATATATCCATGGGGACGTATTTAGGTTTCCAAAGTACCAATCAGTGCTTGCAGCTGCTCTTGGATCTGGTACCCAGCTATTTTTCCTGTAAGTATTCAATTGTTTCTGTTATTCGGCTGCATGCTCATCTTGAATCTTTCCCCAGTGCATCTAATATTCTTACCTTATGTGCTTGTCAGTACGGTCTTCATATTTCTTCTTGCGCTAGTGGGAGTATTTTACCCGTACAACAGAGGAGCCCTGTTCACTGCCCTTGTTGTTATCTATGCTCTGACATCAGGGATTGCTGGCTACACAGCAACCTCATTTTATTGCCAACTGGAAGGAACAAACTGGGTATGTGCATATGTTGTTTACTGAGAAAAGAAAAGCGGATGTATCAAAGATGACCTTCTGACAGTTCATTTCTCTTGTTTTTTCTTTGTGATGTCTTGTTTTGGCAGGTTAGGAATCTCCTGCTTACAGGCTGCCTATTTTGTGGACCTTTGTTTCTGACCTTCTGCTTCCTTAACACCGTTGCAATTGCATACACGGCTACTGCAGCCCTTCCTTTTGGTACAATTATGGTGATAGTTCTTATCTGGACACTCGTGACCTCTCCTTTGCTTGTATTGGGTGGAATTGCTGGAAAGAATAGCAAGGCTGAGTTCCAAGCTCCTTGCCGTACAACAAAGTACCCTAGAGAAATCCCCCCTCTTCCATGGTATAGGGGAGCCCTTCCTCAGATGGCAATGGCTGGATTTTTGCCTTTCAGTGCAATATACATTGAACTTTATTACATATTTGCCAGTGTTTGGGGCCACAGGATTTACACAATATACAGCATCTTGTTCATCGTCTTCATCATCTTGATTATAGTTACTGCTTTCATTACTGTGGCATTGACATACTTCCAACTTGCTGCTGAAGATCATGAATGGTGGTGGAGGTATGTACTGAATTTCTCATCTCTAGCTCCATTAATGCTTTTCTCAGTTTTCAATCTTTTACCTGAATATTAAATTCCGAAGTTTTCATCTGTTCTGGCCTGATGTCCTCATCTGGTGTTAATACTATCTCTGTAGTGCAGAGCTTTTATAATTTTGTTTCCTGGTTTTCAGTAATTATGAATCTTAAAATACAAGTACTGATAGTAAGTTTGTTTCCATCTGCACATTGTAGAACCTGTGTCTCTTTTTCTTTTATCTTTGAGCTGGGACAGCATGGTTGCTGTGTAGTCCATGTGGATACTGGAATTGATGGGTCACTAACAATTGATTATATCTTAGTTCACGTCTAGTTAATGATAGTGACATTTACCATGACAACACTTTTTGTGATTGTTGTGTACTTGTGTCAGGAGGTTGCTGTGCTCCTTTGTAGACTTTTGGGATCTCTGTGTTCAAAACTTAAATGGATATGCATAGTAAATGTTTTAAGATGAGTGTATAATGTGTGCTAGGAGGCTCGTTTAGTAGTCAATTGTGATGAATCTTCAATCTGAACTGTCTGTTATGCATGATAAATTTGAGGTGGTGCATGTTGGTAGAATGTTTCAGCCCTCACACATGTAATCCCCCTTGACTGACACGTAATCAATACAAAACATAATCCTTCAGGGATGCTGGAATGCTAAAATTCTCTTCCCATTTTTGCTGTCCAAACAACAATGATTTCTGCAATCTAATGCTGGGTGGTCTTAAGTTGTTTGACTATGATTACGAACTGTTCCACGTTGAATTGTTGGACGTCTTCAAAGTCTTCTTTTTACTCTTGGAACAGTGTTAATGAAAGATTAGCTTCTATAAAGAGTTCATCCTATTTAGTATCAAATATGATTCTAACTTATTTGCCATTGTGACAGGTCCTTCCTATGTGGCGGTTCTACGGGGCTATTTATTTATGGGTATTGCCTATATTACTATTACGCACGCTCTGATATGTCTGGTTTCATGCAAACTTCGTTTTTCTTCGGCTACATGGCTTGCATCTGTTATGGCTTCTTCCTCATGCTTGGAACTGTTGGTTTCCGCGCGTCACTTCTTTTCGTCCGCCATATATACCGGTCTATCAAATGTGAGTAGATAGATGGCACAAGTTCACGTTGATGACAATGTCTTTTTGTTCCATAGCATAGAAACGTTCTTTGTGTTGTAATCAAATGTCTTAATCTCATTTGGAGGAACAAGTTTGTATTCATATGGACTTGGCCTCCCCATTTGCTCTGGTTGCAACCTATAGATGAGCTCTTTCTCCCCAGCCCTTTCCCCAAACAAGATTTTCAGTGTATGGCAATTCCCTCCTTCCCCCATCCTGGATGATGAAAAGAAAACAGGAGAATCTCAGCTCTTGGAGCATCATGCCATGTACTCATGTAGTAGAACATATTAATGTTAAATGATATTTGTTGAGATTAGTTTGCAGGAAATTGTTGTACTTTCTCTCTCTTTGTTATCGTCTTCTCATCTTCTTGCTGTAACGATACTTTCCATTTCTGGGTACAAGCAAGTAAGCAACTCGTATTTCTGGGTACAAGCAAGTAAGCAACTCGTTATACATGGACGTACTTGATAAGTGACCATCTAGAGAAGTAGGAATGTCCTTCCTATCACTTGGCTCATGCACCCAAATTACAAGATACAGTCGGTCATTAGATGCTGCTACCAAGTATAAACCATCAACATTTGGATTGTTCAAATGTTCATCCAAAAGGGATGGACCGTTGATGAACTTCATTCCTAATGACTTTGTTGCTGAATAATATATGGGATCCATAACCACAATTTTCCTGAAGCTCGAGTCATAAGCATAGAATTTACCATGGTGAGAAGCAATATCCAGGAACTTGTGATTGCTATCCACTATTTGAGTCCATTCTTCATCTCCCATCCTCCATGTGACTAACCCTTCTCCTTCCAAGAGATAAGGTTGGTTTGAAACTCCAACCGGATGGGGGACTAGCATATGAGATCTGATGGGTAGTTTAGTAGGATCAGGGAGAGCAGATCGCTAAGAAAGGCAAACCCCTCGGAGTCGAGGAAGGTCTGTTTTCAAGATACCCTTAAGTTACCAAAATTCTCTAATCGTGTGTGCCCATTTTTAGAATCAAATTGTCCATTTCCAACCATGATCAACTTTATAGCTAACCATTTACACAATGTTTCAAATTCGGCGATACCCAAATACACTATAAACTCGTTTTTTTTTTTTAATTATTCTCGTTCTACAGTCCGATTTTTTTTTTCCATACCGCCCGTTTTGTTGTGATTCATTCCATTTCTTTCTACAAAGTTTGTTACTATATTTTACAAGTTGAATTTCATTTTGTTCGGATCCGTTCTACTTCTCAAGTTCCAACTTCCAATCAATAACAGACGACCAGAAAAAAAAAAACTTCCAATCGATAACCAAGGCTGGAAAAAAACGACAAAACTTGGCCCATTATATAAAATCCATACATATTTCCACAAAACGGAGGCCCAGAGGCCCAAAAATCTCTCTCTCTCTCTCTCTCTCTCTCTCTCTCTCCACCGATCATTTTTTTCCATCGATTGATTCACCGTTCCTCTCCCATCATCACACTCTTCCTCCTCTTTTCTCATCTTCAACCCTCCCCTCACCTTTCTTCTTTCCTGCGATTTGGATGTTGCTCTTTCCTACCACTTAGATTTACAGAGACAGAGAAAGCTTTTCCGACAAACATGGAGAAACCAGGGGCCACGTTAATGGTGGCCACCATTGTTGTTCTTCTTCTATTTTCTTGTGCGAGCCAAGTGAGATCCGATGGCTCTGATCACCGTTACAAAGCTGGAGATCAAGTCCCCCTTTACGCCAACAAAGTCGGCCCTTTCCACAACCCTAGGTCTTTTTTCCTCCCTCTCCTCTTTTACAGTGTCATTACGCTAATTGAATCGCGGATTTGATTTGAGCTTTAGTATATCGAATTGATGAAAATTTTGGATGATTAAATGTTGTATTCATATTTCTGGAAAATCAGAGTTTGTTGCTTTATCAATTTAGTGAGTAATTGAATCATGATTTTGTTGGCGTGTTATCGTGTTGATCCCAGAGCGTAATGTGTTATTTTTGCGATTAAATTGTTACTTTTTTTTTGGCATAATTGGATCCTAGGTTTGGGAGATTGCGTAGTTGAAGAGAAATATAGGGTGTATTTAGATCATATTGGCTGGTGTCTTCTATTTGGTTAGTGAATGCAAATTTAGTGACAATTTTATACCTTGTTCTGGATTAGGATTATTGGTTTTTGAGATCTGGTTTCTTTAAAGTTTAGGGCTTTAGACCAATTAGAAGCTGCTGGTTGAGTAAACATAGATATAAGTAATGTCAATACTTGTTCTTGCAAGTAGAATTCAGGCTCAAGCATAGCAAGTAATATTAAATGCTTTATTGATCAGGAAAGATATTTGTTCAAATGGTGAGGCCAGCTTACATGTAAAGAAGTTCTACTTCTCAATTTAGTTAGATGTCCCATTGTCCTGAACTCACTTGCCTTGTCCCGTGTATTTATTATTTTTCTTTTGGGTAAATATTTTACATGTAAAGAGGTCCCCTTATTGTTACTTATGCACATCACCTCCTGATGATTAAGTAGATACAATATGGCTACCAAGTTCTTGAGCGGTTCTAGCTTAACACCCCCAGAATTGGGAAATTCTTTTTGAATCATTTTGGGTGTCGCTTTCGACTTTCGTAGAACTTTTCTTTATCGCAACATATTCTTCTTGGTTCAAATAGATTGACCGTGGATGTCTAAACATGCCTGAAATTAATCTTGTCCATGTTTTTTTATTGTTCTTAAATTAATAATCTTTTGATTATTCTTTCAGTGAAACATACCGCTATTTTGATCTGCCTTTCTGTTCTCCAGGTAAATTTAACTGTTACCATTAGCTTTTTTTACACTTTTCACCTAATTACTTAACATAGCCTGTATTCTAAATTTAAATTCTATGATTGCAGATCATGTCAAGGAGAAGAAGGAAGCTCTTGGGGAAGTGTTGAATGGAGACCGTCTAGTCAGTGCTCCTTACAAACTTGATTTCCTTGTGGATAAGGACTCAGAAGCCATTTGCAAGAAAACAATGACAAAGGAAGAAGTAGCTACGTTCAGAGACGCAGTAGCCAAAGATTACTACTTCCAAATGTATTATGACGACTTGCCAATCTGGGGTTTCCTGGGTAAAGTTGACAAGGAAGGCAAACTGGATGCAAGTGAATATAAATATTTTCTGTACAAAAGTATCCATTTCGACATCTTCTACAACAAAGATCGGGTTATTGAAATCAATGTTCGAACTGACCCCAACTCTTTGGTCGACATTACTGAGGATAAAGAAGTTGACGTGGAATTTATGTATACTGTGAAGTGGAAAGAGACTAATACTCCTTTTGAGAAGAGAATGGATAAATATTCTCAGTCTTCTTCCCTGCCTCATCATCTGGAGATCCATTGGTTCTCCATCATAAACTCTTGTGTAACGGTTCTCCTACTGACTGGATTTCTTGCCACGATCCTCATGAGAGTCCTCAAGAACGATTTCGTTAAGTAAGAAACGAACAACTTTGCCTCTTCTTTTGGTTGTATAATTACTCAATCATTCACCATGTTGTCGCTCCAATTACATTAATTACTTTAGGATTATTTGTGAAGTGATAAACTTTATGTTGTTTGCTTCAGAGGATGTGGTGATTTTGCTATGGTAGGACTTGTGTCTGGGGTGTATGATTGCTTTCTTTTATACTTGAGGATTTATTGTTTATTCTTGATGAAAAGGTACGCACATGATGAGGAAACAGCTGAAGACCAGGAAGAAACTGGGTGGAAGTATATTCATGGGGATGTTTTCAGGTTTCCCAAATACAAGTCACTGATGGCAGCTTCTCTTGGATCTGGTACCCAGCTGTTTACTCTGTGAGTATTCACTGTTTCTTTTTCTTTTCACTACATCTCATATTTTCTCAGGTGGGAGGAGTGGTAAAATAATCTCCATCTAACCTTTATATCCTATGTGCTTGTCAGTACGGTCTTTATATTTTTACTTGCACTAGTTGGAGTGTTTTACCCATACAACCGAGGAGCACTTTTCACCGCTCTGGTGGTCATTTATGCTCTCACATCTGGAATTGCTGGCTACACTGCAACATCCGTTTATTCCCAGCTGGAAGGATCAAACTGGGTATGTATGGTTCAATCAGTCTGGATAATATTTTTGAAAGGAAAAAAGAAAAGGGAGGCTTTATTGACGTTTAATTTTCTTTTGGTCTTGGCAGGTTAGAAATCTGTTGTTGACTGGTTGCCTGTTTTGTGGTCCTTTGTTTCTCACCTTTTGCTTCCTGAACACTGTTGCAATTGTGTACAATGCTACTGCAGCTCTTCCATTTGGAACAATTGTTGTGATACTTCTTATCTGGACACTCGTAACTTCCCCACTGCTTGTATTGGGTGGAATTGCTGGAAAGAATAGCAAGGCTGAGTTCCAAGCACCTTGCCGGACAACAAAGTACCCTAGAGAAATTCCTCCATTGCCATGGTACAGGGGAGCCATTCCTCAGATGGCTATGGCCGGGTTTTTGCCTTTCAGCGCAATATATATAGAACTCTACTACATATTTGCCAGTGTTTGGGGGCACAGGATTTACACAATATACAGCATCTTGTTCATCGTCTTCATCATTTTGATTATAGTTACTGCTTTCATCACTGTGGCTTTGACATACTTCCAGCTTGCTGCTGAGGATCATGAATGGTGGTGGAGGTATGTAGTAAATTCCAAGTCTCTTGAGTAATACTTTGCTTAGTTTGGGGTCATAGTGTTAGATTATTATAGTCTTGTAGGGACGTGAGCTAGAACATTAAAACTTCCGTCAAATTCTTCCGTTTCAACTTAGATTAAAATGATTTTTTCCTTCTCTCTCCTCTCATTTTGAAACTGACATTGATGCTTTGTTAATCAATGAAAAGCACTGGGACTTGATAAAGACAAGTCATTACGCATTATATACCACTGTACTCTGGGACTTATCACCATATTTCTTCAAAACCCAACTAAAATGAAAGCTTGGTGGTTTTGCTTCGTTGTATATGTTCTGGCTCCCTTCTTTGTGGTCTCACATGTTGATTGGAGGCATGAGTACTTACTTTAGGGCCCTTGAGTATGTGTCAGCGCATGTCCTCTTGTGTGACAAACATGTCTCTAACATGTATACACAAGCCTCTAGGAATTTTACTGCTTCCTTGTTGGATTTCTTTGTAGCTCCGTTGGTTAGACTTCCAGAGGCAGAGTAGGATGGGGACTACCTCTTCTATTTTTTTACTTCTATTGATATCCCTTTTACTGACAAGTGACATAACTCAAGTCTTTAGGATATAAACCATTATTAGGTGTTTTGTCTCTAATTCTCCAGTAGCTTTTAAGCTAGTTGCCTATCCTCTTTACTCTTCTCTTGTTTCTTTGCTGACCATCATAATTTTATTCATACACAAGATATGTCATCTGTATAAGTATAAACTCTGTAGTGGAAGTGTCAATTCGTTCATTGCACTTTTCTCTTTATGTGAATGGAGATGAAAAGAAGACTAAAAAATACAATGTTTCATCCCAATACCCACTACACAGCTTCAATCCTTTTTGGCTGTTTTCAATTATCTTGAATGAATGAAACTGATTTGGTGCTTCTTGTGGCAGGTCTTTCCTATGTGGTGGTTCTACTGGCTTGTTTATTTATGGCTACTGCTTATATTACTACTATGCACGCTCTGATATGTCTGGTTTCATGCAAACATCATTTTTCTTTGGCTACATGGCTTGCATTTGCTATGGCTTCTTCCTCATGCTTGGAACTGTCGGTTTCCGTGCATCACTCCTTTTCGTTCGCCATATATACCGGTCTATCAAATGCGAGTAGATAGGTGGTGGCGTAGCTACAGTAACTTCTAGGTTGGCGCCATTGTCTTTTTGTTACATTGGCTTGTAGTAGAATGGCGATATTCACGGCGATGTTCTTTGTATTGTAACCTATGCCTGACCTCATTCAGAGAAGAGTTTTGTATTCATATAAATGATTTACCCCTACCATTTTTTGTCATTTGCAGCTCTGTTTACCATAGCTTCCCCGCTCCCCGCCTCCAATTTATGTACGACTGATGTACTTGGCCACTATTCTGAAGTGGCTTCCAGTCTGCGAGACAACCGGTTCATCTGATTTAAATTTCTGTAGGCATTCTCAGAAACTCTCTTTACCATTCTTTTTTATTTGTTTATTTTTGAAGTTTTGCTTGATTGCTTGAAACTCCCTTTGTATAATCTGCTTTTAAAAAAAAATTGAATTATTTAAAACTCAATATCATGAATACATACACTGATCTTATTCTCTAATATCTCTACACATTTATCTGAAAGCTTGTCTTTGATGAATCGACAAACTCTACCTGATGATGATTGGCGAGATCAAAGTTGGGGTGTTTGTGTTGCACAATGCAAAGGTCCATGTTTAGTTTTTCTTTTCTTTTCTTTTTTTGGTTTGGATGAGCCACAAAGGCCAGTACTTGGAAGTATATGATTTCTTTTGATGTTGTCCTAATCAAGTGGATTCTATCTCCTGGTAAAAAAAGATATTCATAGTTTCATACTCATGTTCAGAAGCTTTCTTTTTCGTTTATTTGTCAAAAATTAATATGCACCAGCCAGGAAATGAACCCGGTCTGTACTGTGGCGGCCTGACGGGGTACTATTCTACCACTAGACCACTGGTGCGGATGTTAATTGAAAGCAACTTTGATATCCATATCAAATACCGATTGATTTGAAAAGAATTGATCATATTAAGTTTGCAATGGAATATACCGAGTGTTTTCTCTCTATTCTTAATCCATGTCAGTGTGCATCAAATATATATTACTGGATCATAGGTGATGTTTTCCCAAAGAGGCAATGAATGTTTTCAGGGGTTGTGGTTTAAATTGATAAATTTCATTGGAGTTCTAGCAGCTTCATGAGGCTTTGAGGCCCTTGACTGTCAGTATGGCAGGGTGCGGCGAAGAGCGAAAGATAAAATGATTTTGTCATCTAATTGTTGTTAAATGCAATATTAGCAAAATGTTGTCTCTTAAAGTTCTGTAGATCTGTGAGGATTTTGTACTTGTAAATAGCATCCTTTTTCCCCACTAAGATGATCTTGTACTGTGTAATTAGCATCCTGTTTGTTGGCTGCTGACTTGCTGCAGGTACAATTGTTCTGTTTGTTAATGCACTGACAATACTGCAGGTACCAGGTCGATACCTGACATCAATAATTGTTGGTAATTTCTGCTGAATGGATAATATTGTGAGTTTACTAGGAAGGTTTTGTCAGTAATTGTTGGTAATTTCACGGTCAACTTTGGTGCTACCAATATCACTCGAAGACCTAAAAGGCCAGAAGTTTGAAGCACGAGTCATAAAATGTAAGGACGGTCGAACATGGCTTACCCAAGGATGGAAGCCACTCTGCAGATACAACATGGTATCTGACAAGAACACCTGCATTTGTGAGTGCATATGTAACCAAGGATGCACTTGCCATGTTATCAAGGTGCATATTTTCCGCGCTTAGATGGAGTTAGCAATCGTGATCAATTGAACCAAGTGTTAATAATGTAACTAGTTAGACTATGAAGTAGAACATAGACTCAAAATTCGTCAAACTTTATGCCATCTACGTGTACTAATTCAGCCTGAATATGTAGTTTCTTGTTTAGCCATTTTGGATGTGGCAACTTTATTTCTTAAGTCTAATCTAATTTTTTCTAGCTACTGCTTTATGGTCAGTTACTCCCTTTTATAACTTCTAACGCTGGTGGAAATGTTGAAAAGTACCTAAGGCTATTTACCCCATTGCATATGTACATACTGTTAGCCACTTGGATTTGCAATGCCTGAACAATAATGGTTTTTCTTCAACCTGAGATGCCAACTACTGTATA
Source organism: Tetragonia tetragonoides (assembly GCA_038025085.1). Lineage (NCBI taxonomy): Eukaryota > Viridiplantae > Streptophyta > Magnoliopsida > Caryophyllales > Aizoaceae > Tetragonia > Tetragonia tetragonoides. The sequence continues at coordinate 6,446,705 of CM076151.1, read as the reverse complement.
TGAATATCTCAGTAATAATGACCATCATAACTATTATCAATAATAATTACAAACAGTTTTCCAAGGAAAAAAAGGGCCCAGAATGGACTGACCCGACCCGACCCCTTTAAGATTTGGCCTAACCCGACCCGACCCATAATGGGCCGACCCGACCCGTTGCCCAGGTCTACTCACCATCCATAAAGACCCGCTTCGTTCCACTCAAGTCTCAGCCTTCACCATGTATTGCTCATCTCATTTCGTCTTAAGGAGACAACGAAATTAGTTGAGCTCGGATTAATATATACTAGGTGGATGCCCGTGAGTAAATCCGTGCGTTGCACGGACTGTGATTATATAATAAAATTAATATAACGTGATTATTAATCTCATCGAAAAATCAAAGTGTAATTGTCACTTACAAAAACCTATTAGTATTATATGGATAAATATTTATATAATCCATTTAATATCATGAATGCCATATAATAAGATTACTATGACTTTATAGGGCATCTTATCTAATTTAAAATCATATCATCAATTTCAATTAACTATTAATTAACTCATTTCATATGTTACATGATCCAAGAGGTAATAGTTTCAAAGTCTTTTAATACTTGATGTTGGTACGCCAATACTCTTATGCTGATATAAGTGTATAATTAATATTCCAAAGATCCTTCTTTTATGGTAAAATCAGTTTAAATGTCTAATGTATACATAACTACTTTTCAAAAATTAAAGAAGTTTTACACGTAAACCTTAGAATAGCAAAACATATTTCAATGCTTGCTTGTTATTTCAAAGTTATATGCGGTCAAAAGAAGAACGCAAAACGTCCAATGTAATTTTATATGTTCGGAGGGAGTACATTAATAATTTTAAAGTTGAAGGAAACATAAATTAGAACCCTAAATAACATGGGAGATCAGTATATTACGTAAAGTTATAAAATTATACATGATAATGGTAAAATTTCCTATTAAAGATTGGACCTAGAATCATTTTAGATTCATCGTTTATTTCTTTATTCTACACATACTCTTTTTATTATATTTTACCTTGAAATTGTTTTTTAAATTTTTATATCTAATATACATATCTTTTCTCTTATTTTTACATGCAACTCTTTAGTTGTGTCAGCTTGTCAAGTTAATTACTGATTACCTTTTTAGGTGGACGCGTCTAATGTCGTAAATCAATAGAACATACTACAAATGAGTCTCATTTTAAAGGATATTTCGTACTCGTTCCAATGGTGCAGGAAATTTAATTTCTTTAAGTGGTGAAACTAAAGTTATATGCCTTTTAAAATCTAATAGTCTACTCTTTAATGATTTAGGAAAGTACAACTTTAGTACATATTCTAAAACCTCTAATTTATAGTGTACTCTTTAAGGATTTAGGAAAATACAACTTTAGTATATATACTATACCAAAACATATATTTCTATTTTATATTTATTTTAAAATTTTATTACAATGACTCGCTTAGGTGGACGCCTCCAATGCTGATGCCTCTAATATATAGATATTATGATTGATTCTTCAATCCGTTTTTTTCATAATCTATTGTATTTCATTTAAATCTACATGTTTTAATATACCCTACTATTATAACACTTCCTATATCACAACTAGAGACAACATAGGGTCGGGGGTCCAGCCAGACCCATACCTTTAGAGCCTATTAGGTATGATCCCAATCCAAAGAGTTCATTTTACTGTGCATCACCTCACATTAGTTGCTACACGCGATGCGTTTCACTGTTGGGTGGAGATTTTTGTAAATAATTTCTAATTCGTCGTATCAACTGAGTGAACTGACGCATGAAACAATTAATGAAAAGTAAAAGATTTCAATGAATCTAGTACAGACAACTCAATCCTGTAAGGGCATACAATTAATGGGGCTACAAAGTAAAGTAAACAACAAATCAACAATTTAGGCCAAAAAAATTGGCTAATGATAACACAAACGTAACAAAGATCAATTAATTGTGCCAAATTAAGCAAGCAAATTAGGTTAAATTGGGGCAAGAATAATGGGGAAGGAAGTCATTCCTTTTAAATTGCCTAAACCGTCATTCATATTCAATCTCATCATAAACAGAGTATATGTTTAGCAAACAAAAAAGCACCCTAGATCACACCATAGATCAAATATGTTTAGCAAACAAAAAAGCACCCATAGATCAGAGTATATCACCATAGAGTATATAAACAAAACAATTAACCACATAGCTAGCCATAGGATTGCCCAACTTTCCTCACCAACCTCATCCCTTTTGTTGTCTAACTTTCCTCACCAACCTCATCCCTTCTGTTGTAATGGGATTCGCTCATTTAGCAGTTTGTTATATCAGATGCAAGAAAGAATAATAGAAAAACCAAAAAATCAACACAAAAAGTTAACGTGGTTCACCAATTAGTCAATTGGCTACGTCCACGACCAGAAAGAAGACAATATTGTATTGAGATAGTTATGAAGGTTACAGATTACAGTATATATAGGAGATAGGAAATTATGCTAACTTCATAAACCTAACCGGATTGGGCTTACTTTAATGAACCCGAATAGTAAACGAAATAACATAACATAACCCCTCGTAACCTAACGTACCGTAACCTAACATATTTCTTCCATGACCTCAGCTCCATCCCCGACCACTAATCTTGCTTCATCATCCCAATTTACCTAATAAAGAAACACACACCCTCATCATGTTAGTCAGGCTTGATAAACTAATTAACAAATTAAAAAAATACTATATATGACTTACATCTGTGATATTAACAATGGTGGCATCTCTATTTGCTAAACAATCCTGATTATGGATTTAAGTTTGACGTCGTAACTTTTGCAGTCCATATGCCTTCTGAGATCAATTATGACAGCATTGTCATGTTTCTTCTCATCATCATCGTTATCATCAGGTTGCTTAAGAGTAGATGTGAATGGGAGACGAGAAGACGATGGTTTCAAATTCTCATCATCATCAGAAGGAGATGGAGATGGATATGGAGTTGAAGTAGGGGATTGAATATTATTGGACCTTTTTTGCATTTTCTTCCCTCTCTCTTTTGATGGCATTGTTGTTGTGTGTTTCTGGGTAGACTGGGTTTTCTGGGTTTTCGTGGGTTTCCTTATGAGTTGGAGTTGAAGATGAAGATGGAGTAATGATGGGCATTTTTCGCCTTTCTTTTGCTCGGTTTCTTTTCGCCATTGTTAAAGATTTCTGGGGTTCTGTGTTTTTGGGTGGGTTTCTATGTTTTTGTGTTTCAGAGGATTTCTGTTATCATTTGTGGAATTTGATTCATCTATGGCTATTTGTAAGCTTTTCTGCCTCGCAAATTAGTCGGTTCATTCAGGAACCAATTGAATTGTTGTTCAGTTGATTTACAAGGTTCATGTGTAGGGGATATCTTGCTCTTTTTCTAGTGTAAACTGAAGTGATTCACAGTTTCATTGTCTTCCCTCTCCAAGTTGGAGGTATTTCATACCCTCCAACGTGCACTTACACTTACTTTTAAATAATGGTGCTTTATCAAAAATTAAAAATAAAAAATTAACATGCACCAGCCGGGAATCGAACCCGGGTCTGTACCGTGGCAGGGTACTATTCTACCACTAGACCACTGGTGCAGATGTTAATTGTAAGCAACTTTGATATTATATAGTAAAGCAATAACTTATAGAGATGATAATGTTAAGTTTGCAATGGAATATATGAAGTAAAAAACATTAATTACTTCCTAATTTAAAAATCATATTCACCACATAATTATAAACTTATAGATAAATATGGCGTTCTATTAGTAACATAACCCCCAAAAAATATTTATAGATTTTATCGATGTAAAACTCACTCTCCCAAATGAGAGACATACTGGTTCTCTCTTTTTTATAGTAGAGAGAACTATTATTAAACACGTTAGATTAGAATAAACTTCAAAAAACAATTTTTTGCAGAAAGGAGTAATAGACAACTTTTTTCAGGGGCTAGTATTAAAAATGTTTATGATTAGAGAAGTTGTGCATTTTGTTAGCTTCATTTTTATCATATTATCATCACTAATTTACTCTTAGTATAATACCAAACAAATTTAATCTTACCGATCCCTTGTTCTCTATATTTTGCTACATTCCACGTTCAGTGATCATCTTTGCAGTTTTAGTGATTTGCTGGGTTCTTTGGTTCGAGATTTTATAGCAGAGCTTGTGCCAAGACACAACCAATTCTTTTTTTTTCTTTTTTAATCACATGACACAATGAATTGATGCGGTTTAAAGTGTCTTTCAAACAGACTAAGACTTTCTGAGTTGTCTCATACTCCCATTCAACCAGGAGACAAGTTCCCTTTGAAAAAAATTCTTCGTATAATCATGTACAAAAAGTCAGAACCTCGGGAAAGATTCTTATGTGTTCCATCACAAGAAACTCGTGAGATTAACTGAAGACGCCTAGCTACAAAATCTCAGTCATACAATGAGTTTAGTACACATCAGATAATAGTTACCTGAATCTGATGATTCACATTTCCATGGACTGTGGTCCTGACGAAGATTTTGATTTCTTCTTCTTCTTTTTCTTTTTCTTTCCATCGTCTTTGGACTTCTTCACTGTCTTTATCTCAGAAGGTGGTTGTGTGCTCTGCAAGTGTTTATGTATGGCAGCCAGCGGATCTGACTGGAAATCCGGATGACTAAGGACCGTGCTCATTTGCTTTGCCTCCTTCAACCTGCCAGCAACCAAAAACAGCAATAAGAAAATGCAACACTAAACTCAGAACAGTTGAATTACAAGGAGAATATGAAAAGGACATTTAAGGAATTAAGGGTTTCACTCACACTAGTTTCTGCCTGGATTTGCAGGTTACTTCAAACTTGGTGAGAGGAACAGTTTGCTGCTGATCTTTTAGCTCAGGCAAGAAGTCTGTGAGGCTGGATAGATCATAAGCTTTCAAAGCTTTCAATTTTTTCTGTCGTCTTTTAGCATTTTTGTTCTTCAGGAAAAAGAAATAACAAACCATGAGTAACTGAATGCATTTATAATACTTGAGGAAATAGTCACAAACACTTTAGATGCAACTATGCAAGTACTTCCTATTTTTTAAAATGGGGAGACGCGAATTGAGCCAGAAAATGGATTAGAGCCTTTTCACACAGCATCAACAAAAATAAAAAATAGCAGCACTCGCCCCAGTCCCCAGGTGCCAACCCACCCAGAAGAAAAGGGGGGGAATAGTAGTAAAATTACCCTGACCTTGATGAAACCAAACATCTATGAAACATTGTTCTTCTGATAGCTTGGATGAAGAACAGAGAACCCAAACTTTATTCCATACAATTCTAGCAAATGATAGCTTCATAACTCTGAGATCAATTTCCCATCTCCTTTGTATCTAACAATTGCGAAGTAGTCATACGACTTATATATACTAATAACAACCCTTGACAGATTATAAACTCAATGGGATAAAGGAACATGGTTACAATTATAGATATACACCTAATAAGTTAATGATATATGTCTTTTTTATGAGTATCACACAGGAAAGTAGCAGTATTCATTTATATCGATTGGCTTTTTTCGAAAGAGAACACAAAATTTTGATCCCCTTTTGGAGAGAATTATTTCATCTTGGTTTCAGGGGAGAGAAGGGAGAGGAGAGACAAATCCCATGTGCTATGAGCTGACTCCCATTTGAGGTCATCCCATTAAAGTTGCTGATAGAGTTAGGTCATTGTAATTCATCAAAGCAAAATCATATAGGAAGAGAGCACAGCTGAATCTACTTCGTAAAATCTCATGCTGACATATTCCATGAGATCAATTCAAGATTTCAAGGAATGTATTCAGCATGCAGTTTCACCCCTATTAATCCAGACAGCTTATTTGGTTGGGTCTGAAACCAATGTATCTGACCTATTGACCTGCATCTCTTCCCCCTTACCTATTGCCCCCCTAATCTAAGTGGAGCCCTACAGATATTACAATGCAAAGTCACTAAAATCACCTAGCCCCAGCAAGCAACCTACGTGCCAGAACCACCATGATATCACAAGAATCAATTATTCATATCCATGATCAACTTGAAATTGTGCAACACCAACAATTCAGCACCATTCCCTCTGAAGCAATCATTCAATTCCAACCATCACCATTATTGATAAGAAAAAACACCGCAATTATTTATCATGACTCATGACCTTCAAAATCCGCCATTCCTTCCTTTACCGCACTGCCTTGTAGCTCCAATATATCATTCTCAAATGATAAACTACCACAAAAGTCATCATGGTCTAGAAGCGCTATTAGTTACTTTCTAGTTCGCATTTACCATTACCAGCCACTACAATGAACCACATTTTCCATGGTTCAACCCCCAGTTTTGCTGTGTTTTAATGTTCTGTTCTCTTCGCACTCCAGGAAACATGGCTCATTGAGAAAGACACAAGCATGCAATTACTACAAAGGGAAAGGGAAAAAGCTAACATCCCAACTTCAGGAAACCTTCAATTTTTCAGTGGGTGGGGTGGGGTGGGGGGGGGGGGGACACTACTCGAGCACGAAACAGCAGAATAGAATGACACGGTACACAGGCTGCGTTATCCAAGTTTAATTAATAGGCACTAATAAAGCCTGCATTATCACCTTATCAATGCCCTTCTTAGCACTCAAAGATGCAAGACTTTCTCTGACCTCTGCAACAAGGCAAGAACTAAGATCAGTGTCTTAATCCAAATGTGTACATAGACCATGTGATTTGTGAAAAGTACCCATAAGCGGATATGCCATAATAGATGAATTATTCTTATACACTTTCGAGTGCCATTAGCATGCATCTTAACTAATCAATTTGGCCAAAAGCCCCTGGTTGCCACTTCCTTAGAATGCTTGAAAGTAATTAGCTTGAGATTCTGTCCACAAACCCTCATAAATTTGCTAAATTCCAGGACTCCAAGGAATTTGGTTCATCAATTATAAGCATGCATAATACTATGTCACCAATTTAAGGCCCTTCCCAAATCTTAATACAATTTAAAAAACAACCCAAATTGACCAAAGTTTTCTTCTTTCCATAAAGAACAAAAGAGGCTCTCACTGGAATAAAACTGGAGCTTCTTCTCAAATTTACGTTCCGCTTTCTCGGAGGACTCTGACCTGAAATACAAATTATACACAGTTAGCTAGAATTGAGGAGGGTTGAAAACAAAAGATGAAAAGATATTTAACAAGCAGAGCTGAATCCTGAGAAAGCCTGGAAATTATCGCATAGATTAAAGAAAAAAGCTATGTATTTACTCTATTTACCTTTTACAGCCCCCAAAATTTCCTTTGCTCATCTCCAGCGAAAACAAAAAGAAAAAAAAAGGGGAAAACGTAACATGAATCTAAGCAGAAGAAATTCAAGGTACAAAAAGAGAGGAACTTTTAATCATCTGGTACCAATTTTGCAACTTTCTCTCTCCACCCACCAATCTCCCCATCATCATCATCCAGCAACTTCAGTTCCTCTCTCTCTCTGCTCAAAAATCCTCCCAATCACTTCTTACTCAAATCGGACTTTTCATGCTAATGCAAATATGATACTCCATATTACAATGAAAAGAGTGTACTTATATATATACATTTATCATACAAAACCCCACAAAACTCAACACATACTATTTTTCCCCATTTTGAAGAATCCTTTCCTTGTTAAAGAGAAAACGACCACTGAATAGTGCTTGTTTACTGATGCTTGAATTGATGAACCCCAACTTTAGTGTCCTTTGGTTGAACATGGGAAGTTATCATAGAAAGTACAAATTCATAGGAAATAGGAATTTATGGAAAGTGCTTTATTTTGTTTGGTTGAATAAAGAAATTATAAATTCATGGGAAGTGATGTGGAAAGTCATTCACGTAGGGAGGTTAGGTAAGCAACTTCTCCCATTATGTGGGAAGTTATTTACTGTAGGAAGTAACTTTCTATGTTTCTTTTGTCAACCAAACAACCAGAAAATTCACACTTCCCATATTTTCTAGTTGTCAGCCAAACGACCACTTAAGAATAGGGTTTTAGCAGGAGAGAGAAAATGAAAATAGGGAGAGCAGCAAGGTCTTGCTCTTGCAGGAGCTGATGAAGCTTACAGAAAAACGGGTTGATGGCCCAATTGGTACTTATGCACGCAGGCCCGTTTAGTTTGGTAAGGTTTGCCCAATTTGGAGAAATATGAAAATATTGGCCCATTTTTATTTAGAGGAGTATAATGTTATTAGATGGATCACCAAAAATTCATATGAGGCTGTCTCGTACTCTAAGAGAATTAGCATCTTTAGATTCACTTGAAAAGAAATTGAACTAAACTTAATTGGTTTTTCTAATTTGACCATTAATCATTTAAAAGTTTTCCAAACCTATTCAATATTGGACTCATTTGAAAGTATGTTTTGAGATTTTTTCGATGACATAGTTATCATCATTAATTTATTTCGGAATAAAAAATTATATGAGTAATAAAGTTACACATATACTAAAATAAACTGAACTGAACTGAATTTAAATAGTTAAATTGAATCAAACAAAGCCTTATTGTTCATAAATTGCCCAAAATTATTTGTAGAATAGAAACTTCATTCCATAGCGTCGTTTCAGAATGAAATAGACTTTAGATCGAATAAAAGCCCAAGCTTTTAAGTCCAAAAGAAAGTATAGATGAACAATTGTTTTTTTATTTTTGAGAAGAAAACAATTGTTTTCTGTTGTCAATCAATTACCCCGCAACTTTTTATTCCACTTGAAGTTATGGGTTTGTCCTTTTTGATTGACCTTTTATCATGTTGCTCCCTCGCTTACCACGGTATTATAACTCACAAATCATAGTGCATCATATCATAAGTTGCGACAAAATCAAGGTCTCGTTGCAACAAATTAGTTTTGAGGTAAGTGATGAAAGTGGTGATACTATACTAGCAGCGCTGATGTGTTGCTTTCAATTCAAGCAAATTAGAGAATGTAGTTTTCCTGGTCTTAACTAGTTTATGTAAGTTGTCGGACAACCCAGCTTATGTACTCAATAGTAAGTTGTGCTCAATATTCAGACTAAGCCATTATGTTTTTTGCTTTAATTTTGATGCACACAACACTTAAAATCACAAACACACAATAGATACTACTTGCACAAAATTTCTTAAGACGGTATTAAGTAAATTTTGGTAAAAAAAACAAGTCACATTTAACTGCAACAAGGGTCATGATTCATACTCTCTCTGTCCCAAATTATATGACAATTTTGGAATTGTGACTCACAGCACTGTGAGTCACAATTCCCAAAATTGTCATATAATTTGGGACGAAAAGAGTAATAAATAGTGACCCTAATATTTCTAAATAGTGACCCCATTTTATTGCGAGTTGTCTTACTCAAGACTTGCTCTACCGAATCAGTGGAAGGATCTTATTGAATCATTGAGAATCAGTGGAAGGACCTTACTAAATCAGTGAAATTCAATGACAAGACCGAATCAGTGAAAATCAGTGACAAGACATTACTCAATCAGTGAAAATAAGTGGAAAAAAACAAACCCTTAAAATATTATAGAGATTACAAAATGAGAGAAGGAGTATACTTCTAAGAAGAAAGGGGAGAAACCAAGCTTCTTTGTACTAGCATTTTCACTTGAACATCAGCATTGGTGATGTGAGAAATAGAAAAATTGAAATTGAAACCAAGCTTCGTCAGCATCTTCAACCAAATTTCAGCATTGATGATGTGCAGTTTATGATCACCAACTTTAGAAGTTTTTCAGAATGAAACGCCTACCTAGTACCAGCTTTTAGGAGCATGACGCAAGTGATTCACCTAACATCATCAACCGACGCTCACAACTGATAAGTCACAAGACTCGCAACCTCATCAGTCACCACTGCGTTTTAAGCGGTGCTAGCTATTCCTATGACGCTAAGCTCTTCTTCTTTTCTTTTTTTTCAAGGACTAATCTTATCGCACCGGCCATGTCGATCCGCAAAAGGTTAAAGTGCTCCTAATAAGTAATAAGCAATGTTTTCATTCTCAAAATTTAAACCTTGAACCTTGATTAACGGATGAAAGTGTAGAATCACTCACATATAGAGCTGTTAAAAGTTATTCAACCCAAAAATCCATCCCATCTTTTTCAGGGTTTAGAGATTCCAGACAAAATTTCTTAACCGAAATCTTTTACAACTTGAGAAAATAAACTAAAATTTGAATTTAACCCAAAAATCAATCCGTAATCGATCCAATGCTAAACTTAAAATGCCCGAGTTATAACCTGCCGGTGGGTCGACCTATTTGACCGGTCTACTCATACATCAACCACTTATTATTGCTATACTAGTAACTTAGTAAGGTTTTGGTTTAGAAACGTCCAACTATAATCCGTACAAGTTACAACAAATGATATATCCCTTGCAAAAATCAGAGCATTCTGACTGGCTCAGTCATTGGATTCCATTTGGTGACATTTGTTACTGTCATCTATCATTGTATATTACGTACTAGTTAGTCAGGTAAAAGTTGAATCTTGGTCGCTTCACTGCAACATCTATTATTGTAGTACTCTTATAAGAGTGCCCGGATTTAGGGACAGTGATTAGTATACACTATGTGTAGTATACATAAAGTTGTCTAGTGTCTATCTCTCTTCTTCTTCTTGGGCTCCTTTTGAATTTCATAGAGGTAGTATGGGTATTTAGGGTCTAAGGGAAAGGAGAGAGATAGACACTAGACAACTTTGTGTATACTACACATGGTATAAGGCTAGCTTTTTTGCGGATTTAGCCGCAACACTATCTGGGCATTATATTTGCCTTTTTGGAACAACCCTTGTGAAGTTTAAACTAGCCACGATATAGCAATTTGTAAATTTGCAATTTCCATAAGGTTTTCAAATTTGGTACCACTCCACTACTGCCGACAATTTCCCAACATGACATGTTAATGATCTACTGTAGTTTTGCTTTTTCTTTTTCCCATTTGTATGTGCAATGGGATTTTTTCATTTTATTGTTATAATCTAAACAAAGTTTCATGTAATATTAGGACAATTGAAGCATCTAAATTTAAACCAATTAGTTACATGACTATAACCCTCCATAATAACTTGACTTTAAATCTCACTCCAATAAGATTGGAGGTTAACTTGCCGTTAAAAACAAAAAAACTACACATATCCAAATACATATACTTGTACCATATACCACCCAGAAATTATTATCTTCCCTCTAATTATGTCCATATTTACACACATCTATATATTACACAACTAGTAACACTACACTACTACTAGCACCACAAAACGAATTTATACGTATTGCACACCAGCCAAAATAAACAAAATTTAACCTACCACATCTTCTTGGACGCCGTAACACTAGCACAACTTACCCACCGGCCACCATGCCACCAAGAGTGACAAAGTCTCTTTCTTCACCACACAACTGTCGCCTCACCGCCAACGCTCGATGGCGATTCACTACACGCGCCACCATTGCAAGTAGGATTGTCATTATTATTTGGCCCGACAAGTTTGACTAATATTTTTAGGTCCTTGGCTTTTTCTTTCCAGGGTAAGCTTGTTTACACAAAGCCATAGGTTTTTGTGAAGGCAAGCACAGCTGAGACTTAGCTGGACATCCATGTAGACAATTATCCCCAAAACTACCGGCAACCGGAGACTCACCACCACCGGTAAAAAAACCAGCCGGTGGGGTCCCAATTAAGTAATTACCATCAAGATATAATCTTTTTAATGTAGCCTTTTTGCTAAACTGTAAAGGGATTGGTCCACGTAGGTTATTATACCTTAATGAAAGAGAAGCTAAAACAGGGTACTCTGAGAAATTCACCGGCAAAAAACCTTCAATTTTGTTGAACCCCAAATCAACAGCCACTAAATCACTTTTATACCCTTTGCTAGGTTTCCAGATCTCGACACCTGTCAAGCTGTTATTGGACAGGTTGATTTGTTGCAAAGAAGGGAGCTGAAAAAACCAGCTTTGTAAAATTCCGGTGAACGAGTTAGCACTGAGTTCAACCGTTTCAAGCTGAGTTAACCCATCAAAAGAGGATTTTGAGATTGACCCAGATAATGAATTGGCCTTAATTGCTAGCTCAAGTAAATTGGGGGGTAATTTTGGGATTTGCCCGGAGAATTTGTTGAAACTCAAGTCTAATCTTGTCAGTTTTGAGAGTGAAAACAGAGTGTTTGGTAAATACCCAGATAAGAAATTACCAGAAATATCAAGCTCTTCAAGTGATTTGAGTTTCCCAATGGAAGATGGGAGATACCCAGAAAATGAATTTGTTCTAAAGGTGAGAACTTTAAGGAGAGAAAGAGAAGAGAGAGAAGCAGGGATGTTGCCATAAAAGTTGTTTTGGCCAATGTCTAAAGTAACGAGTTGGGTGAGTTGGGAAACAAGAGGGGTGAGCGTACCCGAGTACCCAACTGAATCAAGGGTGAGTGAGATGACTCGGGTTGAGTCAGGGGAACAAGTTAGTCCACAAATGAAATGGGTTCTTTTAGGGAGCGAACAAGGGTCTATTGAAAAATCCCAGCTACCTAAGCAAGAATATGGGGGGATTGTGGTGGGTTTAATGGCGGATTTGAGAGCTTTAAGGGCGGCGATATCGGAAGGGAGAGTTGTAGCTATGGAGGAGAGAGAAAATTGGAGGAAAATGAGAGAGAAAATGGAGAGGTGGGTTGTGGTGGTTTTAGGCATGGTGGCAAGTTTTTGAGTTTTTAGAGTGTTGTGGTTGGTAAGTGAAGAAGGGGTGTGTGTTAGATTTTTGGTAAGTGAAGTTAGAGAGATGAGATCATTAGAATTGTTTTTTGTGTGGTTTTTAAGAGGTTTCAAGTGAGAAGTGGTGGGCGTTTTAGAAGGGGTATATATGGATGTGTAACAAAAATGATGGTAGGGTATGTAATTCCAGGTGGGTTGCACTAAAACCTTGGCCAATTGTGAATTGTACACCTAAGGGGATCAATATCAATATGTATATGTTGTGTGTTTTGTGAACCGATCGTAGGGTCAGTGGTTGGGATACTATCTATCGGTTTGGGACTTCATCCAAGTTGATTGTTTTGCACCAACAAGGGTGGTTGTCTAGTGGTTTCAAGCTTACTCCCAAGTGGTTCGGTAAGGCAAGGTTATGGGTTCGAATCCCCGTTCCCCCATGCCTTGTGTATGCTGGCTTCTAGGAACTAAACTAGCCCCTTGTTGGTGCTACATTAACGGGGCCAGTGCTTGCGCTGGTTGTTCAGCTAGTCTGATATGTTTGCTATTGAACACGAGAGTCCGAACATGACGTAGTGGAGGGTGCCTCGGTCGCCATTCACTTACACCCTCTTTTTGACAAGCAAAAAAAAAATTCATTATTTTACGTTTTTGTTTTCCTTTTCTTTTCTGGTATCTGGGTTTATATTAAGGATTCTGATGCCTTCATGAGATTGTAATTGAGATATTTGAACTTAAAGAAGTATTCTAAGGCTCATTGTAACTCAAACTCCACTGTCAGCGTTGTATGTTGTTGTCTCTTAAAAGGTAATTAGCAGAATGATTATACTATCCAACTCTTTATATACTTGAAAGATTACGAGTACATTCATCACTTAACAATCAACGTGTTAACACGTGCAGTTTGTTAGGGTTTTACATATCACACGATATTAATAGTTAGTTAGAATTTCCTTTTTCCTAATTAGAAACAGTAAGTCGTTATAACTTGTAACCGATTATATACCAAAAATGGAATAGAGCATTGTTAGCAATCATATATAGCCAAAGCATAATTTGAATCCGAAGCTAAACATTGCCAATAATTCAAATGTAATTACCAAAATGTCAATCATAATACAAGCAAAAACACGTTTCTATATAACTCACAAAATCCTGACTGAAATACTAAAAGACACTCGATTTTAGTCCGTGATGAATAACTCCTTGGTTACTTAAATGCATCTTATATTGCATTTTTGCCTCATTGTCCAACCTGTATAGTAATACTGCTACACTACTAGGTGATTTCCTCAACAATGTATGAATTAGAGCCGAAATGATTAACTTCTCTTGTAGTTGCATATGGACTCAAGTAGGCGATTTCTTAATTGATACACTTGATGACAAAAGAATGTTCAACAACTTTCGGTTCGGCTATACAATAAAAGATTTGAACAAAAAAAAAACATGGAATCATATCTTTCCTAATCACTGAAACAGTCTCTTAACAGCTGTTTAATGATTGTTTGCTAGCTAGCTATGACCTATATGACTATAATTTAGACAATCACTAAACAAGGTCACAAGAACTAAACTGACTCCAAGCAAGTCATATCACATACTCCTATAACAAAGTATTTGGTACCTAAATGGACAATAAAGTACTCCGTAATAAGAGATCCTCCTAGTGGAGGCAATAGAAAATGCATATGAATGTGGAAATGTGTGCAGTTAGTTTATGCACTTGTTTAAGTCAAGGAAATGGAGCTACTTAAGTGCTTAGTTGGGGATTGGCTGTATGAAATAATTTAATTAGGTAAGGTTATAACTTACAAATTATTGAAATGGGGTTGAAAGCTAGCTTGCTAGCAAGGTGGGACTATGGGAGGTGTCAAAAGATTCTTACTACCAAACTAACTTTTTCTTGAATTTTTTATCTGATCTAATGTCCCCATTACAAGACCAGAGAGAATGGGAAAGTAGTTGCTTATCTTATCCTCAATTACAAAGTTCAAACAACACCAAACACATCCGTCGATAAACTAGTCCTGGTCTGGATCCTTTGCGGTACTGCAGAGGATCACTCTCTGATATTCTCTTTGTAAATAGGAGGATGTTTGGGGTTTGGAGAGTTTGGAGAGGAGAGAGAAAGAGAGAAAATAAGGGGGAGAGAAACTGTAGAGGATCCATATCCATCCTTGCAAATAGCCAAATAGTGCATAGCGGCAATAGTGCATTCTTAGAGTTCAAATCCTACAACATAGGATCAATCTTCTTTTCTCTCTATTTCTCTTCTCCAACCCCCTAACTTCTCTCCCCTTTGCAATCTAATGACTCAAAAAATAAGGAGACCAATACTATGGTGATATTGCAAAAACTGCATATTTGCTATTGAAATCTATCTTACTGTGACCGTACTAACAAAGTTTGAAGGACAAAACTATTTATTTATTTATTTATTTATTTTTACTTACATTAGACTTTTAATACTTTGATCATAATTTGTCACTAAGCCACAATATTTTATAATGTGCAAGTATTTTTTTTGCTAAATTTATCTTAAACGGAGTAAATTACTTTATTATTTTGAAATTTTGTAATTTTTTTTTAACAATTAAAAGGTACTCCAATGAATTAGGATCCTTCTTTCACCTCCAATAACGTGAAAAAGACAAACATGTGTAAAATCAAACCGCCTTACATGAGACAACAACTAATAATGTTACAGTAGCAAATCAAACCTTCACTCACCAGTCACTACTGGTCAAAATCCCTAGTGGTCAAACCAGTTGCTTATTTCTACTTCTTTCTCATTACTCAACAAACACTAGCACCGAAGTCAGCAAGTCAACATTTACCAACTCACCATGAACCCTGTTCATCTCCTCCTTTTCTTCTTCCTCACAACAACCCCCTTAATCTCTCTCATCTCCGCTACAACCGCCGCATACCCACCTCCCTACGGCGACCAATCATGCGGGGTCTCAAGCGACACCCTTATCCCAGAGAGGAGAGAGACTTACGGCGACGGTCGCATAATCGACATCAGTCACCGCTACAACCCAAATATGCCGGCTTTTGAGTCAACTGAAGGGATTGGCGATGTTGTATGGCTGGCTAAGAGCAAAAGAAATGGGTCTTTAGCTAACAATTCTGAGTTCAAAATGCCCATTCATACTGGAACCCACGTTGATGCTCCTGGGCACTTCTTTGATGAGTATTTCTATGCTGGGTTTGATGTTGATACTCTTGACCTTGATGTTCTTAATGGTAAATTTTTTAATTTTTGGTTGTATTGTTGTGTTTAAGTTTGTGGGTATTGGGTTTTAGGTTGAGTTATTGTTTGTTCTGCTCAATTGTTAGGAAATGTTGTTTTGCTGAAATTGATGATCTTTGATTTTGGGGAATAAAAATAAAAATATTTGGTGGGCTAATGATTTTCTATGTGATCAAGTGCGTAGTTATTTAGGTTTTGGGGGTTTAATTTTGAGTTAGATATTTTGATGGTTGGTGGGTTTTTACTCAATTTTTAGGAAATGTTGTTTTTATTTCAAAAGAGCTGGGCTAATGACTATTGTTTGTTATTAGCTTTTATGATGTTTGATTTTGATAGTTTCTGATGGGTAACAGTTCTTTCTGGCCATTAAGTTAAGTAGCTTGAGATAAAATACTCCTATGGTCTATTGTAGTACGAAAGTTCACTGTGAACTCGCCGGGGGAATGTGATGAGGAAGGCCATGGGCTCAACTAGTGCTCTCCTGTCTGTGCTCTTGAGTAGATGTTTGCATATTTCAGATTTTTGGGGGTGTAATGTTGAATACATAATGGGGATAAAAAAAATTGATTGTTACTGTTGTGTTTTCTGTAACAGGTCCTGCTTTGTTGGTTGATGTTCCAAGGGATAAAAACATAACTGGTATTTCTTCTATCTCGTGCTTGTGCCTTTCCATATAGTACCTCTCAAACCTTATTCTCTCCCTTCTTTAACGAGAAGAATTTAAGGACTTTTTTGGCAATTTAACATTTATACCCATTGTGTATACAAAGATACTTACAAATTGCATATTTAAGCCTACTGTTGGATACCTGGATCAGCAGGAGCTTTCAAACTTAGATTGGCATAGTATCTGATTTCTAAATTTGGATGATGGTATCTGTTTGGTTGCACCACTTTCGAGAGGCATCGCGAGTAATGTTTGTGGAAACCTTTTTGTCCCATTCTTTGTGGGGGGCTGGGGGAGAGCCCAAGAATTGCATCCTTTTTGGCTTATGCTATGTATAGTTGTATACTATGAAGAAGATTGGTGGTAATGGGAGGTATTTCTGAACAGGCATTGGCCCTTAATGAATATATTTGAAACTGGCTTATTCTATGTATGCTGAATTACAACTGATTTAGCTGCTTCCTTTTTGGCCTGATCTACAGTTAAGACAACATAGATAATTTGTTTTGATTGGTTAGCACATTCCTAAGATGTGTGGACTTCGCCTAGGAATATATTGGTGCTTTTCCCCATTTCCTACAAAGCGAGGTTTTGTGTATAATTGTCACATCCTCAATCTTCATTTCAGACCCCTGAGGGTAGGGTGAGATGCAGTTTGGGAGCATTAAGAAAAAAAATTATGTATATAGACAGAATTAAACAAATTTACATAGATGTATAAGTTTCTGGAGGTATTAAAGAAATTTATTAGGCTACTCACATATATGTGTACTTTGCTATTACTGTTTAACAAACTAATGTCGACATCATATTCCTTTGACAGCGGGCGTGATGCAGTCATTGCAAGTTCCCAAAGGAGTACGTCGTGTGCTTTTCAGAACACTAAACACTGATAGGTAAACCGTCACTCAGATGTTGTTTGTGCTGGCATGTATATTGTCATCCATGAACTCCTTTTAAGTGGAATGTCAACTGGCAAAGCATAATTTCCATTCCCCATGTCCGATTTATCAGGAAACATGAATCAGTGGTATTATATTGATGTTACAAAAAAAGTGAACCAGCTTTTTCAATGGTCATGATTATGGGATGGCTGCCCTAAATTGCTCTTTGATGTGATAATTTATGCACTTTTGGATCCTAGGACAATTATGTATGAACCTTTGGATCCTTGGTGGAGGTTGTTAATGTTATCTGGTTGCTGCCTTGTGTTACTGTTTGGATCCTTTAATGAGGCTATTAAAGAGGTGGTGCTGTAGTCTACCACAATTGAAGTCCGTTGACCGTGCACTAAGCAAAGCTATTTGCTAGCTGCTACCTATCCACGGTTTGAGGGCACAGTTTATTAGTGGGAGCCACTTGTTTAAGCTGCAAGTGACTGTGATTCCATTATCCATGATTAGCCGACTACGTGTATGGGAGTAAACTCTCATGGTAATTTTTATTGGGGCGAGTAAATTATCAAATAGCGATATAACTAGACAATGTCTTTGGATAAGTTGATACGGCCTATTGGCTCTTTTATTGGTAGGTTGCTTCGTCTTTCTTATTTGAGAAGACAAAAGCTCAGGAAAGAAAGTCACCCCTAGGGGACATGGCAAGCCCCTAGGGTGGGTTATCAGGTCCTTATTAGGCTTGAACGACCATTTTACTGAACACACACTCAAAGGGACCGAACACCGGAACCATGAGTGAATACCAAGACCTGGATGGCTTCCCAGGGGTCCTCTCGGATCACAATGGATCCCCCCGAGAAGTGTAGACAAAAATCTCAATCGGGCCCCGTGAAGCCAAAAATTGAAGGCTATAATCGATTTTTTTGGCTTCCGGAGGACCCGGGAACGAAAGTGGTTATTTTTTACACCATGTCGCACGGGACACATCGAGGGGACAGGGGAGGGGGCCAGGGTCGCTTATCGGGTCCCTGTTAGGCTTGGACATTCGTTTACTGGAGACCCACTCAAAGGGCCCAAACACCGAAACCATGCGTTAATACAATGTTCTGGGAGCCGGATGGCCTACCGGTGGCACGAGGGAACGTCTTGGATCATAATGGAGCCTCTGGAGAAGTTTGGACAAAAATCTCAATCGGGGCCGTGGAAGGCGAAAGTTGAAGGCTATAATCCACATTTTTTTGGCTTCCGGAGGGCACCATGACCAAGGTTGTTATTTTTACACCATATCGCATGGGATACTCCTAAGGGATATGGGAGAGCCCGTGTTCAGTTATTGGGTCCCTATTAGGCTTGGACTACCGTTTTACTGGACGCCCACTTACAAAACCATGGGTTATGAAGTTCGGGGATCCATATGGCCTACTAGGGGCATCGGGATTCGGGAGTTCTATTGGGTCACAATAGATGCCCCCGAGAAGTTGGGATAGAAATCGGACGTTGAGAAACCGAAGATTGAAGGCTATAATCCACGTTTTCCAGGCTTCTGGGGCCCCGGAATGTAAGTTGTTATTTTCGCACCATATCGCACGGAACACCCCTAGGAGATATGTGAGGACCCTGGGGTCGGTTATCGGGTTCTTGTTAGGCTTGGATGACCGTTTTAGTGGACACCCACTCTAAGTGCCATAACACCTAAACCAAAGGTGAGTACGGTGTGCAAGGACCTGAATGACATTCTCAGGGCACCTCTTGGGTCACATTGGGTCCCCCGGAGAAGTTTGGGTAAAAATCTCAACTTGGCCCTAGGAAGCCGAAAATTGAAGGCTATTATCCACGTTTTTTGGCCTTCCAGAGCCCAGGAATGAAAATGGTTACTTTTGCACCATATCGCACGAGACACAACGAGGGGACAAGGGAGGGGCCTCAGGAAGGTTATCAGGTCCTTTAGGCTTTGACGTTCATTTCCCGGACACCCACTTAAAGGGCCTGAACACCGATACCATAGGTTAATATGATGTTTTGAGACCTCGGATGGCCTAGGGGTGGCACGGGGGGCCGTCTTGGATCACAATGGAGCCTCTGCAGAAATTTGGGCAAAAATCTCAATCAAGCCCTGGAAGCCAAAAATTGAAGGCCATAATCCACTTTTTTTTGCCTTCTGGAGGGCACGAGGACCATGGTTGTTATTTTTACACTATATCGCATGGGATACTCCTAGGGGATACGGATGGGCCGGGGTCGGTTATCGGGTCCCTATTAGGCTTGGACTACCGTTTTACTGGACGCCTACTTATGAAACCATGGGTTACGAAGTTCAGGGATCCAGATGGCCTACCAGGGGCACCGAGAATTCTGCTGGGTCACAATTGATGCCCAGGAGATGTTTGGATAGAAATCTCAACCGGGCGTTGAGAAAATGAAGATTGAAGGCTATAATTCACGTTTTTTAGGCTTCTAGGACCCTAGAATGTAAGTTGTTATTTTCGCACCATATCGCATGGGACACCCCTAGGAGACATGGGAGGGCCCCTAGGTCAGTTATCAGGTCCTTGTTAGGCTTGGACAAACGTCTTAGTGGGCACCCACTCTAAGTGCCAGAACTCTTAAACCATAGGTGAGTATGGTGTTCAGGGACCTGAAAATCCTTCGCAGGCACCGGGGGTCCTCTTGGGTCACGTTGGGTCCCCGGAGAAGTTTGGGTATAAATCTCAACTTGGCCCTAGGAAGCCGAAAATTGAAAGCTATTATTCATTATTTTTGGGCTTCCGAAGGACCTTGGAACGAAAGTGGTTATTTTTGCACCATATCGCATGGGACACACCGAGGGGACAAGGGAGGGGTCCGCGGTCGGTTATCGGGTCCCTGTTAGGCTCGGACGTTCTTTTGCTGGAGACGCACTTAAAGGGCCCGAACATGGAACCCGGATGGCCTACCTGTGGGACGGGGGTCTTCTTGGATCATAATGGAGCCTCCGGAGAATTTTGGGCAAAAACCTCAATCAGGCCCGTGGAAGCCAAAAATTGAAGGCTATAATCCACAATTTGGGCTTCCAGAGAGCACCAGGACCAAGGTTGTTTTTTTTACACCATATCGCATGGGATACTCCTAGGGGATATGGGAGGGCCCGAGGTCGGTTATGGGCTCCCTATTAGGCTTGGACTATCGTTTTACAGGACGCCTGCTTATGAAACCATGGGTTAAGAAGTTTGGGAATCCAGATGGTCTTCTTGGGGCACCGAGAGTTCTTTTGGTTGACAATAGATGACCCGGAGATGTTGGATAGAAATCTCAACCGGGCGTTGTGAAACCGAAGATTGAAGGCTAGTTCACGTTTTATAGGCTTCCGGCGCCTCGGAATGTAAGTTGTTATTTTCCCACCATATTGCACGGAACACCGCTGGGAGGGCCCTGGGGTCCTCGGGGTTGGTTATCAGGTTCCTATTAGGCTTGGACGACCGTCAAGGTTGCACGGAAACGTGAAACGCGGAAACGCGAAACGTGAAACGCGAAACAGGAAACGTCAATTCTCAAAATGCCGGAAACGCGGAAACGTCCCCACAAAAAAAATATTAAAAAAATATATTAAAAAAACAGAAAATAATTATTCCATCAAGATAACAACGATTCTTTTAATGAAACGAAGACAAATACATAGTTCAAGTTTCAAAAAAAAAACACTACAAACGCAAATAGAAATGAAAACAACTACATAGGTTAATTAGCATCAAGTTGCACGTGGCTCATTTAAGAACACCGATTCCAAATCCGGCTCATCAAGAGAAACAGAAAGCAAATAAGTGAAATAACATAAACGAAATCAAACAAAACATAAACAGAAAGCAAATAGCATAAAAAACGAAATTAAACAGAAAATAAAAAGAAAAGAGATGAGAGGAAATTAACAGAAATTAAAAAGAACATGAAGAAAAGAGAGAAACAGAAAGCAAATAAGTGAAATAACATAAATGAAATCAAACAAAACATAAACAGAAAGCAAAGAGCATAAAAAAACGAAATTAAACAGAAAATAAAAAGAAAAGAGAGGAGAGGAAGGAATGAGAAAAGAGAGGAGATGAAGAAATCAAAAAATAAAATTACTTGAGAAGAACCACTGGTCGCCGGAGAAGAAGCTTGAGAGTCGCCGGAGAAGAAGCTTGAGAGTCGCCGTCGCCGTCGCCGGAGAAGAGCTGGACAGCCGTTGGAGAGAAGAGAGAGAAGGAAAGTGTCGGGTTAGTGAGGAAGTTAGGGTTTAGAAAGAAAAAAAGCTTTTTCTTTTTTTTTTTTCTTTCTTTTTTTTGCTGGAAATCAGTAATTAACGTTTCCCGTGCGTTTCGTTTTCTATCCCGGCGTTTCGCGTGCGTTTCTTCGTCAATCCAGAGTTTCCCGTGCGTTTCGTTAAATGTCTAGCGTTTCGGACGTTTCGAAGGCGTTTCTAAAGCGTTTCCGTTTCGGAAACGTTTCGGAAACGCGAAACGCGACCTAATTCACGTTTCGGTGCTTCATTGACGACCGTTTTAGTGGACACCCACTCTATTGGTTCATCACTACATTCAGTGTAGCCAACTTGGCCACAACCTCTCACAATATTTATATTATTTAATTTTAATTTTTTTTTCAAAATGCAGTAGAATCATTCTTGGACACCCACTACTATATTCTTGAACACACACTACTTCATTGTGGGTGTAGTCAAGTTGGCTTCTCTTAGTTGTAGCCAAGAATTTGCCCACCCACTCTAAGTGCTAGAACACTTAAACCATAGGTGAGTATGGTGTTCAGGGACCTTCGCAGGGCATTGGGGTTCCTCTTGGGTCACATTGGGAACCCCAGAGAAGTTTGGGTAAAAATCTCAACTTGGCCCTAGGAAGCCGAAAATTGCAGGCTATCCATGATATTTGGGCTTCCGAAGGCCCCAGAACGAAAGTGGTTATCTCCGCACCATATTGCACAAGACACACCGAGGGGACAAGGGAGAGCTCCGAGGTCGGTTATCGGGTAGCTGTTAGGCTTGGACTTTATTTTGCTGGAGACCCACTCAAAGAGCCCAAACACCGAAACAATGGGTTAATACGATGTTCTGGGGCCCGGATGGCCTACCGGTGGCACGGGGGGTCGTCTTGGATCATAATGGAGCCTCCGGAGAAGTTTTGGCAAAAATCTCAATCGGGTCCGTGGAAGCCGAAAATTGAAGGCTAATCCACATATTTTGGGCTTCCAGAGGGCACCAGGACCAAGGTTGTTTGTTTTACACCATATCGCATGGGATACTCCTAGGGGATATGGGAGAGCTCGGGGTCGGTTATCGGGTCCCTATTAGGCGTGAACTATCGTTTTTCTGAATGCCTACTTACGAAAACATGGGTTACGAAGTTCAGGGAGCCAGATGGTCTACTAGGGGGCACCGAGACTTCTGTTGGGTCACAATAGATGCCCTGGAGATGTTTGGATGGAAATCTCAACCGGACGTTGAGAAACCGAAGATTGAAGGGTATGATTCACGTTTTTTTAGGCTTCCGGCGCCCCGGGTAAGTTGTTATTTTTGCACCATATCGCACGGGACACCGCTAGGAGACATGGGAGGGTTCCGGGGTCGGTTATCATGTCCCTATTAGGCTTGGACGACCGTTTTGGTGGACACCCACTCTAAATGCCATAACAGTTAAACCATAGGTGAGTATGGTGTTCAGACCCGAATGACCTTCGTAGGGCATTGGGGGTCCTCTTGGGTCACATTGGGTCCCCGGAGAAGTTTGGGGAAAAATTTCGGCCTTTGAAAATCGAAAATTTGAAGGCTATTTCCATGATATTTGGGCTTCCAAAGGACCCGGGATTGAAAGTGGTTATTTCCGCACCATATCGCACGGGACACACCGAGGGGACAAGGGAGGGCTCCGGGGTCAGTTATCGGGTCCCTGTTAGGCTTGGACATTCTTTTGCTGGAGACCCACTCAAAGGGTCCGAACACCGAAACCATGGGTTAATATGATGTTCTGGGACCCGCATGGCCTGCCGGTGGCACACGGGGTCGTCTTGGATCATATGGAGCCTCCGGAGGTGTTTGGGCAAAAATCTCAATTGGGCCCGTGGAAGCCAAAAATTGAAGGCTATATAATCCACATATTTTGGGCTTACGCAGGGAACCAGGACCAAGGTTGTTTTTTTTACACTATATCGCATGGGATACTCCAAGGGGATATGGGAGGGCCGGGGGTCGGTTATCGAGTCCCTATTAGGCTTGGGCTATCGTTTTACAGGAGGCCTACTTACGAAACCATGGGTTACGAAGTTCAGGGATCCAGATGGTCTACTAGGGGTAGGGGTAGGGGTGAAAGTTTGGACTTTGGATTGGATTATGGCGTAGTCCAAATCCAATCCAAAATATTTTGGACTCGAAATTTTGAGTCCGAATCCAATCCGAACAATTTTCTATAATCCAATCCGATTCGAATAGTCTAATTTTTTTTCCGAATTTTTTCGATTTTTAGATCAACGTCTATAAAAAAAAAAACCTCACCAACAAGATAATAGTACAAATGATAAATAAATAACATTGTCCAAGTCTCCAAGACATCTAAATCTATAACATTAATTAAAGAACAATACAAATGATAGATATAGTTTCAAAGGTCTTCAGTAATCTACACATAGAGTACATATCTCAACTCATACATCAACTTTCAACTTCGGTACTATCGGGCTCCAATGATGTTTTTGATAGATCTGACATATGAAAAAAGGGGTTAGTGATGAGTAGCGGTTGTATTGAGATTTGAGTGGGTTGCTTGACCGTAAGTCAGTAGGGTTTTTTCTCTTGCTTTATATATGTCTTTTTAATTTGGGCTTTAACTAGTAGCTTAGAAATGTATTTGGGATTTTTTTTTTATTATTATTTATATATTTTTATATAATTTGGATTGGATTATTGGACTTTTGGACTCAGAAAGGGTGAGTCCGAATCCAATCCGAAAATCCAATTATTATTTTTTTTGAATCCGAATTCTGAAAAGTCCAATCCGAATTGCCTGATTTGGATTGGATTGGATTGGATTTTGGATTTAATCCGAATAAGTTTCACCCCTAACTAGGGGAACCGAGAGTTCTGTTGGCTCACAATTGATGCCCAGAGATGTTTGGACAGAAAATCACGTTTTTTAGGCTTCCGGCGCCCCGTAATGTACGTTGTTATTTTCGCACTATATTGCACGGGACACCGCTAGGAGACATGGGAGGGTCCCGTGGTCGGTTATCAGGTCCCTGTTAGGCTTGGACGACCGTTTTGGTGGACACCCACTCTAAGTGCCAGAACACTTAAACCATAGGTTAGTATGGTGTTCAGGGACCTGAATGACCTTCGTAGGGCATTAGGGCCCCTCTTGGGTCACATTGGGTCCCCCGGGGTAAAAATCTCAACTTGGCCCTAGGAAGCTGAAAATTGAAGACTATTATCCATGATTTTTGGGCTTCCAGGTTATTTTTGCACCATATTGCACGGGACACACCGAGGGGACAAGGGAAGGGTCCACGGTCGGTTATCGGGTCCCTGTTAGGCTTGGACGTTCTTTTGCTGGAGACCCACTCAAAGGGCCCGAACACTGAAACCATGGGTTAATACGATGTTCTGGGACCCGGATGGCCTAACGGTGGCACATGGGGTCGTCTTGGATCATAATGGAGCCTCTGGAGAATTTTGGGCAAAAATCTCAATCAGGCCCGTGGAAGCCGATAATTGAAGGCTATAATCCACATTTTTTTGGCTTCCGAAGGGCACCAGGACCAAGGTTGCTATTTTTATACTATATCGCATGGGATACTCCTAGGGAATATGGGAGGGCCCGGGGTCGATTATCGGGTCTATATTAGGCTTGGTCTACCGTTTTACTGGATGCGTACTTACAAAACCATGGCTTACGAAGTTCGGGGATCTAGATGGCTGACTAGGGGCGTTGGAAGTTCTGTTGCATCACAATAGATGCCCCAGAGAAGTTTGGATAGAAATCTCAACCCGGCGTTGAGAAACCGAATATTGAAGGCTATAATCCACGTTTTTAGGCTTCCGAGGCCCCGGAATGTAAGTTGTTATTTTCGCACCATATCACACGGGACACCCTTAGGAGATCTGGGAGGGTCCCGGGGTTGGTTATCAGGTCGTTAGGCTTGGATGACCTTTCTAGTGGACACCCACCCTAAGTACTAGAACACCTTAACCATAGGTGAGTACGGTGTGCAAGGACCTGGATTACATTCCCAAGACACCAGGGGTCCTCTTGGGTCACATTGGGTCCCCCGGAGAAGTTTGGGTAAAAATCTCAACTTGGCCCTAGGAAGCCAAAAATTGAAGGCTATCCACTTTTTTGGGCTTCCTGCGGGCCCAGGAACGAAAGTGGTTATTTTCACACCATCCCATGCCCAGTAAACATAATACACAAGAGAATTGTAGCGTGATGGTCAGCAATTCTCTTGATAACTTCCTGGCTAGAGAGGACGCTAGATCAATCTTAGTATTTCGAATTCTGATTGAAACATGTTGCACGCAAGTAGATGCAGAAATTTGTCGTACAACTGCTAGTAAAATTACGAAGTTTTGGCTGGCATCATCTTCATCTCCAAAAGAATTATTGCTGCTATCATTTCTTCTTTCGTAGTTTCCTAATTCCCCTGCTCAGTTCATTTGATTACCATGAATTCTTAGTGCTGTGGATTTGACACTGTTCCCAAATTAATTCTACTAGCATAGGAATGAACCACAAAGAGATAAATTGAATGAATATAAAACCATTATAAAGCTGTATTTTTCTAGCTGAGACATTCAATTCACAGTTAGCCTTGTGAAATTGCTCACAGTATATTAGCCTTGTCAAACTTTTCTCCTCTATTTACTATGTATTATATCACGTGTCCGCCTCTATGTACTGTTGTTTCGAGGTCTTATGAATTCACTTTTTAACCCACTAAACTGAAGCTTTGATCAAAGACATTATCGACTGATTAAAAATAATTCCTCCTCATCTTGTTTTCTGTTATCACTTGTAATAACTCATCCCAAAGTTGTCATAAGTCACTTTAGCAAGAATTGTTCTCGTTCCAGGGGCCTTATGTTCAAGAAGGAGTTTGATTCAAGCTATGTGGGTTTTATGAAGGATGGGGCACAATGGCTTGTGGATAGTACGGACATCAAGCTTGTTGGTAAGATATTGGTCATTAGAGTTACCTGCCGTTTTTTGGCTTATTGAGTGCTTTTCAGGTCGAAATAGCATCCCTTTTGTCATAGTAGTACCTTTGAAAGTGTATTATGGTGTGAAAAGATGTGTTCATTTTTCATATGATTCAGATTTATCTTCTATGAAAAGCCAAGAGCCTTTCTACTTGAAACTAATGGTTCCGTGGACATTGTAGGCATCGACTACTTATCTGCTGCTGCATATGATGATCTTGCTCCTTCCCATCTTGTTTTCTTAGAAGGAAGGGTAAGACTTTTACTTCAAATTAGTCTCAATTGCTAATATGAAAGTATATAGAGTAGCACTATTTCCCCCCCCCCCCCCCCATTTCTCTCTCTTTTTTGTTGACGGAATCATTGTTAGATAGATATTAACTCCCTTTACCTTATAAATTATGGGGGCAAAGTTCATAAGTATGCGCCTGTTGCATTAGAGACTGTTCATCCCCTGAAGAATATGCTTAAGATGATGGTGGTAGAATTGCATGTCTCGGGCTCGTTTGAATGCTATCAGATGTCTATAAACACGGAAATAGATGGAATACTGTTTTCTGCATATCAAGTAGATAAAAAATTCTTTAACAGAGAAGGCCACCTTGGATTGCTAGCTAAAATACAGCTTGAAAAGAGGATCCTTGTTACTAGGTGTAAGATAGAGATTGTAGCTTTTGACAATGGTTTGTAGTCATAATGTTGTCCTTCCTGTGTTGTTAGGTAACTCCAGAGCCACATCCTATCTAGTTAACCCATCTTTTACTTCCCTAGGCAAGTTGTGTCTTTCTCACCTAAAAGGAAGTAGGTTTTTATGTGTTCAGTTCACCATTTTATAAAGGCAACTTTAACTATTCATTTTTGTTTACTTCATCTATGAGATGTATTCCGGAGGTCCCAAGTCTAAGCCCCTCAAGGCCACTGGAGGTTTTCCTGGCCATCAAACTCAGGGTCCATGGTATTAGTAGGGCCTATGTTTCTCAGACTTCGGAATTGGAGGATCGGGTTCGGGTGAGGATCCGAGGATCTGATCATTGGACTCGCCAATGTTAAGGATTTTTTTTCCTTGTTTTGTTGGTAATTTGAAGTGTCCAAGTGTCATATCGTATCCTAGTGTCCGAGTATCGGACACGGATACATCTTTTGAAATGAAGAGTTCGAGAATCACAGAGTCGGGCAAAGGCCGGATACCCATGTTTTCTAATGGGTAAGGATCCGAGGATCTGACCATTGGACTCGCCAATTTTAAGGATTTTTTCCTTGTTTTGTTGCTAATTTGAAGTGTCCAAGTGTCATATTGTAGCCTAGTGTTCGAGTATCCGACACGGATACGTCTCTTGTAATGAAGAGTCCGAGAATCACAGAGTCGGGCAAAGGCCGGATACCCATGTTTTCTAAACTACAATAAGAAAATAAAAAATACTAATAAAAAGGAATAATTTGGTCCAGTCACTAATTTTCTAGAAACTGGGTTATGAGAAGACAGTACTGAGTACTCTGTTAACTGAAAGAAACTAGGTATGATCGTGAAGGTGGGTCTGGGAGATGTCTAATTATCATTTCAGTTGCACCATTTTCCTGGCCATCAAACTCAGGGTCCATGGTATTAGTAGGGCCTATGTTTCTCAGACTTCGGAATTGGAGGATCGGGTTCGGGTGAGGATCCGAGGATCTGATCATTGGACTCACCAATGTTAAGGATTTTTTTTCCTTGTTTTGTTGGTAATTTGAAGTGTCCAAGTGTCATATCGTATCCTAGTGTCCGAGTATCGGACACGGATACGTCTCTTGAAATGAAGAGTTCGAGAATCACAGAGTCGGGCAAAGGCCGGATACCCATGTTTTCTAATGGGTAAGGATCCGAGGATCTGATCATTGGACTCGCCAATTTTAAGGATTTTTTCCTTGTTTTGTTGCTAATTTGAAGTGTCCAAGTGTCATATCGTAGCCTAGTGTTCGAGTATCCGACACGGATACGTCTCTTGTAATGAAGAGTCCGAGAATCACAGAGTCAGGCAAAGGCCGGATACCCATGTTTTCTAAACTACAATAAGAAAATAAAAAATACTAATAAAAAGGAATAATTTGGTCCAGTGACTAATTTTCTAGAAACTGGGTTATGAGAAGACAATACTGCTCTGTTAACTGAAAGAAACTAGGTATGATCGTGAAGGTGGGTCTGGGAGATGTCTAATTATCATTTCAGTTGCACCATTTTCCTGAAAAGGAGCTTCGTGCCCCCCCCCCCCCCCCCAAAAAAAAAAACAAAAACAAAACAAAACAAAAAGCTCTTAGCTTGTATGGTATGTTGGCTGCCTTCATCGTGCCACTATGGTCCAAACCCTGTTTTTGTTGTCATGTAAAAAGTTACTCGGTTAGTATCAACATTTAACACTAATGTTCTCGTGGTGCAGGAGATTATACTCGTGGAAGGTCTAAAGCTGGACAATGTGCCGGCAGGATTATACAATGTCCATTGTTTGCCCCTGAGGCTACTTGGTGCTGAGGGGTCGCCCATCAGATGCATTCTCATGAAATGATACGCGCATAGTAAGTGGTTTTCTCTCATCCAAATGACATAGGAGTTCATTGAGGTTTCATTTCTTTCATTTGCAGCAATAGGTCTGCCTGATTCAAAAAATCGGTTATGTAATTCCACGTACATATCTGTGTCATGTATTGAGCCGCCGACTGCCTCTCCCCCCCCCCCTCCCCCTTGCCAACCTAAAAAAAACACAAAAAAAAAAGCAAACAAAAGTGTTGTATTCCCCATGGTTGAATTCCTATCAGTCACTGATTGTTGACTCTGATTTTTACGTGATCCTGCAGCAATTTGATTTTGAATGTATTACTGCATATATTTTGCTAGAATCGCAATAACTGTTTGAAGGACCAGTCTGTTCAGCTTGCGATTTATGGTCCTTGTGCGGCTAAGTGCAATGACAAATGTAAATGATAGTTCTGATGGATGTATTCTTTGCAGGAAAAGGTTTATCAGAAAGGTGAACGTGAATAATTGCAGGAATCGTGTATGTATTTACTGTTACTCTCATCCGGTATGACAAACTTGCGCAACTGTAATTCGTGTAACTAAGGTTTTATGATTTTCTTGTGTAATCTAGGAGAGTTAGGTTGATAGCAGTGACTGGCTATACTTAATTGTGGGATGTGTTTAAGCACCATGTATAAATCCTATGTAGCATGATTTTGTCATACTGGACAGAAAATTTTCTCTCCTGGACAGAAAATGGCTAATAAAACTGTCGGCACTTGTTATTCATTGTGAAGTTGTCGTTGGTCGTCGTAATTCGGATCTCGGGTCAAACGGAAAACTCTGTGAGACTCTCAGTGGTAAGGTTGCGTACAACCGACTTCCCCTTACCCAACCTAGGCGGGAGCCTCTTTAGAGACACTGGGGTAATTTTGAATGTTGAATGGACAGAAAATTTTCTCTCCTGGAATTACTGAATGGAACACACTACATTATTCAGGAACACAGTGCTAATTGCCCAACCTTTTGCACCTCTGATCTCCCTGAAATTAGTTGCCAAACCTTTTGACACCAACAAAAGCAAGTTATAATTGCTTTTTGTATTCTTTAACGATGAAGTCAACGAGAATATACAGTGTGAGGGACACATCTAACAATCTCTCTCCAAGTATAGGTCTGGTCGTCTGGGTCATAACTTCTCAAGAATGAAATCTGTAATTGAAGAAATCTAGGAATTTTATATCAGAACTTCGAATGTTGAGGCAAATTGCAACTTCATTGGTTACGTTGAGGCAAGTTGCAATTTCATTGGTGATAAATGATTCTTCTGTGCTTGTATGGTGCATTAAGCATTTAGCTGTAAAGGTCAGTGATGCCTTGCTTTAATGGTTGGCTTCAAAATAGCTTTACTATTGAAAGAAGAAAAGCGCCTTCCTTTCTGGGTGAATTTTATTCCACAAGCAGCTACAAATTAATTTGGAATTTCCTTTTAATTATTGTGATAACTGCAGTATATCTTTTCTATGTGGGTCTTATATGTTAGCAATCTTCATTGTTAATTAAGCATCATTAAAGTAATTAAAGTTCTGATCAAAATATTCCTCAACAGACCAAAAATTGCTGCACGAGGAAAGTGCTTCATTTTTCTTTTGATTAAAGTGATGCCAATTTTGAGGTCAAAATGGCAGAATTCATTAAAGGTGACTGTTTCTTGTATTGTCTACCACGTCCATGGGGCTCTCTTTCTCTCTCTGTCTCTTCCCAAAATGACCATCTTATTAGAGTCTTATAGACGTTTGCATTTGGGAGATGAATATTAACTTGAGTTTGACTCTGATCTGACATCTTTGGCAAGCAAGTGCTATAGCAACTCATACACTGCTAGCATATCACATCTATATATAGAGACATCAGCTTAGCTATCATATCACCATTCAGCTCTTCACATCAAACACCATAGTAACAAACTCAAGTAAATTCTTCTGATTGAAGCTAGACTTTACAAATGGCTCACCCCAAGATAATTTATCTTGGGTGCATTTTCTTACTGTTGGCCTTGGTAGTAGAGGCAGCAAGTACTCCACCGGGAATTGCTAAAAATCCTAGCAGAGCTTCATGCAAAATTAAGAAGTACAAAATGTGCTATAATTTGGAACATGTTTGTCCCAAGTTTTGTCCAGATAGTTGCACAGTAGAGTGTGCTTCTTGTAAGCCAATATGTGGTGGATCAGGGTCACCACCACCAGAAGAAGATTCACCTCCAACGGATTCAGGATCACCCGCTCATGGTGATAAAGGTGACGATGGCAAAGGCGGTAAAGGTGATGACGGTGGCAAAGAGGATGAAGGAAATGATGGTGGCAAAGGCGGTAACGGTGGCAAAGGCGGTGAAGGCGGTGACGGTGGCAATGGCGGTAAAGGCGATGACGGTGGCAAAGGCGGTAAAGGCGGTGACGGTGGCAATGGCGGTAAAGGCGGTGACGGTGGTAAAGGTGATGAACGCGATGATGGCGGCAAAGGTGATGACGGCGGTAAAGGCGGTGACGGTGGTAATGGCGGTAAAGGCGGTGACAGTGGCAAAGGCGGTAAAGGCGGTGATGGTGGCAATGGCGGTGAAAGCGGTGACGGTGGTAATGGCGCTAAAGGTGATGACGGTGGCAAAGGCGACAAAGGTGGTGACGGTGGTAAAGGTGATGAAGGCGGCGAAGGTGATGACGGTGGCAAAGGCGGTGACGGTGGTAATGGCGGTAAAGGCGGTGACGGTGGCAAAGGCGGTGACGGTGGTAATGGCGGTAAAGGCGGTGACGGTGGCAAAGGCGGTGAAGGCGGTGACGGTGGCAATGGCGGTGAAGGCGGTGACGGTGGCAATGGCGGTGAAGGTGGTGACGGTGGTAATGGCGGTGAAGGTGGTGACGGTGGCAAAGGCGACAAAGGTGGTGACGGTGGTAAAGGTGATGACGGCGATGATGGCGGCAAAGGTGATGCCGGTGGCAAAGGCGGTGACGGTGGCAAAGGCGGTAAAGGCGATGACAGTGATAGTGGCGATAAAGGTGATGACGGTGGCAAAGGCGGTAAAGGCGATGACAGTGATAGTGGCGATAAAGGTGATGACGGTGGCAAAGGCGGTAAAGGTGGTAATGGCGGTAAAGGTGGTGACGGTGGTAATGGCGATAAAGGTGATGACGGTGGTAAAGGTGATGAAGGAGGTGACGGTGGCAAAGGCGGTCAAGGCGGTGACGGCGGCAAAGGCGGTGACGGTGGCAATGACGGTGGAAAAGGCGATAAAGGTGATGACGGTGGTAATGGCGATGATGGTGGTAACGGTGGCAAAGGCGATGATGGTGGTAATGGCGATAAAGGTGATGACGGTGGTAATGGCGGTAAAGGTGGTGACGGTGGTAATGGCGGTAAAGGTGGTGACGGTGGTAAAGGTGATGAAGGCAGTAAAGGCGGTGACAGTGACAAAGGCGGTCAAGGCGGTCAAGGCGGTGATGGTGGAAAAGGCGGTAAAGGCGGTGACGGCGGAAAAGGCGGTGACAGTGGCAATGACGGTGGAAAAGGCGGTGACGGTGGCAATGACGGTGGAAAAGGCGGTAAAGGCGATGACGGTGGTAATGGCGATAAAGGTGATGACGGTGGCAAAGGCGGTAAAGGCGATGACGGTGATAATGGCGATAAAGGTGATGACGGTGGCAAAGGCGGTAAAGGTGATGACGGTGGCCAAGGCGGTAAAGGCGGTGACGGTGGCAAAGGCGGCAAAGGTGGTGACGGTGGTAAAGGTGATGAAGGCAGCAAAGGTGATGATGGTGGCAAAGGCGGTAAAGGCGGTGAAGATGGCAACGGCGGTAAAGGCGGTGACGGTGGCAAAGGCGGTGACGCTGGTAATGGCGGTAAAGGTGGTGACGGTGGCAAAGGCGACAAAGGTGGTGACGGTGGTAAAGGTGATGAAGGCGATGATGGCGGCAAAGGTGATGACGGTGGCAAAGGCAGTGACGGTGGCAAAGGCGGTAAAGGCGGTGACGGTGGCAAAGGCGGTGACGATGGCAAAGGCGGTGACGGTGGCAAAGGCGGTGACGATGGCAAAGGCGGTGACAGCGGCAATGACGATGGGAAAGACGATGATGGTGGTAATGGCAATAAAGGTGATGACGGTGGCAAAGGCGGTAAAGGCGACGACGGTGGCCAAGGCGGTAAAGGCGACGACGGTGGCCAAGGCGGTAAAGGCGGTGATGGTGGAAATGGCGGTAAAGGTGATGACGGTGGCAAAGGCGGTAAAGGCGATGACGGTGGTAATGGCGGTAAAGGTGATGACGGTGGTAATGGCAATAAAGGTGATGACGGTGGCAAAGGTGGTAAAGGTGGTGACGGTGGTAAAGGCGGTGACGGTGGTAAAGGTGATGAAGGCTATGATGGCGGCAAAGGTGGTAAAGGCAATGACGGTGGCAAAGGCGATAAAAGCGATGACGGTGGCAAAAGCGGTAAAGGCGATGACGATGGTAATGGCAATAAAGGTGATGACGGTGACAAAGGTGGTAAAGGCGATGACGGTGTTGCCTCCAGAAAGAGAGTTAGGTGCAAGAACAAAAGTTATGGACAATGTTACAATCAAGAGCACGTTTGCCCCTCCAATTGCCCGACATCATGCGAAGTTGATTGTGTCACATGCAAGCCTGTATGCAGTAAGTCATACTTTGTTTTTCCTCTTCATTTTGATAAGTTGACACTGCAAAATTTACTAAATTTATAGAGAAAAAATAAATCATTGTTTGCATTTGTGGTAGCAATTAGCAAGGGTGTTTTTCAGACTTTTGGTGACAACATATCTCTAATCAAAGTTGATCCTTATATCTTTATTTGGTGTATTATAGGTTGTGATTACCCAGGGGCAGTGTGTCAAGACCCTCGCTTCGTAGGAGGAGATGGAATTACCTTCTACTTCCACGGGAAGAAGGAAAAAGACTTCTGCCTTGTGACCGATCCTAACCTCCATATCAACGCCCACTTCATCGGAAAGAGGAATGTGAACATGACTAGGGACTTCACCTGGGTTCAGTCAATCGGAATCCTCTTCGACAACCATCGCCTCTTCCTTGGTGCCCGAAAGACTTCCACATGGGATGATGCCAAGGACCGCTTGACATTGGTATTTGATGGGGAGCCTATTTTCCTTGAAGAAACCCAAGGGTCCCGATGGCAATCTATCACAGGTCCCCTTGTTAGCATAACAAGAGTTAGTGATGCCAACAATGTCATTGTTGAGGTGGAAGGAAAACTTAAGATCACAACCAAGGTGGTTCCTATCACTGATGAAGAGTCTAGGGTGCATAACTATGACATAACCAAGGATGATTGTTTTGCACATCTTGATCTTGGGTTTAAGTTCCATTCTCTAAGTCGAGGTGTCGATGGAGTGTTGGGTAAAACTTATAGGAATGACTATGTAAGTAGAGTGAAGATGGGAGTAGCCATGCCAATTATGGGAGGAGACAAAGAGTATGCAACTAGTAGCCTTTTTGCCCCAGATTGTTTGGTTACGAGGTTTCAAAATGGCCAAGATGCGACTTCAATAGAGACCTTGGAGCTTGCTAGTATGAGTTGTGCTAGTGGAATGAATGGAGAGGGTGTAGTTTGCAAGAGGTAAACTTGACCAATTGCAGGATTTTCGAAAATTATTATAATTCATATAAACATATAAGTAATGTTGGAAGCCATTAAACCTTGGTTTCTGACTCGCTACGATTCACTTTTGTAATAAAATGATCCAGAAATTTGTAAAATGAGCTATACTATTTGATGATAAATAATTTCTATTTCTTCAACTTTTGAGACTTTTTTTACTGTGGATGGTTAATTATGCGAGAATTTGGCGTTGGAGACTTGCAGTTTAAAAATGGTAAGAATTATGCAGTCAACTATTGCAGAAACCCAGTGTTCTGCAATTATTGTTGAAAAGAAATGAGTAGTGTTTATAACAAAATAAAGTAAATCATTGATGTCAAAAGAAACTTGTTTAATTTATTACAAACAAATAAGGCCAAAATTATTAAGAAGTAGTCAATGCCATTGATCAATTTTGTACCAAAGAGATTTTACAAGATTGTTGCAATATTTTACATAGTGGCATAGTATGCAATATCTTTGGATAATTAAAGATTAGAGAATGTGTCTAGAAGAAAATATATTTGTGAAAGAGAGGTACAACGACTTATACAATAAATTTTCATATAACATTTACGAGGGAATTGGATGTGCAGTACGTGTAAAGACTAGATCACCAATATCTCATTGGTTTGAATCGATACGTATTGCATCAAAAATAGCACTTCCAAGCATCAATTCTCATGAATTTACAATTCATTTATTCAACTAAATAAGATTGAGCACTTCTGTTAAACATATTTTCAATAAATTAGCACTTTTCATAGGAACTTACTTCCCATGTATGATTAACCAAACAAGTAAGTCTTAAAAGTGATTACGAAAGTTATGCACTAGGCATGTCTACTCCACAGTTTTTGGGTATCGAGCATGGCTCCCCATCACCTCATGCCAGTAAACCTACCATCCTGAGGCACCAAAAAGTCCTCTAGGGTGACAATAGATCCCCTCCCCCCCCCCCCCGAAGATGTTTGGCAAAGACGAAATCCGGGCCCCGGAAAGCTGAAAATCAAAGGCTATAATCCATGTTTTTTGCGCTTTTGGGAGGCCCGGAAACGTAGGTGGATATTTCTGCACCATCTCGCACTGGACACCCTTAGGGTCTAAGGAGTATAAGAGGCCCTCATGTCCGTTATCGGGTCCCTGATAGGTTTGTAAGGGCTTTTTTAAGGGACGTCAATGTAAGGGCCAAAACACTAAAGACAGGGTGATATCGAAGTTCAGGGATCCGGATGACCCTCCCGGGGCACCAAGGGTCCTCTAGGGTCATGATAGACCCTCTGGAAAAGTTTGGGCGAAAATGACACTCGGGCCCCCGGAAGTCGAAAACGAAGGCTATAATTCACGGTTTTTGGGCTTCGGTGAGGTCCGGAACAAAGGTGGATATTTTTGCACCACATCGCACGGTACACCCTTAGGGAACATAAGACGATCCCGAGGTCCATTATCGAGTCTCTGATAGACTTGTAAGTGCGTTTATACGGGACACCAATGTAAGGGTCGGAGCACCAAATAAATGAGTGATATTGAAGTTCGGGGATCCGGATGCCCCTCCCGGGGCACCGAAGATCCTCTATTGTCATGATAGAACCCCCGAATAAGTTTGGGCAAAAATTGTCACTCGGCCCCCTGAAAGCCGAAAACAAAGGTTATAATCCACGTGTTTGGGCATCTGGGAGGCCCTGGAACTAAGGTGTATATTTTTTCCTTACCTCGCACGGAACACCCATAAGGGACATGAGAGGATCTCGGGGTCACTTATCGGGTCCCTAATAGGCTTGGACGTCGCTTACGACATATTGGTGTAAGAGTCAGAAACCAAAGGCATGGATGATATCAAAGGTCGGGGATTCGGATGACCCTCCAGGAGACTGAGCGTCCTATAAGGTCATGATAGACCTCCCGGAAAAGTTTGGCGAAAAAAACACACGGGCTCCGGGTAGCCGAAAACGAAGGCTATAATCCATCTTTTTGAGCTTCCAGGAGGCCCCATAACCAAGCTGTATACTTTCGCACTACTTCGTACGGAACACAGGGACATGCGATGCACTTGGGGTCACTTATTCGGTCCCTGATAGGCTTGGAAGGGCCGCTTACGGTACATTGGTGTAAGAGTTATACCACCAAAGGCATGCACTGTATCAAAGTTCGGGGATCCGGATGATCCTCCAGGAGCACCGAGGATACTCTAGGGAAAACGAAGGCTCGAATCCACTTTTTTGGGCTTCCAGAAGGCCTCGGAAAGAAGGTGTATTTTTTTGCACCACTTCGCACGCAACACCCTTAGGGGACATGGGAGGCCCTTGGAGTCGCTTATCCGGTCCCTGATAGCCTTGAAAGGGCGTTTTGCGGGAAACTGGTGTAAGAGTCGGAACACCAAAGACATGGGTGATATCGAAGTTCTGAGATCAGGATGACCCTCCCGGGACACTGAGGGTCCTCTAGGGTCATGGTAGACCCTCCGGAGAAGTTTGGGCAAAAATGACACACGAATCCTGGAAAGCCGAAGACGAAAGCTATAATCCACGTTTTTTGAGCTTACGGAAGGCCGCAGAACGAAGGTGGATATGCACCGCATCTCAGGGGACATCCCTAGGGGACATGGTAGGCCCCCTGGGTAAGTTATCGGGTCCTTGGTAGGATTGAATGACCTATTATTGGACATCGGAGGCTAATCCACAGTTTTTTGTACCGAGCATGGCTCTCCACCACCTCGTGCCGCCAAACTTACCCCAAGCCCTCTCTACTATTATAGTGAAGTCTCATAATTTTTCCCAATTTTTTTGAAGCGATTTCTATATTTTTTTTAAAAATACTTTTTCTATTTTTCAGCTTAATGTTTTAGTTAAAAATTAAATTAAAAGTTCTAGACATTCAAGTTGGTATAACTGTTCAGAGAAAATCATGTAAAGCACAATATATGGAACTAATAAAAAGCTCAATGAACATCTTGCAAATAGAGGAGGTGTAGATACCAAATGCCTATTAGCAATCGCAAAGAGAAATACGAATAACCTTACCAAAATAGTGATTGGTTGCACACGATGTTGGAAAGGGTGCGACCGACGGCGATGAGATCCAGATACGAACGTTGAACATATGGGAAGGTAGGAGATGGATGAAGGAGTTATTAAACTCCATTGTGTTTTTGTAATCTCTGATTGTTGCTACTTTTCTCTTTTTTTTTTTCCTTTTTTTTATTGGCTATGAGTCACATAACACGTCATAAATAAATTGACATGTCATTTGCCAATTTAGCAGCTGATGTGCGAATTCTGATTTAATCATTGCGTTTTAATCTAATTATATAGATTTTTTTTTATACTTTACAGATGAAAAGAAAAGAAATCATAAAAGGCAATTTTTCGAAAAGTTAACAATGGTTACAATTAATAACATAAATAATTCTTAAACCATTTTTATACTAAGAACAGTCCTATGAGTTGAATCATAAATATTTCTAAATTGAAATAATGTGAATTAAATCAACGAAACCAAAAGTTGACCTAAAAGTTTATCTACAAACTTGTATAAGCCGGTCTTACTATAATTTTTAATGAGACGAGCAATAGTCACTTTTTAAATAATGATCACTATTCATAAATTATAATAACTTAATAAGCAAGCGATTCTTACTTCTTCTTCTTTTTTTTTTGATCTAAGCAATCCTTACCTTTCTAAATAGTGACTTTATTTTTGAGTAATAAATTAATTTTAAAAAAATAATAGTAAAGTCAACCACAGAAAAGGAAAACCAAATGCATGGCAGCAGGATACTTATTCTTTCATGTTTAGTGCATACTGTAAAGGTGAGCAAT
Source organism: Tetragonia tetragonoides (assembly GCA_038025085.1). Taxonomy (NCBI): domain Eukaryota; kingdom Viridiplantae; phylum Streptophyta; class Magnoliopsida; order Caryophyllales; family Aizoaceae; genus Tetragonia; species Tetragonia tetragonoides. The sequence continues at coordinate 6,407,958 of CM076151.1, read as the reverse complement.
CCCTTGCTTCATTAGCCAACCCTCGGTTGACTTTAATGTATGGCCTTCCTTTTAGGGAACATTTTCTCATTATCCGCAAGCGACATACTAGTACATGATACATTATTGGTTTTTAATTGTTGTGATTGCTTTTCAACGCAGGGCTTATTTGTTAACCATCTTCAATAATAAGCTAAGCTCTAAGCTATTCCTCGGAGTAATGATCATATATACTACCATGCCAAGCATTGTTGCATGGGAAAAGTGGTCTATTTCTTCATATGATAATAATCTCCCAATTGCTTAATTAAGTCAAACAGTTATCAAAGGTTCCTGTTGCTCGACTTCTCTAACAATTCAATGCCCCCTCTCTTTGTTTGTCTTAACTCGTAACGGGTTAGATACTCTCTACGTTCCTTATTCTTCTTTTCATTTGACTTTTCATAGTTTTCAAAACGACACGTTATTCTTGCACTTGATCGCATCACACAAGCAATTGAAACGCGACATTGTAAACATATATCGGCATGTTAGCTAGCTAGAGACATGTGAAAGATGACTTGCCAATGAATATTCACTTGAGTTTGACACTATATGGCCGGCATCTAAGGCAAGCAAGTATAATGAATAATTGAATAGTAGTAGCTCATAAACACCCGTTGCTAACTTACCACTTCTAATACTCTATATATAGGCTTGCCATTGGCTTTGCTATCTCATATCACTCCTTAAATCTTCTACATTATTATAACAGCTTAGTAATTAACAACCAATCAAATTTTGCTTTGATAGAGACAAAACTTTGAGAATGGCTCACCCTAAGATTTTTTATATTGGGTGCTTTTTCTTATTGTTGGCCTTGGTAGAGGCAGCAAGTACTCCACCGGGCATTGCTAAAAATCCTAGCAGAGCTTCATGCAAAATTAAGAAGTACAAAATGTGCTATAATTTGGAACATGTTTGTCCCAAATTTTGTCCTGATAGTTGTACCGTAGAATGTGCTTCTTGTAAGCCAATCTGTGGTGGATCAGGGTCACCACCACCTGAAGAAGATTCACCTCCAACTGATTCAGGATCACCTCCTCCTGGTGATAAAGGTGACGATGGCAAAGGTGGTAAAGGTGATGAAGGGGATAAAGGCGGTAAAGATGATGAAGGCAATGACGGTGGCAAAGGCGGTGACGGTGGTAATGGCGGTAAAGGCGGTGACGGTGGCAAAGGCGGTAAAGACGGTGACGGCGGCAACGGCGGTGACGGTGGTAACGGCGATAAAGGTGATGACGGTGGCAAAGGCGGTAAAGGCGATGACGGTGGCAAAGGCGGTAAAGGCGGTGACGGTGGCAAAGGCAAAGGCGGTAAAGGGGGTGACGGTGGTAATGGCGATAAAGGTGATGACGGTGGCAAAGGTGATGACGGAGGTAAGCCAAACCCTTCAACCCCTCCAACACCAACTCCAGTACCCCCGACACCTTCAACTCCCCAATCTCCACCATCTTCTGGTGTTGCCCCCCAAAAGAGAGTTAGGTGTAAGAACAAGAACTATGATCAATGTTATGGTCAAGAGCATGTGTGCCCAGCCAATTGTCCAACTTCATGTGAAGTTGATTGTGTCACTTGCAAGCCTGTCTGCAGTAAGTCATTTCTCTCTAAGAACTTGGTTTTTTTTTTTTTTTTTTTGTAAGAATTAGTTGTGTTCGCATGGCAACATATAGAGATGTATATAGATCTTTGTTTCTGATGCTAAAAGTTTTTCTGGTTACTTTTGGCTATTATGCTAGCCAAAATGTCTCTTATTAGGCGGCTTATATTTGAGGTATCACTTTTTTATTTAGAGGTGTCACTTTTTGTTTACAGTGGTATTATTTTTTCGCTCACATATCATGTATCACGCCTCATGCATGAGGCTTCCTTATATTATATAAGTTTTTGTGTACGCGAAATATTTCTTTTGGTAGTAAGAATGATACCTAATCAATTATTTGTAGGTTGTGATTATCCAGGAGCCGTCTGCCAAGACCCTCGCTTCATAGGAGCAGACGGTATCACCTTCTACTTCCACGGGAAGAAGGACAAGGACTTCTGCCTAGTGACCGACCCTAACCTCCACATCAATGCCCACTTCATCGGCAAGAGAAACAAGAATATGGGTAGGGACTTTACATGGGTTCAATCCATTGGAGTCCTTTTCGACAACCATCGTCTCTTCATTGGCGCCAAAAAGACTTCAACTTGGGACGATGCCAATGACCGTTTGGCATTGGCCTTTGATGGGGAGCCCATCTTCTTGCAAGAAACTGAGGGATCCAAATGGCAATCCACCACCGCGCCTTTGGTTACCATAACAAGGGCTAGTGATGCCAACAATGTCATCGTTGAGGTCGATGGAAAACTCAAGATCACAACCAAAGTGGTTCCTATCACCCAAGAAGACTCAAGGGTGCACAACTATGGCGTAACCAAGGATGATTGTCTTGCACATCTTGATCTCGGGTTTAAGTTTTATTCTCTTAGCCATGGAGTTGATGGTGTGTTGGGTAAAACCTACAGGGATGACTATGTTAGCAATGTGAAGGTGGGAGTTGCCATGCCAGTTGTAGGAGGAGAAAGAGAGTATGCAACTAGTAGTCTTTTTGCCACGGATTGTTTGGCTTCAAAGTTCCATGAAGGTCAAGATGGTAACATATTGAAAGCCTTGGATCTTGCTAGCTTGAGCTGTGGTAGTGGGATGAATGGAGCTGGTGTAGTTTGCAAGAGGTAGACTAATCCAAGGCTCTATGCTTTGAAAACTCTCAAAGCATTAATTCTCTAAATGATTGATAAGGTTTGAGGTCTTCAAACCTTGTCTTCTGTTAATTTATATTCAGGTTTTTGTAATAAGAAATATCAATGTATTTGTAATATGATTTACACTATAATAATAGAGTAAGTCTTGTGTGAGATCGACTCATGAAAATATAGGGGTCATTATTAAGAAATATAAGGATCACTTATTATAAATAGTGATTATTGTTTCACCAAAAAGTGATCCATGTCTCACCAAAACTTAGACCGTCCCAGACAAGTTTTTGTGATGATAATAATGTTATCAATTTCAATTTCACAAAACGTGTATGGGACCGTCTTACATACTCATTAACTTTTGATGAAACGATGATCACTTTTTAATAATATAAGGATCATTGCTCATAATTAAGTGCCTTTACGTTTTAAATAATGATCCCATTTTTTTGAGTTAGTGTGCTATCATAACTTTTTAGTAAGACCAGTCACTTTGTAGTAAAATAAGAATCACGACTCATAATAAAGAACTTTACATTTTTAAATAATAACCTTATTTTTCTGTGAGTTATTCTCCACAAAACTTCGCTCGTAGTGTATGAGGAACACCATTACAAAATCTTTAATCCGCTTGCTTGAAAAGTCAGTGGCGCGAAGTAGGGATGTAAATGGATCGGATTCGGATCGGGTGGAGCATCATCCGCTCCATCCGCGAAATCCATCTAATCAATCCGCTCCATCCGTCATCCGCGAACCATCCAATCCATATCCAATCCGTCCGTCATCCGCGGATTAGTGGATGGATCGGGTGCTTAGCGGTTTATGTACTAAAAACAATAAATAGACCCAACTATAATAAAATTGTTAGTAGTCAAACAAAACTTCAACTCATATACGATCGTTTTACCTTCTAACAATAAAAAATAACACAATTTAGTTTAAATAATAACAATAAAAATTAGAAAATAAGTAAAATTAAACTAAGATGTAAATATAACATATGTTTAATATCTTTTTTATATTATTCTTTTACACTTTAATATCTAAACGGGTGATGGATGGATTCGCGGATCGGGTTAGCGGATGAGAAATCTCATCCATCATCCGCTCCATCCGCTATCCAATCCATCCGTCATCCTCTCCATCATCCATTTAATCGGGTTTTAATCCATATATTCGGTTCGGATGGAGCGGGTATCCGCGGATCATGAATCCATTTACATCCCTTGCGCGAAGCTAAAGCATGTTGGCAACAAAAAGAATCCTGAGGGTAATATCGTCTCAAGAGCATTTCTCCACTTTCCAGAGCACCCACCTGCCACTTTTCCTTCCCATCAAAAAATACCCTGTCCTTCCCTTTTTGTCTTCTTCCCAACCCATTAAGGGTTTAAGCCCTCTCTCTCTCTCTCTCTAAAACCTCAGAGATCAACAGTGGCAACAGAGAGAGAAAACAACAACAACAATGGACACACCAAAATCCCACCAACGTTTCCCCAAAATCAAAATCCGCGAAATGCGAGATGATTACCTAAAATTCGACCTCCGTAACACAGATTCAAGCATGGCAAACGCACTTCGTCGAATTATGCTCTCTGAAGTTCCAACAATCTCAATCGATCTCGTCGAAATCGAAATCAACTCATCAGTTCTAAACGACGAGTTTATCGCTCATCGATTAGGGCTAATTCCTCTCACTAGTGACCGTGCTATGTCTATGCGATTCTCTCGTGATTGTGACGCTTGTGATGGTGATGGTCAATGTGAATTTTGCTCTGTTGAATTTGATCTTCGTGCTAAATGTATTAATGAGCAAACCCTAGATGTTACTAGTAAGGACTTGTTGAGCTCTGACCCTTCTGTTGGTCCTGTTGATTTCTCGGATTCTGGTGCTGGTGAAGGTGATAAAAGGTAAAGGTATCCCTTTTGTGAAATTTTAAAGAGATGTTGTGCTTTTGTTTTGTTTTTGAGTGGATTTTTGGTGGAAGTGTGACGAGTTTTATTGAAATTACTAGCCATTTACATGCATTTTAGAATTGTTAGGGTTTGTGAAGTTGAAATTTGTATGGAAATTTTGTTTTTCTGTTTGATTTTTGAGTGGTTTTTGTTGGAAGTGTCACGTGTGAGGAGTTTTGTTGAAATTACTTGCAAGTTATTTGCATGTTGGAGTTATTGTTAGGGCAATATCATCTGTTACTGGAACTTTTGTTTGCTTGTTCGTTTTTCTTTTTTTCCTGTTTCTGGTTTGATTTTTGAGGGGTTTTATTGGAAATCTGTAGGGAGTTACTTGCGTGTTGAAATTGTTAGGGTTTTTGGGATTTTCTTTTTCTTTTCTTAGTTGTTGATATGGTAGTTGAGCAAAAGGAGGTCTGAAAGATATGGAAATTCTGATGTGTATTATTCTTGCTGGAAGTTCTTTTCCTTTCTTTTTCTTTTTTTTTTGTCAGGAATTTCTGTTTTGTTTCTGTCTCCGGTTTGATTTTTGAGTGTTTTGTTGCGATTGTAAGGAGTTGTGTTGAAATTTCTATCCAATTGCATGTTAGAATTGTTAGGGTTTTTAGATTTTTGTCTGTTTTAGTTGTTGATATAGCAGTATAGGAGCATAAGGAGGTTTAAAATATATGGAAATGCAGATGTGAATATCACTGGAATTTCTGCTTTAAAAAATTTCGTGTTTGATATTTGAGTGGTTTAATGTTTCATGTTTGAGGAGTTTTGTTGAGATAAGCAAGTTTTAGTTATTTCTGGCCAGTTGATTGTCAGGATTTTGGGAATTTCTCTCCGTTTTAGTTGTTCTCAAAGAGTTAGACTATGATGAGAATGAAAGAAATCAAAGTGAGAATGTGAATATCCTGCTGAGGGTGGGGTTTAGGAAGGTGTAGATGTATGCAGCCTTAGGGTCTAGGGTGGTGTAGATGTATGCAGCCAGCCTTACCCATAGCTAGTTGCCTAGTAAAGAGGATGCTTCCCATAGACGCGCAAAAGGATTTTGAATTTTCGCTTTTAATTTGTAAATAAATAAAATAGGTGAAAATCACTGTTGCTAAGATATAAAAACCCAATTGTGAGGACTTGTACTGCTTTGAGCAAAGTTTCAATTTTTTGTAGCCAGTTGTGTGTTAGGGGTTTTATCGATTTACTCTCTTTGCAGACTATTTGACATAGAGGTAGAGGCCGTAGAGCCTAACAAGGTCCCAAAGATATGGAAAGGCAGATATGAATTTAACTAGTGCTAGGATTCAACCTCGATACTTTGTTTCATCCTGCAATTATGATACTTTTACCTTCATTTTCTGAGTACTCTGAAAATGAAACAAGGGAATATGGATATCTGATTTAAATATATGGGGACAAAACCTTGATAAGCTCTATTGAGTGGGAGAAGAGGAATTGGTGGAGCTTGAGGACAATATCATTGAATGGTAGAATATTGAATGAGGCAGTAATGCATGATGCAGTTCAGTATGTGAATGTCAAGCTGTGCAGAGTTTACTTGACTAACCAATAAAACTTTCTAATTATTGATGTTCGATTCAATAAGGCATTATTATTCTATTTGTAAAAGGTTGCTTAGGTTTTGGGAAATTTTGATTGATGCATATATTTCTTGAAGTATCCTTAGCTTGTGAAGGCGTAAAGTAGAGGAAGTGATAGCCTATTAAGTTTTGACAAGGCCAAAGCATATGACTAATGAGAAACAGAAGATGTTGATGTTCTGGGTTAATATGGAAGGTCCCTTCTTTTTGTGGGGTTGTCGAGGGAGTGGGGAGTAAATAGTTGCGTTGTAGTGACTTGTTCTGGTAAATTCCGTCAGGACTCGGGACTGGCTTTGAGTTCATGTTTCACTAATGGCATCCCTCTAGAGCCAACCTCTTTTTCTTTTTTTGTTATTACGTATTGAGTATTCTTTCTGTATCATGTATCCTTACTGAACATGTTCATGGAAAAGAACTCGAGTATCAATGCAAATGCTTGATAGTTGAAAGCTGCGTAAATATTTGAGGATTGTATGACTTCAAGCAGTGTGGAAGCTATTGATGCAGAAGTTGATATTCAAAGAAAAATGGACTAGAACAGTCAACTATTCCTAAGAAGTAGGATACTACATAGAATTTTGTAACCTGAAGTATGTGTATATGGGTAAATGTTTATGGTAGAGAATCATGTGAACTTCTACTGAATCATACAATACATGTGTCTTACTTGGTCAGTGCATGCTCGCTGTATTGAGTGCTTTAATTTCAATTGCAATGAGCAACAATGATGAATAAACTCTATTATAGCGCTCACAGAGCTAGGTGATAAATTGTCAAACCCTGTCCTATTTGTACCATTGTTAATTGTACCTTTTTTATTCCTTGGCTCTTGCTTGCTCAATAGCTTCTTCTGAACAGCTCTCAAATCCTTGCATGCGTCCATCAGCTACCAATACACGGGATACAAAAATGGGCATGGGGAAGTTTGGGAGTTTTTTTGCCAAGAGTGTTTGATAAAGTGCATGAGTGCAAATAAATAGCGTGGACTTGAAGTAGTTTGAGTTGAATTCAGATTGTGAATTTTTAGATTTAGTCAACTTAGAGTTCTTCTGTTACTGTTGGGATATTCTTGAGGTGAGGTTTTTATCTCTGCTGGCATGCTTATCTTGTCACTGGTCATATGCAGGGGAATCATAATTGTGAAGCTACGTAAAGGTCAAGAATTGAAGCTGAGAGCAATAGCTAGAAAAGGAATTGGGAAAGACCACGCTAAATGGTCTCCTGCAGCAACTGTCACTTTTATGTATGAACCAGAAATTCATATTAATGAAGATCTGATGGAAACCTTGACACTTGAGCAGAAAAAAGAGTGGGTGGAAAGCAGTCCTACCAAAGTGTTTGACATAGATTCTGATACTCAACAGGTTGGTTAAATCTTTCTTAATCGTACATGTTTGATTCTTTTAGCGAATTATGTGCTGCTAATGACTTGCTACAATGAATCCCATCCTGAAGTAGTTCTCTTGTTTCTAAATGCAACACTTCCCTGGAATTGTTTCATTTGTTTGAAGCTTTTTGGTAGCAGATGAAGATTAGAACATTAATGCTGATTTTTATCATGACACCTTGTCCTAGTACTTCGTAATTGTTCTTTATTAAGCTACTAAAAAATAATTCTCTTGTCTAAAAGATTGGCATGTTTTTATAGCCGAAAATAATAGAAAAAACTTAAAACTGGGGTAAGTGGAGATTCTCTTACTGTTCATTTACCCTAAATGAGAAATAAAAATTAAGTCTTAACATTTTTTTTTGGGGGGGAGGGGCATGGAGAGGTCGCTAGAAGATTTTTTTTTTTCTTTTAAGATTACATGGGTATCCAAGCTTTGCTTGACTAATCCCATGGGCCGTGCAATTAATGACCAGGAAAACCTCTAGTGGCCCTAAGGGGACTCGAACGTGGGACCTCTGGAGTACTTCTCAGAGGTATTACCAGCTAAGTTACCCCCCTCATGGTTGTCAAAACTCGATTGAAGAATTATTTCTTGAACTTATAGCCCTTACTTCATGAACTTATCCTTTCTGTGAGTATGCCACTATGGGGCCTCGTCTCATGATCTCATTTCAACTTCAGGGTAGGATAGTTCACGCACTGCCAATGAAAGCAACGTGCATATGGAGTATGTTTTTCTTATTAATTCAATATTTTGATGTCATACATTGAGAAAGCTATGTTGAAGCTTCTAAAGAATTATGATTAGTAGTAATGAGATAACCACAACATGATTCCCTTGCTGCCCCAAGCACAATATTTCACTTGAATAACAGTTCAAAACAAAATTTAAGATTTCTTGTAAAACCTCCACAGCTAATTTGAGTCTTCCATGTGACTACCCTAGATATTGACTATTAGCTGTACAGAATCACTTCACAAAAAAAAAAAAACCAACAGATTAGGATAATTGGATAAAATTGGAGAATCAAAGGATTATAAATTACCTCCAGTAGAACCTTCCTTCGATAGGCTGCGCGTATTTAGAAGAATAAGTGTTCTGATCTGGGTAGAACATGAAACTCCCAGAAACATTAACGACCGGAAGGGCACAAAATATCAACAAAACAATTAGCATTCGGCCGCCAGGCCTAGTTCGTCATCCAAGACATGCAAAGGCAAAACAAAGGAGGAAACCCAAAGAGATGAATGAGGACTTCTTACTGTGATATTGTCGAACTCGAACCACTATCATTGTTAGAAGTTAAAGTCTTTGCTATTCAATAACTAAACTCAATATTTCAATTAAATCAAGAGCTAGTATATGATGGAAGAAGGGATATAAAATTACCTGCGATGAACGAAATCGAAGTCGATCCCAGGAAATTGAGCGTCGAAGGTTGCGTTGATTTGAGTTCCGTTGCGATGTTCGAGGAATGAATTGATGTTTTGTGAATTCATTAATGGTTGAATGAGAAAAGGTGTAGAGAAAAGCAAATCTGCTCAAAAGGATAAAAAGGAAGGGGCTTGGAGCCTTGGATTCTTAAACGGGACTTTGGTGGATTCCAAGGGAAAGAACATAGGAGGTGGTTGGAGGGTGGAAGCATTTTCTCAGGGAGAGAATTGTGGGTTGGGGACTTGGGCTAGTTTGCTTAGAGAAGGAAACTGGAAGTTTTCTGCTCTCTCCACGATTTTCTCGACAACCATAATTCTCGATCTCATTGTTTTTAGGGAAATAATTCTCAATCTCATTAGTAAGATATATTTTAGGCGACAAATTTTTCTAGCTTGCCACATGGCCAAATGTTTTGTCTTTGGCAGCTCTTTTAGTATTAGCAACCCAAATCAACACAACCTTCAATGCTCAATGTATATCGCTTCTTCCCTCATATACTAATACTAAAAGAGCTGCCAGAGAAAAAACGTTTGGCCTTGTGGCAAGCTAGGGAAATTTCTCGCGTAACATATCCATGTGGCGAGCTTGAAAAATTTCTCGCCTAAAATATATCTCACTAATGAGATTGAGAATTATTTTTCTAAAAAGAGAAAATGAGACTGAATTATGGTCGTTGAGAAAATCGTGGAGAGAAGTGAAAACCTCCAGTTTCCTTCTCCAAGCAAACTACCTCCTATTTTCTCTCCCTTGAAATCCACCAAAGCCGCTTAAGAATCAAAGCGCCTAAAGATTTGTCAAAACTCGATTGAAGAGTTATAACTTGAAAAAGATAGTATAGTGATTCATTTGTCTTTATTGCTTTTTAAGGGTGCAAAATGAAGAGTTCCGTTCTTTTTCTGCAAAGCCATTCTCCTAGGATAAGATGCTTAGGTTGCATATGGTCTCTCTAGTAAATCATCATTGTGAAATATTCAAATGAAGTTGCAGAGGACGGTGGATTGCAGGGTCTTTTGTGTTTTGGCCTTTTCATGCTCTTGCTCATAAATTTATGTTGGACTTGAGAACTGTATTACTTCAGTGTTGTAAAAATGTGGTGTTCCTAGCTAACTAGCTCCCTTTATATCCTCCCTTATTCCTGCAAGTACCACGATAAAACACATCATAATTATCATCTTAACTTGGGGGTATCTTTTTCACTTAGTTACTTCTGTATTTAGTCCCTCTCACAGTGTGAGCAACTTACTTCAAAACTGATACTACAAAGCTTCATTCTTTTGAAGGAATTTCATCATTGAATGACCTGTCACTAAACTTGGGTAACTTAAGCCTGTTTGAAGGATTGTAGAATCTTTTCCCTGGCTCCAGCCAACAGCCAACATTGTAGCTTAAGATATATGCAGTGTCTTTGCTTATTGTGTGACTGTACCTTGTATCTTCTGTTAATATACCTAGGAAGTGCCGTGCATCTTACCAATGCCATATATCTTGTCAAGACTTTCCTAAGTTCGCTGGTTAATCATACTTCACTAACTATGAAAAGGGAGAAAGCATTAGGATTTCAAAAATGAAATACAGAAGGAAATTCGTATGGCGTTGCCTAGCCACTTCACTTTGCTACGTTGCTCACTAGCCTTGTTTCAGAAAGCAAGCGAGCTGACTGAAACAGGGGAAATCAACCCCGAGTCAGTGGAGAGCTGGGTTCTTGTGCTTGCCTTCAGCTGAGTGTGGGATGAGAAGTTTAAACAGTTATGGACTTATATTTACGGTTGGACAGGGAACATGGCTAAAAGTAAAAAATGTCCCTAGCTTTTGGTCCTAGATAAGCTTCGAATTTGATTGTCTTGCTGCAAAATTAAATGCAATTTCAAATGTACATAAATTTTCCTTCTGATTTTGCTCTTCCCCCTTGTAAAGAAATTGAGAAAAAGTGATCTCTGCTGACTCTGCTAGTCTTGAGTTGATAGGAGATTAAGATAATATAAGTTTGGCTTCTTCAGATCTTGCAAGGGGTCCATAATGGGGTGGTGACAGGTGTTATAATTGAGATTAAATAGTGTGGCAAGATGTGTTCAGGCCCTTTTCCGCTCTTGTGCTTAGATGCTTCACAATATATTTGCATGCCTTAGAAGAACATGATTGTAATGCCATTTAGCCACTTGGCAAGGAACGAAAGATTAACAATGCAAAATGTTAACTCTTATTGGGATAGGATTGCCTTTTTAAACTAAGATGTCCAAGCTGAGCCGTCTGTTGGAAGCTCTTTTTTTACTTTTTTTTGCTATACGTCTGTTAGAAGCTTAAGTATAGGAGCTTGGTTGAAAGATGAAACTGTAAGTCAATAATTTTACGGGGATCCGCTCACATTTCAGCTCTCTTCAGCAGTAATATTTGATAGCTATAAGGTGCTGGCTAATTTCCATCTTAATTTGACTTTTGGATTCAACAAAATATGTCCAGATTTTAAGAAATGTGGATTGTGGTGTGCTTTATGTTGGCTGAAAATGTTTTATTGCTCTCATGCCATCCATTTTCTTTCTTATCAAAGGTGGTCGTAGTTGATCCTGAGGCCTATTCTTATGATGATGAGGTGATTAAGAAATCTGAAGCAATGGGGAAGCCAGGGCTGATTGAAATCTATCCGAAAGAGGACAGTTTCATATTCACAGTCGAAACTACTGGTGCCATCAAGGCTTCTCAATTGATGCTTAATGCTATTGAGATACTGAAGCAGAAGCTGGATGCAGTTCGCTTGGCGCCTGAAGATACTGTAGAGGCAGATGCTTTTGGGGATTTGCGCGTTCTATGAGATGAGGGTGACTAATTGCTAGATAAGCGTTTCACTAGTTGATTAATATAACTGTTAACAAGGTAGTTGGAGTTCCTTAGTGTTTATCTCTGGATAGTGCGTTTTATTTTGACCTCCCCTTCATTTGTGTAGCCTGGTAACATCGGGGAATGTGAATATGTTGTCTGAAAGTTTGTAACCCGAGCTTGTGTTCCATCCAGCGGAATGGGGGTCCTCTTATTTTCTGGCTTGCCTGTTGGACCTTCAGGCTTCAGGAACCCATTACGACAAGCTGCTTCGTTGACCTTACTCTAAACTTCCAATTATGGTACCAATCTATGGACAATTTGTACCATATTTGTCAGCCAACTAGAGCTCTTAGCTCAGTAATTGACTATACAAAATCCAAGCTCACTAGAGCTTTGAAATTGGTCACGAGCTTACTATGTTTACAAAGCTGTGTGTGTGAGTGTGATTGTGGTCCAATTAATTTCCCAGTTTTAGGTACAAATTTTTGTCCTTGTTTGACTGGACACACCTTGAATTCTTGAGAATTTTTTACCAAACACAGCTTCATAGTTGTAACTAGGAAAATTTCCACTTTGGTGCCCTGACGTTTGGGCTAATTATTATTTAGTGCCCTGTGTTTTTCATATTTCCACTTTGGTTACCTAAGGTATTAGAAAAAGTTTCAGTTTGATTATTTTCGTTAGTTCCGTTAGATTTTTCTGTTAGTTTGCTGACATGGCTACTAATAAGTGTAGGGTATAACTGATGCATATGTTTAACGACCAAAATATCCTCACTTAATCGGATCGGTTACGGGTCGGGTTAATTTCGGTTCGTGTCTAATTGGGTCGATCTATATTCGAGTATGGGTCGATTTCGGTTCGGTTGTACTTCGGGTTCGGGTTTATTCAGATTTGTACCTTTTTCGGATCATTTCGGGTCGGTTCATACGGGTCGGGTCAATATCGGATCGATTTTTGTTTGAAAAGTCGGTTACTTTTGGGTCGGGTTAAAATCGGTTTGTGTCATTTCGGATCGGGTTCGGATACAGGTCCGAACTGTCGGGTCAGGGTATATTTTGAGCGTTCATTCTCAAATTTCCATTCAAATCACCAAATTGGGTTAACACTAAGTGAGGTTTAGTGTGTAATCTTTAAATTTTGTGGTAAAAAATAATTATTTTCATTAAATAATAGCGTTTAACCAATTTCAGGTTCGATTTATTTTGATTTCGGGTCATGTTCGGTTTAGGTCGATTTAGGTCGGTTTGAATCGGTTTGTGTTTAGTTCGGATCAAATCGGTTTCGATTGTGAACGGTTCGGTTTCAATTCGGTTCGGGTTAGATTCGGATACGGGTCGTCGTCGGGTCAACATTTCGGTTTCGGTTTGGATCATTTCGGTTAATCGGTTCTAAATTGGATTGCTAGTATTCGGGTATATTCGGTTACGATTTCGGGTCAATCGGGTCGGGTAATCGGTTTCGGGTCAGGACTGTCAGGTCCACACTTAAGTGAGAGTTACCTCTTCCTCCAAAATTAGGGATGTAAATGGATCGGATTCGAATTGGATGGAGCATCATCCGCTCCATCCGCGAAATCCATCTAATCAAATCCGCTTCATCCGTCATCCATGAACCATCCAATCCATATCCAATCCGTCCGTCATCCGCGGATTAGTGGATGGATCGGGTGCTTAACGGTTTATGGACTAAAAACAATGAATACACCCAACTATAATAAAATTTTCAGTAGTCAAACAAAATTTCAACTCATATACGATTGTTTTACCTTGTAACAATAAAAATAACACAATTTAGTTTAAATAATAACAATACAAATTAGAAAATAAATAAAAGTAAACTAAGATGTAAATATAACATAGGTTTGATATCTTTTTTATATAGTTATTTTACACTTTTATATCTAAACAGGTGACGGATAGATTCGCAGATCGGGTTAGCGGATGAGAAATCTCATCCATCATCCGCTCCATCCGCCATCCAATCCATCCGTCATCCGCTCCATCATCCATTTAATCGGGTTTTAATCCATATATTCGGTTCGGATGGAGCAGGTATCCGCGGATCATGAATCCATTTACATCCCTATCCAAAATCCAATTGCTTCTTTCCACCTCCATTTGAACAACCCAAGACCTTCCGACCACCCCTGACGACGAACAACCACCCACCCTGCCAACGCGATCAGGTGGTGGTGCTGCATGGTGGTGGAGGGAAAAAAAGTGGTGAACCGGAAGAGGGCAAGCACCGAGCAGAACCAACAAATCTACCCAATTTCTTTTTTCTTCTTCTATCTTTGCTCAGATCCACCAAGCAATTAACAATTGCAAACCAGATTAGATTCATAATACTGCAACATTCCAGAAATCAAAATAACACCTATAAACTCAAAATTCGTAAAAAAAAAAAAAAATACATTGAAAATGGACCCTTTGCGTTGTTTACTCATGGATGGGTGGATGCTTGTTTGATTAATATCCCACACCAAGTGAAACAGAAGAGAGAGAGAGAGGAGAGAGAGAGAGGTGAAAAATAGGGATGGGGAAGGGAAGAAAAATGATAGCCGATAGGGATGGGAAAGGGAAGAAAAATGACCAACTACCCCTTTAAAATAAATCAAATGCATCGTCTATCACCATTTTTAACAGAAAAGTTAACGGAAAAGGTTAAAAGTGGTTAAGTGAAACAAATCTAAATACGTCAGGTAACCAAAGTGAGAATATGAAAAACACATGTCACTAAATAATGATTAGCCCAAACGTCAAGTACCAAAGTGGAAATTTTCCTTGTAACCAGTTCCTTTCGATAGCAAGCTGTTAGTTACCCTTAGGTGACTTGTGGACCTTGATACGCCTTCAGGTACGATTTTCATGTGTTGTTTCTACTTTTTAATGGTGTCATGAATTTTGGCAGCCTGAAGGTGATTGCGACCCAAGTAGAATGTGGTTTCCCTGCTAGAGAGGTAAGTCTATATGATGGTCACAGATATGAAGCCAACTGGAGCTGAGCACTGCAAAAAAACAGGCGTGAAACAAGAACTTGTATTAATTATGTGTTCCCTTGACATGTATAGATCAGGTACTAATGTAGTGTGATTGAATAGATTGCCAATAGATAGATCTTGTAGATGTTTTAGTTTTAGAACTGGTGGTGTCCAATTTTAGTAGTACTTTATCAACCTTATTGCATGTGTTTTAATATGGTGTTGGATTTATCATAATACTATTCCTTTCCCTTTGGAAATTCTTAAAATGTATTTTGAGCTAGTAATGTGATAACAACATTCAAAAGAAAAATAGTATACTTGAATTATACTGTACTTTTTAGATTTTGAAACTACAACACTACATTGTCCATTTTTAGTGGAGGTTTTGGAATATAATGGACCAAGTGCTCTGAAAACTGTCTGCACTTCGTATTTATTGCGAAATTGTTGATAGTGGTCGCACTTTGGATTTACGGTCAAACTAAAAACAACCTCTCTATAGTCATAAGGGCAAGATTGCGTATAACCGACCCCTCTTATCCAGTTGGGTAATGTTAATGTTGAAGTAAACTAAAACCCTACATTACCACCATTTGCTAGTGAAGTTGCGTCTCTTCCTTGTGCTCTCTCATGTGTTTAGTTCACATTGTTTGTAAGACTAGTATGTAAATTAACATGTTAATTTTCTATCTTTTTCCATATGGCCTTATCCCTGTAAAGTCTGTAGACACCATCCAAGGCAAATTAATATAAGACTTTACAAGCCCCTTGCGATACAGGTTGAGGTGGGCACTGAGTAGGTCATGGTGGTGGTCGATATAGACCAGTTTTTAGCCTGTAAATTTGGAGAAGCAGGACAAAATATAAAACAAATATAAATACAAAAAAAACATTGGGGGTGATACTGGACTACTGGTAAGATCTCTGTCAGATGAGCAGAAATACCTGCAGTATAACAGCCAAGTAATCAGAGATTTGAGACATCCATATATACATGGCCAACTCTCTCCTTTGTAAGATATTGGATTCAATTCATATCATATCATACATTGTCTTAAAAACTCCAATTGTCCTTTTCTTCTGACCCTGTAAAAGTATGGGCTCTGGTCTAGAGGTCCCCTTAAGGACTCAAAACCTGTGAGGAAGTTTTTAAAATTTAGTAAGGTATCAAAGCCACAACAAGAGTGTGTGAGTAGTTTGAGAGCTTGGAGCCCCCTATCTGTCCTTCAATTACCCCCCATTTTTTGGACCACCTCAACCATGCCTCTGTTCTCATTTTATTTTTTTTTTGATCTTTGCCAAAGATATCCATCGTCTACCACAGTGACTAATCCTCTCGCCCCAACTGTCAGCGCACTAAGCGGTAGGGGGCTGGCCAAGGGATTTTTTCCATTCGCAAGAGTTGGGATTCGAACCCCCAACCACTTGTTTAAAGGATGAAGTGCTGAACCAGTACACCAACCCATTTAATTTTCTGTTCTCATTAAATGCTCTTTGTCAACATATCTTTGAAAGGCAATACTTTGTATATATACGCTCGGTATCTAGGGTATGCTCTTCTTCACTTACTCGATAATCGATTCGACTCAGTTTCAGATCATTTTTATTTAGTGATCTACTTGTTATCATGTATTACTATTCAATTCACGTCAGTTAATTGAAAAAGAACACACTCCAATATTCTCTCTGATTCAAGTTCGTCTTCCCTTGTTTATCGTGATTTACAACAATATGAGCAAAAGCCTAGGCGAAACATTAACTTGAATAGATAAGAGTATTCAAATTAGAAATTTTCACATTGTGTATATATATGATGGAGAGTAGTTACTACTTAGTAAAGACTTGCATCTAAAGAGATTTCTATCGTATAATTTGATTTTGGGTCAATGTCCTATTTATAGAATGTTGTTTCGTAGCTTGAAAAGTTTAGCTAACTTGAGCCCTAGACCGATAAAATTTTGCTTCAAACTAACTAACTCGTGTACCATAGCTGATGACTTCATTGTACTTTATTTGACTTAATTTATCTAATCAATTCATTCAGCACTATCAACACAAAGCTTTGCAGTATTTTGTACTACAGTTGTCCAGAATTGTTAGGGTGCGTTTATTTTCACTTATTTCCATTGATTTTCACTGATTGAGTAAGGTTCTGCTAGTGATTTCACTGATTGTGCAAGGTATTGCCACTTATTTCCACTTATTCGGTAAGGTCGTGTCACTGATTATGTAATAAGGCTGGAGAAGGGATATTGTTATTTTTCACGGATTAAGTAAGGTCCTGCCACTGATTTTCACTAATTGAGTAAGATCATCCTATTAATTTTCATTGATTCATACGAAATATTGATAATAATATAAATAAACCATAAATATTGGTGAAAAAATGTTATGTGCTCTTTACTATGACCTATGCAACTCCTTTACTCCTTAGGGGTTTGTTATAGGTTGGAACAATTGCATGGAAAACTATACAATCTATGTCATGTGAATTTAATTTTCAAACTTGAAATATTGGACCACAAAACGCCTGCCTTTTTTTTTAGATTGGCTTCAATGAAAAACATATAGATCAGACAATTCAGATATCAAAACCTCCATTTTACTGGTGAAGATATCACGTTGTGTTGCATTGAAATTTGAATATATAAATAAATGCAAAGCCAGAAAGAGCGCTCAATGGTTAATCCTTTTTGGCATTATATTAGATGGTGACCTCTTAGAATTACTCCTATATGTACAATACTTATATAGTTATATCTCTGTTAGACATTGGATACCATCAGAAAACAAACGTAATGAGACCTTTCCCATTTTGATTTTTTAGCATCAAAATTATACTTACTGTTGTGAGCTTGGCTCTTTGTCTATTAATTGGAAAAAAAAAGACTGAAACTGAAAGAAAAAGCTATTATCAACAGAAAATTTGGTGAAGTCACCGAGGGAATACCAAACACAATTGGAACTTTATTCTTAATTGTCATTTGTAAAGGTTTATTTTAAGCATAATTTTATTCAACTTTGTAAAAGTAACTACAAGAGATCAAATTGCCAAAAATAGCATCATAGTAATTTCGTCTCTTACCTTTTGGGAAGGGTTGAACTTTAGATTAAACCGGATAAAAGTTAATGAAAATTTTTACCTGCATTTAATTTGACTATAGGGGTAGTGGCGTACAGTTATAAGTTAGGAGTTAGTTGTTCTTTGTTAGTTTCATTTAAGATATCCAGCTTTTAGTGTGAAGTAGATGACTTGCAATTAGATTTTAACCACAAAAAGATTTCTCAAAACCATCTAGGTAAGAAAGATATTTTTACTAAAATGAGTAAAATACCATTTATCAGTGGTTGATCACCATTCACCATGAAGGTAATTGACTAAGCATTGTGTCAGCACCCAAATAGAAAGGAAACTAGGAAAAAGGCATACCATGTTATATGTGAAAGAATTACTATGTGAGAAAAATGGTAACAACCAACAAGAACAACAACAATAATAATGTAACTTTTGTATGGTTGTGAGTCAAAAGAATTAGTGATGATTATGTAAAGATGGTAAAGAGATGTCAGAGAGCTATAAAAGCAACAATGTAAGGAAAGGCATGGAGTATAATTTTCAATTCGCATTGCAATTCTGTTGTGTTCTTCAATATAGGTTACTGCTTCAAAGAGGCCACCACAAGCAGCTGGTCCTTTTCTTTTGTTGTCATTTTAAGCTTTACAGCTGTAAGCATGGAAAGAGTGGGAAACAAAAACAAAAGAAAGAAAGAAATTTTTATTTTACATGCAATTCATTTGAGTGTTTTAGTATTTTATATATAGTAGTAGTAACATTTTATACAAATAAAGAAGTTAAGAGATCTTTGCTATATACTTTGATAGACTTATTTTGGAAGGTCACAACTCACAATGTAAGATAAATGTGGATACTTACCATGTGGATTTTGAAATAAAAATGTATATATTAGAAAAGTTCAAAGTACAAGGGTACCATAAATATTTTTCCTAATATTTACTAGTAAAATAAAGGTGTAATATTTACTTTAAGAAAGAAATTTACAATATGTCTGTTATCTACTTGTATTTTACTATATTTTTTATACTAATTGAAACTGTGCATTATTGTATGGTCTTGAAAATTTGATTTTATCCGTCTAATTTGTCAATGTCGTTTTTGCTTTTTGAGATCAAACTTCAACTCCTATTTCCTCTTAAACATACACATTTAAATTTTATTCATATTAAACTCTTACTAAAAGGGAGAACCATTTATATCTGCATACTATGATCGAAATTTGACTACCATGTCCAACCATGATGAATTTTCATTTAATTTTTGTCAGGCAACGCCAAATCGTGCTTGAGTATTGATATTTTTTTTCCCCAAGATATTATGCATAGCATAGTCAATCCGAGACCCGCTCTTCCGTATTTGTGCTCGATCGGGCATGCCTCGTGCCCGAGCCGGTACCAGAGCTAATATGGTATGGAGACATCTTTAGGTAAATCCTTGAAGTTTAATTATTTTGCAAATGGATGTTTAGCAAAAAAAAAATTGCAAGTATAGAGTACTAGAAAAAGACTTGGTCAAAACACATAAAAGTAATTATTAAAGGTTATTTTAAAAGTTGTCAAAGGGCCTTAGCTATCATATTATTCTACAATTATTGAAGTGGGGACTAGCTGGCAGACCTCAGGGTGCTTTCACCATTGCGGGGGTTGGATGGGAGAGAAGGGAGCTGTTTGGCTTTGAAAAATCTCCACCTATTTAGTCTGAGTCATCATCTCTAGCACACACCTACGCTCACCCAAACCTTAAAGTAGGGAACAAAGTAGTAGAAGAAGACAACTTCCTCCAAAAATCAAAGATGTTGTCTCCCCCCTTCAAAAAAATATGGTGTCTCCCCCGAAATAAAAACTATTCAATAATTGTAATAATAATAGTATTAGTAAAAGTAGTGACTTATCAAAATAATAACAACAACAACGATCATGATGATGATGATAGAAAAAGGCAGAAAAAAGAAACAGAGATCACTTCAAAAAAAAATTGGGAAAAATAATGAAAATTGAAAACTCACTATAATAGTGGAGAGGAATTGGGAAAGGTTTGGTGCCATATGATAGTCAGTGGTCATGCTTGATGCTCCAAAAACTGTGTATTACACCTTTAATTTTCACTTTCTCAGATCGCGGTTGAGATTTTTGCCCAATCTTCTCTGGGAAATTTATCGTGACCCAAGAGAATCGTCGGTGCCCCCGAAAAGTCATATGGGTCCTGTAACTCCGATTTCACTCAAGCTTTCAGCGTTTCGATCCTTAGATTAGTGTCTTATAAAACGCTCGTCCGAGACTACCAGGACCCAATAACTAACCATGTGAGCCTCCCACTCTCCTAGGGGTGTCTCATGCGATTTGGTTAGAAAACATCCACTTTCGTTCTGAGGGCTCGCGGAAGCCCAAAAACCGTGAATTATAACCTTTGATTTTTGGCTTTCCGAAACCCAATTGTAGTTTTTGCCCAAACTTCTTAGTGGGATCTATCGTGACCGTAGAGGATCCTCGATGCGCAGGGATGGTTATCTTTATCCCCAAACTCCGATTTCCCCTATGCTTCGGGAGTTCTGTCATTTAAAGTGGTTTTTGTAAAACGCCCCGCCAAGCCTACCAGGGATCCAATAACCGACCCTAAGAGTTTCTCACATTCCTTAGTGGTATCATGTGCAATATGTTATGAAAATATCCACCTTCGTTTTCGGGCTCCCGTGAGCCCAAGAAACGTGGATTATTACCTTCGTTTTTCGGCTTTCCGGAGCCAGGTTATGATTTTTGTCCAAACTTTTCTAGGGGTTATATCGTGACCTTATAAGACCCCCGGTGTCACGGAAAGGTCATTCAAGGCCTCGAACTTCAATTTTACCCATGCTTTCGTCGTTTATGCCCTTAGATTGATGTCCCGTAAAACGCCCATCCAAACCTATCAGGGACCCAATAACCGACACTAAGGGCCTATCACGTCTCTTAGTGGTATCATGTGTGGTATGCTACGAAAATATCCACCTTTGTTTTGCGAGCCTCCCGAGAGCCCAAAAAACATGGATAATAGCCTTCATTTTTCGGCTTTTCGGGAACCAGTTGTGATTTTTGTCCAAACTACTCTAGGGGTTCTATTGTGACCTTAGAGGACCCCCAGTGTCACGGGAAGGTCATTCAAGGCCCCGAACTTCGATTTCACCCATGTTTTCATCATTTAGGTCTTTATATTGTGTCCGTAAAACGCCCCTCCAAGCCCACCAGGGACCCGATAACCGACCCTAAGGGCTTCTTACATCTCTTAGTGGTATCATGTGCGATATGCTACGAAAATGTCCACCTTCGTTTTCGAGCCTCCCGGGAGCCTAAAAAACGTGGATTATAACCTTCGATTTTTGGGTTTCCGAGACCCGACTGTGATTTTTGTCCAAACTTCTCCGTGGGTTCTATCGTGACCTTAGAGGACCTCCGATGCCCCGGGAAGGCCATTCAAGGCCCCAAACATGGATTTCACCCATGCTTTCGGCGTTTAGGCCCTTAGATTGGTGTTCCGTAAAACGCCCTTCCAAGCCTACCAGAGATCCGATAACCAACCCTAAAGGCTTCTCACATCTCTTAGTAGTATCATGTGCGATATGCTACGAAAATATTCACCTTCATTTTCGGGCCTCCCGGGAGCCTAAAAAATATGGATTATAGCCTTCAATTTTCGGCTTTCCGATTCCCGGTTGTGATTTCTGTCCAAACTTTTATGGGGGTTCTATCATGACCTAAGAGTACCTCCAGTGCCTCGGGAGGGTTATTTAAGGCCCCGAACTTTGATTTCACCCATGATTTCGGCGTTTAGGTCTTAGATTGGTGTCCCGTAAAACGCTCGTTCGAGGCGTACCAGGGACTCGATAATCAACCTTGTGTACCTCACATGTACCTTGGGGGTGTCCTGTGCGATGTGGTGTGAAAATGTTCACCTTCATTCTGGGGGGCCTCTCAGAAGCCCAAAAATGTAGATTATAGCCTTCAATTTTCGGTGTCCCTGGTCCGATTGATTTTTCTAAATTTCTCAGCAGAGTCTATCGTTTTCGGGCCTCCCGAGAGCCCAAAACACGTGGATAAGCCTTCATTTTTCGGCTTTTCGGGACCCAATTGTGATTTTTGTCCAAACTACTCTAGGGGTTCTATTGTGACCTCAGAGGACCCCCAGTGTCATGGGAAGGTCATTCAAAGCCCCAAACTTCGATTTCATCATGCTTTCATCATTTAGGCCTTTATATTGGTGTCCCGTTAAACGCCCCTCCTAGCCTACTAGGGACCCGATAACCGACTCTAATGACCTCCCACGTCTCTTAGTGGTATCTTGTGCGATTTTCTACAAAAATATCCACCTTCGTTTTTGGGCCTCCCGAGAGCCCAAAAAATGTGTATTATAGCCTTCGTTTTTCTGCTTTCTGAGGCCCGATTGTGATTTTTGTCCAAACTTCTCTTGGGGATCTATCGTGACCTTAGAGAATCCCTGTTGCCCCGGGAAGGTCATTCAAGGCCCCGAACTTCGATTTCACCCATGCTTTCGGCGTTTAGGCCTTTAGATTGGTGTCATGTAAAACGCCCCTTCAAGCCCACCAGGCACCCGATAACCGACCCTAAGGGCTTCTTACATATCTTAGTGGTATCATGTGCGATATGCTACGAAAATGTCCACCTTCGTTTTCGAGCCTCCCGGGAGCCCAAAAAACGTGGATTATAACCTTCGATTTTCGGCTTTCTGGGGCCGGGTAGTGATTTTTGTCCAAACTTCTTCGGGGGTTCTATCGTGACCTTAGAGGACCTCCAGTGCTCCGGGAAGGTCATTCAAGGCCCCAAAGATGGATTTCACACATGCTTTTGGCGTTTAGACCCTTAGATTGATGTTCCGTAAAACGCCCTTTCAAGCCTACCAGGGATCCGATAACCGACCCTAAGGGCTTCTCACATCTCTTAGTGGTATCATGCGCGATATGCTACGAAAATATTCACCTTCGTTTTCGGGCCTCCCGGGAGCCCAAAAAACGTGGATTATAGCCTTCAATTTTCGGCTTTTCGAGACCCGATTGTGATTTCTGTCCAAACTTCTCCAGGGGTTCTATCATGACCTAAGAGGACCTCCACTGTCCCGTGAGGGTTATTTAAGGCCCCGAACTTTGATTTCACCCATGCTTTCGGCGTTTAGGCCTTAGATTGGTGTCCTGTAAAATGCTCGTTCAAGGCCTACCAGGGACTCGATAATCAACCCTGTGGACCTCCCATGTACCTTGGGGGTGTCCTGTGCGATGTGGTGTAAAAATGTTCACCTTTATTTTGGGGCCTCTCAGAAGCCCAAAAATGTAAGATTATAGCCTTCAATTTTCGGTGTCCCTGGTCTGATTGATTTTCCTAAATTTCTCAGGAGAGTCTATCGTGTCTCTAAAGGACCACAGATGCCCCAGAAAAGTCATTTGGGTCCCCGAACTGCGATCTCACCCAAGGGACATGGATCATGGACCTTGGGATAAGGCGTTGCATCATGGCGGCAATAGGACAAGGTGTTGCATCATGAGTCATAGGCACTGCGGTGGGACATGGATTATGTGCTCTACCTTGGACACTACGACATGGTCGGGTCATCAGCGCTGTGCTAGGACAAGGCTTTGTTGCGACATGGGTCATGGGTCATGGGCTTTGTACGCTGAGACAAGGCGTTGCTCCGTCATGACCATTGACGATGCGCTGGGACAAGGCACTACAAATTAATGGGCGCTGGGACATGGGTGCTATGTCATGACGTTGATAAGGCATTGTATCATGGGTCATGGGCGCTGGGATAAGGCGGCGTTGCGTCATCAGTTATGGGCGCTGCACTTGCACAAGATGTTGAGCATGAAAATCTATGATTAATAAAGCATCTGATACTAGGGGTCTAACCGAGCCGAGTTGAATCTGAGCCAGGTCAGCTCAAAACTCGACTCTATTAAGTTTGGCATAGCTCGAAACTTACCTAGTCGGAAAAATTAAGGCTCATGCTCGACTCGGTTA
This sequence comes from Tetragonia tetragonoides, assembly GCA_038025085.1. NCBI lineage: Eukaryota > Viridiplantae > Streptophyta > Magnoliopsida > Caryophyllales > Aizoaceae > Tetragonia > Tetragonia tetragonoides. The sequence continues at coordinate 6,383,965 of CM076151.1, read as the reverse complement.
ATGCTCGTGTCTCTACTCGACTCGAACTCAAATTCACAATTATAAACCTTATGAAAAATAGATCCATTTATTATATTTGCAATTCAATTTAACTATAAGTGATCATTTGGACGCTATAAATGGATAAATTTTGTAAAAGAAATTTAAAAAATTCCTGTAAATATTTAATGGTCTTATTCGAACAGACGAGATAATCAAGTCAATTGAGCTGACCAAACTGAATTTGGGGGTTTACCAAATCAACTCGACTCAATTACACCCCTATCCATAACAAACTGAATAGGATATCTACTTGACTCAGTTCCATTCTGTTCACCTCAGTTAACTTCTTTTTTTTTCCTCTAAAAATATTAGTATTCAATTCAATGGGAGATAGAACCGTTAACCTCTAATCTAAAAATGTACCAATATCTCAAATATTAACCATCAGTTCAAGTCATCGTTGCTTGTTACTTCTATTAGAGGAACCAAATTAAATAGTAACACCCACTTGAAAAAGCGAAAGTTTGATACAGAATTGAAAGACATGTAGGGCAGAACCGAGATTGACATGTCAATTGGTGAATTGGCCCCCACAGATCAATGGGGACGGATGGGGATGAACAAATTACTCGCATGCACTGCTTAGATTCATTTTGTGGTTCCAAATGTAGAAATTTCGGTGGATAAAGCAAAGCCAAAATCTAAAACTCAGTACAAAGTAAAAGGGTGTGTGTATGCTCTTCCAAGGATCATCCACTAATATGCACGATTTATTTAGTGATGAAAAGATAATAGTATATAATTCGCCCATGAGACTGTCTAAGACTACCTTTTCTTCTTTTTAACCACTCTTTTTTTCACTGGAAGAGTGTAAACTTTATTGTTAGAATGTAACGAAACCAACTTTAATTTGGCCAAATTAAAAAGACCTATTGTACTTTCTTCTTTTTTTATGTAGACCATGTTGGTTTGATGTACCTGTTTTGTTTTTTTTTTTTGAGGGGTAGATTTGATGTGCTTAATAATAAAATACACGCAGAATAAATTGATAATATGACCACAAAAATTTATGAAAAAAAAAAACTTACCATAAAAATTATTTTTAAGTCTAAATTTACTAATATAATAATTTTATTTTTGTTCAAAATATAATATGAGTTGTTCGCATCATCCCATTCCTATAGTTTATGTATTAATTAAGATTTAGTATCGTGCTCCTCCAATCATGATTTCAGATATTCTATTTATCCCTCCAATTTACGGGTGTTCTTACACAACTAAAATAAAGTGTCTAATAATAACAATAAATGCAAAAGTTCAATAAGTTTCATCTTGTTTCAATTTTTCACAAATTTTCCCAATTTTTAGTCTCTAACTTTCAGTCAGAAAAACATGCCGTAATTGCACTCTACCTATTTAGCCAACCACGTACGAATCAAGTTAATATTAATGGACTATAGACTACCTTCTTTTTTTTTTTTTTTGAAATTGCAAGGAAAAAAATCACTCTATTTAAAAATAAAGAAATCGACTTGATCTCAAGTAATTACTAATAATAATAATAATAAATAAATAAAATAAGTTGAAAATGCACCACGGCAATATTCACCCCAATCTTATAGACTATGGCCCATGACTAAGGTCATTCCCGCTAGAAAAGCTTGAAATTTTGTCAAAAAAAAAGGAAGAAAAACAAAAAAAAGGAAGAATATGAAAAGCAAAGGAGAGGTTGTGGTGAGACGACACTTCTACCGAGGTCAAAACCCCTCCAAAAATCAAAAGTCTTTGCTCTCCAAAAATCGTCAAATGGCCCCACACTACATGTTTCTTTTTCCACATGCATTTCTTCTCTTTCTTGCCCATTATTATAATTATTCAATATTCATTGCATGGCCATCATACATTATCATGTACCATAAAAATGCATGCATGCATGCACACATATAAATATACGAGAATTTGGCAGGGAGAATATACTAGTAAGTTTTATGACCATATACTATGATTATGATGATGATAAAATATGTCCCCTCATTTTCCAAGTATATAGCCATCATATATAACATTATGAGGCTAATTAATTAACTCATATATAAGCAAGTTTGAACAGAATAAATAGACCGCCAAGAGAAAGAGACTGATCAACGAGGGCTCCCAACAACATCAACGAAGACCCTAGAGAGAAGTGGCAACTGCAATGGCGCCATTGTCTGTTCATGCACTCCTCCTCCTCTTCCTTTCTTCATCACCGGAGACGACGAAACCGAAGACGATAACGATGATGATAATGAAGATAATCCGTTACTTGTAGCTGTCCATGAATCGTTGGAGCTGTCAGAACTGAAATAATATGCATCCATTACTCCACTTGGGCTCCTTGGCATGACGATGATGTTGTTACTAGCATCAGCATTGTTCGTCATCATCATCATTTCATCGTACTTTCTCTTTGATGAATTGGTGGTGTTAATGCCGTTGTTGTTGTTGTTGTTGTTGTTGTTGGTTCTTGATGATATTTCCACTATGAGTTGGTAACAATCCTTCACCTTTTCCTGTTTTTCACCATGAGACAAATAACAACTCTTGTTAGTGATGTATAACAACTCCTGATCAAAAGTAAAAAGATTAATAATTACATCTTGACTAGACACTAAAAATGTACTTTTTTACTGAATTAAACTGAATGGAACCAATTTTAATATAGGTACGTAGAAAGAAAACACAACCTCATTCACATTGAGTGGACTATAAACAAATTTTGAGGGATGAATAAGTAATAATGATGTGAAGAATAATAATGTGGGTATCTCCAAATTTAATTTGGAGTGATGCTATCATTCTCAACGCCTCGAGACTAGTCAAAAATCATGCACCGTTACCCTTGAGTTTTTTTTGGTGAAATCCATTACCCTTGAGTTTTTACTCCACTAGCTACACATAAAAACAAATGTTCCTAAAAAGTTGTCAAGGTCGAAGTCACGCGGATCATCAGTCACTAAGTAGCCGCTAATTGCCATGATTTTAAGGGGAGAGAAACGGGATCGCATTTAAACTCCAATTATAACTGCTTGCGAATACCGAAGAGTCTTGGTTGTTAGAATTACAGATCTGGAGATCTGGATTCAAATGGGGAACTCTACCAAGTAGCTATTAATCTAGTAATTAAGTCGCAAATAAGATTTCGGTCTAGAGATAAAAACTGAAATCTAGATATAGTAGGTAGCATGTTCGAATTTCTCTTCTCCAATTAAATGTAAACTTATTGTATTGAGCTAGTGTCTCCCTTGGACCAAAAATTCTACATAATTAAATCGTAATTCACGAGATGAACATCATTTTGGTACATACTAAACTCGGAATCTTGTTCTTCAATTATAACACAATCAATGTGGATTTTTCACAAGAAAAAATTATTTTGATATTCTTATTTGCAACATTTTTTAAAGTACAAAATGAATACTACTTAGTAAGGAGTACTTGTACAAAAAAAGAGAGTACGTAAAACAAATTGATATTCAATGTTGTAGTTCTCCTGTTTCAACCACTGGTCACAGACTTGTGGTACGTAATAGGCATGCACGAAGAAAGTATACACACTGTCCACACTGACATTGACTAAAAAGACCTAACAAAGACATTGACCAAACTACCCTTGCAATTAAGGACGAAGACTAGCTGCTCAAAGATACTCTGCAGACAACGACACATCAACCAAATCTCTCATGACATGGACTTTTGGGGCGTCTTGCAGATCAAACACCAATCTACCCATTAGCTGTTACCCTAGATCTTTAAACGTTTTAATAAATAATACTACTAAATAATAATAAATAAAATAAAAAAATTAACATTTAGCATAAAAATAAAAGAGCTAGCCTCCTTTTTCTCTCAAAATAAACCCTAGCCTCCTTTTTCTCTCTCAATACCTTGAAACTCTATAGAGTATGAAATTGGGCTGTCGTTGGTCATCTACCAGCAATAAGCCCCTCTTTGTAGTTGCTTTTTCCTTTCTTCCATTGTTATTTAGGTTTTTGTTTGAGTAGATCAATAAAATTCACTCCATTGTGAGGTTTTAATCGCTCCTTTTGGTGAGATTTCGATCAAATCAATTGTGAGGTAAATTTGACTCTATTTGTGAGGTTCATTTTGACTCATTTTGTGAGGTTAATATTGACTCCTTTTTGTGAGGATTATCTCTTCATCTTTGGAGGGATCTTTGGTAGTTTCTAGTTTATGGAGTTCGGTGGGGTGTCCTCTGACCAGAGGTTTTTCTTCTTGGTTATAGGACATCTCAGTCTCTATCTTAATGGTTCGGAATTGAAGGTAGAACGTGAAGTTGATAGTCTGCGACTTCGGTTCGTTCGTACGGGTACACTGCGAATCTTATTCTTCAAGAGACGGTCTATAATGTCAGAGTGGTGCATTCATCAAGGCTCTGGCAGGGTCTTCCGCAAAGAGGCTGTGATATGTAAGACAGCGATAAAAAGGAAGCCGTTCGGAATTGTCAAATCTTAAGTGCTTGATAGTCTTTCTATTAGAATATTTTCTGATGTTTTAGATCCATTTATTGTTGAATTTGATATCGTTTGTAGATGACGTATGGCCTATTATTAATGCAATTCCTAATTTTCCCCTCAAAAAAAAAAAAAAATTATATATCTTTGTTTTCACTTTCACACAAGCAAAGCAAGACCGGTCTACCTTGCTATCATTATTAGTGGTTGTTTTATATAGACAAAATGTGACTTTTTAGTGAACCAAGTGCGTCTCATAATTGTTTATAGGTGAGACGGATTTATACTATAAAAAACAACAATAAGTAATAATAAAAAAATAATTAATAATAAAAAAAAGTTGTAAGTTTTAAGACTAACCTCGCTAATGTTGAGGACACCCAGAAGCTGGTTTTGGTAATCAAGAGGGTTGCAAGGCTCAATCTGGTCAATGACATGCATCATTGTTGCAGTAGCCAATACAGATGGTAGAAAACCAACGAATCTCCAATCTACATATCATCATCATAAAAAAGAAAACCCACATTTTAGATTTCTTATAATATAAAAAAACAAATACTAACAAAAACTGAAAATGGGTCATTGTTTTTGAGATTTGTTTTTATCTAAAAAGTCATAATTGTAAGTTTGTAGTAAGCACTAGTAAGTAGTAACTGATAATAATACTAGTACAAAGTAAACCAATAAAAATCCATTTTAACGTTAAATGTTCAGAGCTTTTTTTTTTTTTTTTTTTTTTTTGCTCTGTTTTTCTTACCAGAGAGTACAGAAAGCAAAAGCCGCTCGCAACGCCTGAAAAACTCCCAATGCAGATGATTCTTCAATCCTAGCCGTCTGATTATGTGATCAAGAAATGAAAGTGGGGTCACTGGGTTCATCTTCCATTCTAGGGTTGTGAGTACAAGAAGCTCCATTTTCTGAATTGTTTTAGCTTCAAAAACATACTTTGTTCCTTCAACCTAGTCAAAAGAACACAAATCAAATCAAATCAGCATTTTTAAGATAAAATTTACAAAATCAAAGAAAAACCCATTAAAACTAAGTTAAAAAGCAACATACTTGGAGATCTAAGAGAAGAGGGACATAAGTCTCTTCAACTTTAGCAGCAAGAGAGAGACAAGTAACAGCAGAGAGCTGAAACAACCATGGTTTATCATTTTGAAGATGGAAACTTGATAAGAATCTGTCCAAGTAATTAACAGCAAGAATGGATGTGAGAGTGTAAAACCCATAATGGGAATTGACCTTTAACATCCATTCTACAGCTTCTCTTCTAAGAGATGAGAGAGAAAGATCAAAAATCCCCTGTTTTGGAAAACTAGTCCCCTGTTTTTCTTCTTTTGAAAATAGAGAGATTAGGTCTTGATCTTCCCAAAACATGTCTTGTTCTAGTAACAAAAGTGGGAGCAAAGATGGGCTTGTTTCATTTCTCTCATTTTCTCTCTCATTTTCATCATCATCTCCAAGTTCTTCATCATCTTCCCATTTCTCTTCCTCACAGTATAGAGCATCCAAGAGAGAAGCAGGGGAGCTCTGTTCTTGGGGTTCAGAGATAGCCATGTTTTGTTTTGTTTTGGTGTTTGTTATGTTTTGGTGAAAAATCAAGGAGGTTTGTTTCACCCTCTCTTTTGGGTTGTCTTCTTTATCTTGTCATAGCTACACAATGGATGGATTTAACAAGTCTTTAGGGTATGTTGCTCATTGATAGTGCTCATTCACTCATTTTCTCTCTCTCTCTCTCTCTCTCCTCTCTCTGTTGATGATGCAGTGCAAGAGCAGAGTAGAGGAGAGAGAGAGAGTGAGAGAGAGGTTTGAGGTTATCAAGAACAGGGAAGGAAAAGAGGAGAGGTGGGATTTTATCAGAGAAAGGGAAGATCACGCTTGTCCTGTTTTATATAAGGTGAGATTTTGGGACACACTGTATTTCTTTTCCATTCTTTTTTTGGGGTTTGTGGCGAGATTTTCATTTTTCTGTTTTTGTCTTTTCTTGAGTTTGGAGACAGAGTTTTAAATTTAGAGCTGGTAAAAAGTGACTCGACTCAATGATCGATCTGAACCCTACTTAATGAGTATAGTAATCATAGTAATGAACCCGACTCGCTAATAGATTTGATCCGAAGAGATTCGACTTGTTAATGACCAGATTTTTTGTTGACCCATAGTTGAAATGACCCAAACTCGACCTCTCATAAATAAATATAGATAAATAAGGTTGGAGCTTTTTTTAACTTAATTTAAGTAAACTGAATTGAACAACAGCTAAACCAAAATAAACATTGATATACTAGAAAACAAATGTCATCGAATTTGAACACCAGTGAATCAATTTTTATTTTAATTGTAACATAACATGCCTAAAAAATAGGTGAAATTTATGAGGTGTTTTTTCAACCATTTGAACTAAACTGAACTAATATGTTATTGAGGGGAAAAAGCATGTTTCTCTAGTGAATTAAAGTAAACCTACTCAAATAAACTACTAATCTGGAAAGTATATAATAAGACACCCAAAAAATAAAGGTCATATCAAGTGAGTTCAACATACTTTTATTTTCGCATATTACTAATCAATTCATATAAGGTCGTATCAGGTGAGTTCAAACATTCAACTAAACAGTATGCATATTATACGTAAAATGTAATTATTAAGAAAATTTCTTATGATCTGATATCTCCAATGATCAAAGTGAATAAATATGTGAGATAACAAGTTGTATGATTGAAAGGAAGTGTATAAGTGTATTGTAAAGATGAAAATAACCTAATTTTAGTTGTATCCTGTGCGATATGGTGCGGGGGGAAAATCGCTCGGAGATTCTCTGGAAAAAATAACGGTGGATTGTAAGATTCAATTTTGGCTTCTAGTTACTTGGCTAAGATTTTTGCCCAAAGTTCTCCGCGGTTTCATAGTCTTGGAGAGGAACTTCAGTGTCCCTGGTTGGCCATCAGAGTCTATATATTTCATATTCACCTATAATTTCGTGTTCGACCCATTATAGCAATTGACTAGTAAAACGGTCATCCAGTTCTTATAGGGATCCGATAATCCACCAAGTGAGCCTCCATGTTCCCTAAAGGTGTCCTCGAACGAAGTAGTGCAAAAATAAAACATTCGTTCCGGGGCCTTCCATAAGCCCAAATACCGTGGATTATACCCTTAAATTTCAATTTTTTTCGGGAGTCGGTTGAAATTTTTGCCCAAACGTTTTTGGGGAGTCCATTGACTCCCAATAGAACCCCCATTGCCTCCGGTAGAACATTCGGATCTCCGTGTTCCGTATTTACCCATGATTATGGTGTTCGGCCCTTTAAAATGGGTGGCCTCTAAAATAACCCTAGAAACCTAGTGGGAACCTGATAGTCGACCCTGAGGGGGTCTCCCATGTCTACTAATAAGGGTGTTTTTTTTCGTGAAATTATGTGAAAATGGAAACTTTTGTTCCGGAGTCTCACCGTCAGCCCCAAAAACGTGAATTATTACCTTCATTTTCGGCTTTCAGGGAGCTAATAGGAAATTTTGCCCAAAATTTTTCGAGGGGTTCATTATCACCCAAAAGTATCCCATGTGTCTCCGGTAAGCCATTCACGTCTCCAAAACTTGTATTCTCCCATAATTTTAGTGTATGACCCTTTAGTGTGGGTGACCAGTAAATATGTCGTTCAAGTCTAATAGAGATCAGATAACTGATCACTAAGGTCTCTCGTGTCTTCTAAGTATGTCTCGTCCGATATAGTGTGAAGATAAAAAACTTTAATTCTGGGGCTCTACGGAAGCCTTAACAAACGTGCATTATAGACTCTATATTCAACTTTCCGGGGCGTGGTTAACTTTTTTTTATCCATACTTCCCTAAGGGGTCAATTGTCACACAAGATGACCTCCGCTGCACCCAGTGGGTCATACAAGTCTTCGACATTCGTATTTACCCATAATTACGATGTTCGACCCTTTAAAGGGTGACTAGTAAAATTACCGTCAAAACCTAATAGAGCCGCCACAATCGACCTTTGTGGCTTAATCATGTATCCATGTTTCATAGAGATCTTTTGTGCATTTTCATAAGAATCCCATCTTAAATGTTTTGACAATTTGATTAAAAATCCCGATTACTCCCATTGCAACATCTTGATCTCTATCAAAAGGAAATAATGGTAGAAAACCCTGTTTTTCTGTTCAAAATAGTTCAATTGTTACTCCTTTTTTCTTCCTTACTTTCGGTGGCAACTAACTGGTAAGTGTAAAATTATATGGTCATAGTTTTGGTTTTGAAACAATATTGTAACAATGGGCACATACAACGAGCCGGACCCCCATATGAAAACAACCTCATATGGGGAGCTGAAAAAAACGAAAAAGAAAGACGAAAGAGAAAAAAGAGACTACACTGCTCAAGGAAAGATAGAGACTGAGAGAGTTGCGTATATTGAGTTGGCTTTTGTATAGAAGGGAGATTTAATGGTGGCAAACTGGCAATATATGGACAATGGTAGTAGAAGTGTAAGAGTGTAAGTGGGTGACTTTCTCTGTTTGCTGTTCAATTAGTTTGTCGGGTTTATACGTATTTGGTATGGAAAGTACAAGGTAGCAACCAATGCTAGCTTTGGTTGACCATACTGCATCCAAGTCCTTTTGTGCTTTCGTTTCTTTTTTTGCTAATTTTAGAATCAAACTAAATTTACTCTGTATATGTATGTTACTATATGGACCTCATTAGGCATTAATTAGTTTTAGGATGATGATTATTTTTGAGTAGGACATGGTAGAATATAACTAAATATTACATATTTAATTATATTCTATCAGAATAATCATGGTCGAAATACTAATTATAATATCTATATATTAGAGGCATTTTCTGACAGCATTGGAGGCGTCCACCTAAGCGAATCATTGTAATAAAATTTGAATATAAATATAAAATAGAAAAATATGTTTTGGCATAGAATAAATATTAAAGTTGTACTTTCCTAAATCGTTAAAGAGTAGACTATTAGAGGTTTTGGTATAGATATAAAATAAAGTTATACTTTCATAAATTGTTAAAGAGAAGACTATTAGATTTTAACTAGCATATAACGTTACTTCCACCACTTAAAAAATTAAATTTATTCCACCATTGCAAAGAGCGCGAAATATCCTTTAAAATGAGACTCATTTGTAGTATGTTTTATTGATTAAAAAATAAAGTATGAGTATATAAAAGATGCATAATTATACAACATAGGATGCGTCCAACTAAAAAAGTAATTAGCTTGACACAACTAAAGAGTTGCAAAGGAAAAAAAAAAAAAAAAAAAGAAGGGGTGCTTCAGTACTTCTCCTTGATTTCCTTCTCCATTTGTTTCAACATTGAAGTCAATGTCAACGTCAACGTCACCGTCACCTTACCAACACCACATTATGATGGCAATACTAAGCATGTGTTATTTTCCACTCATCTAAAGTGAATTGAAATCTACCAAGCTTAAGTGATTCTAAAATAAAGTGGAAAAGAAGGAGACACACTTCTTGACCATTGTCGCATATACTTTATAACTCTACGTAATATTATTGATCATGATCGTGTAAGGTCTAGCAAAAGCACCTAAAGGTATATTCCTTAATTATGCAAAATCTTGTATGGACTTAGTCCACAGTGGATCAATAGACTAAATCTTTTAAAAAAAAAATACCTTCCATGTCCTTAAAATAGCATTATATCCTTGGTCCACGCTAAACTAAGTCCATACAAGACGGATTGCAATAACAAAGAGGAAAATAGTACTCAGGTCTACCGAACTGATCTGAATATTAACTTAACTTATTTTTACTGAACAGAACTGAAATCTACTGCACACTTGAAAAAAGCTGAAGAGAACAAGACCTAAGCACCTACTCAATGTAATAAGATCAAGCACACCAGTTATGAAGGCCTACATAGCTAAAAAGATATGTTTTTTTTTAACCGAGTAAAAGAGATATTGTTTAAAGATTGTTGTGTATAACAAAATTTATTAAGATATTATATATCTGAGTTACAATAAGCACGTATATGAAAAGTTGAAAACCTATACTAAAACATAAACCTCATAAAAATAAAATAAAAACTAAAACAGATAGGTAATAAATCCGGTGATGTTATTGTTAGGTTATTTAGCACTATTATTGTCCGGTCTAATCTTAAAAGGACGAGCTCTATTATGTTTCCATATATGGCATATTTGACTTGGCAATAATTTTGTTGTCCAATAAATTTTATGGAGATATTATCTGAGTTTGAATATTAGTAAACTTAACTTATAGATATTCTAGATGTTACGTATATACATTGCTATTGATTTGCAGACTTAAAGGTATCGTTTTCTGTGTGTGGTATATAAAGCTTATACAATATCAAACTATATATCAACTTTACAAATGATTTTATCGGGTTGAAATTAACTCTTTGAGAGAATTAGGGTAAGTTTGTTAGAGCTGAACTTACAAGAACTGAACTAAATTCAACATTACTAAATTAGACATTATTGAACTGAATTGGACACAAGTGAACTGAATTTAACACAACTTGATATGTGAGACAAAAAGTATGTTTCTGAACTCAACGTCACTAAACTGAACTTAACATCATTTAACGGAATTTAAAATCACTAAATTGACACCTGAACTGAACTGACTATATAAGCTTTAACAAACGCACCCTTAATATGATTCTATACATGAAGGGGAGCTAATAATGATAATAATCATATCAATAGTAGAGCATGCATGTTTTTTTTTTTTTTTTTTCTCCCTCAAAAAAAAAAAAAACACATGCATGCTCTACTATGCAATAGTAACGGGTTAAATTTAGATTATCTAGATCATACTCTCCCTCCTAATTGTTTATCAACCCCTCATCTAAACTGTAACACAGACTGATATTCAGCATCATGTATTGATGTCATACCCACGCCTCTTCATTCTAAAATTGATCCTTTCTTCCTTACTTTACATGTAGAGTAATGCCATAGATTTAACATTTTTTTTGTTCTATTCGGCTCACATTTCAATCATTTTTAATGGAAATTTGTCAATTTTACTAATAAAATATGTTCAATTTTAATGATAGATGAAACAATAACTACTACCCCTAAAACAATAGGAAGCAAAATCTTCTTTTCATCATCTAGAATCACACTGCATCATTACCAAGCCTCCCCCCCAAAAAAAAGATAAAAAAAAATGCTACTCATAAACGATGAAAAGTTTGGGATGTTATTTTTTTAATTTCAAATTTTGGCTAAGAATTTTATAATATAGACAATTAACAATGGCAATTGGACAATCAACCAATGTATACTACAAAAGAAATATTATGTTCATCTAAAAGGTATTTTGAGTTTGTATGGTAAAAAAAATTTTAAAAATATATTTTTAATTGAAATTGGTGATAAGATCGAGTTATAATTGTTCATTATTGTGCCCCATATAGATATAATGCATAATAATCTTAATATATAGTATTAATAATATTAAAATAATTATATTATTGTTTATTTATACATTACGAAATAATTTTTCATAACTGATAGTTATTATACTAATGATAATCGATCGATATGATCAATAATTTTGTGACCGCATCCGACGCGTATGCCTTATCGAATCATCTAAGATTTAGGAAATCTAGAAAGCGGTTGGAAGAATATGGGTTCTGTACTCCCGTCAGAAAGGACTTTCCAGGTCCGTTTTTATGATTTCATCAGGCGATGAACGAATCTACCCCAGTCTCTCTTAAATAAAGCTCGCCAAGGCGACCTGGGCAGGTCGGCCGGGTCCTTCCCTGTTGTTCTGTTTCCGCCACGAGAAAGACGCACGGAAGTGCTTAGTAGTGAAATGATGAAAGGGAAATTCTTTAACCAAACCCCATACTCCATGCTCTGAAAGCTGAAAGCCGAAAGCTGAATTCCGGAAGACTACTTAGGTAGGCCTTTCATTCCAAAAAATCCTCATTGGGAATTAAATATCAAAATATAATTAAGATATAATATTAGGTGAAAAGAATAAGTTATATTTATAAGAAATAAAATTAAAGAGGTATTTTCTAGCATTACCAAGTAGTAATATCAGGCATTTAATAGTTTTTCAGGTGAAAAGAACAAATCCTAAGGTCTTGTTCTTTTCAACGAAATGGTGTAAAACAGCACGAAACTAGACGGAATAAAAGGACATGAAAGATGACGGAACAAAATGACATTATAGACACAAAAATGTGAAAGAAAATAAAATACGAAATGAGATGTAGTGCAGATTGAAATGGAACAATTCATATTAACTTTGCATATATACAACGCTAATTAATTCCACTAAATATTATATACAAGTATAAAACTAATATACAAAATGGCACATATATAATACCCTTTATGTCATTCTGACAAGTTATTTCAATATAGATAAAAAGAGTTTGACTTATAAGTTTTAGTGTTTTAACAGAGTTTGATAGTCAACAGAGCACAAGTAAGAGAAAAAATTACTTAAAAAGTTTTTTAAAAAAAGCGAAGAGATTGTCGTAATTTTTTTTGTTTTTCTATTGGTTCATATATGCATACCACTAAAAATATTGAATGTAAACTTTTCACTAAACCTTGCAATGCACAAGATTACCTTCATATCTAACACGAATCCAAATTATCGAAGTAAAATTGCCAACATACTACGATCCTCAATATCGTTTATCAACATCATATGCATGTATTTATTTCAAAATATTAACACCTAATCCGTGTAACGCACGGGCTTCATATCTAGTTGATTCCTATATCATGATTGATGGGAGTCTTTGGGAAAAAAGAAAAGAATTCTAAGATTATGTTGTTTTCCACTTATTTTAGAATCGGTGCAGTTCTTTTCAATTCAGTTCAATTTAGTCCATTATAATATTTTTTCTCTTACCATTCAATTCAATGGAGTTCATCGGTTTAGCAGCCAAATCACACTCTAAGTATAACAAAGTAAAATATATTAGGAGTGATTGTTGTTTTTCATACATAACACCCTTCTCTGATTTATACACCCACCGAAAATATTGCGTGATGAAAATAATGTTATTGATTAGAATTCAAAACTGACTAATTCTTAAGTTGAAAAGAACACAACGATAACAAGTATCCACTATAAGGTGTCATTTAACAAGGATATGTTCTTTAAACTAAATTTACTAGATAACCTTTGTACTATCATAACTCATCTCATCTCTTCCCCTCAAAAAAAATAAAATAAAAAAATCATAACTCATCTCCAGAAAATGTACTCCATCCATTTCTTTGGGTTGGTGAATTAATGGAGCCTCATGGAATTTAAAACCAATAGAGTCCTCCAACCCAATCCAAATTATCTTGCAAGTTACATCATCTAGCAAGTACACTCGATGACTCAGGGATTATGCATTAATCCGAAGTTTTTTAGCACGTTTTTGGAAGTAAAATAAACAAAAGTAACCAGTAGTTATAAAGCAGTTAAAGGCCCCATTGGTCCAGAAAATGACTAGAAAGAAGGTCAATCAAGAGTTGACCCAAAAAAATGACCTGTATTTGTCTTTTAATTATGCTACTATTCCCAAAATATTTTTTTAGTACAAAAAAAGGAACACCGTGATACCACGGGACTACGTATACCGATGCGATGCGCTTCACTTTGGGTATCTCCCATGAAATTTTATTTACTACTTCAAACATACTTTGTGTTTCGAAAGTCAGTATTAAGAAACCGAGAAAAATAGATAAGGTGAAAAAGCATAAAAGATCAAAGGTAAAAATAAGAAAAGTGAACAAAAGACGGAAAAAAGGAAAAATTTGTTAGTGTGTGTTTTTTAGAGCTTATTCTGTCAATTTAGTTCAATTTAGGAGTGATTTTTTGTTAGTGTTGTTCTATTCAGTTCATTGGTGTTCACTGTTCAGTTCAATTAAGTCGTGTTTAGTTCAATTTTGAGGTGTTCATGTCAGTTCAATGGCGTTGAATTCAGTTCAGTTCAATTTAACTCAGTCCAATTTAGCTCGGTTCATCCCAAAAGAACACACCGGCCCTTAAGTAGAGTTACTATATTATTGTACACTAGTGGTAAAAAGAAATGGGGAATTTTGATTGAAAAAGAAAGGTGAAATTAAGAGTTTGGATCCTCTCCATTTACTTGGGTAAATGGAGGTCTCCATTTACCCAATGGAGGGCTAGATTTGCTTCTCTATATTTTTTAATATAAACAAACATATTGCAAGAGGCAAATCTAACCCTCCATTTAGTAAATGGAACCCTCCATTTACCCAAGTAAGGGCATGTTCTTTTCAACTAGTTTCCAGTTTTGCCCAGTTTCTCCCAGTTTGACCCAATTTTGCCCAGTTTCTCACAGTTTTGCCTAGTTTTAATATTTGTACATATTAAACATAATAATTAAATATAAAATATGTTATATCAAATATAAAAATAAATATATGAATTGACTAATATGTAAACATGACTAAAAAGTCCTTATAAAAATAATAATAATAATAATAATAATAATAATAATAATAATAATAATAATAATAATAATAATAATAACAATAGTTTTATTAAAATTAATATTAATATTAGTAATAGTAATAATAACAACAATAATGATAATTAATAATATTATTAATAATAATAATAATAACATAGTAGTAGTAGTAGTAATAATAATAATAATAATAATATTATTATTATTATTATTATTATTATTATTGTTATTATTATTATTATTAATATTAATATTATTGTCATAATAATTAAACACTCAAAAATATAAAATTTCCAGTTTGTCTCAACTTTTCCCAGTTTCCTCCAATTTTGCCCAGTTTGACCCAGTTTTTACCAGTTTCTCCCAGTTACCAGTTACACTTACCAGTTTTCACCAGTTTTGCCCAATTTCTCTCAGTTACCAGTCACCAGTTTCCAGTCGAAAAGAATGAGCCCTAAATGGAGAGGATCCTACTCCAAAATTAAAGGGGGGGTAAAAGTAATAATATCACGAGAGGATTTTGTTGTACAGATTTCAATGCCAGTTGTAATGTCCTTTAATTCTATAGAGGATACAAGGAAAAAAAAATAAGGACAGCATTTGCATTTGTGAATGAAAGAGAAAGAGAAAGAGAAAGAGAAAGAGAGAGGGGAGGGGAGGGGAGGAGAGAGATTGGGGCATTCCCTGGCAAGGAATGCACGCGGCTGTTAGGCCATGCCGATCGGGAAGGAGCAATATACAGGGACGTTGCCTTTGCTAATATGTTGCATTGGTGGCTTTGGTTATATGCTTAATTTGCTTATGCGAGTACCATGTACTTTGACAATAACCCACAAGGCTATTTAAGAGGCTTTTACGTGTATAGGTAGGGGAACGCTACATTATTGGACATGTTCAACTTCAAGGCCTGGTTTTGGATCCTCTCCACTTTCATTAACATGTCTATTCGTGATCAACAATTAATTGTCATTTATTATAGTAGTACTCGTATTTCATAATTAATCGATAATTGAATTTTATAGATTAAGGGTGTTTTTTTTTCCCAACTTATTACTGGGTTAACTTTCAGTTTAGTTGAGTGCAGCTTAAAAAATTACTCTATAATTTTTGTATCACATATCTATATAATTAGATTAAAAACCAATGATTAAACTATAGCTCAAAAATTATAATTGTCGAATGATGTGTCAATTTACTTATGATATATCATGTGACTCATAAACAAAGGAATTTTCCTGTGTTAGTATGTTTACAGCTCTACTTTTCTTGCCCTTTTGAGCAACACTTATTGCTTTATTACCCGAAAAAACGTTTTGCAAATGAAAAAAAAAGAGAAAGTTTTCGTGGGTCTTTCGGAAACAGTCTCTCTTCTAGGCGACTAGTTAGGGGTAAGACTGCGTACATCTGGACCTCCCCAGACCCCGCCCTAGGCGGGATACTTACTGGGTTGTTGTTGTTGTTGTTGTTGTATCATGTGACTCATGACCAGTAAAAAAAAAGAGAGAGAAAATCAGACGTTATAAAAACATAATGAAGTTTAATGACTCCTTCATCCCCTTTCCTTCATTCTCATAAGTTGCCAGACGTTACAAATTAAAGAAATCGAGTAGTAGCTAATTTCTCTCACATATTAATGAGCCAAAAAAGAAGAAGCTAATTGCTCTCTCATGAATAGATGACGACACCACACACCATCAACTCATCTCCTACCTTCCCATATGTTCAACGTTCGTAATTAGATCACATCGTTGTCGTCGCCATCTTTCTTGCATCGTGTACACCAATCACCATTTTGGTAAGGTTATTTGTAATTCTCTTTGCGAATGTTAATAGTCATTTGATATCTGCACCTCTTCTATTTGCAAGATAACTCTCCAACTTCATGAAGTTTGTAGGAGTACCATATATTGCTTTATATTATTTTCTTTGAGCCGTTACACCAACTTGAATGTTTAAAATTATTTAATTTAATTTTTAATTAAAATATTACGCTTGAAAACAGAAAAAAAAAATTTAATAAAAAAGTTAGAAATAGCTTCTAAAAATTGAAAAAAAAATTAAGAGACCTCACTAAAAGCATCTCCAATGCAAGGTTTGTATGGAGGTTTGTGGGGAGAAAAACCTCATTCCCATAGTGATAACTCTAGAAACCCAACTTTTACACAAACCGGTTTGTCTAGACAAACCTGGTTTTTGGGTTATGATGTGGCATAGACAATAAACCTATTAGAAGTTTGTGGCATAGTGTACAAGAGGTTTATATAAATAGGTTTTTGGGGGCATAGAAAAAAACACCTCTAAAGTTTTGTACCATTGAAAATGCTCTAATATAGAAGAGAGGGCTTAAGGGTAGGTTTGGCGGCACGGGTGGTGGGGAGTCATGCATGTTACCCAAAAATCATGGATTAGCTTTTGATGTCTAGTAAGAGACCCTTTAAGCCTACTAAGGACTCGATATCCTACCCCCGGGATCTCCTATGTCCCTTAGGAGTATCCAATACGATGTGGTACAAAAATTTCCCCCTTCGTTCCGTGGCCTCCCGGAAACTCAAAAAACGTGAATTATAGCCTTCGTTTTCAGCTTTCCGGGGCTCGGGTGTCATTTTTGCCCAAACTTCTCTGCGGGGTCTACCATGACCCTAGAGGACCCTCGGTGCTCCGGGAGCGTCATCCGAATCTCCAAACTTTGATATCACCCATGCCTTTGGTGTTTCGACTCTTACATCAGTGTCCAGTAAAATGCCCTTCCAAGCCTATCAAGGACCGGATAAGCGACCCCAAGGGCCTCCCATGTCCCCTAGGGGTGTTCCGTGCGATGTGATGCGAAAATTTCCACATTAGTTTCGGAGCCTCCTGAAAGCCCAAAAAACGTGAATTATAGCCTTCGTTTTCGGCTTTCCGGAGCTCGGGTGTCATTTTTGCCCAAACTTCTCCGCGAGGTCTATCATAGCCCTAGTGGACCCTCGGTGCCCCGATAGCGTCATCCGGATCCCGAACTCCGATATCACCCATACCTTTGGTGTTCCGACTCTTACGTTAGTGTCCCGTAAAACGCCCTTTCAAGCCTATCAGGGAACGGATAAGCGACCCCAAGGGCGTTCCATGTCCCCTAGGGATGTTTCGTGTGATATGGTGCAAAAATATCCACCTTCATTTCGGGGCCTCCCGAAAGCCCAAAAAACGTGAATTATAGACTTCGTTTTGGGCTTCCCGGAGCTCGTGTGTCATTTTTGCCCAAAATTTTCCTGGGGGTCTATCATGGCCCTAGAGGACCCTCGGTGCCACAGGAGCGTCATGCGGATCCCCAAACTTCGATATCACCCATGTCTTTGGTGTTCCGACTCTTACATCAAAGTCCCGTAAAACGCGCTTCCAAGCCTATCAGGGATCGAATAAGTGACCCCAAGGGCCTCTCATGTCCCCTCGGGATGTTTCGTGCGATGTGGTGTGAGTAGGGGTGTAACTGAGTCGAGCCGACTTGGTGCACCCTCGGGCTCGGCTCGGTCAAAGCTCGGCTCGAGCTCGGCTCAAACCGAGCCCGAGCCAGCTCGAATGCTTTTCTAGCCGATCCCGAGCCTACTATGACTCAGCTCGGTTGGCTCGATTTAGCTGATTTTTCTCTCTATTCGAATAAAATCATTAATTATTTTAGATATTTCTTACTTTTTAAAGTTGTTCTTTTTCATATGAGAACGTGCAAGGGATCAGTTATAGTCAAAATTAATTACAATTATTTTAAATCAATTTTTTCTAACGTTTGTACTGATGAGTTTGAACTAGAGTCGAGCCAAACCGAGCCAAGAGGACCCCCGGGATCTCCTATGCCCCTTAGGAGTATCCAATACGATGTGGTACAAAAATTTTCCCCTTCGTTCCGTGGCCTCCCGGAAACTCAAAAAACGTGAATTATAGTCTTCGTTTTCAGCTTTCCGGGGCTCGGGTGTCATTTTTGCCCAAACTTCTCCGCGGGGTCTACCATGACCCTAGAGGACCCTCGGTGCCCCGGGAGCGTCATCCGAATCTCCAAACTTTGATATCACCCATGCCTTTGGTGTTTCGACTCTTACATCAGTGTCCAGTAAAATGCCCTTCCAAGCCTATCAAGGACCGGATAAGCGACCCCAAGGACCTCCCATGTCCCCTAGGGGTGTTCCGTGCGATGTGATGCGAAAATTTCCACATTAGTTTCGGAGCCTCCCGAAAGCCCAAAAAACGTGAATTATAGCCTTCGTTTTCGGCTTTCCGGAGCTCGGGTGTCATTTTTGCCCAAACTTCTCCGTGAGGTCTATCATAGCCCTAGTGGACCCTCGGTGCCCCGATAGCGTCATCCGGATCCCGAACTCCGATATCACCCATACCTTTGGTGTTCCGACTCTTACGTTAGTGTCCCGTAAAACGCCCTTTCAAGCCTATCAGGGAACGGATAAGCGACCCCAAGGGCCTTCCATGTCCCCTAGGGATGTTTCGTGTGATATGGTGCAAAAATATCCACCTTCATTTCGGGGCCTCCCGAAAGCCCAAAAAACGTGAATTATAGACTTCGTTTTGGGCTTCCCGAAGCTCGTGTGTCATTTTTGCCCAAAATTTTCCTGGGGGTCTATCATGGCCCTAGAGGACCCTCGGTGTCACAGGAGCGTCATGCGGATCCCCAAACTTCGATATCACCCATGTCTTTGGTGTTCCGACTCTTACATCAAAGTCCCGTAAAACGCGCTTCCAAGCCTATAAGGGGATCGAATAAGTGACCCCAAGGGCCTCTCATGTCCCCTAGGGATGTTTCGTGCGATGTGGTGTGAGTAGGGGTGTAACTGAGTCGAGCCGACTTGGTGCGCCCTCGGGCTCGGCTCGGTTAAAGCTCGGCTCGAGCTCGGCTCAAACCGAGCCCGAGCCGGCTCGAATGCTTTTCTAGCCGATCCCGAGCCTACTATGACTCAGCTCGGTTGGCTCGATTTAGCTGATTTTTCTCTCTATTCGAATAAAATCATTAATTATTTTAGATATTTCTTACTTTTTAAAGTTGTATTTTTTCATATGAGAACGTGCAAGGGATCAGTTATAGTCAAAATTAATTACAATTATTTTAAATCAATTTTTTCTAACGTTTGTACTGATGAGTTTGAACTAGAGTCGAGCCAAACCGAGACAAGAGGACCACCGGGATCTCCTATGTCCCTTAGGAGTATCCAATACGATGTGGTACAAAAATTTTCCCCTTCGTTCCGTGGCCTCCCGGAAACTCAAAAAACGTGAATTATAGTCTTCGTTTTCAGCTTTCCGGGGCTCGGGTGTCATTTTTGCCCAAACTTCTCCGCTGGGTCTACCATGACCCTAGAGGACCCTCGGTGCCCCGGTAGCGTCATCCGAATCTCCAAACTTTGATATCACCCATGCCTTTGGTGTTTCGACTCTTACATCAGTGTCCAGTAAAATGCCCTTCCAAGCCTATCAAGGACCGGATAAGCGACCCCAAGGGCCTCCCATGTCCCCTAGGGGTGTTCCGTGCGATGTGATGCGAAAATTTCCACATTAGTTTCGGAGCCTCCCGAAAGCCCAAAAAACGTGAATTATAGCCTTCGTTTTCGGCTTTCCGGAGCTCGGGTGTCATTTTTGCCCAAACTTCTCCGCGAGGTCTATCATAGCCCTAGTGGACCCTCGGTGCCCCGATAGCGTCATCCGGATCCCGAACTCCGATATCACCCATACCTTTGGTGTTCCGACTCTTACGTTAGTGTCCCGTAAAACGCCCTTTCAAGCCTATCAGGGAACGGATAAGCGACCCCAAGTTCCTTCCATGTCCCCTAGGGATGTTTCGTGTGATATGGTGCAAAAATATCCACCTTCATTTCGGGGCCTCTCGAAAGCCCAAAAAACGTGAATTATAGACTTCGTTTTGGGCTTCCCGGAGCTCGTGTGTCATTTTTGCCCAAAATTTTCCTAGGGGTCTATCATGGCCCTAGAGGACCCTCGGTGCCACGGGAGCGTCATGCGGATCCCCAAACTTCGATATCACCCATGTCTTTGGTGTTCCGACTCTTACATCAATGTCCCGTAAAACGCGCTTCCAAGCCTATCAGGGATCGAATAAGTGACCCCAAAGGCCTCTCATGTCCCCTAGGGATGTTTCGTGCGATGTGGTGTGAGTAGGGGTGTAACTGAGTCGAGCCGACTTGGTGCGCCCTCGGGCTCGGCTCGGTCAAAGCTCGGCTCGAGCTCGGCTCAAACCGAGCCCGAGCCGGCTCGAATGCTTTTCTAGCCAAGCCCGAGCCTACTATGACTCAGCTCGGTTGGCTCGATTTAGCTGATTTTTCTCTCTATTCGAATAATATCATTAATTATTTTAGATATTTCTTAGTTTTTAAAGTTGTTTTTTTTTATATGAGAACGTGCAAGGGATCAGTTATAGTCAAAATTAATTACAATTATTTTAAATCAATTTTTTCTAATGTTTGTACTGATGAGTTTGAACTAGAGTCGAGCCAAACCGAGCCAAGCCGAACCACGAGCCTAAATCGAGCCAAGCCCGAGCCTTGATTTTTCCGGCTCGACGAGCTTCGAGCCGAGCCCGAGCCGAGCCAAAACAAACGGAGCCGAGCCCGAGCCAGGCCTGGCTTGGACTCGACTCGGCTCGTTTACACCCCTAGGTGTGAAAATATCCAACTTCGTTCTCGGCCTCCCGGAAGCCCAAAAAAACGTGAATATAGCCTTCGTTTTCGGCTTCCGGATGTTCTGTGCGATGTGGTGCGAAAATATCCACCTTCGTTCCGGGGCCTCCCGAAAGCCCAAAAAACGTGAATTATAGCCTTCATTTTCGGAGCTCGGGTGTCATTTTTACCCAAACTTCTCCGGGGGTCTATCGTGGCCCAAGAGGACCCTCAGTTCCCCGAGAGCGTCATCTGGATCCCCGAACTTCGATATCAGTCTGTTCATAAGAATCTGTATCCGAGCATCCGATCCGAAAATCCGATTCGAAAATATCCGAAATTCCAGATATCTGAATTTTCGGATATCCGAAAAGCAGATATCCGAAATTTCGGATACGAGTTCGGATATCAACATTGGAAATTTCGGATATCCGAAAAATCGAATTTTCGGATATTTTTCGGATATTTCGGATACGGATATCCGAAACTATCCGAAAAATATCCAATTTTTTGGATTTTATGGATAAATTTCGTATACTTTCGGATTCGAATATCCGAAATATCCAAAAATATCCGAAAAATAACCAAATTAAAGTAGAAAAAAATTAACTTTTTCGGATATCAGATATCCGAGTATTCGAATCCGAAATTTCGGATATGGATATCAAAATTCACCATCATGAATAGCCCCAGATATCACCCATGCCTTTAGGGTTCCGACTCTTACATCAGTGTCCTGTAAATCGTCTTTCCAAGCCTATCAGGGACCGGATAAGCGACCACAAGGGCCTCCCATGTCCCCTAGGGATGTTTCGTGCGATGTGGTGCGAAAATATCCACCTTCGTTCCAAGGCCTCCCGGAAGCCCAAAAAACGTAAATTATAGCCTTCGGTTTTGGCTTCCCGGAGCTCGGGTGTCATTTTTACCCAAACTTCTCTGGGGGGTCTATCATGACTCTAGAGGACCCTTAGTGCACCGTGAGCGTCATCCGGATCCCCGAACTTTGATATTATCCATGTCTTTGGTGTTACGACTCTTACATTAGTATCCCCTAAAAACGCCCTTCCAAGCCTATCAGAGACTGGATAAGCGACCCCAAGGGATCCCCATGTCCCCTAGGGATGTTATGTGCGATGTGATGCGAAAATTTCCACCTTCGTTCGGGGGCTTACCGGAAGCCCCAAAAAGGTGAATTATAGCCTTCGTTTTTCGGCTTCCCGGAGGTCGCGTGTTATTTTTGCCCAAACTTCTCCTGGGGGACTATCATGGCCCTAGAGGACCCTCGGTGCCCCGGAAGCGTCATCCGGATCCCCGAACTCCGATATCACCCATGCCTTTGGTGTTCCGACTCTTACATCAGTGTCCCGTAAAACGCATTTCCAAGCCTATCAGGGACCAGATAAGCGACCCCAAGGGCCTCCCATGTCCCCTAGGGATGTTTCATATGATGTGGTTCGAAAATATCCACCTTCGTTCCAGGGCCTCACCGAAGCCCCAAAAAGTGAATTATATAGCCTTCGTTTCCGGCTTCTCGGACCTCGGGTGTCATTTTTGCCCAAACTTTTCCGGGGGGTCTATCATGGCCCTAGAGGACCCTCGGTGCCCCGGGAGCGTCATCTCGATCCCCGAATTTTGATATCAGCCATGCCTTTGGTGTTTCGACTCTTACATTAGTGTCCCGTAAAACGCCCTTTCAAGCATATCAGGGACCGGATAAGCGACCCTGAGGGTCTCCCATGTCCCCTGGGCTGTTCTGTGCGATGTGGTGCGGAAATATCCACCTTCGTTCCGCGGCCTCCCGGAAGCTCAAAAAAGTGAATTATAGCCTTCGTTTTTGGCTTCCCAGAGCTCGGGTGTCAATTTTTCTCAAACTTCTCCGGGGGGTCTATCATTACCCTAGAGGACCCTCGGTGCACCGAGAGGGTCATCCGGGTCCCCGAATTTCGATAGCACCCATGCCTTAGGTGTTTCGGCCCTTACATTGGTGTCCCATTAAAGCGCCCTTACAATCCTATCAGGGACCGATAACGGACCCCGGGGACCTCTTAAGTTCCAAAAGGGTGTCATGTGTGATGTGGTGCAAAATATCCACCTTCGTTTCATAGCCTTCCGGCCCAAAAACCGTGGATTATAGCCTTGATTTTGGGCTTTCTGGGACTCGATTTCCGTTTTTGCCCAAATTTCTCCGGGGGGGTCTATTGTCACTCTAGAGGACCTCAGATGCCTCGAGACAGTCATCCAAGTCCACGAACTCCGATTTCACAATGGAACATGAACATAGGAGCTGGGACATACAAGGGACATGACGCTCACTGGGCGCTGAGATATGGGACATGGGCCACTCAGATTTTGTTTCAATAAATTTTTGATCTACTTAGTTTGTTTCGATCCATTGCCTACTATAATAATATTTTGTAGAACTTTATATACAATAGCATATAGAGAGATCCACAAATTAGAGACAACCGGCAGTCAACCAGGTAGGGCTATAGCCTGTATCCGATCGAAGGAGAAGGTCAGGTGTATGCGTAGTCGCGTTACTTACGGACACCCTTCCTTTTCTTTGACGTGCACCCAACTTCTGATAAAACAAGGCAGTGACCTTTCATGAGTTTTATCCGCATAGTAAAAGAGTGTAAATACACAACTCCAGTCTCCATAGTTATTTTAGTCATACGTGCCGCATTATTACTCTGTAGACGGTATATCAATTAATTTCAATTTATGTGATCAAAAAAAAAAAAAAATTCATTCAATTTATAGTTTAGCTCTTTTTAATGGAGCCGAAATTTATACAACTATTAGAATCGAAACTCATACAAATATTGATAGAGAGTACCCCGTTGACACAAATCTTTCATTGCTAGAGTATATATTGGAGCTATGTTATGATGGTTCGATGCATATGTTATATGTATCAGGTTTTAACTTTTAACAAGTCAAAATAAAGCTTATGGTTAGCTTCTGCCTTTTCCGTGCCTTTGACTTACCAGAACTGTAAGTAATGTTCAAACTTCCATGACCAGCTAGTAAATTCTCGTACGTGTGTATTAATATCCTTGTGATTCATGTTCTTGTACGTGTGTATTAATATCCTTGTGATTTCACTATTGTTGCAATTTTTTAATGAGATCTATTTATTTTTTGGGTCTGAAATTGCCCAGGTACATGTTTTTGTTCTGGGACAGGGAGTAATAATGTCTCGATCCTAGGGAAGGCTGAGTGCCCAAAGACATAAAACCCCGGCTACTCTCTTGACTAGTGAAGACAGGACATAGAGGAGTGGCAAAATCCTTTCGAGAACAGAAAAATAAAAGGAGAAGAGTGGAAATAGAAATAGTTCTCACTAAATAATTTGAGAGCTACTGTGTCAAAAGTATGAACACCAAGGCATTGATATTGTTATACAAAGAAATCATCATGGAATGATTATATATGTTTGCATTTCTGATTGTCTCCATATTTTTCGTCATCTCTATATTGTATTCAGTTCTGTTTCACTTGTTCTATTTTGTATTTTATTTTGTATCCCATTTTCTTACCGTTCCATTCAGTTGCTCACCATTTCGCACAGAAGAGTATATTTGCATGTAACCTATTCTCAGTACATTTTCTTGGGAACACTTTAGTAATAGTAGTAGCCTAGTCGGCATCCCCGGAATAAAAAGGTTGAAAAGATGGATGATTTCCAGCCCAACCCAACTGTAAAAGCAAAGCAGTAAACTAAAAAGTTTTAAGTGGAATGGCAGGTAAATCCATTAAAATGAAGTACTTATATCATCTTCTTATGATGAAGCCTTAATAACCACAAACAAACATTACCAAAGAAGTGAAGAACCACCAATCAACCCCCAGCTGTTTTGCATAAAAAATCATTAATATTTGCAATTTTTTTCAAAGTCAAAGAGACCCCATATAATATACAGCCATAGACCCACCCACAAATTTTTCAAGAAAAAGAATTGACAGTATATTATTGGACAAATCAAAATCAAATTACCTTTTTATGAAAAAACATCACATAATACATAATCATCCCCTCTCCACTAAGGCACTACAAACTGCCCCTTGGATCTGTGTTATGTGGGACCCTTTCTTTCTCTCTTTCTATCTCCAGGATCTTGTCCTTTGAGAGAATTTGATCAAAAAGGGGGGGAAATATGCAAAAGAGATGGGAACTTATATTAGATCCATTGGTATGGCCAGATATGATTTGCTAATAATCATTGGATCAGTTCAAAGTTAGGATTTATTACTTAATGGGTCATCTCATCTCATCTCATCTTGTTATATATGTATGCTAAGTAAAGTAACATTAATGATGGACATCACTAGTTTGACTGCTTGCATTTTTAGTCCTGCAAATCTGGTACCATTATAATTAGTTGCATTGAAAAGGTTCAGAATATCCATCTGGGATCCATAGATAATGAAAAAATAAAGTGTATTATGATTTCTAGCTAGTAATTCAACACATGAGAAGTAATCATAAAAGATGGAGTATTTCCTAGTATATTTAGCTACATACATAGATGAAAAATAAAGTGATAATCTCTCCCCCAAACACTTCATGATTTCTTGTAATTCAACACATGAGAAGTAATCATAAAAGGTGATAGGGTGTTTCCTAGTAATTAGTTACATAGAATTATCAATTACCAAGTTAACACTTCTATACACTGCATGAATGTTAGTTGACTAGTTGAGCACTTTTTTTTTTCTTTTTTTTTGGTTACAGGATGCATGCAATAGCTCGCAAATTATACGCGTCGAACAAACCAACCTATCTCTGATGGGCTGACGGGCTCAAGTAGAGGAGGTGACCCTCCCTACAAAGAGATAGAGGATGTTTTATTCTCCCAACCCTTTTACATGACCAAATAACATCTTTATGTTTGAACCTCTTTGATGGCTTCCCTCACCAAATAAGTGAACCTTTTTTTTATTTCTCTTCCCCCCCCCCCCCGTTTTTTGCTAGCTGAATTTCTTGAATCAATTTACTGGGTTTAATAAAAAAAAAAACTATAATAAGATGACCCTTTGCTAAGTCTTGGAACGAAAGTAGTAATATCTTTGATAAAGTATTTGGTTTAAAGGGGGAAAAAAGCACTACAAGAAATTGATAGGCCCTTGAGAATTTTCATTTCAAACTTTTCATCATGAAGAGGATTCACCAACATTAGAATTATTACAATGGTGCGTTCTTTTTAACCGAGCTAAAATAAACTTAATTAAACTGAGTAAGTGGAAAAGAACGCAACCTAATTGAAAAAAAACCAACTACTCTTATCTTGACATGATAGTCAGATTGCATGTCTAGATCAGAATAATATCCAGTGGGGTTTAGCAACCACAGGATGTTTAATTAGTTCAGTTTTAATGTTAATCATCCAAAATGGATATATTCCATATATGTACTCTCTTTTTATGATGCATTTAGTGAAAAGGGCATTATGCTTGACCTAAAAATTGACAATGCAACAGAAAAAAGGGGCAAACCCTGCACAAAGTCATCCCTTAGATCCAATTAATGTTGTTTTTTGTTGATAGCTCTTACAGACAGAGAATTTAATGTCAAACTTGTTTGATCTGCAGTGACATGTATTTTCCATATTGTAACCATGGCTCTCAAACTTGATAAAGTAATAAGCCCATTATTTCCCAACTAAGCTTTGACCCTTTTGACAACTGCACTCAACCACTCACTTGGACAAAGCTAGTTAGCTAGCTAAGAAAACGGTGCTACTCAATAGTGGGAGCATGAGACTACCAATAATAGTGGTGGTTTAGTAGTTCCAAACTTACTTCCAAGTGATTTGATAAGGTAAGGTCATGGGCTCAAATTCTCATTTCCCCCATATCTTGTGTTTACTAGTTTCTAGGAACTATACTAGCCCCTGTTGGTGCTACGTTGACGGTGCCAGTTCTTACGATGGTTGTTCAGCTAGTCTGATATGTTCGCTATTGAACATGAGAGTTCGAACATGATGTAGCAGGGGTGCCTTGATCGCCATTCACTAACACCATCTCTTTTGATGAGCAAAAGAAATTAGAGTATAATTTACCTTTTTTTTAAGTAGAAAAAAATTAAATAAAAAATTTCCCCACCATATGTGAAAAGATTTCAATTGTCATGTGCTTCAACCTCATCCAAATTTCAAAATTGAATGTGACATTACAATGTACCCTTATTTCCTTTATTCCTTTTTCTTTCTTTCATTTAATGTTTTTAATTTTTATTTTTTTTGACTCCCATTCTCTTTTTATAGTCCAAATAGTTGGATAGTCAAAAGGGGAGTTGAAAAGAAGCATGTTGATGGAGGTTTTTTTGGATGATTACTGTGATTTTTAAGACAAACATCTTTGCATGATGATCATATTCTGTATAGCCATAGCCCATAGAGATGATGATAGAAACTTACTTTGCTCCATGCGATCATAATTTGTCACGAAGCCTATCATGTGTGCATGCGTGCTAACTACTTACCTTACTGTTGTTTTGTGTAGCCCGTTTTTCTTCTTCTGATCTTCTTTTAGTTTTCTTAGGGAAAGGGGGGACAAAAAGAGATATACATACAGTGCCTTAGCTTGTTGTTTTGTTGAGTGCTCTATAGTGAGCCCTTTATACTTATTATTAGTTCTCATAGGGCTCTCTCTAGAACTAGCTGGCTGCAATTTCATTTCAAGGTTCACTAAGGGTGTGTTCTTTAAAGTTTACCCTATCAATTCAATGTAGAGGTGATCTCAAGTCAGTTCATCACAATCATTAGTGAATATAGTATGGCGAATTTGAAGCCAAGATCATTAGTGACTAACATTTACTCCTTCCGTCATAGTCATTGTTTTACAATGTTGTAAAAAATAACAATTTTGCCATAATGGTAAATTATATTAATTCTCTAATTACTCTTCTAGTAACAAAATTATTAATGAAAATGTGGGTTATTACACAATTAAAAGATGTTTTGACCTAAAAAAAAAATCCATTTTTGTTTGAAAGATAATGTTAATGAAACTCAATCAAAAATTTAAACGGAAGATAAGATGACATCGGGTTTCAATATACAACTAGTATTACCATTGAAAGTATTCACACTACTCGACTGTAGAACTCTCTTAAGAAGGTTAATTGACGTGTTTTCTATGGCACCCCAGAAAACATGTGTTGTGTATTTGTGTTCTTTAAAACAATTCTTTGTGTGGAACGAAGCTAAGGTCATTATCACAATTATTTGTTTATCGCCTAAAGTGAAAAGTCATGTCTCCCTCCAAAATTTTGTGTCCATTCCATTTGAACAAAGACAAGCTAATGTGACTCACGTTGGGTGTGTACTGTGTAGCATATTAGCATGCAATAAATACAACTTGAATATTTGCATAGAGTGTACTATTTTGGAGCCAATGTGATGAACAGGTGGCTTAAAACATACAATATCTGTCTTATTTATCGAGGCAATTGTTTTTAGTGCTATTATCATTTTTTTTGGATAGAATTATCACTTCTTTTTCGATTATGCACAAATCCATTCAACTAATATATCTCAAAGAGGGATGCGATTATGCACAAATCCATTCAATTAATATATCTCAAAGGGGATGTTATGTGCAGCCTTACTCTGAGGCTGTAATTTACACCCTCAATAAAAAACTGAACACATAGGCACTTGTAAAGAAAAAAATCAAAAAAAGAAAATCATTTCAAGTACTTATGTGTCCAGTTTTAATTGGAGGGTGCAAATTACAGCCTTAGGATGAGGCTGCACATAGCACCCTTCTATTTCAAATTAATCCATACTAGTCGGCCAATTATATGAGTTCTTCTCGAACACTAGTGATAGAGTGACCCTCAGAGTCACGAACCTGAACCCTCTCTCTATCTCTCTCTACGACATAATCCATTTACTTTAGGACTGAGCTCTAGAAGATCACTTCAGATTCAATTAAGGATTTGCTTCTATCAAAATCATCAGATCATATATGTTAAATTACAATCAGACATGAGGATGAGGTGGGAGCTCAAGTGGTAAGTGCTCTCCCCTCACAACCCAGTGATCAGGGGTTCAAATTCTCATGTAGGGAGAATAATAAAAATCTCCTCTACCTTTCTTTGTAGGGAGGGTCTCCTCCTTTACTGGAGCCCGTCGGCCCATCAAAGATGGGTTGGCTTGCCCGACACGTGTGGTTTGCGGGCTATTGCATGCGTCCTTGTAGCAAAAAAAAATAAAAAAAAATTACAATCAGACACTACCTATATATGTGCCAGTCCTTAAATAGCATGGGCCACAGTAAAACAGAAGATAGGCCAACAACAAATGGCCCTTTCTTGTATAGTCCACTGGCCCCATAATTGCAGGTACGATTCAGAGAGCTTGATTGTATTGTTACAATCAACAAAACGCTTCTATTGTTTGGAGCATTTGGAAAGATTGGAACAATGGAATTTCAAATAAAGAGTTGAATTCTGGTGAAGGGACCTTCTTAAGATCAAAAGCTTGCTACCAAGACTCGTTATCTCGCCATGCGTACAACTCTATTGTGTTTCAGGTTTTACTAGAAGATTTACAACCTCATCATCGATTTCAGATTATGTTAGAATAATCTAGTCATTGCTAATTGCTATAATGTTATCCACATGTTTAGAGAAGCAACCGACGCCAGACTAGGCATATAACCTCAAGGACAATCGAAATAGACTTGTTCCTTCTAGGTTACATTCAAAACTTTTTTTGCACCTTATTAGAAAGGGTTTGGAACTAGGTAGGCACAGAATCAACACCTTGTCTTCTTATCATTAGCCCGCCCGTTGATACACTTCCATTACGCTACAACTCTTACATATACCCAGAAGCACCACAACATACATACTCACCCCATCAATTAACACATGCATTTCACACATACACCAAAAGGTTATCTTAGTTAACGTTGTATCTTGTATGCCATGCTATTGCACGCCCTACCAGATTCAATAGTAATTCAAAGACGCATCCATGTTTCTGGAACACTACACCCAAAAGGAAAAATTATGACTTAATTACATCAGTAAAAAATACGGGTAGACAACTTGCCTGTCATTAACTTCCTTCCCAAGAAAGCCTCTATATCACATCAATTTCAAATCTGTATGCGCAGAAAGAGGCTACCCCTAGGAGGAGGCAATTGTCTTTTTACTTGAGCAATTGAGCAGGCAGTAGCCTCTCAGTATGGAGGTGGAGGGTACATACCAGGGTATTGACCTGTTTCATGGGGGAAAAAAGTAAATCAGCATCAACAATGTAACAGACAAATCGTTTTAAATGATTAAGAGGAGTACCTGAATGAGAATATGGAGAAGCATGTGGAGGTGGTGGATATGGTGGAGCAGGATATGCTGAAGGTGGTGGTGGGTACGCAGCTGGATGATAAGCTGACTGATCAGGGGATGGCGGGTATGGATAGTGTGGGCCTGTCGTGCTAGGTGGATATGGATACGGTGAAGTAGCAGGACATGCTGTAGGCGGAGGTGGATATCCAGTTGCTGAAGGAGGATAAGCAGTGGATGGTGGTGGTGGATAGGCTGGGGTTGGATATGAATTACACGCATACGCTGGCGGAGCCGAGTACATAGGCACTTGAGGTTGAGATGATGTTAGGCAGGGAGGAGCTGAGGGAGTAAAGCTAGTATGTGGCTTCTGAAATGAGGCAAAATTACAAGTCACTAAAGTTCATTGTCATAATAAAACAGAGAAAGCCATGAATGATGAAACTAGTGATTCAGATTGAACTTACATTGGCATTGGCATTGGCATAATGCATTATCAATTTAATTTCCCCTGCATATCTGCAATAAGATTAAATATGTCAAGACTAAACTTCGAAAGGTTTGAACAACAGCATTCATCGTGTCTTTATAACTTGAAATTACACAACTGCATACAAAATCTAAGGTCCTTTCCTGCTGTTCAAGTGGTTAAAGAATGCCAATGATTAAATAGACATATTGCACATGTACAAGTACCCATGAGCCAAGAGGTCAAAGGGAGGCTTGATAAATGGCATATCATTTATTGGATGCAAACGGTAATATGCTTATGCATAGATCCTTAGTCGATGCTCCAGATAGAATCTTCAACAAACTCAATATTCATAATGCTCAATGCTTTTACAAGTATTACACTTCAGAAGTCATTCAAGAGGGTTTGAAGCACACTAAGTATTCGTCTACATAGAAGAATTCAGAGGATGCAAATCTGGCAAGACATTAAAAGAGATTTGTTATTTCCTTTTCTAGCTTCATCTATAGTATTTAGCAAGATGCATATTACTTCAACAATTGTTCTTCTATGAGCTCTAGTCATAAACTCGTTTGTAAGAGTACTAAACATTATTTGTTATTGAGAGGCAAGTCCGTCCTCCTATGATTCATACTTACCGGCTGAGGAAGCCAAGTCCGGAGTATCATGGGAGAATCATTTATCCAGCAGTTCTGCTGAACATGCTATATAATTGAGCTTACAGGAAGCAGAACATCACAATCAATGGATTGAAAAGAGATAATGTACTAGATAATAAACATAATCACGATAATCACAACTACATAAAAGTTGATGCAATAGACTGTCACATTTATATAGGTTCTGCCAAAGCGAAGGCACGGGCGTCTGCTAATATGTTCTATCGTTCTATCACCTTGTGATACATGTTCAACCGAAAAGCATACGGGACCCTATTCCGTTATACAGACGTGAAAATTTGCTAAACGAGATCCAGTCAATATATTATCTCCCTCCCAGCCGTACACACAACTTTCATCGACTATGCATAGAGTTTGATATGTATCTATGAGATTGACAACTCTTTCTTTCTTTGGTCTTGGGGAAGAAATAAATTGTTCATGGTATTAAGAATTCCTCAATTCATAAGACACCAGGGGGGAGGGCATGGAATGTGGACTACCCCCTACATATTTTCTATGTAAAGTTGGAGAAAAGAAACCAGAACAAGTTTTTCCACGCTCAAGAGGGACTCACAAATATTTGAGCTTTTGGCACCTCACAGAATGTCCTCATGACCTACGTAGACTAACTTTCCATTTAAAAGAATGCTTAAAGTGTTAAAGGGGAATTCAAGCTACATCAGAAACAACCTCATTTGCAGTCAGAAGCTTCATAGGTCACTGCTCAGTTAATTCTTCAAATATTACACATTACACATTACACAATTAAATAACAAGGGACACTACATCCACTTTTAACCATATTTAAAAGTCACAGTCCATCCCATCACAAGTCTCAATTAATAAGAGGAAAAGACAGAAGAAGATACACAAAATCAGAGAAGAGTATGCTGAGTAACCATAAATATGCTCTCTCCTATAAGATATATCAAAAACATTCTGTGACCAGCTATGCAGCAAAAGCAAACTCCTAAGGGCTCGTTTACTTGCTTGCAATCAAATGCAGTGCAATGCAATCATTTTATAGAGTAGATGTTGGGTGAAAAGGAAAGGATTGAGAGGAGAGGGATGAGGAAAACGGGGTTGATTGCATGATCCAATGTAATCACAATTGCTTAACTTTTTCCATGTAATAATGATTACTTTGGATGGTATAATCAATCTCACTTTTGCCATCTCCTTCCTCCCCCTCCCTCCTTTTTCACATCACTTCTACCCTTTAAAATGATTACATTGCATTGCATTTGATTGCAAGCAAGTAAACGCCACCTTAGTAATAACCAACAAATAAGACTATGAAGGAACACTGAAATGAATGTTGCCATGCAGTCTTTAGTATACCTTCATCATAAGAACTAACCACCCTACAAAAAAAAAGGGAAAACATACTCTTATCTACAATGTCCAATGATCCAGCAAACTAGTTTTACATTATGAATAAGATAGTCTTTGTACGCCTATCATTTTACGCCAGTTTTTAAAGTGCTTTACCCTAACTTGTTTGCTATATTGCAATTCCCAATCATAAAACTATCTTAATGTGCTTTTCTTCAATAAATGTCTTACTGCCGTACTGTAAAATGTGGTTTTGGAGATTTAGGTTAAAATGTTGCCACCGTCCCATCAGATACTGCAAACCTAAACCGTCAGAATCTCCATGACAGCACCTACATAAAAATCCTGTTCAGGCCACCAACAAATATTTTACCTAGCTTATACAGAAATTCATCATTTCTCAACCATCTTAAATTTATATCCAGTCTTTGCACTGAATTTTACCGGCATTCCCACCGATGAGCTTGGATCCTCCATTTGTTTCATTGCAATAACCTCAATGGCGGTTGGTGCGATTAAATACTCCCAAAAAAGGGCCAACTGCTAGCCAGTATAATTTTCAGGATTTCTTATCAGAGTATATCTAGGCTCAAACCTTCCTTTTATCTAAACTCCAAAATAGAACTGGTCCTTACTTGACAAGGTTCTCCCAATAATTAAAAGATTTCTATTTGCGTATAAGAGAATCTGCTATGATCTGGATCATACCTCCACAAAATGCAGGGAAGGCGCTAATAATTAATTGAATTGTATACAAGAAATGGGCAAGGAAAGTTTACAACATATACAAAATATCATTCACAGTCACCATAAGTCACGTTCTTAGCTGACTTTTTATGTATTCCACTTGCTACAAATTTGTTTCTCTAGCTCACAACTTAAATGCCCCAGTGAATTAAAAGTTCCCATGCAGTTACAGGTCAACTTGAAACTACCTTTATTCTTTGTCTTATACAGTTTGAGATTACAATAAGCATAGGCACATAAAAGATAATTTTATCAAAATCAACAAACGAGCCATAATGCAACAACTGCTGATGGGCATTGTTTTTGGTTGAATGCAACTGACAACATCAATAATTAATTTTTTAATATACTGAGTACGAATCCAGAAGTTTAAGATGCAACTATAAAGATCATGGTAGAACATTGCATGCTGGCCATATTAAGATTACAAGAACCGCAACATACCGGCCAGTTTTGCTCTGAAGAGGCCAGGCTCTGTCATCATATCCCCGGGAAAGAACATCCTGAATTTGAACTCTAAAAACAACGATGGAAAATAATAAGCAATTTAACTTCAAAAGCTTACAATGCCAAAATCATGACCCAAATAAGTGAATTGAAGATGAATTTCAAGAAAATTACTTTCCACTTCCAATGAGATCATCGTACGTGAGAGTATTGCTATTCCATACCACAACATTGATCTCTCTAACACCCTCAATTAACGTGAAAACAAACTTCTCTTGAAATATTGGGTTTTTTCCTCCATCTGTATATCAAAAATAAATCAAAACCCACTTCATGAAAATCAATTTCTCACATCAAATCAAACATTTTAAACAACCCATAATTCAAATTCATCCTAAATACAAAAACCCAGATCAAATCATGCAAGCAATTGAGAGAAAAACACAATTAAAAATAAAATTACCGGTGCAAGTACGAGTACGAAACTTGGTGCTAGCATATTCGAGACAAACATAGGGATCTTGTCTTGAAATCCATTCTGTGTCCTTGAGTTTGTGACATTCAACAACTGTAATCATCAATAAAAGGAAGAAATCAGGGCACAAAATCAAGAAAAACTAATCCCAATTAACTAAATATGAAAAAAATAACATAAAGATTGTTAATTTACCTGTTATCTCGAGAAGGTGACCCTGGATGCCTGAAATCGACATGAAATTGTAGAAAGGGTTCTAATTTTATTTGTGAATTTGTGAATTGTGAGGTTTATTGACTCATCAGATGACTAATTAATTGAAGAAAAAAAAGGGGGTTGCCTTATCAAGTCATTGTTCGCTTTTGTGTGCGGTAACGGTAAGATCACTAGTATGTGGTCTCCATTCTATAAAGCGAGCTTCTCACGTTTTTATATTTTTCCCAAGGTGTTCTTTGTTCTCTTCGTTTGGATAATGGGCATCAACTTACGGTTTTTTTTTTTCTAAAAATATCCCTAAAAAACTTAAGTGAGTGAAAAATACCCCAATAAATTTTTCTTTTGAATAGACACCCCAATATCGCAAAAAATGCCTGCCAAAACACCCCCAAGATAATCTTTATGGTGGTTTCCTTTCGCTTTTTGCTGGGTTTGCCCATAATATCTCATGAGTGCGATTCTTAATGGAGGGAAAGTTAGAACGTAAGTGAGGGGGGTAAATAATGGAAAATTGGGAGGATCATGGCCTTATGGGTGAGTGTGAAATTAAATCCATTTGAGATAAGCGTGAGGGTATTATGGGCAAACTCAACAAAAAGTGAACGGAAACCACCATGGAGATTAGTTTGAGGTGTCCTGACAAGGCGTTTTTGCGATATTGGGACGTTCCTTCAAAAAAAAAAGTTATTAGGATATTTTTATACTCATTTAAGTTTTTAGGGGTGTTTTTAGAAAAAAAAATCCTAAACTTACATAAACAAAAAATTATGTAACTTCTCTTGATATGAAATCGTGTAATAAAAAAATGAAATTTTATAAATATAACATTTTTACAAGTTATTAACTAATGTATAAATTAAAAAAATACTCCCTTTAAAAAAGTTTTTACTCACATAATTGACCAGATATTTAAATTATTACCCGATGCATTGATCCGAACCCTAGATAATTAGATTGAGGTAAAGCATTACCCGAAATCATCTAAAGTGAGCTAACTCAAACTCAACTTTATCAACCCAATTCGGTTTACCATCAACCACAGACGCCCCCCGAAAAAGTTTTAGATCCTTAGTGACAAATTTGAAAGAGCATGCGGACATAAAATAAATAAAAAAAAAGAAACTCCTGAAACATTAGAAAAAATGCTTCCACGATCGCAAGAGAAAACTAGCTTTCATGGCTGTTTTATTCTTTTGCATAGCATATCCAGTTATCCATTTCTTAGAGCGCTTTACTACACTGCCTGCTATTTGCATACTCTCCACAACAAAGCTGTCAATCGGTTGGCCATCCTTCAGCGTACATTGGAAGCAAAAGGGCATCCAAGATCAGAATGTTTGACAAATTATTAACCACACTCGAAAATTATGTACACGACAGTGACAGAAAACTATTACATTTGGTCGATTTGTGGCGATGGAGAAATCTTCGTAAATTACAGAATAAAAAGCAGACACCCTGAAAAATATAGGTGCAAATTGATCACCATCCTGTTTCCCCCAATATTCAACAAGCTACATAAACAAATGAGATCTCCCAAGCAACCTGTAAATAAAATGAATGGATAGGAACTTTTCAGGAACACAGGACTTGTTGCTGTTGCATGTCAACTTTTCAGTGCAAATAAGCAACCAAAGCCCTCTGTTTACTCACTTTCATAGTCTTCATCATCTCCAAAGGTGAATACAGAAGCATCAGCCGCCATGGCCTTAAATTCACTCACCCCTGAGCTGGGAGCCTCAAGACCTGCTCCAGCCCGAGCAGTAGACTCACTTCTAGAGTCATTAATGGAGGATGCTTGTGTTGAACCTTCTTTACCCAGTGAGACCTTTTCAACTTCACGCGTCAAACCTTCCACCTTCTGATCCGAATTTATATTAGCCCCAGAGGGAAGAGCACCTGATTTCGTGGTTTCTGCTGAAGAAGCTGCCTGAGCTTTTCTACTTGTTGAGTGCCTGATTCGTCACCCTCGTCGTCTGAAAACACATCATCTTTGTCTTGTGGTTCAGTTTGAGGTTGACTTTGAGAGTCTTGGTTAGGTTTTGGAGTAGATGAAGTCTCAGTCACTGCTGCAGATG
Source organism: Tetragonia tetragonoides (assembly GCA_038025085.1). NCBI lineage: Eukaryota > Viridiplantae > Streptophyta > Magnoliopsida > Caryophyllales > Aizoaceae > Tetragonia > Tetragonia tetragonoides. The sequence continues at coordinate 6,346,603 of CM076151.1, read as the reverse complement.
GGGCGCCAGTGTTCTCATCTGACTTTTGGACCACAGTTTCAGGTTGAGGTGGTGTGGAGGGGCTGCCATCATAGTCTACCAGGACAATCTCAACGTGGAATCCAGGAGAAGGCAGCTTCCGCTGCAAAGAATATACAGTCAATTGAGTTGCTAAAAATCTGTGCCACACTTCAATAAGAACAAAATACAAGGAAAGAGACGAGTATATTATATGATACTAGAAATTAGCTGTGCTCTTAATGTATTACTGTAGCACACAATAGATTGGAAGTAGCAAATGTGCAGTGTCAGAAGCTGGCATTGTTCAGTAAAATATAATCCCAGAAAGGTTCAACCTACCTTGTCGAATCCGTCCATATCATTGGTGGTGAAGATCTTCCTATTTTCTATCATTGTCGTGTTTAACCAACTGAGAACATAAAAAAACAATAGGAGGCATTATTAGTTCCCATGCAAACATACAAAAGCAGATGTTTCAAAAGTATATCAGGTCTCATACAAGTAAAAGTCTCCTTGGCGATCATGAAATTGGACTTTAAAGTCGCCTGCTAATTCTGTCAGTCCAGGCTCCCCTGGCAGAGCAAAGACCATTATCCCTTTCCTTGGCGCACTAAACCAGAAATCCTCAGGCTGCAAAGATAAATTTACTAGCTAAAATCCAAAGGTCAAGTAATATCAAAGCAATGTTAGCATGACTACATCCATTTGAAACCCACCGTCAAGTCCTTGGTTCTTGGATGCTTCTTTGAAGAGAACAGAACACCTGGCCTCAGCAAAAAAGAACGATAGTATGACACATAAACAGGAAAGTGCAACATCTAGAAAGCAAGAGTATAACGTTTCATGAAGCTTCAAAATGAAAATCACTCAAACTTTCATCCTGATGGACGGGTCCACAAAGAGTACATAGCCAGTTCACGTCACTAGTATACAATTATTCACGAAAGATAAGCTAACCACTTAGTACAAGACATTGTCTGGAATCCAGAGAGCTCTCTACATGCCCCAAAAGGTAATAACTGGGACTCTCAACTTATGCACAGATCAACATTCTAGAGTTGTGTTCAACTTCAGTAACCTATCTGGGAAAAAAGAAGAAGCAATCTCTATCCTAAAATATTGAGAAGCCTTAACTTCTGATATAAGAACCTTAACTGTGGTGCACATCATAGTCTCATAGATAACAACAATTCAAAAATGAAGCAGCAGATAAACTAGAACCAGCTTATACAAATGATATAAATACAAACACAGAGAGTAACTAAAGCGTGCTCCAGTTACCCAATTTGGCATGTAGACTCTCTACTTATCTAGTGTTAAAGTCCACATCACATATTCAAACAAATGAGAACTTCATCATGGATACGGTGCGATTGTGCAAACAAAGTACACATGAAGTTGAAGAAGGAAATGCTTTCAGAGTTTCAAACTATGAACAGGAATATTGAAGCAGACGGGTTGCCTGATAAAATAAATAGTTATAATTGGGTTGTCAATTTTAACATATATAGTACAAGTGGATAAGCATATCGTACAATAAATATTGGATGATGAGAATGATCACGTCACAAGATCTTATTCAAACATTTAGAGCATAAATATCCAACACAGAATGTATGTGCATCATACCATTGTGATCTGAGACAGTTATGTGGGGCCTGATCCAGTAAGGACACCGATGAAGTCGAAATCCCCTAAGCATGCACCTTGAGACAACAAGAAACCTATTAAGTACTAAAAGCACAAAATGTTATTACAAACATAGCTAAGTACATGTAAAGGACCATACCTACGCCCAGGCTGATTCTCACCATTGAAGTACGTTAAAATTCGTTCAAAATACTTGACATACCTCTGTAAAAACGTCAAGAGAAAGGCATCAAAATACACAAAAGGCAAGACAGCTCTGGAAAAAGAAAAAATAATAAATAAATAAATAAATAAGCAATGTTGATTGTTGAACTGACAATCTGACTAGGCAGAACAAGCGCCTGTCCATCAATGCATCTTTTCTGGTTATAGTAATCAATGGACTCCTCAGCAGTTGGGAAGAACTGTAGAAAAATTGCATAAAAATCAGTTTTCCTCTTGCATAAGTAAGCCAGAAGAGATAATAGGTACAATAAGAATACTCTTTTGACCCTCCCATGAATCCAAAATTCCACCAAGTCTCACCTTCAAGTACAATAGAAGACTTGAAATCGTTAAACCTGTCCGAGCCATTCCAGCCTTACAATGCACCACCACAACATTCTCGATATCCTCCTTCAACCATGAGTAAGCACTTTGGCAAAATGGTATAATAAGTTGTATAGGAGGGCAGTTGTGGTCATCAAATGGGAAACTAGCAACCTGGGTCAGAAAACAAAACTTGTCATCTATAGGAGGATGCAAAGATATATGAGAAATTCAGATTATTCCACATGCGTGTGTTGGCAAGCAAGAACACATTAGGTGAGCCCTAAACCTCTCAAAATAAGTATGCTTTTACACGTACATACACCATGTGGACAAATTTGGCTCAAAACCAGGCAACAAATCAATGAGGTTTGTATAATCTATTTTAGACAGAAGTACGTCTCTGGCCACCTAGTATGTACCATTATTAGACAATAGACATGGTTATCCAGTGACCAGTGCAGTCTAACATCAGCTCAATAATACATTTCAAGTAAAGAATTTACAAAGCGTACAACCAACCAGAAAACAGAGATGCTGCTTAGTTTAATTCTGCTAGTAGAAATTTTCTCAAATGGAACCAATGTTCTGAAAACCAGAACAGACATTGAACCAGTTGCCCTATTGGTTCGACTGGGTGGGCCGGACCCAAAAACTGGATATTGTCACAATTATTGTAAAAATACAAAAATAATTGGGGAATTAAGGTAAAACCCAAAAACCAATATTTTTCTATTAATATGCTTGAGAATAATGAGACACACTCATGTTTTACAAAGCAATAAAAAAAATATAAAAAAAGGACTGAAAATGGAACTAATGAGACAATATTAAGTAATTTGTGAAGTTCACACAAAAAATGTGGATGTTTCATGTGTGTGATATGTGAGAGAGAGAAGTGCTGCTGTGTATACCCCATATCTTTGTCCCATTATCGAACAATTGAAAGAAATGGAATTCAAGGGTTACAAGTAGTCATGTGACATCTTCATCCCACATTGAACTATTGAAAGCAAGTGACTTTCCAAGTAGTTTATAGATAGTTATATGGAATCAGCACCAACTACATTGGCGTAAAGGTTTTGCTAAGGTGGGCTCACAAGGCTTTTTGTAATCATTCCAATTAGCTACATTACAGTTTAAACATTCAAAATACAAATAGGCATAGCTGGTTCGGTTGTCCCGGTTCCCGTTTTTTACCGGTTTGACCAAAACCGTTCGGTTTACAGTAGTTCTTCCTGCTAGTTTGGACCATTCAGTGTGGTGGTTCCTGGTTCAACAGACCAAACTGGTCCAGTTGTCAAAACACTGGATGGAACCCAATGGTCACTTTTTTATTTTGTGAATTCCTGCTCTCACAATATCATCATTCAAGAGAAGGAAAGGGGGGAAATACAAAGAAACCTAACACAAACTAGTGAAGCCAAAAATTAATAATTATAATTTCTGAGATAAAGGCACTGAAAGATAGCTCGGGTGGAGGAAGATGATCAGAGATATAGTGAAGAAATATAGGCATAGTCTAAGGATTCGGCGAGAATACATGGCTACTGAGGCACTGAGCTGTTATAGTCATTGAAGATCAAAAAGCAGCATTCTTAACATTAAGAATGAAAAAATACACAAGAAATCTTAATACAATTAACCACAGAAAAAACATGCAAGAAGAGTATAAATGTAGACAAGTTCCAAAATACTACACCTTTCCTTCAAAAAGTGAGGCATCATACAGTCTCTCAGAACAAAGATTGTAAACTTTGTACTTGCCCTGAACAGCAAAGGGATGATTAAGAGTTAAACAAGTGATAATCAGAATCTCATAGAGAAACAGCAGATTAATTACGGATTTATAGTCACACATAGAATGAATAGTCAACACATGAGGCATGAGCATACAATTTTTAATAGTCAACACAAGTGGCTCCAACTCTACTTCCCAATCTCGTACATGAAAAGGGCTGTAACTGCTTATTATAGACCAACACTAAGCTTCAAAGCCACAAAGATTAGAATAGGAGAAGGCACTTTGTGATTCCAAGGATATTTTACAAAGCATTTGTAAGCCAAGGCATATAAAGGCATAGATTGATGAGAACTGAGCAATTATTGTGCATGAGCTCATGTTCGTACATACTGGAGCGAAACATGCGCGTGTTTTGTACTCTTTCAACAGCTTCCACCTGGGTAACTTATATTCCAGTCATCCCAACATTACTAAAGTAGTAAAGAAGCAAAATGCTTAAACCCACAAAGTGCTACGAATACATCTTCAGAAACCCTAATGGTTACTATTACACACACAGATGTAAAATTAGAAAAGAAAAAAATGATAGGAATGCATTTACATGTTTACTTAGTTTTCAATACCTTTCAAAGTATTTACTTTTCAGGGAATGAGCATTTTTATGGAAAATATTACAGTACTATTACTTACATTGGTGCTTGCAGGAAAAATGTATGATATCAATTAGAGTTACAGCCCTAACATAACTGCTTACTATGTAACTGCTTATTTACAATCTCAAAGTACATGGTTCTGTTAGATGCTTAGACAAACAGTTCATACATCAGTTCCAAAGTCTACCCTCTGCACTAAAGCTTAGTAAAACCATTCTTACATTGGTGCTTGCAGGAAAAATGTATGACATCACCAGAATTTACAGCCCGAGGACAAGGAGAGGGCAAACACAAAACTTGGTACTAAAGAAAAATAGAATCTGATAACAACCATTCAACACCACTCCAGGACTTAAACAAGACTAAAAATATAAATACCTTATGACGACTTTCCAAGAAGGCGATCACTTCCTCCATGTGGTTACGGTAGAAATCCTGCATCACGTAATTCAATACACTACATTCCCAAGAAGCACAAGTAGAAAGATACAATTGCACTGAGTGAGTTGAAAAGAACTGCAATTAGAATTCAACAAATCACCTCTACATATCCGAAAAATCCTGAGCTCATATCACCAGCTGGGAATCCCATAGCAATTATGTTCTCAGTGATATATGTTAAATCCAGATCATACCCGTCTTCCTGTGAACCCAGTTTAGCAGAATCAAAATCATATCTTAAATGAACGCAGAGTACTACTATGATAGGGAAGAAAACAAAACATTTAGAGAACCCCCAAAATATTGGCCATACTCTTGTTCAAATTAAAACCAACTTTATTGCCTAGTGAAGCTATTTTAAAGGTATACTTCCAACATCCTACCTGTGAGATTAGCACAGAGCGATTTTGGGATGAAATATCAAGTAAGCTAACACAAGGCTGCACAGATTATGCTACTAGAGATCTTTCTCCAGCACTCCCATATCTCAGAATCGAGATCCTGAGACTGGCCAAACAGATACTGCATGCTGTTGGAAACCGCAAAATCTTGTAATCCGTGGCATTCAGCACTCAGGCAACAGCTTATAAATCACACATGACTCAGACATTGCATGTAAACCAAAGGAGACAGTGTCAGAAGTATGATTGTAGTGTCCAGTATGTCGACTATTGTAATATTGTCAGCATATCAAGTACTGACTGGTCCCATAATTATTAGCCTAACTTACATCCTCATTTCCCCTCCCCTTTTGCTCCTATAACTTTCTTCACTCTTCTATCTTCCACTCCTTGGGTACACACAAAAAGTGTAATATGGGTAGAGAATGTCAAGAAGAATGAGAGATTAGATAACATAGATATCCATAGTATACCCATTTCAGACAAACACGAAAGAGTCACTATTCGCCACTTTACAGCTTAGGATTATAACAAAGAAAACCTAGATTGTTCAATTTTTTTAAGATAAGAAAAAGAACTTTATTAAGGAATATATAATACAAGAATAAAGCAGTCCTTCAGAGACCCTAACCAAAACCAGTCCAAAACCTAAAGGTATAAGCGTATACAATGTCAATGCTTATTCAAAAAGCCTATCTTTAACCCCCGCCCATCATAATTTATGCTAGACTTTAAACGCTCAAGTTCTCGAATACCATTTGTCTTCCTTGAAATCATCTGAGCACCAAGCAGGACTTCCTTTCCCATGGTATCAACCAGCTTTAAACCCAAAGCCTCAACAAGCATTTCCGCGCGCATCTGCCTCCTCACTGCCCATAGTATAACAGGAAACCGGCGGAGTTGGAAGCAGACCATCTCCACAATCATCGTCTCCGTCTTGTTGCGAAGATCTGGGTTGCTACATGGGCTGCGCTGCGGACATATCGCCAATGTGCCAAGCGTGGCCAACCCTTGGCTCACAGGACAATCCGCCTCGTTGAAAAGAGATGCGTCCTATAAATCCATAGTTGGAGTATCGGACACAAGTGAAGCCCAATCCTCCCTCGAATTAGCCCGCCTAAGGTCATCTAACAACAGACCATTACCTCCTATAGTAAGGTCATCAGCATCTGTCATCCCCCTCCTAACTAACATCCCCTTCCGAGCTTACGCCCTCAACTCTTACCATCTTCCCTGGAAACACCATATTCAACATTTATTAATAAAAGTGCGACCTCGCGTACGAGATGCGTGGGCCTTCGCAACGCGCATCGCGCCTCAATATTTTGGACCAAAGAAAAACAGGTTTCAGTTGGGACAAGTTGGAGACAGAAATACGCAAACATGATCTCGATATTCCTCAACTTTAAGAAGATATTGCTTTGAATGGTACTTAAATTACAGATAAAACTCGTGTTTTTTAAAATGGTAAAATAGGACCTACTGCTGTCAGAAGAACTCTCTCAAACCTGCCTGGGCAGTGTCCACCATTACCAAGGAGGTAAGTGGTATAAAGAGAAAAAAAATCTGATCACCAAATTAAGTTAAGGGCAACGGAAAACTCAGCTTTTTTCAACACCCAGAGTCTAGAAGCATCATATTTGACTTGAAATTGGAGCGCTACTTTAGAAACTGTTTCACTAACTATCCATAACAGCAGTTCAGTGGAGACTTTTAGTTCATACCAAACTGAGTACTGAACCCGAAATTGAAAACAAGAGACATTATTGTCAGAAATCGAGCTAACCTAAAAAAACAACCCAGATCCATTCCAACCGGCATGGTTGCCACTTGCCAGGTCTAGGCAGCAAGTTATTTTTCCTCTCATGGACCCCTAAAATTCCCAAATTAGCTCTTTTCCTAATCCCTTAACCATTTCCCAAGCTAACTTAATAACTTATAGTTTTAGCAATGTAGTCAAAGAATTATAGGTTTCGATGCATCTTTTGTGGTTTAAACATTTCCTAGTTTTTTGAGAAATGGTGTTATCCCCGTTTCTATATTCCTGTTTCCATACAGAGCTGCTTCTACAATGTACAATGAACTTCAACTGCACTGCATTTGGAGAAAGGAGTAACATATAAGACAAACAATGGGGCAGAATTGCTCATCCTCAGCAGTAAAAACACATATTCAACTGAGAGCCTCAGAACTAACCCATCCCAAATGCTCAATAAATAACAAATAAATCAATCCAACATAACTTGAGAGTGGTTATTGGTCAGTGTTTCTGGTCCGTTCATTACTGTGCCTTTTACTAAAAGGTCATCATATCCAACGGCCAAGATGCGTCTGATTAGTGTTGGGAGGATCCTAAGTCCCAAGTACTCGTATATCTCCCAAAGGCCCAATTAAATTCAAGAATATGAGCATTGGATTGGATACGTGATTGTAGGTAAATGTTGGTTTGGGATAATGGGAGTAATAGGAGGTGACTGATTGACCCTTGAATGGTTTGTTTTTCATTTTTTCTTGAATGTTCGTTGATGATAGGAGATAAAACATATGACGTTAACAAACGGTTAAAGAAAAAAGTAAGCCAATGATGCATACCTCATTAAAAATAGTATATTTATAAGTTATAAACATAATGTTCATTTTAAATAGTCTAATAGTCTATAAGTTATAAACGTAATGTTCATTTTAATAGTCTAATAGTCCACAAGTTATAAAACGTAATGTTCATTTTAAATAGTCTAATAGTTCATAAGTTATAAACGTAATGTTCATTTTAAATAGTCTAATGCTAGATCAGAAGTATAAACTTAAAGTACATGTAAATAATCTAATATTTCCTCCGTTTCGGAACAACCTTAACATTTGTTCATAATGTATAAACGTAATGTTCACTTAAAATATTATAATTGTTCATAATGTATAAACGTAATGTTCATTTAAAATAGCCTAATTGTTCATAACATAGTGTTCATTTAAAATACTTTAATTATTCATGTTCATTTAATATAGTCTAATTGTTCATGTCCATTTAAAATAGTCTAATTGTTCATAACATAGTGTTCGTTAAAAATAGTCTAATTGTTTATAAGGTACAAACTTAGTGTTCATCTAAAATAATCTAATTGTTCATAATGTATAAACATAATGTTCATTTAAAATATTCTAATTGTTCATAAGGTATTAACGTAGTGTTCATTTGAAATAGTCTAATTGTTCATAATGTATAAACTTAATGTTCATTTAAAATATTCTAATTGTTCATAAAGTATAAACGTAATGTTCGTTTAAAATATTCTAATTGTTCATATGGTATAAACGTAATGTTCATTTAAAATATTCTAATTGTTCACAGGTTATATACGTAATGTTCATTTAAAATATTCTAATTGTTCATATGGTATAAACGTAATGTTCATTTAAAATATTCTAATTGTTCACAGGTTATATACGTAATGTTCATTAAAAATAGTCTAATTGTTCACAGGATATATGTAATATTCATTAAAAATAATCTAATGTTCATAGGTTATAAGGGCAATGTTCATTAAAAATAGTCTAATTGTTCATAGTTTATATATGTAATGTTCATTAAAAATAATCTAATTGTTCATAAGTTTATATACGTAATGTTCATAAAAAGTAGTCTAATTGTTTATCGTTATAAGTGCAATGTTCACTTAAAACAGTCTAATAGTTCATAAATTATAAACGTAAGGTTCATTTAAAATAGTCTAATTTCATAAGGTATAAACGCAACTTCATTTAATATAGTGTAATTGTTCATAAGGTATAAACGCAACGTTTATTTAAACTAGTTTAATTGTTCATAAGGTATAAACGTAATGTTCATTAAAAATAGTCTAATTGTTCATAAGGTATAAACGTAGTCCTCATTTAAAATAGTTTAATTGTAGTCCAATTCATTATTACTAACCTACTACTTCATTGCCAGTATTGATAACATACTCATATGAATGTGAATATATATATATATATATATATATATATATATATATATATATATATATATATATATATATATATATATATATATATATATATATATATATATATATATTGATTATCACGCCCCTTATAAACATTAGGGTTCAATGCTTTCATATGTTATTTACAACCCATTCATGATTTATAATAATACTCCATGTTGAATTCTTAATATTAAGAATCTTTAGTTTTTGTTTACCATGTTGTGCAAATGTTAGACTTTATCGTATTCTATTAAATTTAATATTTTGAATTAATTAATATAAAAAAAATCACAAAAACTTGTTTGAGACATATTTATCATAATATTTTGTGAGATAGGGCCACTTTTTAGTGAAATAAGAGTCAGTGCGTATTTATAATAAATGACCCTTATAGTTTTTTGAGTTGGTCTCAAAACTTACTCAAAAAAAGAAAAAAAAACCTACGATTACATTAAGAGTAGAATAATAGGTTTTTACTTATTGATGTTTGAATCGAAATTAAGCATTTAACTATAAGGATGATGAAATTAGTTTCACTAATTAATTAAGATTGATACCTGATTTACCTTTTGTGAAAAAATGAAAGGAAAATTAAGAGTGATGTTATTTGACAAGTCATAATACGATAAAACATAATTATCAAGTTCATTACTCGTACAATTAACATTAGTAACTTGATGATAGGATAATAGGACTTTATCCTCACAACAACATTCCCTAAAAATATGGTCCCTAATTTTCTATAGCCACGATTCTTATAATACTACATCATTCCACCATTTGATAATATCATATGATATCATAGGGGGAATCACATGATACCAAAAAAATAAATTAAAATAAAATAAAAGTAAAAGAGCAATAAATGACACTCCTTTAATGTCAGAGATAGATGTCACTATTCGGTGGTATAGATGGGTCATGTACGTTCTACCTGGCCAACTTTATTGATGGTCATTTGGTTGTCTAGGGTGTTATAGGATAATTCTTAGAGTGGTTAATTAGGTCGGGTCGTGTTGGGTCGTGTTTCGTGTAAATCACAAAATACACAAATTTAATATGAAATTGATAATAATTAAATTTTGAGACAAATTGGTGTAATTGTGTCTGATTCGGTTTATTCGTTTCGTGTCGTGTTCGTGTTTATCTCACAAATTTCGGGTCGTGTTCATGTTGTGTTGTCGTGTTACTTTCTTCAATGAATGCCAAATGATATATCACCGATCCAAATCCACCCCTTTTCAGTATTTTGGTAGTGGTAAAGGAAAGAAACTGTTGTTTGCTTGTGGTGAGTTAGACAGTGGATCATCAGGAGACCCTATCATGAGCAAGGTGTTTCGCAAAGTGATTGGTATTAATCTGGGTTCCACTGTCACCTTTTCTGGTGGGAGCTATGGTACATGCCAAAAGTGGAGTCGATCAAAGATTGCTTGAGAGAGATCTTGGAAATCAAGGTATGTTAAAAATGTTATCGATACTAAATTTTTATTTTTCACTTAGTAAAACAACAACTCACAACTTGTTTTGTTTTAACAGGCTAATAAGAGTTTCATAGAATTACTGGGGGAGTTAGTCAGGAAGGTGGGCAATGAGATTGAGATGCCAAGTACAAGCTAGCTTCATAGAACTACTGGGGATGTTAGTCAGGAAGGCGGGCAATGAGGTTGAGATGCCAAGTACAAGCTAGCTGGAGTATGATAAGACTTTTTGTGTCTATTTAGCACCATGACATTTATCTATAACTAAGGGTGTAACGTTTTTTGCACTCTGTAAACCCATTTCGTCTAGTTAGAATGCTGCGAGTTTAAGACTCCTATTGGTTTTAGGTGCTTGAAACGATCATCTTATTATTTTATTAGTAAAGCTGTTCTGTTACTTTGTCACTACTATTCATTCTGTCTCTCTTGTTTTACCTTAACATATGTATTTGACAGGGCTTTCTGCCAGGACTCTTTCTAAAACAGCTGAATGATGCAAATACTTGTTGGGAAAAGCAAATAGCGCAGCGATTATTGTATTTACTAAGGAAAACATGATTTGATATCTTCAATGGCATAAGAAACTGTGAGATGCATGAATGTTATAAAAATTTATTTATCAAATATTATACATTTAATAGGCAAAAACTTCTATAAGACGGTCTTTTTGTAACTTTTGATGAGACAGGGGTCACTTTTTAATGAAAACAGGGTCACTGCTCGTCATAAGTGACCCCTACATTGATGAAAAACGACTCCAATTTTTTGTGAGTTGGTCTCACACAAGACTTGCTGCATTTAATAATTTTGTAAATAATGATCCTTATACAATGAGCCAAAATACTTAACACTCATATTCTTTCAAAATGTACTCTCAGCCCCTGTTCTCAACTTATTTTTGGTTCATTCTCGTTTCGTTTCATTCATGTGTAACTTATCATTCAAATAATTTCTCATTTTAAGTAGATATACTTATGCCGTTGAAAAGTAATCAAATCATGCTTTTAAATGAGTCTAATATTGAATATGTTTGGATAAGTTATAAATGATTAATGATAAAAAAAAAAATTTAAAAAAGTTTTGTTTACTTCAATTCTTCATTTCTTCCAGGTAAAAAGAATGAAACCTTAACCATCTTAAAATATTGTAATGACCTGAAAGTTCATACAGAAGTATAAAAGTTTAATGCAAAAGACCTAAATGAGTATTGGTTACTCATATTATTGTAGTGATATCAAATGAAAGAATATATATTCCCTCCGTTCTTTTTTCTCCTACCCATTTCTTTTTGCATGGAGTTTAATGAGAGTTGTTTTTGGAACAAAAATTTCTTATTTGCCCTTAGTTTAACATGAGAGAGTGTGTGAGTTAGTAGTGGTTGGAAAGTAATGATGACAAGAAAAAGTAAGGATAAATGGATCTTTTAATACTCAAAGTATTGTTGAAAGGGGAAGTGGGTAGGAGAAAAAAGAACGGATGTAAAAGAAAAGTTGGTAGGAGAAAAAAGAACGGAGAGAGTATATTGTAATGTGCTGAAGAGTTTTATGTGAAATTAAATCATTAGTGTAAATGTTAGTATCGCGCTAGTAAACTAATAATGCTGAGAGTTCAATAGCTAAAAGGAGAACCGATTGTTTTTTTTTGTTTTTTTTGTTTTTTTTTTTTTTTGCAAAGAGAGGGACAAGCCCCAAAATTAAGAAATTCTAACCTTGTCCATGCATGTCACACCAACTATATCTTCATGTAAAATAGAAAAAGATTGAGATGGGGTATCTCAAAATAACCAATTTTTTCTACTTGATCACAATCTCAATTAGCCTACCAATTCACCGCACTGTTCGCTTCAGGAAAGTATTGAAAGAGGTTCACTTTTCAGGTTGAGTCTTTCAACAAAACCCGACATGTTCTAGCTATGTACATCCGGATTGCCCTTCATAAGTAGCACCACAAGATAAGAGTCCACCTTTTTTTTTCTTTTTTTTTGATTGGAACTCCCAAGGGCTAAACATTTTTATTAATTAAAGCAACAGAAAGAATAAAATCATCCAAGCAAATCGGACAACAACTATCCCATAGTCTAAAATGGGCTAACTCATGGACCTCCCTATTACCGTCCCTCATAATAAAAGACCATTCAAATGAATTAAACTGATAAGCATAATCCAAAGCATTGATCACTCCCAAATTATCATTCTACTACTACAAGACTATCTTTTGCAAACCATGAGTATAAGCAAGCCCTAGACGGAAATAAATGGCCTTAGCTTCAGCGATTTTAGTGTCCCATCCTTCATCAAATTGCATGGTGGCACACATAATTACTTTCCCTACAGCATCTCGAATGACAATGCCTAGCCCTGTTCCGTGATCACCAAGTGATCTTCCTGCATCACCATTCACTTTCACCAAATCAGCACTTGGTAAACAAAGCAAGCAACTAAATCGGCTATTTCAAGAAGCGTAAAGATTTCTATAGATCAGAAGAAGTAATTTATTCCCATATTACCCTTAACTCTAGGTTGTTTAACTACGTAAATTTGACTTTTGTACCATTATATTCAGCTAGTTAAAAAGAATTTAAGTAGAAAATTAAGTTCAATCCCAAAAATGAAACTTGAGCCACATTTTCTAGTTATTCAATTTGAGTTATGGGTAAAATAAAAACAAAAGATTACAGATTGGCTGAAAATGGTGGTAATACTTAGGAATTTTGTGACAGGTATTTTTTCGCAAAATGTTAATATTATTAGGTGTTTCTTTACAAATTTTCTTTATATTTGATTGTAGATCTTGGAGCTATACTCGATGTAATCTTTTGAGGTATCAAAATTGCCTTTAAAACTATGGGTAAACTCAACCTTCAAAAGGACAAAAATGAAAACAATACAGAAAAACAATCGCGTGGCTTGTAACATACACATGTTTTGTGGCTAATTTGTCAAGATCATAACTCATAAGTACTAACAAGCATACAAGGCTATGAAGTTAGTATCCCATGTATAGCACGGGCAATAACTCATAAGTACTAACAAGCATACAAGGCTATGAAGTTAGTATCCCATGTATACATCGCTGATGCATGTTCTCAAGACAGGTATGCTGACTTGGTGAGGCTCGAAAGGTTTGAGCTTAATTTAGTTAGAATACCAAACTGAAACTCTATGGTTTTTCACTAAACTGTGAATCACAATTCCCAAAATTGTCATATAATTTGGCGGAGGGAGTAAATAAATAGCTGGTCATAGCAAATAGTTCTTCAAGCAATTAGAGCAAGCTCCTCCATTCCCAGTGCAGCTGAAGCTGTGCACAGAGCACACACAATAAAAAACAGCATAAACTTAAATTGCTAGGGCTGTAAGCTCCCAGCTTTGCATGTATGAAGCTCAGTGACAAACTGACAACCCCCTTTTACATAATTTAAAAGCTTCAGGAGACAAACCTGGCCGCGTTGTCTGATTCGGACACTGCAACAAAGTTGTTATGCAATTAAGAAGTTGATAACAATAATTCAATTGCCGGCTGAGAGAACTTAAATATGGAATGCAGCAATAAGCAGACCTTTTATAACTGCATTGTGATTGGCTCTAAAGATGATAAAAATCTTGGTTTACCGGCTTCTTTAGCATTCCGCATCTGACAAATGCAATAAAATTAAATAACACAGCTTGGCATAACTCACTTAAAGTACTAAATGATGGGACTTTACTCTGATACGTCTGTAAATCAACTCTAATTGGCGTTCAACTGCTTGGTGGTAGCTTCCGAGAATAAGGAGAATAGAGTACTTTCAATGGTCGCGTCCGCTCACGACGAATATGAAGAAAATCGGGTGTCGATCGTCGCATCCACTTAAGACGAAAATGATGAAAATCGGGCACTGCAACATAAAGTGCTGTTATTGCAAGTAACATCAGTGTCACAGGAATGCTTGTGCCAACACAACAGGAGCCAGTGAAGGCACAAGCTCCCAGCTCTGCATGTATAAGGCTCTATGACAACCCCCTTGTATAATTTTTTTATTGCATAAATTAAAAGCTTCAGGGGACAAACCTCGAATCCTGCTTCCGGGAAACTGCAACAAAGTAGCTATATGATTAAGACGTTGATAACAATAATTCAATTGCTGGCTGAGAGAACTTAAAAAAAGAATACAGCTATAAACAGACCTCTTGCAACTGCTTTCTGAGTCGCTCTACAGATGACATAACTATAACTCCCCCCTCCACTGCCGTAGGTTTACTGGCTTCTTTAGGTTTCTGCTTGCAACAAATTCACAAGAACAATTGTCATCAAACATGATATGAGACCCAAATGCATACTAGATACAATTGCTTCATTGTTTCCCAGCTGCTATATCTTACATATAGACAATCCCATACTTTCCCACCCCAATGCTATCCATCTATGGCTAACAATACATCAACTGAATTCATTCCACTGTTCACTATAATGACACTTCAATGCGCAGTTATGAATCTAGAAAGTATTGAAATGGATAAGTCCACACTACTTAAGCAGTGCCCCTAATGTCAATTCCTTGCATAATGTAAAGGACCTCAAAACCTTTCATATAGCTTGTTCAACCAGCACTCAATGGCAATAAACAAAAATAGGAAATTGAGTGAATAGAGAACATCTACATACTAGGAAAAGAAATCTAGCAACGGAAGAGTGAAGATAACACATACCAATGTCCCAACAGGGCATGCAATGCTAGGGTTCTGTCCACCCTTCCTTTTCTCACCCGCTTGGTTGGATATAGCATTGTCCTTATCAGATGTCCCGTTGTGCTGATCTCCAGAACACCTTACAAGGCGGAGACGGGTATCTGTTTTCTTGTCCTGCTGGTAGGAATTAGCATCCTCTTTATCACCCCCCTCACCATGCTGGTGTGTGGAGCGTCTTTTAAGACGAGTTTCCTCGAGTGTCGTCTGCATAAACCAAGTTCACAACACCACATTTTGAGACATGACAAAAGGCTTTGTATTAGTTAGATAGAGACTTCAAGCATGTGATGCTAAAGCAATACTTTCTCCATCTCACGAAAATGCCACCCTTTATTCCTAATCTCTCTATTCTCCCACCCTACGGCTACGGCCCTACCCCCATCTTGTTTTCTTTTGTTGTTTTTCCCTGCTTGAATACCAACTATTATCACTAAGACAATTTGAACAAAAATGGGATACAAACAATAACATACAAGCACACTACATATGGGATTTGGTCTAATCTGTGATCATCCATAGAGTAGAACAAATATAGTCAAAGACCACCGATTTACAGACGAGAAAAGAATGGCAAATCAAACAGCAAAACATTAAAACAAAATTTGTTTAGCGGTTTTACCAATTAAGGTTGGAGGAATAGTATACACAAACCTCAGTCCCAACAGGGCTCTTCTTGCTCTTGTTCCTTCGCTTTGTCATCCTTTCTGCAATTTAATCAAACAACAATCAAATAAATCTAAATAATCAAATCAATAATTTTGAAAAAATTACAAACTAATTATTAGCAGCTTGTTCCTCTGGGCAAAAACTACACTATGAAACACAATGCGAAATCTCCATAGCAAGCCAATTAAACCAATATATTGACAACTGATTTTACTTCAATTCACGTTCAGTTAAGTCAATCAAGCTTGACGACGCATCAAATGAACAATTTTTAGTCTTAGCAAACGAAACATAAGGAAACTAAGAGATCAAAATTTGCAACTTTAACATAGAACTACTAACGATGAATGAAATTTACAAGCATAGAGTAAATTAAACATGTATCCATTACTACATAACACATATGATCTGTAAAGATGAAAGAGAGAGTCTAACCATGTTTACAGAGGCAAAGAATCGGAGGACTTGGGGAAACTGGTGGAGTTATGGACTTTGGAGCCAATATATGACTGGAACATTTTTTTTTCTTTCCTTTTTATTTATTTATGGTGACCCTAGAAAGGCTAAAGTGTTAGAACAGGGATAAAAAAATAAATAAAAAATAAAAATAAAGGCATGCAAAAGTGCATTTTTAGGTTAAAAGCTAAGTAGGTAGGACTAAAGATGACTTCGGGCCGAGACGGCCCATAATAGCACGTGTGACATAGGGCACCATTGAATGGAAATAATTCAAAGTCTTTATTGTTTCTATGAAGTTATTTTCTCAGATCAGTACTACAATAACCCTAGAAAGCTATTGGATACTTCCTAGGGTTCAAAGTTGATTAATCACCATCTTCGAGTGAATTGTGTAAATTTGCATCTTTTTAAACTAGATGTAAAGATCGTCATTGGTTAGAGGTACGGTTGCGATTTCTAGGCCTTGACTAGCAATGGGATTATACTGTAGGTTGTTGTAGGACAGAATTGGTATAGATCACAAAGACAAGACAAGTAACCAAAGTGAACTACAGATTATGATTAATTGAAACTATTTACAGAAGCGGCACATCCTTAAAGCCAATGTGCAATGTCTTTAACATAGTTTCGATCGGAATCATGAAATTAGTAAAATTATGTACAAATCACCCCCACCAAGCAGAGATAAACATATGCATGGTGGGCAAATAGAGTTTCCTGTTCCCCTGACGGGTTGAGCCCAACCTAAAGAAAATCTCTTCCTCCTTTCTTACTGCTGCCAAGCCTCGAGCTTGATATATCCCTTATTCGCTGCAGCTTCATGTCCTTAAGCACTGATGAACTTTGCATTCAGCTTTGCTGGAGATCGCTTCAGCGATTTGATACTCAATGGACTGTTCTTGCTCTGTTAAATCAAACACAGAAGATATCACTTATGTCACTTAACTAGTGAAGACTGAAGATAAACATTACAGGAACCGAAACATCACAAGACAAGAGTACTTACGGCACTGCAAGTGCCTTCTCTGGCGTTGCAAACAGGATAGTTATGAGGGCAGCAGCTGGAGTAGTCAGCACAGCAGACAGCAGACTCCATTGGGCAACAACCCCAGGCAAAGCAGTAGTTACCCCACTTGTAGACGCAACAGCAGGTGGTCTGAGCAGCACACGAGTAGTACTTGTCACAAGTCACTTCTGGTGCTGGTGGGGGAGATGGAGGAGTGGGACCTGGCTTTGGGGGGTTCTCACTGGTCTTGATTGGGTATGAAGCCTCCACTGCAATACCACATTTGCCAGAATTTGTGTTGTTCAAGTTTCGCTCCATCTTTATGTACCCGTTCTCACCCCAGTCAGGGCCCCATGAGTTCCTCACAATCCAATAGTCGACACCTTCCTCAGTCGTTCCATAACCAACAGCTGCCACACCATGATCGAGTTCTGTTCCACAGCCAGCAGTGAAAACACCCTGTATGTGATATGTATAAAGGTCAGCCTTCATAGTACTTTGCATATTCAAGAAACAGTTTGTAAGTCCTTTCCCTTTTCCCTATCTTTGCCGAAGTGAAAGAAGAAACAACTGTAAATAGAAATAAGACCATGAGTACATACAGATTCGTAAAGTTGGAAGAACCGGCCACCAGCTTCAATCGCAACACTCACAGGCTGGTGAGCAACTGCCTTCTGCAACGCCTTCTCGTCATTGGTTGGAACATCTTCATATCCATCAATTGACACAACCTTAGCATTCTTCTGCAAGGAGCAAAGATAGCAGAGTTAAGAATAGGATGTACAAACTCAATGGCGTAAGAGATACATGGAGCTAGGCTATTAAATACCCACCCGATACTGATCACAGGTCCCATCCACGCCAGTGTAAGGATAGTCCTTTTCAGTATCAAGGCCACCATTCTTGATGATGAAATCGAAGGCATAATCCATAAGACCACCATCACATCCAGAATTGTATGTTTTATCACAATCAACAAGCTCTTGTTCCGACAATGATATAAGTTCACCGGTAACAATTTGGTTAATTCCTTCCACAGCAACGATTGTGGAGAATGCCCAACAGCTCCCTTCATTCAATCAAAAAGAGAAAATGTTGAGCACTAAGTTCTGACTGTCAGTATTGTAATAACCCAATCTTAACTTCAAAATCAATAATAAAAGTATTTCTTTCTGATAAAAGATAAAAAATTGCAAATCCTGACCATGAGAAAACAAATCAAACTTCCCAAATTCCTATCCATTGATGAGGGAAATACTGATAACCATCATTAGTACAGCACACTAGTATAGTTGCTAAATATGCTTTCAATGAGGTGCCAACTGATATCAGTAATATGATGCAACATATTATATGTTCTTTTTTCATATGCAACATAAATTTTCAAATGCTAAATTTAAAATGAAAAGCTTTACTCCTAAAAGACTATACCATATGTCCATATCATGTGTGATTTCAAAGACGTGTGTAGATATATCCACATAATCATAAAGTTATGGCTTATAGGATACATCCCATCATATTAAAATTCCAGACTACCATAAGGATAGTGACAGAAAATAACAGGGCATTGGATGCTTTCAGTTTCCCCCCAGAAAAAAAAGAAGAAGAAGTGGGGAACCCAAATTGGGCCAATTCACATATAAAGCTAAAGAATAGAAAACACCAAGACGCGAAAAGTGAAGCTTAGATAATTCCATTGGGGCCAGTCTTACTGTCCCAATCCCCATCTACGTTCCATACTAAAAAAAAAAGAAGGTACCCACACTAATTAAATACAACTGCAGTTTTTGCATCTACAATAACCCATTGAAAAGGGATGGAGAGTGGAGCCAACCAAGCTGTCAAAATCCACAACATACCCATACACCAAAATGGTCAATGGACCACATCCAAGTGATTGGGAGATGTCTCACTCTCACTCCTTAACAAATGGAGAATGAGTACAACAGGTTGCATACCCAAATGAGACCCTAAACATTACCTACTCAGCTAAACCTTGAATACTAGCTGGGGACTCAAAATGTGAATATATATCCATCATAATTAAGATCCCATCCAAGCCATCATTTTGCACCCTTTCAGATGTTTACCATGTAATACGGGACTCTAGAAAAACAGTGTATTGGACGGGATCCAAATCCCTCGTTGAACCCATTCCACAACAGCTATTACAAAACCAAAGGCGCTTTTAATACGGGATCCTTTTTGTTTAATTGACACACATGAAAATGAAGGTCGTCACCCTACAAGCATAGCTACTTTCTGCGCATGACTCAAAATTCACAACCATATATTATGTACTTCTTTCTTCAGATTATATTTTTTTTATTCTTATTTTGACAGATTCCAGGTTTTAAAAGCTCAAAAGTTGAGTATGACCTTTTGGTCCTTTTCCATTTTATTTTTTTTGAGAAGAATCTTTTTCCATTTCTTCCGTTTCAGGTTATCCAAAACACCAATAAATATCAATTCAACTATTCACCTAATCTTCAACCATACAAACACAAACACTCCTTCCACAAAAAAGCAGAGAACAAGAAAACTGCACGATTAAGCATCTAATTTCACCAAGTCAACACGAAATCCAACTCAAATGGTCGTGGCCACTTACTCACAGCACATGAAAAAAGTATCACCCCTCTTCTGAAATAAAATAAAAATCAAGTGCCCATACCAATAAAAGGACAAGACAAATCCCTAACTTCTCCACTGATCAAATCACTTTAACAATCAAAATCATGACAATACATCATAAACGCAAATTATACATAAATTAATAAATATCTTTACTTTTTCAGTTTTCACCAACCAAAAGCTAATCAAATTATTTATCAAAAAAAAAAAAGAAGAAGAAAAGCTAATCAAATTAGCTAACATATCAAATCATAATACTTAAACGCAATTGATAAAAAAATTAATCAAAACGAAACCCTACTTTTTCACTAACCACAACCTAATCGTACCACTTAACATATATGATAAAAAAAATCGCTTATCAAAATTATAATACATAGCTCAAAAAAGCAATTGATAAAAAATAATCAAAGTCCCTAACTTTTCCACTAACCAAAACCTAATCAAATTACTAAATCAAAATCCCGAAATTTTCAGTTTTCACTAACCAAAACCTAATTTGATATATCAAGATCACAAATACTTTAGCTCGTAAACGCACTTAATGATAAAATTAATCAAAACCCTAACTTTCCCCCTAACCAAAACCTAACAAAATCACTCAACAAATCAAAATCAAAAATCAAAACACTTCATTCATGATAACAAAACAATAATCAATAAACAATTTTGCAAGAAAAATTACCACATTGCCCCTGGTCTTTGACGGCAGCAACAGCCCCTTTCTCTCTCCAATCAACAGATTCCGGCAACGCCTCACCATCCTTAACCGCATAACGATCGCTCTTTCCCTTCAACAAAGCCGGCTTTCTCTTGGTACCCAAAAACTTGGATCGAAACTCATCGTTAGTCAAATCAGCAAACTTATTAAGCCCTAACTTAAACGTATTACTCTCATCAGCGTTATGTTGATCAACAAATTTCAAATTATCTTTAAAGATCTCGAATCTTTTTTCCTTTTCACCTAAAGCATTGTAGTTTTTGCGGTGTTTGACTAGCCATGATTCATAGATCCTCAACATCTCGGGTTCTGACCTTGATGATGCTGATGATATGATGTCATGTTTGAGATCGTAGCTGATGATGGACATATCAAGGGCTGAGGAGAGAGAGAGGGTGATGAGAACAAAAAGGAGAGAGAAAAAGGGTTTTGCCATTGATGGAGAGAAAAAAGAGGAGAGAGAAAAGAGGGGATGGATTTTGAGGAGGTGAGGGAGGAGGTTTATATAAAGGGAGAGTATGAGTAGGAGAGGAAGTGGTTTGAGTTTGATTTAATATAATAATAATAATAATAAAATAAAATAATAAAAAAATTGACAAGTGGATTGGACTGACCGGTGGAAATATAGATATGTGATGGGGGGTTTGTATAGTGGATTACTGAATGGGCCTATGGGATAGATTAGTGTATGGGCTTATCTTTACCGTTGGTTCTGTTTTGTTTTCCCATTACAAATTGTTGGAGATTTGTTCCCAACTTGTTTGTTTTTTTTTTTTTTCAAGTCAAAAAAAGGGTGCAGGTGAATATCGATCGGGCACCATTGCTACGTTATGTTTGAAATCTCGTATATGATACTCTAGCAAATATATCAGAGTAATGGTCTAATGGAACAACCAACGAAAACATTAATCCTGTCAACGTTGATAGTATAAGGTATGGGGGGAATGAGATTCGACCTCATGCCCTTTCCTTACCAAATAGTATCAAACTACTTAGAAACTTGAAATTATTAGATTAGCATCCTTGTTGGTTGTTTTCAACTTGTTAGAAGAGTGATAATGGCTATAAAGTTTTTTTTTTTTTTTTAATTGGTTGGTTTATTGAGGTACGTGTTTTGATTGTGTTCTGAATCTGATTGGAAGGTTGTTTGTTTTGGATTATTATTGAGATGATTACCTGTCTAGGCCATGTTAGTGATAAGTTCACACTAGGTGAAATGAATCCAATTAGACAATGTCAAGATAAGAAGAGTTTTTCACCTAAAAAAATGAAAGATAATACTCTAATAATATGAAGGAGATGGTTGATGCTAATTTTACTATTAAGATATTTGTGGTTTAATCAAAGTCCTTGTTAGAAGAAAACGAGGGTCACTACAATACCACATACATATTTATGGGAAAGAGGATTCGAATTTGGATACCATCACCTCAAATTTTAATCAATAGACTAAAACATCATTAATACTCATAACGTGATTCAAATTTTGATATTCAGGGAACTATCCAGACTTGCCTATATTTTTTAGCTCTAAATTACTTCAAAAAAGGACAACGGGAGAGAAAGAAAGAAAGAAAGAGAATTGAGATTAAATAAAAATACGAAAATAACCCTCATGCAATTGAAACTTTTTCCAATGTGCTAAGATGAATTACAATAATATGGATGCCTCTAGATTTGACAATGAGTATATAGACTTGCTAGATTAAACTAGATCCTTACAAAACGAAAATTAAGTTTTAAGAATTTTGGTCACCTCTTTTTCCAATATAAAAGACATAAATACTTGTTATTACAAACAACAACCATATCCATAGTGCCTCTAATTGTATTTCCAAACCAAAACTTTGCGTGATTCCAGATTCACATACAATTTGATTTGTAGCGTATCAAGTCCTGTTAACTTGGACTTTGGAGGATAGAATGGCGTCATCAATGAATCTGAGATATGTTAACCGATTATGACGCTATTACACATGACATGATATCACCCATATATATGAATGGAATCTTCCTCCTAATTAGGGTTGTGGACACAAATCACAAAACGTGGTCAAGTTAGCATACAATATCCGCAATTAATATAAGAATCTTTTTTTACCCAAAAAAAAATGATACATTATTTAAAGGTGATGAGAAATAAGATTCCAAATTTTATTCTGCTCCTATTTAATAGAGATTCCTTTAGAGATAGAACCTGTTACATAGACAAATTACTTTTATTTCACATTATTTAAGTTTTTTCTTTTTTTTTTAGTCAATTTCACATTTAAGGTTTATGTCCAATAATTTAGCTCCAGCTCCAACCAACCGCATCTCGACTATCTTATTATAGCGAATTAACCCAATTCAAGTGGTTGTTTGGTTGACAAAAATAAATAAAAAATAGAAATTTGCACAAGGTTTGCACCCCAAGGATGGAGGAATTCGCATTTTATTGTAATCATATTTTTTGACACTTTCAAAAAAAAAAATTGAAAAAAACATTCATCATTATGGGAAAGTCTTCTCTTTTGAAATGTATGTTTTAAATTCTAAAAAAAATCAAACATGAGATTTTTATTGAAATATCATATACAGTAGATGTTTTGAAAGCGTAAAAAAAAAATAAAATAAAATATTGAGAGGGGGAATAAGTGAAAATGATTGACGATCTCTATTCATAGAAATGTAGAAGCTTGGAAAACAAGCAAGTAGTAAGCAGAATGATTACGCAATTGTTTAGGAGTAGCTATTAGAGAAATATGTATATTGCTTCAAGCCTTCGACCAAAATGAATCAAAGAAAGCATCTTTTTCTCAATAATATCTTATGTGCACATAGACGACTATATGAGTCCATATGTTTAAGATTCATAAATGATCCGTGGTGGCTAGCACGTTCATCGAACTAGAGGACCGGGCAAGTATCTAATTTTATATAGGCCTATAAGAGAAGACACGCAATTATCCTAACACACACACATCTCTCTTCTCAAGAAGTCGTTAATACTGAGTGACTGTATCTCTAATTTTGGTGTTCTTTAAAGCTTATCTGGTCATATCAGTTCAGTCTAGGAGTGGTCTAATGTCAGTACAATAATTTTTAGTTTAGTTTAGAAATATACTGTACATATATTTCGTCTCACATAGAAAATAAAGTTTAATTCCACTTCAGTTCAATTCAGCTCTAAAAAACGTATCCTTAGTATGAATTATTATGATTGGACTTTAGGAGCTCCAATGAGCTTCAATTTCTAAATGACTGAATTTCTATTGTAAGAGCTTATTGAGAAGAAGCAAAGTGCGAACTGGTCATCCAACTTCACTGAAACACAGGGAGGCTAAAAACAAATACGGAGTAGGCTAAAATTTGGGCCTGTAGTACACAACTGGCTTAATACGGCCCACCAGTTCTACTTCTGGTTGAGTGCTGTAATAATCTGCTGTATGAATCAGTTTGCACCAGCCCAATCGCGCATGAAGTCTATGTGTGTGTGTGACTTTTCCAAGATTCTTAATCCTAGATTCCTAGATGAGGCCGTCTTAAGGTGAGATCACGTCTATCTCCAAGCATTAAAAAAGGAAAAATAAAATTAGCAATTCAATCTTGCTTGATCCCATGCCTTACTTTTGTAATCCAATCCCTTCCAATCATCATCCATGAGATATTTTGCTGAGGCCTATTGAGTGATCAAAGTAGACACTAGACATATAGGAGTTATAGACTAATTAAAACATGATATGTGAGCTAGCTAACATTGTTAAGAGAATGAAGTATTAAGCTAGATGCATTATATAACAGTCTTCAGGCAACTAACATTACTCAATGCCAACAAAACCTTCTGTAAGCAGCCCAGGGGAATTAAGATCGATCAACCTCTGTGAATGTGAATCAACCTTCAAAATCAATCAATTACGTACTTGGGTATGTTTTTGTCCCTATTATTGTACTGTGTTGTCCCATGATTGTTCCTCTAATAAGTGGGCAAATTTAAGGTGTTCTGTCTCTGGAGTATAGAGATAGGTACAACTTCCTCCATACGCCCAGGAGCAAGATTTTGATTTGATTTCCGTTAGTACGAAGAAGTACTATCTCTATCTAGAGTCTAGACCATCACATTCACAATTCAATAATTATGAAGTACTTAAGCTATTTTATTCCTTTTTACTCTGAATTTTTTTTATACTCTCTTCGTACCTATTTTTTTTTTTCCATTTGACTTTTAATAGTCTCCTAGGTGACATTTTAACAAAGAATGATTATAATTCTATAACTACAAAAATGGAGTATCAAAATGTGAATTTTCGTACATCAGTAATATTATTTTTACTTTAATGATCAAAGTTTATAAATTTTAACCTCCAAAACAAAAAACATATTGGAACGAAGGGTGTATTTGTCATAACGGGCCCATTGAAGATGGGCCATACACTGGACCAACCCAAGTGAAAGAAAGTAAAAATTCTGCTACCCAATTTGAACTTGTGGGTTACTTTCCTTTTTGCATCCCCACCGACACTATGAAAAATTGAAAATCTATCCTTTTGTTTTGTGGTGGATGTATACAATGGCCCACGCACCACGGCACGGCCCATGGGCATGCTTTTTTTTGGTCACGTGCAACACGTGTCATGATAAAGTACCCTGTGGGCCTGAGGATATGGACCTATGAGGGTCCAATGAGGCTATAAATTGGTCACATGAAATCTGCTGAGAAGGTTCGTCTTTATTTAAGCCAAGCCCAGCCTTCACATTTGTATGGGTCACACAACTAGTCCGTGCGCGCGGGCATTTCACATTTTTCAATTTTTGTTTTTTTTTTTTTGTTTTTTTTGGGTGGGCTGAAATGGAGAGAGCTTGTTACTCCTTTGCTAGTGAACAGTGGGCCCATAGTGACTTAAAACTTCCCATTATAATATCCTACACGGCTACACCGACACCCTTATTCCAATTCAATCGTTTAAATATGACTATAGGAGTAGTTTTTTTTAGGGACTTTAAATAGGAGTAGTTGATTCATCATTCATCTACCATGTTTAATTTGTTGAATATAATTTTTATCGTTACGATTTTTTCTTTTCATTTGACTTTTCTATGGTCAAAGTTGCTGCAATAATTTTTTTTTGTTCCAAATTTTTTCTTAATATTTGGCTTTTGTAGGTTAAACTTAACAAATTTGACGATTAATTTAAGAACAAAGTATAAAGGAATGAAGGAAGTAATAATGAAATTGATCTGAGTTTCTTTGCAGCAGATTTCATAAAAGATTTATGGTTATTAGATTTTAAAGTATAAGGGTGTATTCTTTTTCACTTATTTCCACTGATTCTTATTGTTTGGTTAAGGTTCTGCCACCGATTATCACTGATTGGGTAAGTACCTACCACTTATTTTTACTATTTGGGTAAGGTCTTGCCACTAATTTCTACTGTTTCGATAAGGTAATTCAAGTGATTCTCACCAATTCAGTAAGGTTCCGCCACTGATTCTGCCATTAGGAATGTGAGTCGTGCAATTGATTAGATAAGGTTTTGCCACTGATTCTCATTGATTGGATGAAGTCCTGCTACTAATTCTCACTAATTTAGTAAGGTTTTGTCACTAACTCTCACTAATTAAGTAAAGTCTTATCATTGATTTTCAATAATTGAGTAAGATCAAATAAGTGGAAAAAACACACTCTAAATTTTAAATTCCATCATCACAGGTTCGCGTATCACTCTGTACTATAGAACCATGCATACTTGCATTTTACTCCTTAAAAATGTCGAAGTGACGGGTAGGGAATGATTTAATAAATTACTCAATGTCTATTGAAATGCAATAATGTACCCTATTTTAACAAGTACAAGATGATTATTCTACGTACTAATTACTTTGAAGGTAATTGAGGATTGGAAAGTACGTGACATCGAGCAAAAGCAAAGTCTTCAACTCTTCACTATCTCACGTGATTTTCTTCCGACCAGAGCAGATAAACTCGTATTGAGAAGTTAAAATGACTGCTTTATATAAACAAATGATGGCAGCTCGTGTCATGAGTTGGCACCATGGACTAGAGAGACGTGCAGAATTTCTCAAGGATGGTGATCACGAAACAACAGAGAGATTAATTTACGTAAATTTGCTACTGCATTTCAGTTTACGTTTTCTCTATTTAATTTGTAGTTGTAGCAGGTGGACTATTTAACCTGATCCTAGAGCTTTAATACGAGACACCAGCGAGCGGCATCGACCGATCGAGACTTACCTATTTTCTGTATTGGTTTATAAGCAACTTAAAAAGTGAAACAATCAATCAATAAATTTAAAGTTGCTCCATGTCAAGGTAATATTCGAATCCTCAACCTTAATTAAGATTTAATGAGTATCGCTATCCACTCAATCACACCCTTGGGTTTTACTTACATTCAATTTGAATAAAACAGCTTGAAAATAGGTCAATGATGATTGATACTCCAAAATAAACAGAATACTGTAAGAAAAAGAGTGGAACTAGCAATGAACAAGTTGCATAATTTGGGGATAGGTCTGATCATGGAAGAATTCGTTACATGCCAATTTCTTTATCGAGTAATCAGTAGTGATAAGTTCTGATCCGTGTTACCGACACTCGGCATGTTAAGGGAGAATTGCCGGGGAGGACGTTGAATATATACTCTTATATCAACCCTATGACGTAAACAATTTTAATGCAATGCAAACAACAGGACATTATAATACTAATAATCTAGTAAACTGTTTTAACATTATCCATTATTCTGTTCATACAATTTGGGTTGACTATTAGAATTTAATACCACATAATGCACAACCTTCAAAGGGATCTATCTGGAAGGATTTAAGTTTAATTAAGAAACTGTGAGAATGAAGGAGCGAGATCCACATGACCTTGCAACTAATACAAATCCGGGCTTCAGAATTTGACCTTCTCCTCACGATTTGTTCACTACTAATTGTTTAGAGTTAATTTACCAACTCACAATTAGAGATAGGGACACATTAACTAACTAAATCCGTTTGGAAAATGTCAAGCAGAAGATATGTAGAGATTAGTTGGAGGAATTTTATCAGTCTCTCAGCAAAACCAATAGGAGGTCTGAAATTCGTATCTGCTGAAGAAATCAGTCTCTGGTCTCTTACGGTCTCACCTAAACCAAAAGTTGGTGTGGTTAATTATATATGTACTAGGATTAGACATAACATAGTACTACTAAGTACTCTACTAACCACCAAAACCTTTTTAAACTAATTTATATTAGTAAATTGATTTATTTTCAAACCGTCATTATCGAATGTAGAACTTTCAGATTTGTTTAATCAACACAAGATTAGAGCAAAGTATCCTATGTCCCACTTTGTGTGTCATCTCTTGTCTCACTCTTTTATACATTTGACACATCAGCTTTTAAAATTATTTGTGGGACATGGGGTGGTATATAGAATGAGACATAAGATCCAAATTGAGATTAAAGAGTAATACAAATGAACTTCCTAAATCCTAAAAGAAGCTTGTTAGTTTCTCATTGCAATGAGAGAAGAATTTTAAACCGAACAAGTTGAGATTTGAGTATTTTGGAGTAATGTGCATTGCAACCACAGAATCAATTTACCATCAGTCCATCAGAGTCATTTTTATGATATCCAATGTTGTTCCTTTGCCTGTCTCAATTTATCCACACTCAACAATTTTTTATTTTTATTTTATTTTTTTTATTTTATTTTTTTTTTTACCATTGCTTGTCAATCATTAATTTATCATCCAAAAGAAAAAGTACGAAAATGAAAACCAAATAATGGGACATTCATAGGATGCAAATTTTACTGCATACCATACATCCGTACAACGGTCCCTCTTCTTTTTTTTGGACCACTGCACTCTAAAATTCACCATTTCCAAATTCAAACCAAACCAAAACCCAGTCACAATTTACACAACTACTCAACTATACTATACTAGTTGTAACTATATATCAACATCTGAGATTGATGCTCTCTATAAGTAATTCCTTTTTTTTAACTATATCATCATCTTCAATCTTTTGAAGACGAATTAATTTGGCAATAACGAACTCACAATTTGATTCCCATTCCCTTCACTTCTGTACAAAACTCAAATCTCCCAACTTTTTGATCCCCAGTCTTGACAACAAAATGTGCAATTGAGTCTCTCTCCTCAACCAAATTCTCCCTACACAAAAACTCCTCACTAAACACCCTTTCAACTTCCCTCCCAAAATCATGCACAAACACATGCGTTTCCTTTCTCTCTCCTCTCTTACTCCGCCCCATTACACCCGCGCTAAATATCGCCGCCATTCGACCTGGTGTTTCCCCTGAGTAACCTCTAGGACCGTCAATGAGGATCAAATCCCATGGAATCTCGTACAAATGGTTTGGTAGATCGTTGATTGCTAGCTTACAATCGGAAAACAAAAGGTTTTGTACTGGCCGGCATTCCCCTTTACGCTCTTCTCTAGCGTGGCGTATTAGCTCCTTTGATTTGCTCACCTGAATCAATGGCGGATCCAGAACTCATATAATTAAAAAAAAAAAAAAAAAAAATTTAATTCAAAAAAAAAAATAGAAATATGATTTCGTTAATTTGTTACCTTGGTGGTGTACTGGACGTCGTAGCCCTCGAAAGTGGTGAAGTTGCGCTCGAATTTCTCGACGAGGTACTGATTTTCGTCGAGGAAGACGGTTCGGCCGCCATGGTCAGGGTGGTTAAGAGCGAGCCAGAGGAGGGTTTCATGAGTGAGGCCGAAGATTAAGAAATTACACGGCGGAGGACAGTGGCGGAGGGCGGTGGCGATGGCGGAGAGTTCGCCGGAGGTCATGCGATCAGGGGCGGAGGAGTTGGCGGAGGCGGTGGCGTAATGGAGGAGGGCGGCGGATATGGGGTGAGGGACGGTGGTTGTGACGGCGGAGGTGGTGGAGAGTGGCGGTGAAGGGAGAGAGTGGTGTTTGAGGAGAGTTAGGAGGAGGGTGAAAGTGGAGAGAGAGAGGAAAATGAGGAGGTAGAGACGGTGGTGATGGAAAGATGGTGGTTGTTTGTAGAGAGATGGGTGGAGAACTATGAGTTTTGCTGTGGGTTTCATTTTTATTTTTTTTTTGATTTTTTTGGAATGAAATTGGGAATTTGATTTGTTTTTGAGTTGGGTATTGTTTGATTTATTGTCTGTCTGTTCGCTTTCTGTGTCACTGATGGAGTGAGGAGAGAGAGAGAGAGAGAGAGAGAAATTGCGGAGAAGATTTGGGGACGCTGATAATAACGAATCCCAAGAGAAGGAGGTGGGGTGGGAAAGAGGGGGAAGTAGTGAGACTCAGTGAGAGACAAGGGGTTTAAATGCGGGGTGCATTGTGAGATTTGGTTGGGTCCAATGTGGGTCGGGTCTTGGATACTCTTTTCTTATCACTTGTATCTAGAGCGGTAAAAAGCTGAATCGAATCGATTCGTTTTTTTAGAAATATGACAAAATATTTTGGATCCGAAACCGTTTACATTCAATAAAATAAACTAAAAATTAAATCCAACCCAAAGATGAATCCGAACCCGACCCAAACTCAAAGTAACCCGACCAATAACCTGTTGGGTCGACTCGTTTTACAGGCCCTCGCCAAAACATCAAATACGTTATCAAATGTATGCCTACAAATCATATTCCTACTCTTGATTTCTAAAGTACGAAACATTCATTTTAAGAACAGCCATTTGTTTGTTAGACATCAAGGATTCAAGTCATATCACAGGAAGGTTTTTATTTATTTATTGGGTTTATGAGAGGCACGAGAGATCTAACGTATACCTAATGCCTAATTTTTTGGGTGCTTGGAGTTGTACTCATTTGGGTACAACCACCCCTCACAATTCATTAAATAGGTTGGCAGAGGGCCCAAATATTTTAGAATCCCACTTCTGTGTCTAGATATACACATCTGCATGTACCAATTACCATTGGGCATAATGCATATGAATTTGAAAATAAGAGCGTATTAATCAGAAAGGAATAAACACGTAATACTTATATAATGGATATAATTTGACAAATCAAATTGAAAAAGCTACCTATCTATTGTAAGTAGGTGTCATTTACTATATTAAGTATAAAAATAAAAATAGATAATACTGAATTGTTGATAAGAATTGTATAGTAACTAACACAATTGTTGATAAGAATTGTATACCTTAAATGAAATCAACAAGCTTACCTAACATCAAACAATAGTGACAGTAAGTAGTGATGGAGAAAAATCGTCCAGTGATAACCGATCGATCTCGAACCCCGAAACACAGCGTATACATATAATAGAATGATTTTGAATTTTACTGCCAATAATAGAGCAAAGACAGGTCGACAGCTAAGAGAAAATTCATCCTAAATCCTACTTAATTAGCCGTTAATGCGAGAGAGGGAAAATGATGAGGGGATTGGTTTATTTATAGTAATCATATTTGACCATTAGGGGAAGTCGGTTAATTTGTTTTGGCGGTGACGCCAAAATAAGAAACACAAAATGACCCTATCGACTTGGTTTGGGAAACCAGGCTAAACTTTCTATATTATTTTAGTATAGTGAATGCTACACTAATATACTATATAATTTTTTTTCTTTCCCCTTTCAACTATCTTGTCAAGAGAATTATTAAATAAATTATTAGGGCGTGTTCTTTTTCACTTACTCAATAGTAAAGTTCAATTCATTTCAGTGATGTGATTTCATTTTTCTCTCACATGGTACTATTCATTTTTAATTTAGTTCAATTCGATGGAGTTGAATTGAGTTCACTTAAGTTTAGTGGGGTTCAGTTCAGTAAAAAATTAAGGACAATGTAACATAACATAACCTAATAACATAACATAACCTAATGGGTTAATTCACTAGACCACCTTATATAAAGAGTAGCTCAGCCTCTATGCAACAACATAGTGGTCGCTCGATAACTAACGAAGCAAGGTCCAAACACCTTATCCATCTCAAACGATAGTTTATTTTTCCATATTTTACCGTGACACATACTATAAATATCATTGACCAAATACGATCCACATACAAGACCGTAGTTGGGGTAATTGAGTAAGGTCGAAGACACTATCATATACCATGACTATTTACTCCATAAAAATTGAATCATAAACTGCATGCGAACTCGCACTCACGCATAGGTCACACCATCAAATTAGGGCAAAAATTTTCCGAGTAATAATGAAACGTGCTCCCCAAATCGTGGCCCAATACAAAAGAATGGTACATATTTCAAATTTCACCGCAAAAATGAGAGCAATTATGACCCATAAGAGATCCATATTTCCGCTACCGAAAGAAAGAGATATTTTTTTTTCAGTTGGGTTCGTTTATTTATAATCTCATGGGTCGTAAGGTGATTGTTAGAACAAGAATTTGTTTCTTGGCTTGAGACAATGCTCTATTTAGTTGGTAGTAAGTAGGGCTTTTAAACACCAATTACTGGATGACATATGTAACATGGTAATATTAAGGGCAAATTGTCAAAGACACCCAAAAAAAATATTGTGGAAAAACCTTATTATAGAAGTTTTTGTGAAAAATGTTAAGTTACTGGAAAAAAAACTCCAATAAATTTTATTTTTTTAACAAACATCCTAATATAACCCAATAAAACGCCGTGGAAAGACACCCCAAGCTCATCTCCATAGTAGTTTCCGATCAATTTTTTTAAAATTTTCTGTCCATGTCCCTGCCAGTGCCGGAGCCAAGAGGTCGAGTGGCTTGTATAGAGGATATGGTGAAACTAGATTGCTACAGAGAAGACATTTAGAAAAATAACGGAGAGAGACAAGTCTAAGCAAGGAGAAACAAAGCGAAAATGTTATACCTTAATCGAAGTAAGCACATAAAAGTCAAGTTCCTTGTGGAACACAAACCCTTTTCAACAACTTGGCTTTTTTTTTTTTTTTTTTTTTTTTTTTTTTTTCCTGGTGTAGTTAATAAAAGTCTAATCCATACATACTTGTAAACACAGTCAACTGGTTTGTTTTGAACATGATAACTAGATACAGGTATGACATAAGCGATTACGGCATACGTCAAATACATCCACCATAGTATAATAAGTCTGATTTCCACTGTGGTTGACAATGCGAACTAGAATTTTGCTTCCCCTATGTCACTTACGGTCCAAGCAATTTGAAGCATATATATACAAGACAATATCAAATATGGTCTTCTACAACAATTAATCATCTCCTATACTACATACAAAACCAACTAGTACTTCAAAACTAAAGTCACTGCCAAATATTCATATACAGTCAGAAATATGCAGGGTGCTGAAGCACAACAGCTCCATGTAGTATTCTTCCCATTCATGGCCCATGGCCACATGATCCCAACCCTCGACATTGCTAGGCTCTTTGCAGCTCGTAATGTCAAGGCAACTATCATCACCACCCATCTCAATGCACCCTCGTTCACAAAGTCCATTGAGAAGGGCAAGAAAATCGGAGCTCCACCTATCAATGTTGAGCTTTTCAGGTTCCCAGCAAAGGAAGCTGGCCTTCCTGAAGGATGCGAGAATGCGGAGCAAGTATTAAGGGCGGGGCCTGAAATGATCGGAAAGTTCTTCCAGGCAGCTAATATGCTCCAAGAGCAACTCGAGCAGTACTTGGAGAATTCGCGACCCAACTGTCTTGTGGCTGATATGTTCTTCCCTTGGGCAACTGACTCTGCAGCAAAGTTCAACATTCCTAGGCTAATCTTTCATGGGATTAGCTTATTTTCCCTTGTTGTTGGAGAAATTATCAGGCTATATGAGCCTTATAATAGTGTCTCATCTGACGACGAGCCATTCATTCTTCCTTTTCTCCCTCACGAGATTAAACTAACCAGATCGCAGCTCCCACCTCATGCATGGAAACAGGAAGAAACTGAACAAAAGAGGAGATTGGAACAGGTCAAGGAATCAGAACTCAAGAGCTATGGGGTGATTGTCAACAGCTTTTACGAGTTGGAACCAGAATATACAAACTTTTTCAGGAAAGATTTGGGAAGGAGAGCATGGAACATAGGTCCTGTCTCAATCTGCAATAGAAGCACTGAAGATAAGGCCCAGAGAGGGAAACAAGCTGTCATAGATGAGCATGACTGCTTGAAATGGCTTAACTCGAAGAAGCCAAATTCGGTCATTTACATCTGTTTTGGGAGTACAGCACACCAGATAGCTCCTCAGTTGCACGAGATCGCGATGGCTCTAGAAGCATCTAGACGAGAATTCATCTGGGTTGTTAGGAATAATGATGATCAAAATAGCGAACAATGGTTGCCAACAGGATTTGAAGGGAGGATGGAAGGAAGAGGTCTAATAATAAGAGGGTGGGCACCACAGGTACTGATTTTGGAGCATGAAGCTACAGGAGCATTTGTGACTCACTGTGGGTGGAACTCGACATTAGAAGGAATTTCCGCTGGTGTGCCAATGGTTACATGGCCTGTTTTCGCCGAGCAATTCTATAACGAGAAGTTGGTAACTCAGGTTCTCAAGACAGGGGTTCCGGTTGGAGCCAAGAAGTGGAGTACAGTGGCTTCTATAGAGGATATCATTAAGCAAGATTCTATAGAGATGGCACTAAGAGAAATAATGGAGGGAGACGAATCTGAAGCAAGGAGAAGCAGAGCGAAAAGGTTGAAAGAAATGGCATGGAAGGCCAATGAAGAAGGTGGTTCATCACATTCTGATTTGAGTGCACTGATAAATGAGTTAAGGGTTATGAGCAAGACGAGCTGAGCAGTCTTCTGCTTTCCTATTTTTGTATCGTTGTAACCAGATGGAGCTTGGCAGTTGCTCAGCTTATGTTCCTGATAAAATCCCCAATTTTTCCACAGCAAATGTCAGACTCTTGTACTCCTGCTACTTCTTCTAAAGAGTCTCATCTGAATATTCTACTTATGCTTTAGACACTTTTTGTCCCAAGTCGAGAAACAAAGGTGATTCATTCAAGCAAAATAAATGAAAAATGAAAAATAAATAAAATCTAAGGTTACCTCTTCTTTATCTTTTTTCTTTATCTATGGTCAGATAAACAATCCAACATCATTTTTTTTTTTTTTGAAGGTAAGAAAGAAAACGATTAAGAGGTCCTCCTCTCGAGGGTCACTCCCATCGTATCGGAGAGTAATATATTGCGGAATGTAACAGTTGGATAGTTAGTCCAATGGTAACTATCGGTAATAGTCGTCGCATATTTTGCCATCCAATCTGCTGCTCGATTTGCTTCGCGGAATTTATGTTGAATCCGATAATGACCGATCTGTTGGAGTAAATGCCTTGTATCCATGATCAGACTGAAGATTATCCACGGAATTTTGCTTTGTCCTTGGAGAGCCTGTAACACAACTTTGTTATCACCTTCAATAATAATTTTATTGATTCCTAAAGATATGACTTGGATTAATCCATTACGCAGTGCCATAGCTTCTGCCACTAGTATTGGAGCTTCCCCAAGGAATTCGCTACCAGCCTTTATTAACTTTCCATCGTTATCAAGTATAACATAACCTGCACCTGAACGATTATCTTGTTTTGAGCCATCAAAGTTGAGTTTTGCAAAGTTGATTGGAGGGGGTTCCCATGCAACATGGATAGTCGAAGGATGACGAGGGGGATCAGAAGTGTGTGGTTCTGTGGTACTATAAATTTGGTACTCTTTATCCAGACGATCCCTAATTTCCCATTCAGTGTAGAGTGATTGCGCCCGGATTACAATTTGCTTGATATTTGGTTGTATGTTTTCAAAGATCAATTCATTTCTTGCTTTCCAAATATACCAAATTAGATAAACACTTTTGTTTAATTCGTCTATCATGTGCTTTGCGCGAAGTTCATTCCACCATTCAAAAATGTGGAGGTTGTGCTCTTTATGTGGAATCCAACCACTATTACTGGCTTGTTGCCAGATTTGTTGCTAGATGGGGCAGGTGGATAGTAGATGAAAGAGATTTTCTTGCTCATGGTTGCACATAGGACAGTTATTATCTATATTAATTCCTTTTTTTACTAGTGTATTACGAGTGGGTAGTCCATCATGAAAGAGTTGCCACATAAAAATTTGTAATTTGGGTGCGATATTAAGTTTTCAAATCCATTTATGAGGCCATGATTGACATTCTTCCTTATTGAGTCCATGACATAACCATGTGGCTGTTTTGATACTGAAATTGCCCGTAGAGTCAGGTCCCCAACAGTAGTGATCAGGGGCGTCAGTCGAGGGGATCGGGATGCCTTTAATAGCATTAACTATAGATATGGGAACAACTTGTGCTAATTTGTGAGAGTCCCAACATTTGTCAGTTGTTATGAAATCACTTACTTTACTATCGACATTGGAGATGTCTTGTGGATTTAACCCCAAGTGAGTAATGAGATTCGTATCAAAAATCCAATTGTCTTTCCAAAAATAAATATTTCTACCATTACCAATTATCCACCGAATGCCTTGTTGTAAAATATTGCGTTGCTTCAATATTTGTCTCAAAATCCAAGAGTCATTGTTTTTTGCCTTGACAGAGAAAAATCCATGTTTACGCAAGTACTTGTGGCGAATAATAGCAACCCATATGTTATTTTGCTCTGTTAATATTTTCCATCCTAATTTGGCCAAGAATGCATTGTTTACAGCTTCCGTTTTTCGAAGTCCAAGCCCCTCTGCAGATTTTGGTTGACAGACTTTATCCCATGCTATCATGGGGAGACCATTACTAGACGAGCTTTGCCAGAAGAATTTTCGATGCAAAGCGTCTAGAAGTTTTACTGTCTGAGATGGAATTTTGAAACTTTTCATTACGTGTGAGGGAAGAGCCTCTAAATTAGCCTGTATGAGAATGGTTTTCCCTGCTTTGGTTAGATTGGTAGCTTTCCATGGCTCAAGTTTGGCTTGAATTTTTTCCACAATATTCTGGAACATGACATGATTGATTCGTTGTTCTGGAAAGAAGCATCCTAGATACTTGCCCAAGCTAGATTTGTGAGGTATGTCAAAATAAGCATTGACGACTTGTTTTTGATGGCTAGTAGTGTTGCGTGAAAATATTAATGCCGACTTGTGAAAGTTGATGAGTTGACCAGACTGTACAGAAAAATGGTCGAGAATTTCTATTAATTTAGATATTGCATGCCTATTAGTCCGACAAAAAAGGAGGCTATCATCAGCAAATAGAAGGCATGGAATTTTTTGTCCTCCCGGACTAATTGTGATGCCAAGTCCATGTTTGTCTTGAGAAGCTTTAATAAGTCGTTGAGTTAATACTTCCATGAACATGATAAATAAATACGGAGATAAAGGATCTCCTTGGCGAAGGCCTCTAGACGGATTAATAAGTCCACATGGTGAGTCATTAATAAGAAGTGAGTAGCTGACAGTAGTGACACATTGATTTATCCAATTGATCCATTTGTCATTGAACCCTAGTTGTTTTAGGATTGAGAAGAGAAAGTCCCATTCAATTCGATCATAAGCTTTTTCCATATCAAGTTTCATGGCTAACCATCCATCTTTAGTTTTGGTTTTTCTGAAAAAGTGCATAATTTCTTGACTTAGTAAAATGTTGTCATGAATAGATCTATGGGAGACAAATGCTCCTTGAAACAGGCTAATTAAGTTAGGTAACAGTGGCCGAAGTCGATTAACTAATGTTTTGGCAATGATTTTGTAAATCGAGTTGCATAAACTAATTGGTCGGAAATGGCTCGGATTTGTGGGATTGTCATTTTTAAGGATAAACGTGATGAACGTATGATTAATTTCTTTTAGAATTTTTCCATGATGAAAAAATGATTGGATTGCTTTAATGATGTGAGGTCCAACAACATTCCAGTGGTCTTGGTAAAAGGATGCACCGAAACCATCAGGCCCTGGTGACTTAAGAGAATTCGTTTCAAATACGGCTTGTTCAATTTCTTCATTTGAAACAGGAGAAATTAGAGTAGCATTGTCCTCATCTGAGATGCGTTTTTGTAAATCAGAAAGATTTAAGTGTGCAGAATCATGATGCGAGGAGTTGAAACGTTGTTGGTATTCTGTAATAAAACAATTATTAATCATATTCTTATCTTCAATCCAAGTACCACTAGGGACCTGAATTCGGAAAATAATATTTTTCTTACGTTTAGCGCGATGTTGAAAATGAAAGTATCTTGAGTTTCGATCTCCTTGTGTCAACCATTTTTTCCGAGCATTTTTGCCCCAATATTTTTGGCCAAATAAGTGGAGTTTTTCGCGTTGGTTGAGCAATCTTTTTTGAATTTCTAAAACTTGTAGGTTGTCTGGATTCTGTACCAATTGGTTCTGAATAGATTGAAGTTTTTCAAGATTTTGGTCTAGTTTAAAGTGATTATTTCCAAAAAATTGTTGACACCAAGTCTTAAGTTCAAGTTTAATGGATTTTAATTTTCTAGTGATTCTAAAGAATCTTGATCCTTGGATATAAGTAGTCCAATGTTTTCTAATAATTTTAGTAGTATCTGGATGGCTACTCCATATTTTATTGTAACGAAAAGGTCTCTTACTAAATGCTTGGTGCGATTTTGTATCTAAAACGATTGGTGCATGATCTGAACATGTAAATTGTCCATTAAGAAGAGTTGCATTAGGGTTGAGACTTAGCCAAGTCTGTTGACATAAGGCTCTATCAAGTCTTTCATAAATCCATGTTTGTCGATAAGCCCCTCGCCACGTGAAAAGGGGTCCAACATGAGGAACATGCATAAGATTATGTTGCGAGCAGAAATTTGTGAGTCGGGCGGTTCGCTGGATGGTCGTTGTGGTACCTTCTAGTTTTTCATTGAGTTGGTATAGTTCATTTAAATCTCCTATAATGTATGTAGGTAACATTGAATGGATTAGAATGTTCTCTAAGTATTTCCAATATGCATCTTTATCTGTTTCTTGTGCTGCGGCATAAGTGCCAAGAATACACTGATGTGTATTATTTTCTTTATTTAATATTTCTAATCGTACAATACGGTCATTGGCTGATACATTTGTGACTTGGAGAATTGTTTCGTTCCATCCGACCCAAATGCCACCTGAATGGTTCACTGGATTAAGAATAATTTTTTTCTCAAAAAGAAATCGTCTTAACAATTGATTGTTTGTTGTATGAGAGATCAATGTTTCTAATAAAATAACAATGTCTGGTGAGTGTTTTCGAATAAGAAAATGCAATTCTGTTAGTGCTTGGGGCTTTTTAATCCCACGAATGTTCCATGCAAGAATTTTCATAAGATAATCAATAAAAAGAATTTTTTCTCAAAATATTCACATCGAATGTCTAACCATATTTCCGAGAAAATATGGATATTGTCTAGAAAATGGCAAGGAGTAAATACTCCGGACCAGAGATATGTACTGCTCATAATATCATAAGGTTTTAATGTAGAATCATTGAAGTTACAAAAGGCAATATTGTGTACCTTCATTCTTGTGTGTAACAAGAGTCTGAATTCTGCTATATTACAACATCTAACTACCAGTAAATAGCACTCATTCTTGTTCAGAAGTACATTCCTTTTGAAGAGCATTCGTGTGTGAATGGAACAAAAACTGTAAGCAAGTTGCAACTTCACGTCTGAATAAATCTGTTTATATTTCGGAAAAGAATACTCAGAAGATTTAGAACCAGCACACTAAGACAGACATTTTTATAGAGGTGATCAGAGTAGCATATACATATAGATCCCTTGATGTTGCTAGGGAGAGGTTTATAATACACCTTAGGCCTCTGTACACAAGAAGCACAGTTCTTAGAGGCACAAAAACAAACTACATTATGCATGTAGTACAAGACGGCTTGTATAAGACAGAGCGGACACACGACTTCACGCAGAGGTTTCTTCCTCTTGCACACATAACTGTCCGTTACTGCTACAGGACTGCAGGAAACTAAGATGGGGGAAAAGGGTACATTGAGTGATGCTGCCCAGCGTAGTAGACAGCGAAGAGGCCGAGGATGGCCAATATAAACATAGTCCCTGTTAAGAAGAGACGAAAACAGACAACAACAAAACCAAATCGAACGTAAGCAAAAACGAACATAGAACAGAGGAGAAAGTTGCTGCATGGTAATATCAATACAAATGTAATCTGAATTTGCTTGGCTAACAGGCGCATTGTCAGCAAGGTTGGAACTTTTGGGAGCAATAACTTCAGAACACATAGCCAAAAGAGTTAGTAAACAGAAGCTAGCAAGAAGTGTGATATGCAATGTAATGAGATGGATTATCACCAGCACAAACCAGACATATAAAAAGCTCTCTTCAGCGAACACATTTGTTAGATGGAACCAGCAATAACAGCAAGCTATACTCAGCATGTCAATCGATATTCTATAGCAAGGTTCTAATAACATTATAAGTATGCAGAAGTATAACCCAGCTTGTAAGGTTACATGGTAATTGTTATATGTCTTAAGTTTTCTAATGTAAGTAGATAACATAACACCATTGGACATGGATAATGGTGTGTCAATTGAGCATTGAGGATCAAGTAAAGTGCAATCTAAAACTAAATATTTCAATTCTTGACACGGGGATACATTTATGCCAGTTAAAGAATGTGTCCTGTAATTGGCTAAGTGATCATGCATAAAGCTGTATTGATCTGCAATAAGCATAAACTTAATAATTATGGGCAAATAACATTGAAAAACAACTGACAGACTAAAACAAAAGGACATCAATAAGATTCAGATCAGAAAGCTAGACTTACAAGATTTAATCCAAATTGGGGTAGGAGACTCAGTCTTGGTGCGGTTATGGGAGTGGCGGTTGTGGGAGCGGTGGTCGGATTTGGCGGTGGGTCAGGGGGTTTCGGAGGGGGCTTAGTTTTCTGTGTCATGGTCTGTGTTAAACAATCAAACATCATGCCTTGTTATGTTTGGAGGTTTAAGAATAATGACTTAGATGGAGAAAAAAAAAAGAATATCCACCAAATATGTCTTTGTATCGACCTTTAAAACTCTTTAAGGTTTCAGTCATATAAAGCATGACCTAAGCACTTACGCCATGCATCATGTACTACATATGCATAAGAAAGATAAGTGGACTAGGATTCTTTGAAGTTTCAATGCCAATTTGAATATTGCATCTTCATCACTGGACCTCCAAACAACTCCTAGCAACTTATATATACAGACAGAGACAGTACACCTCATATATAGACACCTCCATAACAATCTCAAAACTAATCATCTATTACATACACGAACTAGTATTCTAAAACCAGTCATCACAAAATTTCAGATTTGCATCGAAAGATCGAAAACCGAAAAATTAAACATATTGTTGTGGAAATATGGGTGATGAAGCGCAACAGCAGCTCCATGTAGTATTTTTCCCATTCATGGCCCATGGTCACATGATCCCTGTCCTCGACATGGCCAGGCTCTTTGCAGCTAGAAATGTCAAGGCAACCATCATTACCACCCCTCTCAACGCGCCTACTTTCACCAAGTCTGTCGGAGAGCCATACATTAGCATCGAGATTTTCAGGTTTCCAGCACAGGAAGCCGGCTTGCCTGAAGGATGTGAGAATTTGGAGCAAGCATTAGGACCAACCGTGATAGAGAAATTCTTCCAAGCGGCTAATATGCTCCAAGAGCAGCTTGAACAATACTTGGAAAAGACTCGACCTAATGGTCTTGTGGCGGATATGTTCTTCCCATGGGCAACTGACTCTGCAGCCAAGTTCGGTGTGCCTAGGCTAGTTTTCCATGGGACTTGTTTCTTTTCACTTTCTGCTATAGAAATTGTTAGGTTATATGAGCTTTATAACAATGTCTCGTCTGATGAGGAGCCATTCATTATTCCTAACCTTCCTCATAAGGTAAAACTGACGAGATTACAGTTACCACCTACTACATGGAAATATGGGGAGACTCCACTAAAGAGGAGATTGAAACAGATCAAGGAATCAGAGCTCAAGAGCTATGGGGTGATTGTCAACAGCTTTTATGAGTTGGAACCAGATTATGCAGATTTTTTCAGGAATGAATTAGGAAGGAGAGCATGGCATATAGGCCCTGTATCACTCTGCAATAGAAACATAAAGGATAAGCAAACTTCCATAGATAAGCATGGGTGCTTGAAATGGCTTAACTCGAAGAAGCCAAATTCGGTCATTTACATCTGTTTTGGGAGTACAGCACATCAAATAGTTCCTCAGTTGCACGAGATTGCGATGGCTCTGGAAGCATCTGGACTAGAATTCATATGGGTTGTGAAAATTGATGAGGATGGAAATAGTGAAGAGTGGTTGCCATCAGGATTTGAAGGGAGGATGGAAGGAAGAGGTCTAATAATAAGAGGGTGGGCACCACAGGTGACGATTCTAGAGCATGAAGCTATAGGAGCATTTGTGACTCACTGTGGGTGGAACTCGACATTAGAAGGAATTTCAGCTGGTGTACCAATGATTACATGGCCTGTTTTTGCCGAACAATTCTATAATGAGAAGTTAGTGACTCAGATTCTGAAGACGGGGGTCCCTGTCGGAGCCAAGAAGTGGAGTACCGTGGCTTCTATAGAGGATATCATTAAGCAAGATTCTATAGAGAAGGCACTAAGAGAAATAATGGTAGGAGACGAGGCCGAGGAGAGGAGAAGCAGAGCGAAAAACTTCAAAGAAATGGCATGGAAGGCTATGGAAGAAGGTGGTTCATCACATTCTGATTTGAGTGCACTAATAAATGAGTTGAGGGTTTATCACGCTTAGGAACAAGAAGGAGCTAAGCAGCCTTCTACTTTTCTGTTTTTTTCTTTCAGGTGGGAATTGTAACTTTTGTATACTTGTACTAGATGGAGCTTGGCAGTTGCTCAGAGCTCATGTACCTTGTGAGAGGCATTTTTCCTCAGGCAACTAACTGACTGTACGGCACCACGAATTTGTTCGGAAATCACATCTTAAAATCCTCACATCTTAATATCCTGATATTTCTACAATAACTGAGTGGCAATTTCAGACAATGCTACTACCTCTAGGTTCTAATGAAAATCATAAGCATATTCACATTTCACCCTCCTAAGTCCCAGCTGGATATTCTATTTATGCTCAGACATTTTCTGTTCTGCATTTTATCATTGGTTGGTGCCATGTAGCAAAATAAAAATAAAGCAAATATCTTAATCAAGAATATCAACAAACTAATACAAGCAGTTGTGGAAAACTGAAGAAAAACATAATCAGAAAGAAAAAGTACTGAAGTACATGAGCAGGCTCTGAGATAAAAGTTAAGGGGTACTGCAACTGAATGTGATGGCCCTGAGGGATACTCTTAACTATAAATAACATGCAATACACTTCAAGAGCCTAGAGTCACAAATTGGTGTGTATGTGTGTGTGTAAACATAGGTGCTGTGTATAAGTTGCCTTCGTTCGTAAAATTGTCTTTCTTAGTTCGGCCTAATATTAGTTATACACTAATCTATATCACTGCTGAAGTGTTAATCACACAATTACTGTTGATCAAGAAAAATTCTGTAACCACTGAACCTATTTGCTGTATCCTCTCGATATTTTCACTCTTCTTCAAACCATTTCAAGATGTAATTACAGCTGAAAAGCAAAAACAAATCCTTTTTTGGAAATGTCAGAAAATTCCTACTTACAGAAGCGTAAATTAGACTTTCAATTTGAAGAACATTATGGAGGTAATATATGAGCTTGTTCGGATGTCTTTGGTGATCTCTCATAAAAATAAAAATAAAAAAACATTCTAAAGTGAGTGAATGAGATGGCTAGAGTATTTTCTTAAAATTATAATTTGTCAAAATCAAAGGCTCTTACTTTCGGTTTTTATGATGGAATAATTTTTTTCATTGTTCAATTTCTCTAGAAGCGTATATGTTTATTTCATGAAACAGTCAGCTTTCCTTGTTGGTTAGAGAATTAATCCAAAATAATGCCCCAATTAATTTAAGTGTTAAATGAAGTATGTTTTGAGGTACAAGGAAAATACCGTAATTTATAAGTGGGATATCCATCAATTCTCCAACTTGGCGAAAATCTAGGCTTCAATTAAACAAGTTTGACATAACAAAATGTGGATCAGAATCTTTATCAACATGGCCAACAATGCAAACTAAAAATTTGATCCCCTCGTGTCACTGGCTTTCCATGCAATTCGGAGCAGCTATTTATATGCATCATAATTCATACATGGTTTTCCATAACAATCTCAAAACTGATCATCAAAACTATATTCTTACAGCAATTTTCCCCATAATTTCATATACTGTCAAAATTATGGGTGCTGAACCGCAACAGCTACATGTAGCATTTTTCCCATTCATGGCCCATGGCCATTTGATCCCGATCCTCGACATTGTGAAGCTCTTTGGAACATATAATGTCAAGGCAACCATCATTACCACCCCTCTCAACGCGCCTACTTTCACCAAGTCCATCAGAGAGCCATGCATTAACATTGAGGTTTTCAGGTTTCCAGCACAGGAAGCCAGCCTGCCTGAAGGATGCGAGAATTTAGAGCAAGCACCAGGGCCTATGATTGAAAAGTTCTTTGAGGCAGGTGATATGTTTAAAGAGCAGCTCGAACAGTACTTGGAGAAGAACCGACCTAATTGTCTCGTGGCTGATATGTTCTACCCATGGGCAACTGACTCTGCAGCTAAGTTTAACATCCCCAGGCTA
The DNA here is from genome assembly GCA_038025085.1 of Tetragonia tetragonoides. Lineage (NCBI taxonomy): Eukaryota > Viridiplantae > Streptophyta > Magnoliopsida > Caryophyllales > Aizoaceae > Tetragonia > Tetragonia tetragonoides. Next base: position 6,301,843 of record CM076151.1, on the reverse strand, counting down.
GTCTTTCATGGCATTAGCTTCTTCTCCCTTTGTGTTGGAGAAATTGTTAGGCTACATGAGCCTTATAAAAATGTAACGTCTAATGAAGAGGAGTTCATTCTTCCTTCCCTTCCTGATGAGATAAAGCTGACGAAGTTGCAGTTCCCTGAAGATTTGTGGAATTGTGAGGAAAATCCTCGCAAGACGAGATTGAAAAAGATCAAGGAATCAGAGCTCAAGAGCTATGGAGTGATTGTCAACAGCTTTTATGAGTTGGAACCAGATTATGCGAACCTTTACAGGAAAGAATTGGGAAGGAGAGCATGGCATATAGGCCCTGTTTCACTCTGCAATAGGTTCACTGAGGACAAGGCTCAAAGAGGGAAACAAGCTTCAATAGATGAGCATGAGTGCTTGAAATGGCTAAGCTCAAAGAAGCACAACTCGGTCATTTACATCTGTTTCGGGAGCACAGCACACCAAGTAGCTCCGCAGTTGCATGAGATTGCAATGGCTCTAGAAGCAGTTGAGCAAGAATTCATTTGGGTTGTGAGGGATGGTGACAAAGGAAATAGCGAAGAATGGCTGCCACCAGGATTCGAACAAAAGATGGAAGGCAAAGGTCTAGTAATAAAAGGATGGGCTCCACAGGTGCTGATTTTGGAGCATGAAGCTGTAGGAGCATTTGTGACTCACTGTGGGTGGAACTCAACATTAGAAGGAATAGCAGCTGGTGTGCCAATGGTTACATGGCCTCTTTTTGCCGAACAATTCTATAACGAGAAGTTGGTGACTCAGGTTCTGAAGATTGGGGTTCCTGTAGGATCCAAAAAGTGGAGTAGAATCACTTCAATAGAGAATATTGTGAAGCAAGATGCTATCGAAAAGGCACTGAGAGAAATTATGGTGGGAGACGGGGCAAAGGATAGGAGAAGGAGAGCGAAAAAGTTGAAAGAAATGGCATGGAAGGCTGTTAAAGAAGGTGGTTCATCAAATTCCGATTTGAGTGAACTGATAAAAGCTTTAAGAAGTTATCAACCTTAGGAACAAGATTGTTCATTGTAGATGGAAAATGAATGTTGCTCAGATCATGTGCCTTCTGAGAAGCATGTTTCCTTAGGCAACTGTACAGTACCAGGGCGAAGTTTTCTTATGAAAGCAAGTCTTTATAATCCCAGTTCTGCAATCAAGTGGCAATTTCAGACCCCTCTAAAGACAATCAAATCCATACACATTTCAGCTTCCTAGCGGAATATTCTATTTATGCTTGGACACCTTGTGTTAACACTCATATGGATTGATAATGATTTGTTTGATTCTATTACCAACCTAGAACTCTTTATTTTTGTTTTAGATAGGCTACTAGGGACTTCAGAGTTAAGAGAGCTTGTCTACCGCATTTTTTTTTAAGGATGGTAAGGAGGTTCCAGCATCTTAGCGAACAAGGGATTTCAAACTGTCGGGATGAGAATTAAACCCCTTTTTGGAGGATAGAGATGGGAAGGGAGCTACAACTTAATATCTTACAGCCCACAAAAATACGACCAAAATAGCTTAAGCCTTAACAGGAATGGACCAGGTGGGCAACAATGCAGTCATACAGATCCAACTTGTCATCCACTTATTTTTATGATTGGAATCATCCCAACCCTAGTCTAAATATCTACTCATATAATAGACATTTATATCCTCTTGTTAGTCTGATCATCATCAATTATCAGAGGCACCTCAGTCACTCAAAGATCTCTCCAACTTTGCACATCACCTTACTAATATCCTTCAACATGGGTACTGCAGCACCAGAGCTTCATGTAGTTTTCTTCCCATTCATGGGTCATGGCCACATGATCCCAACCCTAGACATGGCGAGACTGTTCTCAGCTCGCGGTGTCAAAGCAACCATCATCTCAACCCCTCTTAATGCTCCCATGTTTACCAAAACTATTGACAAGAACAGAAAAGCTGAAGCTCTGATGGGCATTGAAATCTTCAGCTTCCTGTCAGAAGAAGCCGGCTTACCCCAAGGATGTGAGAACTTGGAGCAAGCAGTAGCAATTGGTGAAGCTGTTAAATTCCTCAAAGCCGGGGAAATGCTGAGGGAGCAACTAGAGCAGTACCTAAAGAAAACTCAACCAAATTGCCTTGTGGCCGATATGTTCTTCCCGAGGGCAACTGATATCGCGGCCAAATTCAACATCCCTACCCTAGTTTTTCATGGAATTGGCTTCTTAGCCCTATGTGCCAAAGAAGTTATAAGGCAGTATCAACCTTATATGAATGTCTCGTCCGACACAGAGCCATTTGCCCTTCCATCACTTCCCCATGAGTTCAAAATGACAAGACTGCAGATCCCAGAGGATATCAGAAAGGCGAGGAAACTGATCTTACAAAGATAACGGAACAAACCAGGGAGATGGAAGTCAAGAGTTACGGAGTGATTGTTAACAGCTTTTATGAGTTGGAACGAGATTATGCAGACTTCCTTAGGGACAAATTGCAAATGAGGGCATGGCATATAGGTCCTGTTTCACTCTGCAACAAGAGCATTGAGGAGAAAGCTCAGCGGGGGAGACAGGCTTCTATAGATGAATGCGAGTGCTTGGAATGGCTCAACTCAAAGAAACCTAATTCAGTTATTTATATCTGTTTTGGAAGTAGTATACACATCATAGCTCCTCAGCTGCACGAGATTGCAATGGCTCTAGAGGCCTCTGGACAAGACTTCATTTGGGTTGTGAGGAATAACGGAGGCAATGACCAAGGGTGGTTTCCACCAGAATTCGAACACAGGATGAAAGGGAAAGGTCTAATAGTAAGAGGATGGGCCTCACAGTTGCTGATTTTAGAGCATGAAGCCACAGGAGGATTCGTGACTCACTGTGGATGGAACTCAACGCTAGAAGGGATCTCAGCTGGTGTACCAATGGTTACATGGCCGAGCAATTCTATAATGAGAAATTGGTGACAGAAATCTTAAAGATCGGGGTTGCTGTTGGGTCTAAGAACTGGAGCCTAGTGCCTTCTATAGACAATATGATAAAGAGGGATGCTATAGTGACGACGGTTAGAGAAATAATGGTGGGAGAGGAGGCAGAAGAGAGGAGAAGCAGAGCAAAGAAGTTGAAGGACATGGCGTGGAGGGCTATCGAAGAAGGTGGCTCATCATATTCTGATTTAAGTGCACTGATAGAAGAGTTGAGGATTCATCAGACTTCACAGAAAGACTAACTTCTGCTACCTGAAAGGTTACAAACTAGTATAAATGTCAAAAATTACTTCTTATGGCTTTACTCCAAAACTTTCTTTGATGGTCCCTCTTTCACATTCAAGATGTTCAGTTTTCATTCTTGTACTTTCATTGAAGCCTTGCTCACTCACTATGATGCTTGGGTTAGTTTTTATCATTACTAAAATTTCTCCCAAAAAAAAAATTAAAAAGCAGCTCTGCTCACTTTAAGGGGCCGTTTGGTTGGGGGTAATGATTAAGGGGGTAATGGAATGAATTTTTAGGCTAAAATGAGAGGTATGTGAGGTAGTGGGGGTTAGATTTTGTAAGGAGGAGGGTAATGATTACCACCATTTGAGGGATAATTGAAACTCACCTCTCCATAGGGTAATGATATTCCCCCATTTCCTTTCATTTTCTCCATTACCCCCTCTTAATCATTACCCTCATCACCACTTCACATTACTATTTTAGCCTAAAAATCTATTCCATTACCCCCAACCAAATAGCCCCTTAAAGTCTTGATATCTACAGGTAAAACTTTGAGAGATGGTGCAAGGCCAAAACCATTTTGCCTTTTCTCATATGTTTGCATCTTAGCATCAACTTAGGGCTCGTTTAATTGGGTGTTATGATGATTAAAATGTAATGCATTATTCTATAAAAAAAATGTGGGGTGGAAAAGCAAGGAGGGGAGAACATAGATGAGAATAGTGGGATTGAATATAACATCCATTGTTTAACTTTTTCCGATGTAAAGATGACTACATTGGACGATGTAATCAATCTCCATCTTCTCATCTCTCCTTCCCCTCCTTCCTTATCCACCCACAACTACTCTTTAAAATGGTGCTGATTCTGGAGCATGAAGCTGTAGGAGCATTTCTGACTCACTGTGGGTGGAACTCAACATTAGAAGGAGCATTAGCTGGTATGCCAATGGCTCCATGGCCTGTTTTCGCCGAGCAATTCTATAATGAGAAGTTGATGACTCAGGTTCTGAAGATTGGGGTTCCTGTCGGAGCCAAAAAGGGGACTAGAGCAGCTTCTATAGAGGACATTCTGAAGCAAGATGCTATAGAAAAGGCACTGAGAGAAATAATGGTGGGAGACGAGGCAGAGGAGAGGAGAAGCAAAGCGAAAAAGTTGAAAGAAATGGCATGGAAGGCTGTTAAAGAAGGTCGTTATCAATAGTTATATGTCAATTTAATTTTTAATATTAGTTATTAATAGTTATATAATAATTTAATTTTTAATATTTTCGGATTTTTGGTTAACCGAATTTCCCAAAACTGTGAACCAAAATCGAATCGAGAAACCGGAAAAATATTCAGTTTGGTTAACCAAACCACTTTAAACGAAAAAATAGTTAGAACCGAGTTTTCTGTGCAGTTTTTCGATTCAACGGTTCGAATTTCAATTACGGTTCGAATTTCGATTACGGTTCGTTTACATCCCCTAAGTGCCTACAAGCGGCTCTGCAAATTATACAGCGAGTACAAAGGTGACAAATAGTCAAATAACTTATGCCTCAATGGGTGGTGGAACGTGGAACTGGTGGGAAATAATGCAGTCATAAAGATCTAAGTTGTCATCCACTTATTTTTGATGTGATTCATCCACCTACTAGAAATTAGAATACTAGTAGTACTAAATATGCCCATAAAGAAAAAAGAATACTGCTAAATATAATATACACACAACGAAAGCAAAAACAAATATAAAATACACACAATTAAAAAACCATACTCATATAGTCCTATATATCGTCTTGTTAATCTGATCATTATCATCAGGCACCTCAACTCACTCAAAGATCTCACCAGCTTTGCACATCACCTTATCACCCTTCAATATGGGTACAGAAACACCAGAGCTTCATGTAGTTTTTTTCCCATTCATGGCTCATGGCCACATGATCCCAACCCTAGACATGGCGAGACTGTTCTCAGCTCGTGGTGTCAAAGCAACCATCATCTCAACCCCTCTTAATGCATCCATGTTTACCAAAACTATCGACAAGAACAGTAAACCTGAAGCTCTGATGGGCATTGAAATTTTCAGCTTCCTGTCAGAAGAAGCCGGCTTACCCAAAGGATGTGAGAACTTGGGGCAAGCAGCAGCAATTGGTGAAATCATTAAATTCTTCCATGCCGGGGATATGCTGAGGGGGCAACTAGAGCAGTACCTAAAGAAAACTCGACCAAATTGCCTCGTGGCCGATATGTTCTTCCCATGGGCAAGTGATATTGCAGCCAAATTCAACATCCCTACCCTAGTTTTTCATGGATATGGCTTCTTTGCCTTATGTGCCATAGAAATTATTAGGCAGTATCAGCCTTATAAGAATGTCTTGTCCGACACAGAGCCATTTGCCCTTCCATCACTTCCCCATGAGTTGAAAATGACAAGATTGCAGATCTCAGAGGATGTCAGAAAAGGCGAGGAAACTGGTCTCTCAAACATACTGGAACGTATCAGGGAGATGGAATTTAAGAGTTACGGAGTGATTGTTAACAGCTTTTATGAGTTGGAACGAGATTATGCAGACTTCCTGAGGGACAAATTGCGAAGGAGGGCATGGCATATAGGTCCTGTTTCACTCTGCAACAAGAGCATTGAGGAGAAAGCTCAGCGGGGGAGACAATCTTCTACAGATGAACGAGAGTGCTTGGAATGGCTCAAGTCAAAGAAACCGGATTCAGTTATTTATATCTGTTTTGGAAGCAGTGTACACCTCATAGCTCCTCAGCTGCACGAGATTGCAATGGCGCTAGAAGCCTCTGGACAAGACTTCATTTGGGTTGTGAGGAATAATGGAGGGACTGACCAAGGGTGGTTGCCACCAGGATTCGAGCACAGGATGAAAGGGAAAGGTCTAATACTAAGAGGATGGGCCTCACAATTGATGATTTTAGAGCATGAAGCCACAGGAGGATTCGTGACTCACTGTGGATGGAACTCAGTGCTAGAAGGGGTCTCAGCTGGGGTACCGATGGTTACATGGCCTGCTTTGGCTGAGCAGTTCTATAATGAGAAATTGGTGACAGAGATCTTAAATATTGGGGTTGCTGTTGGGTCTAAGAAGTGGAGCCGAGTGCCTTCCATAGACAATATAATAAAAAGGGATCCTATAGTGACGGCAGTTAGAGAACTAATGGTGGGCGAGGAGGCAGACGAGAGGAGAAGCAGAGCAAAGAAGTTGAAGGAAATGGCGAGGAGGGCTATAGAAGAAGGCGGCTCGTCGTATACTGATTTAAGTGCACTGATAGAAGAGTTAAGGATCCATCAAACTTCAGAGAAATAATAGATTTAGAATTAGTCTGCTACTTGAAAGGTCACAAACTAGTATTTCTTCAGGTTTTGTTTGCATAATCCTTTCTTTCTTGTTCCTTCTCTTTCACTTCACATTTAAAATGTTCCATTTTTATCCTTGTAATTTCATGGAGCTTTGCCTTTCATAGCGCGGCTCAACTCAATTTGAAGACTTGATATCCTTGCAAAATTGACCACTAAATTAATATCTAACAAAAAGCTATCAACCCCTAAATATCAAAACCCATAAAAAAAATATAAATAAGAAGAATAAAACTATCAAGGAATTTGGTTTTTACCCAAGGGAAGGATAAGGACTTTCGTACTTGAGAGTAAACACATTAATTAAGAGTGATCCCAACAGTGTTCCTTCAGGAAGTACCCAGCCAGTTTTGTGTACAGATATAAAAGGGTAGAACTTCTATCACTACCAATCAGCATACTTCTTATCTGAAAAAAATATCAATCAGCAAACTGCTGCGAAAAGAAGTAATTCAGGAAAGAAGCATAAACATGCTATACATACAAATTACAGTATGCAGACATACAAATGATTTGTAAGTCAGCCAAGTTTAAATTCAGGACACGCACTTTTCAGTTCAAGAATGGGAAAGTTCCACATAAAACAGCAGGCAGTAAATGTTCCTTATATAATCATGCAAGATACTTGATGCGGGAGCCATTCGCATCAATACTGAAACAGGATTTAATACGTCAGAATCCCTCAAAACTTAGTGATCTCTAAAGTTGTCAAGCATGTAAGTCCAGGAAACATAAGAGCCGAATTGACGTATTCCACAAGCATAAAGCAACTAAGTTCATACAGGTGATATAAAGTGGAAAATTTACAAGACTGAAGGCTGAAGTAACTGGAATAGATCCTGGCGCCATAAATCTTATCGTAAGACAACTTTTAACTTCTGTTCCACCTGCTCTCTCACTTTCAACTGCAAAGCCCGACAAAACATGTAGAGTAGATGAGATACAGCTCGTGAGAGCAAATTTAAATTTGCTAAGGGTTCCAAACGTTCCATCAGTGGAAGTGTAAAATAAAAGAGACAGTCACATTCAACCATCCATCCATACATAATACAAGATAACATCACGCGACTAGAGTGGTCCCTTCAGGCACACCATCACAGAGATTAGACTAATTATCACATATTCACACCTAAAACTGCCTCTACAATCTCAATTCTCCATGTAACTTTATAGATGATGACATTTGGAATACAGCCCTGAACGGTTAGCAACTGCAGGCATATTCCCGAGTATAAAAAATACCAAAATAAATGTCAGGGTTTACACTATACGATTGAAAGAAAAAGGTCATGTACGACCCCCCAAAAGGCTTCAAAACAGATATACAAAATACCTGCAACTCATTTATTTCCTCATCCGTAAGAGAACGCTCCATGGATCGAAAAACAATCCGATAGCAGTGACTGGTCATCCCCTTCTTATTTGTGAAATTGTCAATCAATCGTACCTGAAAGAAGGGCAATTAATATCAATCTAGAGTATCGTAACCAAATTCCTTGCAGGCAAAGGGAATCAACCACCTAGAAAGGAAATAGTCTAAGCTGTTTCCAATGCCCCAACAACAACAAATTATTGCAAAAGTTTTTCTTATCGAATACAGTCACAGGCAGGTTATCGATTGCCTCCCAAACAAGGTAACAACTTCACTACTTTTCCACTCTCAATCAGCAATCCCATCTCAAAGAAATATTGATCAATTACCTGTGAATTACACTAATGCTGTAAATTGTAGACCATTGAAATATTGGTTATGGAAGATTAGGATCGAATCAAGTAGCTAGCACAAGAATTTTCACATAACGCATAGATCCAATTTTTCATATAATATGCCTACCACAGAGCTCTTAGCATCACCTCAATTCATGACAGCGTCATCCTCATCGTGTCCTATTTATGAATCATTTCTAAGATTTACTTTTTTCCGCTAAGCTTCATTGAATCTTTGTGAGATATCAGATATGTTCCTCAAGCCACAAAGGTCCTTACTTATGCTCCCAACAGCTTCCCAATTCGAAGGTAAAATCCCCAGGGAATCCACATGTCAGGGCACCAAAATAACATAGATGACTTTCAAGGAAACGAACTGACAGATCAAAACCTTGAATATAACCAATAGCCTTTAACAGGAGGAAATAGCATGCTATTGCTTAGACATCCAACGAACAAAGAATAAAAGCATTAAGAGGGTGTAATCTAATTTGAGGAAAGGGGGTTGAATACCTCTTCCACAAGGTCGCCTGCTATTCCACGCACCACCTCGCATAAATTGTTCTCACTAAATGAATCACTAAGCCAAAAACTCATGTCTTTGTAGCAGGGAGGGTACTGCATATAGAACAAGGTTTCAGCATCAGAAGATGCAAGTCCGAAATACAACAATATAACGAAAGTTCAACAAAGTTAGCCTCAAGAGTTGAAACAAAGACTAGAGAAGTAACTCTTGGGACAAGGACTTAATCAATTTGACAAGAATAAGCCTTCACCATCTATTCAAAGCTAAGTCTAAATATCTTCCAAAGATATTCGGCAAATGCTCCCCAGGAAAACATACTTCAAGTCTTTAAATTTGGAAAAACAACTCAGGGGACAGCTTCTTATAGGTCAGCAGAAACAGTTTATTAGCATTGCCGAGTAAATAGTGCGAATGGTTCAGCATTCTCATCTCTTAAGCAAGGTCGAGGCTTTCTTGTGAATGGGAAAACTGCTTGCTGGGAACACTTTAACACTTTGTGGGCTGACTTGGTGTGAACAAAATTAGTCTTAACCTATTGATTTCAGGGTGAACATGTGGTTCAAAAAAAAAAATTAAAAAAAGGGAAGAAAGAGGACCATTTCAATAATCATAAAAAAAAAGGGCAATTATTTAAACGCAGCAATGTGCAAAACCTCAAGGCCTTCATGGCCACTTTGGTAGAGTAAGCTGCAAGGTTTTCTTACTCATATTTATTCAGCAATTTCTTACTCTCTTCAAAAGAGAGCTGTCATAAATTCCCTTTAGTGGAAAAAACCATTCCCCATCTTAGTTCCTCTTTTTTTTAATTCAAACAACACCCAAGGCAATCCCAAATTTCCAATACTGAGCAAATATCAGATATTCCAAAAATAATTTCCTTTTGCAGTTACCTTTGAGAAGGGCTTAAACTTAACACCGAGCTCTCCATTTGTAAACTGAAAATGAAAATGAGAACTCAGTCAGAAGAAGCACACTAAAAATCAGTTATGTGTCATAACTCATAGCGCATCCGCTTCTTCCAATTTTCTTTAGTTAGTTTCTTTTTTTCTTTGTGGAGGGGGGGGGGGGATGGAGGGGGAGGCCACAAAGCATAGAAATTTCAATGTTGACATCGGAAAAGCATTGCCACAGAAGACAAACTCAATTGACTATGATCTGACAAATCTGGACCTGAGAAGTAAACCGCTCATCAGTTGACCAGAAAAGCCGAATATCAGGTATGTCAAATAAAACCATTGCTAGCCTCTCTAATCCTAATCCAAAAGCCCAAGCAGACTTGTCTGTATTACCACTTCTCTTTAATATCTCCTGCTCCATGACCCCACAACCCAACACTTCCAACCACTTTTCCTGCAAAAGCATGTGAGAATAATCAGCAATGACGGACACAATAACAGCTAAAGAGATTTTGTAAGTTCTCAAGACATGAACCAGTAAGTCTAGCAACATAAAACATATAACCTTAGCCCTAAAACCAAAATGAAAAACACCACCCTTTTTACCAAAATTTAATGAAATAAATGCATGCACAAAAATATGTTGCTAGGGCAGCAGGGTTTATTATGACTGTTTCAAATAACTCATTAAGCAGAAGATAAAATCAGCATACTACAAAATATGCAGACCAATACTGCCTCCTTCGTTTAAAAATAATAGTCATTCTTCAGGATGCACATTATGATTGTGTGTATAATATTAACAATTTAACACCCCCTCCCCCCCCCCCCCCACATACACTCTAGTAGTTAGACACCTAGTAGCGTAAGCTACAATCAAAGGTAGTTTTGGTGAAAATACAACAATTTCTTGATGTCCCAGCCTGGCCAGCGCCTTGTCCCAGCACCATGTCCCAGCGACCATGTCCAAGTGCCCATGGATAAATGCATGGGTGTATACGAATTCGGGGACGCAAATGACCATCCCAGGGCACCGGCGCTCCTCTCGAGTCAGGACCCCTGGGAGAAGTTTGGGCAAAATCACAATCGAACACCAGAAATCCGAAAAATGAAGGCTATAATCCATGGTTTTTGGGTTCCGGAAGGTCCCTAAACTAGAGTGGATATTTTCGCACCATATCGCAGGGGACACCCTTAAGAGACATGGGAGGCCCCCGGGATCGGTTGCCGGTTAAGCTTGGACTGTTGTTTTCCAGGACACCCACTCTAAGGGCTGAACATCAAAAGCATGGGTGAGTATAGAGTTCGGGGACCCGAATGACCTTTCAGGGGCACTGGGGGTCCACCCGGGTCATAATAGACCCCTCGGAGAAGTTTGGGCGAAAATCACAATCTGGCCAAGAAGCCGAAAAATAAAGGCTATAATCCACAGATTTTGAGCTTCCGGAAGGCCCCGGAACGGAAGTGGATATTTTAGCACCATATCACACGGGACAACCCTAAGGGACATGGGAGGCCCCCGGGGTTGGTTATCAGGTCCCTATTAGGCTTGGAAGACCAATTTACAGGACACACACTCTAACGGCCGGAACACCCGAAACCATGGGTGAAATCAGAGTTCGGGGAGCCGGATGACCTTTCTGGGGCATTGGGTTCTGGGGCATTGGGGGTCTTATTGGGTCACAATAGGCCCCCGGAGAAGTTTAGGCATAAATCACAATCTGGGCCGGGGAGCCGAAAAATGAAGGGTATAATCCACGGATTTTCGGTTTCCGGAAGGCTCCGAGTGGATATCTTCGCACCATATCGCACGAGAAACCCCTAAGAGATATAGGAGCCCCGGGGGTCGGTTAGGCATGGACGGTTGTCTTACCGGACACCCACTCTAAGGGCCAGTACACCGAAACCGAAAGCATGGGTGTATATGGAGTTCAGGGACCCAGATGACCTTTTCGAGGCACCACGACTCCTCTTAGTCACAATGGAACACACACACCCCCCTAGAAGGTTGGAAAAAATCTCATCTTTATACACAGTCATGAAACCGCAGTGGAACCCTTGTGAAATTTACTAATATAAACTACCACTATAATTGGTTAATACATTCTTTCATCCCGTCAAGATACTACTATACACTACATCAAACAAAAGTACGAGATAAAGCGTTCATTCTTTGAACACTCATGAAAGACAATTTCTTTTGTCAAGCGAACAGCAAGAAACACTGACATCAAAGGATACATGATCCTGTATTGGAGACTTTTACAAGAACTGACATGCAGGCTGTGGCCAGAGTCATGAACAATCATGAGTTTGAGTGACAGGTGATAAAGAAGATCGTACCTGGAAAAATATTTCAAGTTCAAATGAAGGATTAGTGAAAGGAAAATAAGTATCAACCCATCGCATCTCTACAGCACCTGCAAAATCACACAGCAGGCTGTAATGGAACAATAACCAACAAAATGAGCTAAACAGTATCATACGGATACCACAAATAAAGTGTCTAGTCTGTTTTTTACTTGGAAGTGGGCGAGTTCATAGGATTCTCCAGCTGTATTCTACAAGTAAATACTAACAGAAGAACAATGGGAGTACAGAGGAGAAGTTTAGCATCTAGAGGTTGAGGGTAGCGCAATATCCAACCCAATCCAGTTCCCACTAATAGCTCAAATACATTTATGCTCTCAGCTATATCTTAAATAGTCATTGTTTTCCACTATATTAGGCTCTCCCCTTTTAAGTAACATTATTCAGTAATCTTAGAGGCCCTACATGTATCATATATCTTATATTCTTGCTTTTAAGAATTTCTGACCTTCGGTCTCAGCTAAATTTGAAAAAGGTTTTGACTATCTTTTTTTATATAGGAGCCCTGTTGAATATCTTTTTTTTTCTTTTTTTTTTATGGTCAAATTCGCCGACCAAAATCTAGCTGGACACGTTACATTCCCCGTCAAGAATTTGTTAAATTCCATCCTATCCCATCTGATCCCATATATTTTCTTTTTGTTGTGTTTCCTGGGATTAACAATTAACGATACAATGATGATAACGACTGAAGTTGCAACATTTCATAAGAGCACAAATGTAATTTATAATGTTTTACAGCAAATAATAAGTAGAGTTACTAATCCATGACGTAACTAGGAAATGAAAAAAGAACTAAAGAATAATTCTCGAAGATATGAGATAAAGAACAGAAAATGATAGAGTAACAGACCAAGTACAAGAGGGTGTAGATTAGGTATGTTTTAAAGTTCTGGATTTTAAAGTTGGCTTATGAACCTTGGTATCCATTTTATCAGATATAAGAGTGCTGCTTAATACAATTTCATTCAAATTAAAACTGTTTGAATAAAATTCCTTCAGTTTGAATGGGTAGAATTTGTTTGAATTTCAAATTTAAATCCACATCCTTTTTTTTTCATCCACTTTGAAATCCACAACTTTAAAATATACAGTCCAATCTGATACAATTGGAAAATCATCTAGTCAGTTGAGTTGGAAGTCTAGGAAGGCGCAAAGAGCAAGGATAGAGTAAATTAGACAAGGATTTTGCAAGTCATCCATCTTTGGTGGTGTTGCTATATAAAAGGAACAGCAGGAACGAGTTGGCAAAAATGACACTCTAAACTCCATAAATATATCAACATCTCAAGAGCCACTTCTTACTACTCACTAGCATTTGGTCATTTTCCAAATCCTTTAAGCTATTGGTGCAATATTTCCATGATGCGTGCATCTAATTATCTTAAATAACAATCAAGCTGCATGAACAGAGCCTTTTCTATTTACCAAATAAGTGACGTGCCAAACCCTCCAGACAAGTCTTCAAATCCTCAGCAGCATAAGCTGTAGCATCCATACCAGATGACTTCCAATCATCAGGTGAAAAAACACGAACTCCTTCCATCTGTAATCAGTTTATATTATAAACTGTTAAAGAAAGTTTTTTTTTTTTAGATAACATGGTATCCAAGCTTTGCTTGACTAAACCCCATGGGTCATTAAGTTAACAACCAGGAAAAACTCCCGTGGCCCTGAGAAGACTCGAGCCTGGTACCTTTGGAATAGATCTCAGAGGTCTTACCAACTGAGCTACCCCCTCAGTGTTAAAGAAAGTTAGCCAATTAAACAATTGTAAATCTTAAAAGGCAAGATAAGAACCTGATGGAACACTGGATAGTGGGTTGAATCAATAGAATCTCTACGATAAACATCTCCAGTTACAAGGAAATGACTGTGCCCACGGCTCAGCAATTCAGCTTGATGAGCACTTGTATGACACCTCAAGACAGTTTGTGAGTCGACATAATAGGTATCGTTATAGCTCCTGCTTACATGATCAGCAGGAACCAAGACATCATCAAAATTCTGCAAGGATCAATTCTAAGGTTATATAGATGCACAGTGTGCAGCTTAAAACTAAATACTACAATAAGTAGGTTGGAAACCAGACAGAAGCAAAGTAACATCACCATAAAATAAGCTTTCTTCTACAGATGTTAACAACCTTGTTCTTCTCTTCACAGCACCCAACTATGTCATCTGTTTTCTTTTACAGCTTAAGGACCCATGAAAGGAATGGGAAAAAAAACTGCTTACTTTCACATGTTTGGTTTTCAAAACTTAAAAGGATGTGATGGGAAGAGAAAGGAGGGGAAGAAAATCTTTTCTTAAAATATCCTCACTTCACCTTCCCACCAAATTGGTGGGATTCGGATGGAAAGTGAGTTGAAAAGTGTCATTCATTTCCTTTCCTTCCAAATTATATTAACCAACCAACGAAAAATGTTAATTTATTTTCGATTTTTTTTAATGTAAGCAAATGTAGGAAACATGAGTCATTTTCCTTTCTTTTCCGTTCCCTTCCCTTCCTTACTTATCCTCTTAATATAACCAAATAAGCTGCTACGAGCCTAGGATTTAGGGGTAGGCACATAGCCCCTATATACTTTCTAGAAAATTTGTAACACAATCATTTGAAATATGCATTACCAACCTAAATCTCCTCATTTACTATACTGATCCAACCTAGAAGGAAGGGCAATAGGGGAGACACAAATGAATAATGGCATTCCTGATAGAAAGAGACTTAATGATACTATGAAGCCTCTTTTCCCTTTTCCTACTGAATTAAAGAAAAAAGGCACAAAAGAAATATATTTCGGGGAGACAAAAAACAGATGCTTTAATTTCCAACCCAAGACATATAAAACAACAACTAATTGTGCCTGTGCCAGTTCTGAAGAACTGTCTATTAACTCTTGAACCCAGCTGCAAACCACATATGCTACCAAAAAGATGGATTCATAAAACCATATAACATTTCAAGTAAAGAGATTGAAATACATGTACTAGAAACTTCTCAATTGAAGTCTTACATAACTACATAGAAAGAAGCCTTTAGGTAGGGGGTAGGGGTAGATAGTCTCAAGTTTCTCATTGTAGCATTGCCTGTAGGGGTAGGGCGTAGGGAAGAAATTTTGTATTAGAGATTGGTTGAAGTAAAGAGATTGAAGCAATAGACCACATGGACAATGAGAGAAACAAATGAGCACAAAATGTAAAATCTATCAACGAAAAACAAGATGGGCAGGATGCTTTCAAAATGGATCAACAGCATACCGCTTTCACAGAAACAATTGGACAAAGATCGTCGAATTTTTCAAATTTGTTTGCATAATTCGTGTCAAAATAGTCAAAGATTGCATTCTTCAAAATGCCAAGTGGGTGTTGGTCGCGTCTATGTAGTTGCATTCCAAGCTTTCTGAAGATCTCGTCTGGGACATTATTCGTCGGATCATCCCGCACCACATCTGAATCCCCATCACATTCATAAGTCAACATAATAAAAGAAAAAACGTGCTGCAAACAAGTGACTAGGAGAGTTTCTTCTCTCTCAAGTGCAAATTAGCATATTAGTTTTCAGGTAGTGGCAGCCCCAGAACGTTAACTTCTCATCTGCATTTCAATGAAAACCTAATCTAAGACATCCCTCTTTAGGCCTTAGATACATAACCATACTTCATCACAATAATTCAACAATACAAAGTTGTCAAACATATACTATTGAACAATTTCTATCTGCAACAAATTGCCATAGCACCACAACCCATGGCACAACTTCATCATTACTACCATGTAATTTAAATTGGCACAAGACAAACCCAAGTTCCAAATTCGCAAACTAAGCAAAAATTCGACCAACCCATATCAAAATACAGCACAAATCACTATAAATCAATCAAATTGAATCAAAAGGAGACATTTTGGGAAGTTGGCACTAACCTTCTTTGGCAATCTTCACCCCACCAACCTCAACAGCTGAAGCTATCACTGGTTGCCGCCATTTTGAACGGCGGATATTGTTGGAAGATAGTGCAGAAGATGTGGAGAAAGCAAGGGAGAAATTGAAAGTTCCAACACGATGTTTACAAAGGAAAATTGAAGGCTTAGAGAATAGGGTTGATTGAGCTAGTGAGATAGCAGCCATTGCCATGCTCGTGGAGCGGCTTTGAGCAGCACTCAGTTTTCTCAAATTTGTGAAATTTGATTAGTTGATAATAACGCTTTGGTTTTTTGGTGCTTGACAGGGACGATTGTGATTTTTGTGATTTCTGAACGTTAATTAAGGATTAGGATATTAGTGTTTTATGGGATTTTTGAAGGGTTTACTAGCTCATAATCGTGTGTAGGTTTTGAGATTTGAGTCGCAGTGGTAACTAGTAGTGTCACCAGTTGTAGGAAGCCTCAAATCATACTCCTAGAGTACAAGATTCAAGTACATGTTCAATTCAACTCTACCTTCTCTTTTTTTTTTAATCCCTTTTTATTTTTACTTTTTTCGTCCAAAATAAGGAATAAAATAAAATAAAATTACATACAATTATTCTAGTCTCTGCAAAAGTAGTGGGTTTCAAAAACAACATTTATCATGTTAGGAATAGACACATTAAATCCACATAAACTTAATTGAGTGGTAGATCGTAGACATGTTGAACCTTGAACTCCCAATGCGTGTTATTCATTAAATTCTTGCATTGCTTCATAATGCAATGATGAGAACCCACTTCAACAATTCACAAACAAACTCATAACTCACTTCAACAACTCAACTCTAGATTACTCGCGTGGGTGGAGTCTCAATATACTAAATTTCAAAATTCAAGCAGTCATATTTATCTTGTGTATTTTACATTTATACATCATATCTTGTAGATATTTTGTTTTTTATGATAAAAATGGATACTTTATCACCTTAAAAAAAACTTAATCAGAAAGATTACTAATGTGTTACATATATGAATTGTTATGTCTGATAATAAAAAGAATTTTGTTGATATATGAACCAATCTCTATGTAGGACTTTTCCTACAAATCCATTTCCTTAAAAATATAATTATCTTTCTATTTATGTATTAAAAATACGTGTCTCTTTCCTTTCCTTTTGTTATTAAGATGTTGTTATAAGCTAAGATTTCATTTTGTTATATGATTGAAATGGTTTGAAAAATTCTTTAACTATTTTCATCATGTATTTTTTAAGTTAAAACTTAAATTTAATACAATAACCGGTTTGTATACAAACAAGGAAGTTATAAGTAATACAACTATAATCTCACAGAGAGCTGAATTAGTGGTATATTAGCATCACCATATGTTATTATCATTTTTCACAAGTCCTATAGGCTATAAAAACTAATAATTGATCTAATTGCCAATTAGTATTGATGTAACATATAACTGATTAGTATGCAGTGTAAGGGACTTTGACAAGGCAACAATCATATTTAGTATGTACCCTATTAAGAGACTTGTATAATGTTCGAGCAAGCGTGCTTCTCAATCCACATACTCCCAATCCTACAATTATAGTCGAGTTAGAGTGAAAGACAATTACGCACATTATCTCAATCCTATCATCATAATCGAACTAACCGATCTCAACTTACCTTAGTTTTTTTTTTTGATCAATCCATAGAATAAATTTTAGATAGTCAAGCAAGAGAAGGCCACGCACTAAAGTACCATTTCATTTCCCCTAAAAAAAAAAAAAGTTGATATATACCATTTCATTTTCAAGATTTTCAACCGTCAAAGAACACAAAAACACACAAGAAACAAACACAACGGCATAACAAAACCGTCTCTTACCGTTACGTAGAGTACACATTTGACCCCGTCAGGCAACATCATATTTACACGCCCTCATAAAATTAAATCAAGGCCCTCCAAAAACAATCAATCTACGGTCCAGATTAATCAACTCGATAAATCAACAGCTGTCATTATTTTATTCAATAACGAAGTACTATAAAAGCACAACTATTTTCTCACTCCTCTTTCTCTCTCTTTCTCGCTTTCTCAGCGCAGTATTCTCACTTTCTCTCTCCTCTCCGTTTTCTCTCTCTTCCCACATCGCCGCCGTGTCCTTCGGCGGCGATCCTATCTCCGGCAAAGTTCCGGACCTTATCATTCTCTCTCTCCCTCTCCTCTCTTATTCATTTATATATAAAAAACCACAAAAAACGACCGACAAAATAGCCAAAAATCAAAAATATTTTTAAAGGTTTCAGCTTTTGATATATATATATATATATATCTGTTAGGATTTTGTTTCCTTTGTTGTTGCAAAATAATCTGAGGAGAGGGAAGAGGGTTAAAAAAGACGAAAAAAACTGAAAATTTAGCAGAAAAGGGAAAAAAAAGAAAAGCCCCCTTTTTTTTTGGGCAGGTTTTTGAATTAGGGTTAGGGTTTTTGAGAGGAAAAAAAAGAGAAGAAATAATGGCTCAGGTTCAGGTTCAGCCTAATGTGGGTGCTGTGAGTGCTGTGGGTCCCAATGGTGGGGCTGCTGCTGGTGGCGGGGCCCAGTTTACCACGACGTCGTTGTATGTGGGTGATTTGGATTTCAATGTGACTGATTCACAGTTGTATGATCTGTTTAATAAAGTGGGTCAGGTGGTTTCGGTTCGGGTTTGTAGGGATTTGACCACTCGGAGATCACTTGGTTATGGTTATGTCAACTATGGCAGCCCACAGGATGGTTAGTTTTTGTTTCTTTTTTTAGATTGAGACATTTTTATTGAGTTTTTGTTGTTGAATTTGTTATGTGAATTTTTCTGGGTTTGATTGTATTGTTTAGGTGTTAATTTGAGGAGGGTTTGTTGATTATTTTGTTTGGCATTTGTAATTTTGTTGCTGTTGAATTTGTTTACTTTTGACTTTGAATTGGTTACTTGGTAGTGAAAGAAATGATTTTTTTTTTCTTTGGTGATGTGATGCATGACATTTTAACAAGGGATAGTTTTTACATTGTGGGTTGACGGGGTTGCTTTAAAGTGAAGGTTTTTGAAGAGATTAATTGCAGATAGTCGGAGTGGGAACGTCTCTCTCTCTTTCATGGTTTAAGATTAATAAGGGCTATTTGGTGATCAATTGCATGTGGAGTGAGATGACTTTACTGTCAGATGAGATGAGGGATGGCTTTCTTATTTTCTTACTTCATGCCTTCATGGTTGATAAGCTTTATGTAGGATCATGGGGACTGGGAAGTTGATCACTTGAATGTTGGTTGAACACTAAGTATAGGTAGATACTGATGACTTGGAATCAACTAAGTGAAAAACTTTCTCTATCTATATCAGGCTATGGGGGGGGGGAAGATTGATATCTGAAGGGAAATAAGGTTAAAAGCAGGAGAAGAGGGGGCATTTGCGCAACATTTGATTGCAGATAGTAATTCAAGCCCCCGAGAGATCTACCCTCTTTATGATTGGTACAAAAATTGATGGTTAAAGTGCTTCCAGTTTGAAGTCTATGTGCTTGAGATGTTGCTATGGGATGTGATTCATATAGTTGGTAAAAATTGACATTTATCAAGGCTCCATACTTCGTAAACTCTGGTACTGTTTGATGTTGCGGTGGTGCTAATTGTGGCATTAGTTATAGGTACGATTGAAAGTATGACCTCTTTTTCTAGTCTCTTGTCAATTGTATAAGTTGTATTCAAACCAAGGAACCAATAGCTTTCATAGTGTACAAAAATCTGTAGTCGTTTCAAGGTTGTTTGCCCCGAGAATTTAGCTACTTGGTCTATCTCTCAAGTCTGAAGTAAGAACGCTGTGCCCATTAGGCTGTTGATTTTTAAGCACAATCATAGAAGATGCTCCTAGGGTCGAAGGAAGGTTGAATATTTATTTTACTTTCAGAGATTCACGTCATTCTCCCTGGTGCGCGGAATGCTCCTACCCATTTCGTTAACTAACACTAACTGAACATCAAGTGGAATAACTATACTTCTTTGGGTAGCAAGTGGTCAAAGTGTGTTATTATATATTTCTCGATGGGTCAGGGTTTCTTCCAGAAAATCATGTCATTCTCCCTGGTGTGCTGAATGCTCCTACCCATTTCTTTAACTAACACCAACTGAACTTCAAGTGGAATGACGATACTTGTGTTGGGTAGCAAGTGGTCAAAGTGTGTTATTCTAGTATATATTTCTCGATAGGTCAGTGAAACCCTATCATCCTACAAAAATTCTTGCAACTGTAGACTATGTGAAACTTCTGCTTATGTTCGAGTAGTAATATATCGTTGACACCACAAGCACTTGTTGAGGTTGCAACTGCATTGGTCAATGTGTTGTTTGTCGATATGAAATACGTTTATAAGTTGTAATGCAATGCTTTTCGAGACTGAAATATAACGCGTAGGAAGCATGTGCATCTGTTAAAGAACAGGCAATTAGCAATACGTAAATGATATAATATTTTCTGTATGAAATAATTTTTTACCTTACAATGTTGCAATATTGTCGACAGCTGCGAGAGCTATAGATGTGCTGAACTTTACTCCTCTCAATAACAAGCCTATAAGGATAATGTACTCACATCGTGATCCTAGTATCCGTAAAAGTGGAGCTGGAAATATATTTATCAAGGTGATGGCTTATTTCTCTCCTTAGTTCTTTCATATTTGTGGTCTTCTTCATATTTAGTTTTCTGACAATCTCATATTTTTGTCTGTCTATCTTTTTTTCTTTTTTATTTCCTTGGCAGAATTTGGACAAGGCCATTGACCACAAAGCACTGCATGAGACTTTTTCTTCTTTTGGGAACATTCTCTCTTGCAAGGTTGCTATGGATGGATCTGGTCAGTCAAAAGGATATGGGTTTGTGCAGTATGAAACTGAGGAGTCCGCGCAAAAAGCTATAGAGAAGCTGAATGGTATGCTGTTGAATGACAAGCAAGTTTATGTTGGACCATTTCTGCGCAGACAAGAAAGAGACAATTCTGCTGACAAAACAAAGTTCACCAATATCTATGTGAAGAATCTTGCCGATTCAACAACAGATGAAGAATTGAGGAACACGTTTGGTCAATATGGAAACATTACGAGTGCTGTTGTTATGCGTGATGTAGATGGGAAATCAAAAGGCTTTGGCTTTGTGAACTTTGAAAATGCAGATGATGCTGCTAAGGCTGTGGATGCTCTAAATGGGCAAAAGTTCGATGAAAAGGAGTGGTATGTTGGTAAAGCCCAGAAAAAATCTGAAAGGGAAGCTGAGCTGAAAAATCGATTTGAACAGAGTCTGAGAGAGGCAGTGGACAAATACCAAGGCACAAACCTCTACATCAAAAATTTAGATGATAGCGTAGATGATGAGAAGCTTAGAGAATTGTTTTCCCCATTCGGTACGATCACTTCATGCAAGGTTGGTCTTCTCATTCGTGACTTGTAAAAACTTCCTTAGTCTCACTATCATTTTTTTAATTACCCTGGAGAGGATGGATTCAAAACCTAATAGAATTGTCAACAAAAGTGAAAGTAGACAATAGTTTGAGATGGCTCAAAATAGAAAGCAAAATATTTGAACTTGCACAAATGGAGTAGTGTTATTTAGTCTTTTCATTTCTGCTGTGGTATTGAGTTTGGTCAATATTGTTGCAGATTATGCGAGATCCTAGTGGTGTAAGCAAGGGATCAGGCTTTGTTGCATTTTCAACTGCTGAAGAGGCATCTCGAGCTGTAAGTTGATGTTTGTGCCATGTAATTACCATGTTGTGCTGTAATTCCTCATGTCGTGTGTTCTTTTTGCTAGCTAATGGAGATGAATGGCAAGATGCTTGTTAGCAAGCCTCTTTATGTTGCACTGGCACAGCGTAAAGAAGATAGAAGGGCAAGGCTACAGGTATTGGCCTTTATTTTTGTATGCTTTCAAGTTTTAATAAACTTAGAGCCCGTTTGGCCTAGCTCCCACAAATTTAACTTCTTCTCTCAAATTTGTTCTTGTTCACCCCATTTTCATCCACTCCCACCTCCACCTCCACCTCCAACTTCTAGAGCTTGAAATAAAGCTAGAAGTGGAAGGAGAAGGAGAATCTACAATTTGTAACTTCTCCTTCTAGTCCAATTGTAGCTTTATTTCAACTTCTTAGAAGTTGGAAATGGAGGAGGGAGTGGATGAAAAGAGAGTGAACAAGAACAAATTTGGGAGGAGAAGATAGGCCAAACGGGCCCTTAATGCGTGGGTACGATGTAATTATAAAACCATGCTGAGACTGATAATCATGTTGTAGTTAGGAAGTAGTGTTGGCAGATCATATGCTTCCCTAATTTGTAAAGAAGTGATCTTATATCAGATTACTTGTGAAGCTAATACTCTATATGTTGTGTACAGCAAACATTGAGATATGTCCCCTGGTTATTTGTTAGTTTTGTCTTCTCCTTTTAGTGATCTTCAAAGAAATGAGTTTAGTTTGCTAACTGTAACTGATTTCAAGGTACTTGTTTGATTGTTGTTTTGATTGGTGTTCAGTTTTGATTGGTGTTCAGTTTTGTTTAGTACTTGTTTTGATTGGTGTTCAGTTATAGAAGTGCATATTTTTAGCACGTGATGTCTTTGAGGTTGTTTAACCATTCTAAATGGTCATTGTGGATTGTGTCGCAGTTTCTTTAAAATAGATTTAGGCATTTATGGATAGCTATCTATTCCAGCGTTGGTAATGACAATAAAATAGTAGACAAAGCCTAAAGTTTTCAACATTGATGTGATTATCAGGACCACTTAGGTTGCTGTATGATTAAATGTATACTCTTGCCAGTTATGACTATTGTTTGTGTACCAGTTGCAGTTTCTAGTTGTTGGATATCAATTTGGGGGCCTTTCAGCTTTCTGTAAGGCATTCTGTGGGTAAACTGGAAAGTGGGTTTGAGGTTGCTTTGGTTTAGTGTATGCTTTATCTTTTCTTACAAAGCGGAAACTTTAGTTTTGCCAAGAATGCCCATTTATGGAGCAAGGAGAAGAAAAGGGAGGGAGAGTAAGAAGGCCTATCCATGTTGGTGCAGAAACTAAACTTTTCATCTATGCAGGCTCAATTCTCTCAAATGCGCCCTGTTGCAATTCCGCCATCTGTTGCTCCTAGAATGCCTATGTACCCCCCTGGTGGGCCAGGGCTAGGAGGACAGCTGTATTATGGTCAAGCACCTCCTGCAATGATTCCACCTCAGGTAAATAAATTTTTCTTCATTCTTGTCTTAGCTTTTCGATCCAAGTCTTTGGTTTGTTTATTGTAGATATCTATCCTGTGGGTAAACTGTGTATTACCCTGACATCATTTTTGTGTTACCATGGTACCAATGTTATGAATCATATGTTATTGACTTATAGTATTCTCTTAAATCTCCTTCTGGATTCATCACTTGAGTACAACTTGCATTCTTGTATGTAATTCTTATGACATCGGATGTTAAAATTAAGCAAAAGTTGGAGGATGTTCATGTTTTTGCCTATCGTTATTTTGGTATAATAATCAACTGGATATTGGTCCTGTGGGTATAGTGGTGCATTTCATTACATGATGTTTTATATTTTAGGACATTACTGTTGGGTGAAGTAGGTTGTTCTTTGCGATTACCTACATATTGAAATATCATAACATACAGTAGGTTGTCCCTGGAGGCCTGTAGTACTCAAAGAACCTTGTGACACTGTCATGTGTCATTGTTCTGGCCCTTGTTATGTTTGGCAAAGATATGTTATGGGTTTTGAAATCAGATTGTTATCTGTTGATAAGCTCCTGTTTCAACTAGTGCAACTGGTCTGTCATCTGTGAACTTTAAATATGTCAGTCGAACTGTCTACTTTCCCATGGTAGGAGTAACTGTTTCTTATGAAATTATTTCTTCGGTCAGCCTGCGTTTGGATATCACAATCAGCTTATGCCGGGTATGAGGGGCGGTGCTCCAGTGCCAAATTTCTTTATGCCAATGGTCCAGCAGGGGCAGCAAGGTCAACGCCCTGGTGGAAGGCGTGCAGGTGGTGCTCCTGTCCAGCAACCTCAGCAGCCTATGCCTATGATGCAGCAACAGGTGGTTATTTTGCATGCATTTTTATTGCCGTTGCGATTTCCTGTGCTTGTCTCTACCTCGCCTCCTATCCACCTGTGGGCTGTCTCTCTGTTGCCTCATCTCCCTTTCTTTTTTCCATTTTTAACAAGTTTTGAACTTGTCCTGGGTCTTTTGCTTCTTTCAATTGCAGATGATGCCAAGGGGACGCTACCGCTACCCCCCAGCACGCGGATTGCCAGATGCTCCTATCCCAGGTGTTACTGGAGGTGTGCTTCCTGCTCAATATGACATGGGTGGCATGCAGATTCGTGACTTGTCTCCAACTTTGCCTGTCGGCACATTGGCTACCTTGCTTGCTAATGCTACTCCTGAGCAGCAGAGACTGGTGGGCATTTCTTTCATAAAGTTGGTCATGATACTATTTTGTTTTGTGTTTCTTAACCTGTTGATGTGCTGCAAAATAACTTTCAGCTTCTCGGAGAGAACCTCTATCCGTTGGTGGAGCAGCTGGAACCAGAAATGGCGGCTAAAGTGACAGGCATGCTACTTGAGATGGATCAGACTGAGGTCCTGCACTTGCTCGAGTCCCCTGATGCACTGAAGGCCAAGGTTGCTGAGGCCATGGATGTCTTGAGGAATGTTGCTCAGCAGCAGCAGCAGCAGCAGCAGCAGCCTAGCAACCCTGCTGAGCAGCTTGCTGGCTTGTCACTGAATGACAACCTATCTTGAAGGGGATTTAACCTTATAACAAAAAAAAAACTTGAATTTAGAGATTGTGTTTGGATTTTGGATTTTTGGAAAAACGCAGGGTGTGTTCTGATCTTGGATTGATGATTTCTGGTGTCCTGTTACATACCAAGTCCTGGTGAAGTTTGTTTGCACTCTCATTTCATGGAGTTTGTTTGCAAGTACTCTTTGCTATAATTGGTTTGATACACCCCACCCCCCACCCCCAACCCCCTTTTCCTCTATGAAATGTGGGCTCGAAACGATACACATTCAGACATTCTCTTGATCGTGAATTCGTAATACTACACAGAAGGCGATTACAGTGATGGCATTGCCCAAAATTTGTAGGCAGGGCGTGAACAGTACCACTCCTTTCAGTACCAGGGCATACTCATTTACGAGTAATAAACGAAAAGTGAAGCCAATAACCAATAGTTCTGCTTCATTAGAATATCCTGCCCTAAATAAAGCTAGTAGCTTCATGATTCAAGAGCACAAATTATAACAAATTCTTTTTTTCTTTCCCTTCTGTCAAAATCTCCCCAGACGGCAATATCTGGGTAAGAACATACCAATTGATTAAATATGATTAATGGTGGAAAATCCGAATGGAAGGAGTAATGAGTAATAAACAACAAACAATTGAATACTTCTCAGGTCAATCAACGCCAATAATTGGTTCAGAAGCTTAAACCAACAGCTTGAATCGTTCATAGTTAGAAACAAAATAAACTTCTATAAGACAGTGTTTTTGTAACTTTTGAACATGAGAGGGGGGTCACTTTTCAATGAAATAAGAGTCACTGCTCATTAAAGTGATTCCTACACTGCTAAATAGTAACCCTATATTTTTGTGAGTTGATCTCATACAAGACTTGCTGATTTAAAAAACTCTTTATTTAATTTAAAAGACGGTTCGCACAGACAGCCGGGAATACATGGTCTGTTCAATTAGTAATTTTGTACTCAGAAAACGACATAAGAGAGTTGGAGACAATTGGAGAAACATGTGTAAGAATAAATTAGATGACCACTGATATATCCGAAAATGAACTCACACATTGCCATCATGCTCAATCTCAGAAGTTCAAAAAAGCAAAGCTACAACAAAAATTCAGCAACCAGAAGCATTTGGGGATCCTTCCTTTATTCCTCTTTTCCCCTCGAGCAGTATGGCCTCAACGCAGTTTGCAGCAGTAGAATGCTGAGCTCAGTACCTTCCCTTTCTCGTTCTTGCCTCTCGACATCTGTTTTATTTTCTGTAACAAGGGCATTTGGGAATTGGGAGGGCGGGGTGGCGAGGATGTATGGAGGCATGGCATGGGGATGAAAACAGGCTACTAGGTTTTGATCCATGGTACTTCAAGATGATGTCAACAGTAGGCTATCAGACAGATGGTCGCTAACAGGAATCAGACAGGTGAAAAAGAAGAAAAATTGTATTCCATATTTCTAATTACTACATGTTATATGCACAAACTAAATAATCACTCCACAATGCAGCTGTCATTACTTGCCCCTAAAAGAGCATACTGCTTTGTGGGTACATGATATTATGAGCGAGCATTGCTGATTCTACACCTAAGCATCAACTTGGTTCCGTCGTCTAAATCTCAACCCCACATCTTCATGTTCAATTGCAACTTCCTGTTGCAAACTCGAAGATTGCATTTCCTCTACAGCCCTTTGTACTGTGATTTCCCCAAAATTATGCAGCCTACGGCCAACAAGATAGCGGTCATCCCGAATGGAATTGTGCAAGTTGGTGAACCAGACATGGAATCTCTTCGCACAGAAGAACAAGCAGCTTACACACAGACAACCCAACCAAGCGAACCGGTACACAGCCGAGTTAACGACCAAGGGGTAACCAAAAACGGGAAATACTCCTCGAGCTAGAACGTAAGGTACACAGAGAGCTGTTAAAAGCTTCATTATGATAGGTACCACTATCTCCTTCAGCACCCAAAGACCCTGCAGCCTGGAGAAACCATCTTCTCTCACCCTCTCGAATTTTACTCTCCACCCCTCGTCTACCAAGGGCATCATGTGGTCCAACATAACCTGTCCAGATTAGAAAATAAATTGACCAGTCAGGGACCCGGGAAGGAAAAGTAAACAAAAGCCCACTCAACTATAACATTCCCTATGTGCCAAAACAAGCATCAACACAATGGAATGCTTCCAGCGAAGACATGGAATATTGACAAATCAATAAGTACAATGAACATGTACATATGTCCAGATATGCAAGGACTGGGATAAATGCCGTGAAATTACATTCAGACAATTTGCATTCTAACACTGGACATCTTGTTAAAAAGAGCCAATCTAATTACACATTCTATAGTATAAGCGACGCATATGATACTTAGAGACTGGAAAGGCTCATTTAAATGTGTGTTCTCCAAAAGAGTGAACGTAAGTGAGATCAATGAAGCTGAAATTGTTGCGATTCTGCGAGCTATTGATTTAACATATGAAAAGGAGTGGATGGCTGCGTTTGAAGTTGTTATTGAGTCAGATTCTTCAAACGCCGTCAAATGGTGTAATGAAAGTTGTGGGGGTCCTTGGAGACAGCGCTTTGCACTTAATCGCATTCGTCTGTGTTTGGCTCAGTGGCCTCACCTATCTATTATCCATAGATCAAGGGGTGCAAATGCAATAGCTGATGGATTAGCTAAGCAAGGAGTATCTAGGAGTGTTGAGTTTGTAGCTTGGTTTTGATGACAGTTCACATTGCAATATTGATTTGGAGTTTGTTGTATAGCATTGCTCTAGCACATAATTGCACACCCACCTCAACCCTTCCTAGAAGGTGGGGGGTGCGGTTGTGAATGATGCTCTTATGGGCAATTGCTGTGATTAAGGTGTCCTTGTAGCTGCTCTGAATTTCTGTAGCTATTCCTTTTTTGATCAATAAAATTTTATAATTATCAAAAAAAAAGCGACGCATATGATACTCACCAGTCTAGTCCATATTTTCAAAAAGATGAGTCCCAAAGCCCAGTCCTGGCAAAGAAGGAAAACAGGGCTTTCATCAACTGGCACCCGCATTGGCACAATCACTAACAGCTCAAACAGCAGCCCAATCAAAACTGGGATGACGAATATCTGAACAGCATAATACAAGTGTCAAAATACAGTAAAGATCTCAAAATCTTTTCTGGTGATCTAATTAAGAAGCACATCTCCCTTCAAGAGAAGGAAAAGAACAAGAAATATGAATCACATATACAGAAACCTGCTTTCGACGGTTATACCGAGTAGAACTTAAAAGGAAGAAAGTAAAAAAAATTATAATACAGGAACACATCCACAAACAGCAAAGATAACTTACCCATATAGCCAAAAGCGCAGAACTCTTGAGAACAATAGCACACCACTTCTGAATCTGGCCAAACAATACTGCTGCCCTCCTGGATCTTATCTGTTCAATTGTATATCTGACCCCAGCTATGGCAGTCCAAATAACATAACTTCCAATGGTGAAAGCATAAAGATCTGAGACAATAATAAGAGAATGTTTATGTCATGAAAGCCTAAATAGTTAATAATATGAGCAGAAACGATTGAATCAGCACAAGTACCATTGCACTTTATGCCATGTGTTATAGGGAGAAGAGGAATGGCATTGAAGATGGCCCGTCCAAGAGATACAGGTATAATTATTAAGGCAGAATTGAAGACGAGCAGAGTCATCCAAGCCACCACCAAGAGTAGTACGATGCGAAATACAAAGCCGTACCTCCTGAAAAGGTTTAATAAACAAAGTCAATTTTATTATAGCTAAAAGTGAATGTAAAATGTTTGGAGCATAAAGTAATGTAGGTGTGAAATAAGCAAGAAATAATGGTGATGAAGATACATGTATCATCAAGCAGACCCTAAAAGGTGGTGCATGCATGACTACTAGGAAGATTATTGCATGATTACCCTAATCATATGAAAATGAAGTATTGGGACATGGTTTATTGGAGGTTAAGAAATTATGATGGAGAGCAAACGATGGAAAATGCTACACCATAATGCAATAATCAAGGTAGATTGATGAATACTTCACAGGCTTAGCCCATTTGCCTGGTAAAGAGGCCATTTCTGGTGTTTTTGTTATTCACCCACATGACTACCTTCATCTCATATTATACTATAGTAACAAATCATATATTCATATGGGCTTCCACCTGGTATGAATATGAAAACCAACAGCACCCAACACAACAAAGTCGGGCTAAAGAGTAATTGAATTTACCGTGTCCAGTCTACCAACACAACAATGTTACCACCTTATGTCACTTGTGTTATGTGTTAGTGTCAGTCAACCAGTAATAATGCAACTTACTCTGAATCAGATTGTTCTTCTCCATCATACTCGTCTATCACATCAGGATTCTGAGAACCATTGGCCTCATTATTTGGAGCATCAGGAAGAAGAGCTATCTGGGCATTGTCTTGCTGAGCAGCTCCACCCAGTTGCAGGCCACGTAACCTGTCCTGCCTACCAGCATCTCCATTACCATTATCCTGACCAGCTGAATCCTCAGGTCTGGGAAGTAGGAAGTCAGTCAAGCCAAGAGTCCAGCCAACGGCAGTGAACCAATAGCGAAGAAGAGACTTGATTGTTGTTCTCAATTTAAAATGCTCAATTGCAAAAGGAATGCAGATTTGAAATAAAAGTATGTCTGCAGGTATCTCAGTAAATGGATCAGATACCCTGCAAGAGACAAATGTAAACAATAAGTTAGGAACTTATAATGGTAAACCCCGAAAGGAAGAATAAAAAATGCATTCAACAAAGATGTTTATTGACATAAAATGGTATCATACGAGATATCAAGTGGAAATATGGATGGTGCCATCCTCATTGCAAGTTTGACAGGCAGAAAAACCAGCATCACAATCAAACTTCCATAGACAGCAACAGAAAGCAAAACTCTACGAGCATGTTTGTGCACTGGATCATCAATCAGATCACGGAATGGATTGTAGTTTGGATCGGCTGGATCTCGGAGAAAATAGAGGACACCATTACGCAAAACCTGAAAACAACAAGAATACAGATATAATGAGAAAAAGGACACCAGTACAGCATGAATTTCACGAGCCCAAGTAACATACCCCTCGAAGAAGGCTAACAAAGATGCTGATTTGTAGCATGTAGAAAATTCCCACAACCCAATGAACCAAAGAGCTCGCCAATGGAGAAACAGAAAAGAATTCAACTCTTTGAGCCATCGACTTCCCAAACATCCTTATAGTGCAGACATCAAGCCACCAGCCACACATCAAAGGGAAAACCCCAAGTTCAATTACCAGAAGAAAGGCAACCTTGATCATGGTCATGAGGTGTCTCATGGCTGCGAAGAACTGCCGTAGAAGAGATGGAATTGCCTCTGCTATTGAAGCAATGCCTTGGAACCTACCCATGGTTAGAGGTTCACCCTTGGTGTATCTGACCAAAGCAACAATGCCGAAGTAAAGGAAGATCAGAGAGAAAATAAACATGTAACCAACAGCCAAGGTGGTAACATCGGAAAGCCTGGATGTTCCAGCAGTCACCCCTTTTAAGATATCAGAGGACAGGGGGGTGCTAATGTTGTTGAGAGAACCATTCAGTCCACTTGCATTTACTGTCAACATTTCTGCTACATGATCTATCAGTGTATTCTCTGGGTTCTCTGATGACAGATTTGTGACAGCAGTCAATGCGTTCTTCAAGGTGATGTTAGCCAAAGAGAAAGCAGACTCTGTAAGCGGCATGACTGTGGACAGCACAGGATTTGTCGCCGAGGAGAAGAGCCATGACACGTAGTGAAGTATTATCCGGCCAAACGAGAAAGGAACCAAGATAACAACTATAAGAAATATTAAGTTGCTCGCCAAAACCTGTAAATAAATCGCAATGAGGACAATCAAATAAAAACAAAAGATAACAACCCTTGAGACAATGGTAGCACATTGAAAAACAGGAAGTTCATTTGACTTCACTATGCAAGCATTCTAGTATCCGTTTATAACACCCCAAGTTAACTAAAAGGGAAAAAGGTGGAGAAGAAAAGCCTTCTGACATTTCATTTTGTTTGGGGAACTGCTCACACACTGAGGGAGAAGTAGGCCGACTCTATGACATATTCCAACAATCAAACAGTAAATACACATCCTCTTATTTGAAAAATATCCTATTTTGGATGTCACAGTACTTTTTTTCTAAAGATAACATGCGTATCGGGGTTTGCGCGACCAAAAAAGTTAACCTCCAGTGGCCCTGAAGAGGCTCAAACTTGGTACCTCTGGAATAGATCTCAGAGCCCAGAGGTCTTACCAACTGAGCTACCCACTCAGGGTATGATGGCACAGTGCTTCTATAAGGCCACTGAGAAAGGGAATGGACGACGGAAAATACAAAACTGGGGGGGGGGGGGCACCACAGGGATAGACCAAACAAAAGTAAGCAGATACTCACTGTAAATGCATTCTCAACCAGATGGAAAACAGGACCCTGCATGCCAACAAGCTCATCAAAAGGGACATCTTCTGCACCATCTGCATCATCTAGCCCGTCGAACATCTGTTCAACATGAGCCTCAAGCCGAGCAGCTTGTCTCTCCCACTGTGCAGCGACATTTTCTGCATTTCTTCTGATCAGCTGACCAGCTCCAGCAATACCTTGACCTCCTCCGACATCATCAACATTGCCATCAGCAGCTAAATTTCTATTAGCTTGTGCAAGAGGCCTTCTCACGGCACGGGCCCCATTTCTATCAGCTTCTTCTTCTCTTTCAGCATCCTGACCTCCAAGCTCCCGCAAATGTCTAAAATAGTCTCTCAAAGAGGTAGCACCAAGAAAAATAAATACAATGCTTGCCGAGAGAAGAAAACCATGGAGACAATCAGTTAAAATCACGGTGGTTGACATATGACTGAGGAACAAACGCTTGATTTCACCGGGACTCCGAACAAAAGACACCCGCCAAATCCAAAATGTGATGAAGGGAATTATGAGAAGCCAAACAGATAGCACAAAACTGAGGCGTAAAAAGAACTTAAGAACATGACAAGTTTTCCTTCCTATCCCAAATATAAACTCCCGGAAAGGTAGTCTAGCTGGAGCATCTTCAGCGTAAACAGGGGAGAACGAAAAAGGATGCTTGCAGACCTACAAAGAACTTCAAGTCGTTAGGAAAAAATAAATCCATCCATTTTGTTTCAGAGAGCAAGTAAAGGAATGAAAGTGCCATACTAACATACAAATCAACCAATTAACATTTTAGTATCCAGTTATTATACCACAAGAGATAAAGTAAGCTAGCAACATAAAGCTAATCCAATTAATCGCCACCGAACCAACTAATTCCATCCCCTAAAAGCTGAGAAAATGCAATTTCACCCCTCTCAGGAGTTAAACTAGGCCGGCAATTTCACTAGAGAGAACTTCCCTCCACCTAAAACTAGCTGAAGATCACTTCAACAATAGACCAGTCAGCTTCATTCAAACTGCGTGCTTTCATTATCAACACACCATACTATTGACCTCATGTCAAAGATATGCAGGATATTACTAATGTCAAAAATACATGAACAAAATTGTGATTAACCCTCTTATGTAACAGCTACTAGTATAAAATTTGAACTTTTTTTTCTCTTTCTAAAAACTAATATAATCCCCCAAATATGTATTCATTCCAATCCTCAAACTATAAAATTGCCCTTTTCAGTAAAGTCAAAATTGCCAAAAAAGGACAATCCCATTTTCACAACCACAAATCAACCAATCAAAAATTCCACAGCTTCACAGAATAAAACAAGAACACAAAGCTGGAATCTTTCCCCCAAATAACAATTTCCACATCCAAGATTCAAGAAAACTCAACAGACAACTAAAAACCCTAAAATCACCTCAAATTCAAATATAGCAACAAAAATTAAACAATTTGACAAAACAAAAAAAGGCACAAACCTCACAGTGGCGAGCATTACTGTGATTAAGCCACTGAAGAAGACAATCCTGATGAACAAACTTAATACTGCCACTACAAGCACATGGATACCGTAACGGATTATCAACCTCCCCAGGATTTCGACAAATCCTACACACATCTTCTTCGTCATCATCATCTTCATACGGTTTATTCATATTCATATTCATACTCATATTATTCTTATTAGTATCATTATTATTATTATTATTAATACTATTGGATGACGAATCGGCACCATTATTGGTCGAGCTCTCTCTGTAATTCTCCTCGTCGTCGTCGTCGTCGTCATCTTCTTCTACTTCTTCTTCGATCGGGACCTCGTTGTTGTTAATTTCTCTCTCCTTTATTGATGAAGAAGATGATGAATATGATGATGATACATCTGAATCTGATCTCTCGATCGGAGAAATCTCCATTAAAGAGAGAAACAGACAGATAACGAGAGAGAAGAGCTAGGGTTCCGGCGAGAGGAGGAGAGGAGAGAGAAAATTGCGAGGTGATGAATTTGGGGATGACAGAGAAGAGAGAGAGAGAGAGATTTTTTTGGGGGAGTTGAGATTTTGTTTTTTTTTTCCCGGTTGTGCCCTTGAAGAAATCAAGTTTCCGCGTAATATGAGTGGGGAGTGGATGGGTACGAAATTATGAAAGTTGGAAAAAAAGGAGAGAGAATCATACACGAATGGATACACATACACCGACTTGTAATGGAATAAGGGGTAGATTCGTAAGTCGTAACTGAACCAAACCATCTGTAGTAGCCAATGCCCAAATACTACCTTCCCATTTTTGCATTATTTAATGGGGACTAATTTAATTTAATGGGAGTGTTTTATTTTGGGGCTTATCCCCTCTATGTCACCCCAAAAAAAATACGGAAAATTTTGTTAGTGTCCCTCTACTCTTTGATTGTCCCGTTAGTGCTCAGTAATTTTTTTAAATCTAACTGATGTCCCTCTCCTTTTTATTTTCTCCCGACCGTTTCCATCATTTGCATCCCCGTTAACCTTCTGTTAACCTTAACCATCATCTATTTCCACTGATCTATGTCCATAGCCTCTCAGCTTTCTCTCTCCTCTCTCTGAAACTCACCTCCAGAGTGATTGTTCTTGATTTTGAATCAAAGAAGGATGTCAAGATTGTTACGGATGAAAAAGCTACAAATCTTGCTACTTCCTCGATAGATGATGCTGATGTGATCGAAGAGTTGATTGCGTGGTTGGAAAACTTTAGGGGCAAACTGCCCTCGTAGTTATAGGATTGGGTATTAAGTTCCGAGCTAGGATTGGGTAAGTTCCGAGCTGTTCTAGCTTTTATTAATTGGCTTGGGTTGAGAGAAAGCTGTGAGGACTGAGGCCATGGACATGGAGTTGTGACTATGCCAAACATCCATCCAGTTAACAAAAGGTTAACGTGGGATGCAATAGTTGGAAACAGTAAAATAAAAAGGAGAGGGGCACTAGTTGGATTTAAAAAAATCACTGGGCATCAACTGGACAATCCAAGAGTAGAGGGGCACCAATAGAATTTTCCTAAAAAAATATTAGAAAAATGATGCTCCAGAGAAGTCTAGGAGTATGTTGTATTGGTACTAGAGGTGTTTATAAGCGGATATCCGAATTTTTGGATACTCAATTTTGATATCTGAATCTGTATCCGAAATTTCATATTTGGATAATGGGTATTCAAAGAAGTTATTTTTTTCCTACTTTTGTTGATTTTAATTTGGTTATTTTTCGGATTTTTTGGATAATTTCGGATATCCGAAAAGGATGGTCGATTTCAGATTCTTTTGAACAACCCTAGTATTGGATGTAATTAGTAAATGTTTTGTACATCTGTTTAATAGTCTATTTTGGTTTGCTCATGTTTTGTATATTTATCTCCATAAAAATTAATTTTTACTATATATGAAAAATAAAAGTCAATATACACGTTCAGAGGTCAATTTACAATAAAGTCAATTTAAAATTAATTGAAATTCATGTATAGCTTCTTGATTAATTCTGTCTAGGAAAAAAGGTAAAACTTTGTTTTAAATACAGTTAAAAGTTGATGTTTTTTTTGGTTACAAAATACGGCCAAAAGTTGATTATTAAACCAAAAAAAAAATTCAACCAAAAGGTAAATCACACCCTTGCAACCATGTGCATCATGCAAATTTTTTTTTTTGGTGAGATGTGCATTATGCATTATGATAACTAAATAAAAAAACAGCAACAAATATGTGTGACTTATCCTCTTCAATTTCAAAATGTACTGCTCTTTTTTTGGATGTATTCTATTTTTTTTCTTTTTTTTTTTAATTTCCATTTTTTGAAGAAAGTTTAGTTATTTATTCGGTCATGAGTGACAATAAAAAATACATAAAAAAAAGTTTTAAGTTACGACACAAAATTCTCAAATCAACCTTATCAATGAAACCATTATTAACTTATTTAAACGAGCAACTTTATTATCCTCTTGGTAACAAGAAAAAAAAGAAGCAACATCAAACCTAGAATTTTAAAAGTAACATCAATCATTGTATCTTGTATATAACATACACGTTGTAACATTTGTAACAAGTTTATGTACTAAGGAAGAAATTTTAGAGGTCTTGGTGCTCCACAAATGACATAGTCCAACCACTTAACAAGACTCACCACCATCAACATTCAACACCACACAACCGGCGACAAGGCTCTCATTTTAGAAGAAAAGTCTGAAGAAACATTAAGCTCTCTACTATATAATCCATACACTTGGCATAATGGACTACCCAAATGGAGACATGTACATGGAGCCTCATGAGTTTGCCATCCCTTGTGTAAGTTACTATTAAATCCTTCTTTTTTTCTTTATACAGGAACATGTATTCACTATTCTTAAAGTGTGCACGGTATAAATCTTAAGTGTGTCCAATAATGTGCAAATCACACTCACCGGGCAAACCAATAACATAAACTTCCAGACAGGTTTAGCGAACAGTTTAATGAGAATTGAACCGATAACCTTTACTAGGCGTCCTATGCCATGAAACCCAACCCAACGACCAACTTTGGTATCTGGGCAAATTAAATCCCTTATTCATTAGCTGAAACTGACAAGGCAAAAACAACAGTATCCTCTGTTGTCTCTCTTTTGGTCAAAAAAGTAACAGACACTCGCTCTATTACACTTGGTCTTTGTCCAATCACTAGTGTCCTTTCTCTGCTTTTAACGGACCCTATAATTTTTGCTTTTCTCCATTGACGTTCATTTTTCTCTTTCCATTATTGCTTCTCCTATTGACTGTCGGTGGTAGCCGTTGATATGGTCCCTTCTCATCATGCTGTTCTTAGTCTCTAATGGTGATTTCAATCTCTACAATTCTCTCTCGTTTTTATTTGCTTCAAACTCTAATATTTGCATGTCAAACATTGTTTTGATTATCATTTATCATGTAAATATGTCACACTTCGTAGGGTTAAACTGTCTTAAAGCATAACCATGTTCTGTAATTAGTACTTATGAAGTTCTAATACTTTTGAGTTTTGACCCCTCTTTTTGTCTGATCATGATTTGGCTATTAGATTGAAATGACTAATAATACTTCCAAATTTATATCATGAAGCTGGTAGTTTCTTGTGTTTCAATTTATCATCATTTGCCTTACATTATTACTTGAGCGTATGTGCTAAGTATGATGAACCATGATGCTTCTTATAACTGGTCAGAAAGCGCAAACAAAAGGTGATAAACTAGTGACATTAACAAATGACCCCCCTTTGGTTTGGATTATATATTTATATATCATATTATCATCACTGGTTTATTTCAGGTTTGTTACTTGGTGCTTGTACTAGCCCTTGCTTAATTTCTGTCTAGTAGAGGAAAGTCATGGAGCAAAAGACATGGCGTTGGCGCAGAAAAGCCTCCGAAAAGACCATAGTCGCAAATAGAAGAGCTAGTCTTGATCTCGGAACGAATAGGGAGGAGGTAATGCTCAAATTATATCCTGGTTCACCAGCATGAAATCCATCTGCATTTCAGTTTTTTTCGGATTAGCAGTATATCTTGAGTACAATGTGGTTATTGTCAATGTCATTCATGGTTGGTGACAAACTGACAATGTAGGAGAATAATTGATGAGAGTTGAAGAAAATGCTCTCTCATTTGCAAATGTTCTTAACTACAGAAATACTAGTTCTTAGCTTCTTAATACAGTCTACAGCATTAGATTATGAACTTAAAACGGGTAGAGCAGATTAGAGAAAAAGCTTGGTTGATTACACCCAAGAGCCCTTATTCTTAGTTCCCCAAGAACTGTCAGCATTTGTAAATATGTAACAGGCTGCTGATTTCTGTGCATACTCTCCACTAGTTTCATGTGATCTTAAAAGGCTCAGTTCTGATTTTTGGTAATTTCACTGGCTGCAGGATCAAGATAACGAAATAGGATCATCCAGATGCCCGAGTAATCTCAGTGAGAGGTTAGCCTCAATGACTTGCGATTGCGTTGCCAAGGAAGAAATAATCGGAATTCATACCAGGATAGCAGAACAAGCAGTTGCAGGTAGATTTCGGAAGATTCTCTCAGCTGTTTTCTGATAATTTATTTCTGAATACCTGATGCATTCTGGCATGTCAAATTGTACTTCAGAAAACTGATGTTGGAATGAATTGTTTACAGGTAAAGAGCTAGCAGAAGCAGAGGCTGCATGCTTGAAGCAAGAGCTAGACAAAGCTCTTCAGCAAGGAGAAGCAGCAGAGCAAAGATTGGCTCAGCTCGATGCTGCTTTAAAGGACTGCATGCAGGAGGTAGAATCTCTTCGAACTCAACAGGATGAAAGGGTACAGAATGCCTTTTCAAAGACGACAGAGGATTTCGAGAAGGCGCAGAAGAAGATGGAGGGTAAATTAGCTGAATCAAATAAAAGGATTTCACGCTTAGCAGCTGAGAACACTAATTTGATGAAGGCACTCCTCTGCAAAGAGAAGTTGATTGAAGATATAGATAAAGCAAAAGCCCAGTTGGAAGCTGAATTTGACATGCTAATGACTAGGTTGGATTCAGTTGAGAAGGAGAACACTTTTCTAAAGTATGAGTGCTGCGTGATGGAGGAGGAGCTTAAGCTACGTAATGAGGAAAGAGAATACAGCCGTAGATCAGCCATGGAGAGTGCAAAGCAAATCAACAAACTAGAAGCTGAATGCCAGCAGTTGCGCAATATGGTTAGAAAAAGGCTGCAAGGTCCTGCTGCTTCGTCAAACACGAAGAATGAGGCTGACTTGCGAGGAAGAGACCAAGCAAGCATGAGGAAGAAGAGATCAAATCCGACAACAGGGATTACCCCTGAGAAACCTAGCAAGGGTACCAGTTTTCTCATAGAGAGGGTGTACGATATGGAAGAAGAAAACAAGACCTTGAGAGAGATTCTGTGTCTTAGTGACCGTGAGATCCAGTCTTGGAGAATCAAGTATGGTCAAATGGCTTCAAGATTAGCAGAAGTTGAAGCTCAACTCAGAGAACTTTCAGAAGGTGAAAATTCAATGCAGTTGGCTATATCTGGCGTTGGAGTCAGGAATCAGGGAGATGGTGATTCTGAATCATGGGCTACCGCTTTATTAGCAGAGCTGGAACAGTTCAGAAAAGGGAATATGAAGAATGAATTCCCAGCGTTAGAGATGGGGATAATGAATGATCTCGTCGAGACAGAAAAGTTTGCTATGGTAACGAAAGGCACAGCTGCACAAGTTGAGGGGCAACAGTTGCAATCAACTAGCAAGGAACTTGTTCTACAAGCTCATACTAGCTGCAGGACCACCAGTGAGCCTGAAAAACGTGATTCTTGGCTGGATGAGGTATTGGAGGTGATCCTGGAAGAGCATCGAGTTTCCAAAAGAAGTTTTGGAGAACTTCTGCAAGACATTAAGATTGTAGTGGGTTGCAAAGATGATTTGTCAAAGCAGAAAGAGGAAAACAGCTCAAGTATTAGTGGCCTCCTCCTTTTGAAATCTTCTGCTTCAACTGACATGGAGGGTCTGACTCTTCCAGACACACCAAGTAACCGCATTTCAGTGGAAGAAAAAAGTGATGATATCAGTGATGCTTCATTTGCAAGGGAGAGAATACAGAAGCATTTTGGTTTTGACGGATCAAAAAATAGAGATCAAGTCGATGTTCCTTCCCCAAATAGTCACCACACACTTGCCCAAATGATTACGATTCAGTCTGCTCTGCAGGAAGAGAACAGAGAAACAAACGGAAAGCTACAGTTGGTGACTGAAGATAATGTGACTTTGAGGAAACAACTGCAAGAATCAAACCAGACCATAGAAAGCTTAAGAAGGGAGCTAGACGCTCTAATAGAAACTAAGGGGGTTATTGAGGATCAAGTGGAAAATCAAAGGTTAATCAATGAAGATCTTGATACACAACTTACAGTTGCAAAAGCCAAATTGAACGAGATTCTCCACAAGTTATCATCGTTGGAGGTGGAGTTAGAGGACAAGAACAACAGCTGTGAAGAACTAGAAACAACATGCCTTGAGCTTCAGCTTCAGCTAGAAACGTAAGGAAAACAGTTCTCCTGGTTAATATCTTTCACAGACAATGAAAACTCTTTTGTTTTGCCATCTGATTTTGAACTATGCAGTTGGAGTCACTCAAGGAAGGAATCTCCAAACCTTGGCACAGAGCAAGTGGCAAAGAAACTAAGAACTGTAAGTCATCTATCTCACAAGAGATTTTGACTAAAAATCCCAAATAAAAATCATAAGGTCCCTTAAATTTGGTTAAGTTACAAAATGCATTTCTTTGTCATATATGCTAATTAGATTAGCATGGCTTTGTGCCTTTCAGAACTGTTTAAAAAGAAGCTTCAAACCATTACTATTAACGACTGATTAAATAGAAAAGTAAAGGAACTCTGTCAAGTTAGCTGCTCCGCTTCCCACGTTTCCGTTCCCCTCCTTGTTTACTCACATAATTAGTCAAATGGCAGGAAACAAGCGAAAACTTAGGGAGACAGCTGAAGGGATTGGACTCGCCTGAGTCCATGCTATTGGACGAAGATCTCTGCCCTCCGGTTACTATCACACCCTCCACAGCCCCAAGCTCTGGTAAAAAGAGTCTGGCACCCAAAGGCGGCTCTTCCCTTCGAGACCGTATGCTGGCGGATGATGAAGATCAAATGGAGTCTCTTATGTCTCTGGAGACTAAAGAAAAAGTAAGTGATGAAGACTCCCAGGAAACGACGAGTTTTGATCATATTGATAAGAAGGCGCTTCCTGCTCCTCAGCCGAAGGTGAAGTCTCCTGAACAAGTGGGGGCTTTGTCTATTCAGACAAGTCAGAAGCCAAGCGGAGGGTTCGGTTTTATCAGGAAGCTCTTCCTCAGAAGGAAGAGAGGCTGCAGCAAGATGAAGGCTGTTCCACCCCTTCCCCTACAGCGAAACACAAGTGCCCTGATAGGACCAAGGGACGTGTTGCTGCTTGTTTAATATAGTACAGGAGACCTTTTGTTTTTCCTTCCCCTTCTCCTTTTCCTATATAAGTGGATTATTATTATTTAAACTTTTTTTGGAGATTGTCCAGGGACTGGCTTGTACCAACCCTGTAGTTAGAAGTACTAAAGATTTGGGTTACATGTATAATAATGCTTCAGTATGCATCCTAAGACATTAAATCGTAATAATAATTGAAATTATTTGCACATGAAAAATGAAATCAGAAACCCAAGACTGAAATTATTGTCATGAATAGAGCATTGCAGTATTGCACCCAAGTGTAATAACAATTTGCCAATGCCAGAACTTCAACTTATTTGAAGGAATCCATATAATGATTTCTCTTCGTGACTTGCAAAATTCATGTATATTGCTTTAATATACGAAACACTATACATCTAGTATGGCAGCTACAACAATAACGGCATCAGCAACAACAATCCAGGATCCCGCCGAGGGCGGGGCCTGGGGAGGGCCACATGTATGCAGCCTTAGTTACCTTACGTTGTCCTTACCCCTAGCTAGTTGCTTATTAGAGCGCTGTTTCCAGTAGACTTACAAAGGAACATCTAGTATGGCAGCTGAGTCAGAAATTTCCGTCAGCTTTTGAAGGCATTCAAAACTGGAAAAATTGGACCTTCCGAATTTCTCCAAGAAAGAAACAGAGCACATCACCACTGGTACTCAGTCTCTATACATGATAAATGTAGCAATTTCATCCAGTCCAGCTTCCTTGTAACATTCAGCAACTCTCTCCACACATTCATCCCAAGTCCCCTCAACAGAAGCCAAATCCAACAAAAAGGCAGCTTCATCAAGTGCTACCTGAACAGACCATTGGGGTTAAAAAGAGTTGGCCTCAAAGCCTT
Organism: Tetragonia tetragonoides; assembly: GCA_038025085.1. NCBI lineage: Eukaryota > Viridiplantae > Streptophyta > Magnoliopsida > Caryophyllales > Aizoaceae > Tetragonia > Tetragonia tetragonoides. The sequence continues at coordinate 6,260,749 of CM076151.1, read as the reverse complement.
GCCCAAATTTTTTTTCATAGTTTCAGTTCTGCATGTTCAAAACATGTAAAGATAGATACTCTTTTTTTTACCTGAATGGGTTCTTTTCCTTTTTTCAAATCTTCTTGTCTGCCCTCTTCTGTCACCTTCTCCTTGATGTATTCAATTTGTTCATCTTCCCATTGTGCAAGATCAGCAACTTCCTGAGAATGACAATACACATTACTGGTGAGAAATCCTGTTCTGGCAAGCCCCTCATGGACAACATGAGAAATAAGCACAACAGAGTTAGGAGATTTCATAATTGTCCCACTTTCTTCCCTTTCTTCCTTCACTTGGGACTACAGAGAAGGGCTGTGACTGGAAATGGAGAGACAAGTACATAAGGAAATATAATGGGTTGAACAAATTATACACCTCGTATGCACAACCCAAAGTCCACCATGGTGATTTCAGTGCCACTCTTGCGGCATCTTTAGCTTCTGAGACACGCCCAACCCTGCAAATAGTACAGTTTTTAGAATATCTTGAGATTATACAATTTGCAAATTGTGATCAAATTATTCTCGAGAATTACTATGAAACAAAAGTATACAATACAGAATGACTTATGCATACTTCAGCAAGATCTTAGAACTGAAGACAAATGGCCGTGCAAATCCTGGAAAAAGGTCTTTCTTTGTATAGAATTCTCCAGTCACCAAGGCTGAAACCTTCAGTCCATATGGGAAAAGTTAATATTAAAAAATCGAATGGGTGAACAAGAAGAAAGGATACAATCCGAAAGAAAACAATCTCACATGATCACCATCATCAAAGTGCCGCATCACTTTTCTCTCTAGAACATCTGGAAATAACCCAACCTAAGTAAAGTGGAGTCATTATATATCTTTGAGCAAAAGATGGCATGAGGTTAGATTCAAAAATCTGCTCTACCTTTTTCAGAAGATAGGTATCAATGTGAGTCTGAGACTCGGCAAAATCGCCCTTCCTAAACAATTTCGTACCAGCCTCAGATGAAGCGTCCAAAAGCACACTGTGACCCTCATCTGCGATCTTAGCATCTTCCTCAACAAGAATTCTGTGAATATATTGATCTACCTGAAATGCAAAAGAAGCACACTAAGGCATTTATCTCAAAACATGTTTTTCGCTATGGGGACCTGATTGGGGGTGATGGAAGAAAAGAGATGGTGAAAAATGGGAAGATAAAAACATATGAAGCATGTCCTAATACAAATCATGACATGCTTCAATAGACATACTAGTACTTGTCTACGTACGCACATGAAGGATGCTTTCAGATTAATTAATTACATTCTTCGCCAAAAGCCACACACCATGCTTGTGTACTTCTACAACTGGCATCTCCAACCTGTGTGAACCACAGATAAATAGTAGGATATGAAAGGCTATGAGTTGGAAGTAGACTAATGAAAGTCCCTAACAAATTTACAGAACTCCAATATATTTACTCGCAAATGAGGGGTTTGAGCGTCTTACCCAGGTGGAGCTGTTGGCCATCGCAACAACGCAGTTACAGTACCTGCTGCAGATAATTGCTAATGTTAAGCATATGCAAGTCACTGATTGAAGGAATCAGACAGGTTAAAACTTAAAACCAGATTTGGCTTAACCTGACAAGTTTTCTGATAGAGGAATAGCAAGTGGAATCAAACCCTGCCTAGCCCCAGGAGAAATGATTGTTTCGCCTGGTTGAAACAATATACAGTCAGAGCTGTAAATCTTCAGGAGGCTAAAAACATTTGCATCTAAAGTAGATACTGAGATTAAGAAGGTTTGGCACTCTTAAGATTTAAACAATCATACATGTTTGAAGAGCGCAATGACGTAAATTATCTACAGACTTGCATTCAATTGATATTTCATTTGAAGTTAAATCTCCTCAACACAACAATGTAGCATCCTAGCAGGTGTCCTTCTCTAGGTATACATATATTGTCTACATAGAACATACAAAGATGTAAGATATGTTGCCTGACATAGGTCAGATTGCCCTGCTTTAGTGGAGTTCTATGCATCCCTCTTAGCTTTTGCATGTATCTCTGATTATTCTTGTATAATACTACTATCCCAAGTTCTTTTGTTGTTCCAAAACAGAAGGGTCATTTCACCAGAACATAACATTACCTTACAGTGAACTGACTAAAGCTCACAAAGATTTGCCCCCTAAGTATATTACGCTTCACAAATGCAGGCATCTCGACACTAACTACAGCAGGTTGTAAAAAACCTAGAGAAAAGCAAATTTGACTTCTACAGAAATCAAGTCATTTAGCATAAAAGAGTAAATATACACACCTCTTGTTTGTAACACTTTTAACAACTGATGAAGATGCTCCGGGGGTTGAGTAGAAGCAATGTCCTTTACAAATGATATATGGCCTGCATCCCAAAACAAAAATTGTAACATTTGTGTTGATTATTGAACAGAAATTTACCAAAAGCAATGAAGAAACAGCAGTGTAAACATTCTTGAGGTTAGGCTTGACCTTCAATTCTTGCAAAGACTCATCATGATTACAAAATTTGTTGAGGATTATCCCAACAGAAAATAAGATTGCTAAAACACCCCATAATGTACATTCATTATCAAAAGAAAGGAACCCAACACAGAAACGCATTTGCCCAGAAAACACCTTTGACTAAATTAAGTCCAGGGCATATGATTAAGCTTAACTAGAATGAAATCCCATACAAATAATTTGGATGAAAAGAGGGTTGAGCGAGTGAGTTACCAGAAGAGGAAAAGCTCTGAATTGGAAACTTCCGACCTGTGAGACGGTGCAACCGTGGCACGGTGGCACAGGGAGCTCCGTTCACCAAGCCTACCACCCCGGCTTTCATTGTCACCTTATTGGAGTGAAAGGAAAAATGGAAGGAGAGAGAGAGAGCGAGAGAGAGAGAGAGAGAGAGAATGTGGAAGAAACCACCAATGAATCAATGATGAATGAACCAAGCCAGGAAGGCCAAAACAGAACATTTTGGTGAGTTTTTGTGGTAGTGAGCCCTTTTGGCCCAACCAATCTTTATTTCACTTTTGTGACCAAACCTTGAACAAAAATATAATCAAAGAATTTGTCAAATAAATGAAAAATACAAAATAAAAAAAGTATCCAATTTTATTGAAAGAAAAGACTTACAAAAAAAAAAAAAAAAAAAAACTTTATAAATATATTTATTTATTTTTATTACATCAGTTCATGTTCATGATTCTAAATTATACTTGATTATTATTTACAAAACCATCTGCTGCTTCTTTCATTTCTTGCAATGCATCTTCAAAGCACTTGGCTAATAATTTTGGATCAGGGATAACGTCTTTGGCCACTTGAATTTGAAGATCTGCCTTTCCTGCGTAGCTCACCATGTGCAATGTGATTGCCTGCCCGGAAAAAAAAAAAAAAGAAAAGAAAAGTAACGATCCGTAAGCATATTTAGATTATTATTTCCAGACAAAAAAGGAAAAAAATATTTTTATTTTGATGACTAATAACAAATCACTTACTTGAGGTTGACTGGAAGGTGTAACTTTTATGAAAGTTACAGGGTTTTTTGGCAATGACAATCTCCTCTTGTGGGCCACTAATATTAGCAAGTATGAAGGTTGTATTACACAATACTCTGTAAGATAAGTAACCTGCAACCTGCAACCTGCAACATAAACCACATGATGAGTATGCTTGTTTATTACAGTAGTTTTTACTTGAGAGTTAATTTAAATATCAATTCACATTGACTAGTAGATCTCTTTGAATTGGAGTACAAGTTCACACACTATAGGCCTGACCCGTTTACCTTGAAAAAGGGTGATCTCGAATAAGGTGTTTTAGTGATTTTATAAGGATCTAGAGCCAAAAATCATGACAAGTCCCGGTCATACTCAAAGAAGAGACATTTTCCTTTTGTAATTATTTCAACAAATCACAAATCACAAATCACAAATCACCTTAGAACCAAATAATCTTGTTCCAATGTTTGCTATACCGAAGGAGAGACAAGCTTCCATTGACAGCTTTTTCTGATCCATCACTGTCTTAGCTTTCATTACGTAGGCTAGAGGATCCAAATCACATTGTTGGTAATGGATCATAGGTAAGAGGATCATCGAGAACTTGTTACCCCACGGCATTGTTGAACCTTCGCTTAGCATGGTTGATAGATCCTAATCAAAATTTGATGTTATATGCGAGAACTAATGCAATATCAAATCCATTCAATGTTCCAACATTATCAAAATCAAAAGTTTAGTTTTCACTAAAGGATGAGTGGAAAATAAGTACAAACCAATAACGCTTATGCTCCTCTTAAATTGACAGAGCACATACCAGTAATTTGAACACCATGTTGCAAAGCTAGAAATAGGAAAATATATACAAATTTCAGCTTTAACATACGGAGTATATATGTACATCCAATTTCGATTCATGATAATATTCCTATAATTACATACGAAATATTAAATAATTAACCAGTTTGAGGATTTGTATGTTTACCTTGAGGATGTTGAGCATTAAGGTATTTTGACAATCCACACCACACTAATCCATAGAGAACGTCATGTATAGTCTGCAATAATTTTGCATTTACATTATGAGACAATCATTTAGTGTGAATTAGACTCATATACTCCATTTGTTTCGAAATCTCCTTGCCAATTTCCCTATTTGGTTTGTTCCATGATCTTCTTTTCATCTCCTTTATTGGCATCATTATTTTATGTGTAAATTGTCTATTTTAGCGCTACTTGCATCCCATATTCCCACCCTAACTTGGTCCCCTTTTCGCCACCTACCTACTCACAAGGAGTAAGAGGCGAAGTTTTGCAGAAAAGTAGCCATCGGAAGGCAGATTTTATAACGGAGGGAGTATATATGAAACAAAATAAATCCAAAAAGATTCTTAGTAGGGATCGGAAATTCTTACGACATTTGGGATGACCTTTTTGATTGCCCTCATATCATACCTTCCTTGGCCAAAGCTCCACCCCTTCAATTCCACTAATCACATTCCCCTTATCTTTCACCCACAAGCACCTTGCTATTAGTTTTAACCCAAAAACCAAACTAAACCAAATAAACATCAACACTTCCCATAATCCCATGTTTTTCAAGCTCTTTCTCCACTTATTTTTTGTACTCTTTTTACTTTTCCCGTCATTTTGGGTTATTGCATGCCCATCATCATGCACTACTCCTCTTGGTCTATCCATGGTCCATAACATTGACATCTGTGACACACCATCAGCCAATGCATGATGAACTCTCATGATCAAGCACTTGTGTTTTGGCATGATGTGTAACTCCCACAATGGCTTGTCAAATCTCATGGGTGGTGAGATGGCTATGTCTGCCAAGTAAGCGTTGATGATGTCGTCACGACGACGGCTGCCATCATCACCATCATCATGGTCATCATCATCATCATCATCATGGATGATTATATGATTGTTTATATTAACTTGGGTTTCCCTCCACCTTGGTATCCCATCATGTGTATCCAAGGCTACAAGGCTTGAGAACCTTGGGATTTTAGTCACTACGTTGTTGAACTCGTGCTTAACGGCATCGATGTCGATGGGGTTTTTCAGACCAATGGCACAATGGATCACTTGGTTGTGGTAGGGGAGGAGGCATAAACGCCCCACCGGTGTTAGGGGTTCTTCCATTAGAGGAGTGTTGTGTATCGCACGGGATTGTAACTAGTTAGTTAGTGGTAACTATTGGAGTACTGATCAATGGATCATCTTTTGTATGGATCATCATGATTACAATTTTACATTCCCTTTAGACTATATATAAAGCAATACCCAAGATTCTTCTTATATATCTAATCAATGTTCAACTGTTTAATTAAAGTTAGTTGCCAGGTTGGTGACAGTTAATGTGCCAACTGTTCCACTCTATTTCTTTATTTACTGTACTATCAAACGTGCATCATACACATACATACATTATTGCGTGGTCATGTTTGCGAATGCGGTTGCGGATTTTATGACATATTTTGGACACTCCTATACTCGGTTGAGTTTTTTTATCTATTTTTGTTGACCAGTCTCTTACTAATTTTATTGAAAAAGGGACATTTTAAGCTACCTATACAGTAACCTGATTGTCTTGCCTATTTAAAAAAATTAAAAAAAATACATTATTGCGTAGTCATGTTTGTATCATGATAACGAAATTTCGAAACCATTGCGTTGTCTAGTACCGTATGTAGTACGTAGTAAAGACCGAGTTTTTGGCTACATACTTGCATATTACTAGTAATTATTAGGACCCGAGTTCGATTCACATCCCCTCACAAAAAAAAAAAAAAAAAAATGTCAGGGTTCGATGCGAATATGATGATGTGTCTTTCAAAGAGGTCGAAACTCTTTTATGGATCAAGATAAAAATAGGATTTCTATTAGGATGCAAGTTATATTCCTTTGCTACATTGGATGAGTAGTTTTCTATTAGATAGATAAGAGTATTATCTTATCTTGTATTATATCTGCAAATGGTGCTCTTAATCTAATAGGTAGATAGAGAGAGTCACCATGTAATGGGGCAAGAGGGCATCGTAGGGGACGAACCCCATGGAGAGGACGCTAAGTGTAACACATAGTGTACTTAAGAAATATGGAGTTACTTTGTGTATCTCCTAAGGAGTTGTGTTATTAGTTTTGTGGTTGATTAATTAATAATACAAATATTTGAGAATCGTGGACGTAGGTCATTGAATTAGGGTCAAACCACGTTAAAATGGGGTGTTGTTCTTTATTGTCTATTGCTTTAATTATTTATCTTGAACTTGAATAGAGAGACCGTCATGAAAGTCATGAACAATTACATTTGATAACAATTAGGGGGCGCTTGATTAGGGTAGTGATTAAGGGGGTAATGGAATGAATTTATAGGCTAAAATGAGAGGTATGTTAGGTAGTTGGGGTTAGATTTTGTGAGAAAGAGGGTAATGATTACCCCCATTTGGGGATAATAGCAACCCACCTCCTCCAAGGGTAATGATATTCCCCATTTTCCTTCATTTTCTCCATTATTAACCCTTAATCATACCCTTATCACCACTTCATCTTACTATTTTAGCCTAAAAATCTATTCCATTACTCCTATATCATTACCCCCAATCAAACGGCCCATTACATTTATCTATGCTTGTTTCTTCCATAGAATACCTCTACATAGAGAGTTATTATGCTAGTTTTGGAATGCAACATTATGATCTTGTCCCAGAGAAAACATAAAGTGTGTAGTTTAATTTGCTTGGCCATTTGTGATATCCTATACTTAATTATTGACAAACCCATCTGCTGCTTTCTTCATTTCTTGCAACGCATCTTCAAAGCACTTGGCTAGAAATTTTGGATCAGGGAAAACGTTTTTGGCCACTTGAATTTGAAGATCTGCCTTTCCTGCGTAGCTCATCATGAGCATTGTAATTGCCTGCAAAACATTAATCCACCAAGGGTGAGTACTTTGGGGCTGAATTTGTTATATTTAGATTACGAATTTGTGAACTTTCAAATAAAATTGAATTTTTTTTTCCCTTCAGCATGCAATTTTCAGTTTGTAAGTTCACATTATTTTAGTTCAATTCTTTCCGTTGAAAAGAACGAAGTCTTACTTGTGGCTGGCTGGAAGGCGTAGCCCTTATAAATGTTACAGGGTTCCCAACAATTGAGATCTCCTCTTGTGGACCAAGAGTATTTGAGGGCAGGAATATTGTATGGCGTAAGAGAATGTAATAACACAATCCTGCAAACTGGGATGCCAATAACCACACACAAAAAAGAAAAAACATAATCTTTGTTAAACAATGTGATATATACTTTCCTTAAAGCCGAGACGTGGTTTTGGCATTTATTTATATACTCCTACTTAATAAGTCTCTTATGAGATTGTCTCAACATGAGGTTATCTCTATAAACAAATATGACGTCAGCATGCATTATGTTTGTTTTAAAAAAGAAAAAACATAATCTTTGTTAAACAATGTGATATATACTTTCCTTAAAGCCGAGACGTGGTTTTGGCATTTATTTATATACTCCTACTTAATAAGTCTCTTATGAGATTGCCTCAACATGAGGCCATCTCTATAAACAAACATGACGTCAACATGCATTATGTTTGTTTTAGGCGCCTCACGTTGAGGTCGCCTCATATGTGTGTTATATATTTACTCCATATTATTAACAAAATTTAATTCACCTTAGACCCAAACAATATTGATCCGAATTAACAAAATTTAATTCACCTTAGACCCAAACAATATTGATCCGAGTTTTAATACAATACTAGTTATGTTTTTAGAAAGACTCCCGCTCATACAAAACATATGAGTACCCAAAAATGAGGGTTCGGGGCCGAAGCTATGAATTGGGAAAGTCTTAGGTACCCAGCTTGCTGGTTTAAATGAATGTTTCTACTAACTCAAGTTTGTTTAAGACATTGATGACATGATTCCCACACAACTCAGATTAACAACCTAAATTAGACTATTAATTAGTTATCACAAGCATCACAACAGTTATTATTAACCCATATTTGACATGCACTTGATTCACAAGTTGAATAGCACAACGACAGAACATGTTTTATACAAGAATTAAAGACAATATTTAGGAAGCAATAAGGAGCATGATTAACATGATATCTACATTTTAACGACTAAAAAATAAACATGAAACCAAGGCATTTGATTTGAGTCATCAGGAGTTTAGTAACTGAACTGTAGGATATTTAGCAAAGAATAGTAAAATAGATCTCAAGCAAAAAAAAAAAGGGGGAAGCTCAGTGTCAATACTCATGGAAATCGAATTGTCTTCTCCAGACTTTGTGTTTTGAAATGAGGGTCAAGAGGTTGTATTTATATCGGTACAAAGTAGGGTTTCACGGGTTAAAGATAGGTCATGTGAGATTAATCCCGAAGAAAATGAGTTGCCACCAACTGGTGGGCAATAACCTCTAATAGTTGTCGCGATAGCCGCTAGCGGTTGTGGGGCTTCACTCCGTAGCCGCTAGCGGCTGCCGTAAAGGATAGTTTTAAGTAGCCGAGCCAAATGAGAACAAAGTGTATTTGAACGGTATTTAGACTCTATTTTTGGAGGTGAAAGTACGATTCTACCGTTGGTGAAGTGAAAAGACATATTTACCCTTGGTTATGACGTTTCATCACCGGGAGTCGAAATGAGACTCATAAAGTATCGTTGGAAAGCTTTTGGGTGAGGTTGTTGAATTGAATGAAAATGAATGGGTCGTTTGGAAGAACTGAGACATTATTTACCTAACAAAGCAAAATAGCGAGCAAGTTCAATTGATCATCTGGTTTTTACGGAGAAAACTGATGACACTTTTTAGGCGTCTATAAATACAGATGTTTATTGGGTTGGATATGGATGATGAGTTATCATCCATTTATCACTCGTTTATCATCCGTTTACCCGAAATTATATGTATTTTATTTTATTATTAAATTTTTAAACTAGATACATAAAGTTTATGGTGTTTTAGTGTTGCAAAGGAATGAATAATTTTTACTACCATTTTTATGAAAGACTAATTACTTTATTGTGTTAGGTGTATCTATTTTTGTTATGGAATGATTATCTATTTTTAAGTTGACATTTTGCGGTGTATGTATGTAGTTTTTTTAACGAAAATGATAGCTTGATATCTAATAAATATCTATTAACCCACTACATTTATGGATGAAACTGAGTTAAATGGATATGGATATAGATATGAATGGAGCAAAATAAATGGATAAAACTGTGGATATGGCTCCACCCGCTCCATATTCTATCCCTAGTCATAGGCTCGTAGCTAAGCTAGGAATGTGTCATTTCTTTCAATGTTAATAAGAGAAAGATTTTTGCACCAAAAAAAAAAGAGAAAGATCTTTACAAAAAAAGAAAAAGAACAAAGGGAGAAAGAATCTGGCCTTTTTCTCATCCGTTACTTTTTGTAATGTGCCTTGGATTGTATTTAGGATACTAGTTTTATGTCCGTGCTTCGCACGAACTCATAAATATCTCTCGGAAATAAAGATAACTTCCTAGGTGATACACTCATGTCTGTTGTATTCCGCACAACTAATTCTATATTTGACTATTTTAATATTTTTGTATGAATTGCCCTTTTAAATTGATCTACATCTAAAATAAAATAAATATAAAAAAAGATTAATTTATGAACATAATTTGAGGATACTTCAAACTTCACAAAAGAATAAGAAAAGATAATTGAATGAAGTAAGATTTTTTTTTTTTTTTTTAGAGTTACGTAACTTAAAATATGTAATTTTGTAGTTTGAAATAATAAGAAAATAAATCATATAATAAAGTCGAGTGATATTGATCATTTGACACTTGGATCATGATTTGTTAAAATATGTGACGAAGTTGCACATGTGACGTCAACGTGTCATCTTGACACGAATATTCCCTCTTATGTGGCGTCTACATGTTATCACTGCATGGTAAGGATCCAACTTGTACAGGTCACATATTCCTCCATTTAAAGCGTGTTTCAAATCCAATCCATTTGAAATAAGATTTATGATTTTTTTGACTTACGTAACTAAAATTACTAAAATTATTTTATTTCTCATATAAAACTATGCTAATAAACATGTAATAAAGTTAACTAATGTTGAGGCATTAAGGGGAAACACTTGAATGATGAGTTGTTAGGTTATGTGGCAAGCTTTGCTAATATAACGACTTTGGTGTCATCGTCACACGATTTTGGACCTCTATGTGGCGTCTTCCATGTCGTGCACACACGAAGAAAAAGAGAAATATTTTTACTAATATATATATTAAAGACATTAAAAATATATGGTATGAAATTTTAAATATTATTTGTGAAATACATTTAATTTTATGTTAGCAAAAATTGTATCCATAGGATGCATGCTAATTCTTAAAAATAATAGTATAATTTCATGTCGCCCTCATAATTTACTTCTAAATATCCTTTTTAAATTGATCTACATCTAAAATAGAATGAATGTAAAAAGATTATTTATTATGAACATGATTTGAGCCTACTTTAAAATTCCCAAGAAAAAATAAATAAAGATTAATTAATCTCTCTCTAGTTAAAAATCAGTCTCTTATTGCAAATGGATTTTTGGTAATTGAATAAAATCAATTAGTGGTGAGCAAAATTTTTCCACTTTTTAAAGTTATAATCAACAATTTGATCCTAAATATTTATTTCTCAAATGTGCTAGGTAGTTCAACGTTCGTAAATTTCAACATAGCTTATAAGGAGTGTTACTTGAATCTTACTCTTCGTTTGCGTGGCATTTATGTTACATAAGTATGTCTAAAGTGTTATATTAAATTCTCAATTACTTTGCTAAGAAAGCATTGGAGTAGATGATGAGTTGACGTTCATGTTTCATCCCCCACACGAAATGTCGTCTATATGACATCGGTATATGAAAAATGACCCCGTTTTTCTTATAAATATAAATTATTTATTACAAATGGAATTTAAATGTTTAGAATATGTTTTCCTTACTAATATGCAAGTGTGATTTACAACTAATATAATACAAATATAGATATCTTAAGTGTCTTATCCAATTAGTTTATACCTAACCTTTTCAAAATCAATCTAATCAACTATGATTTATAATTTTTAGATTTATGTAACTAAAGATATGTTATTATGTAGTTTGAAATAATATGCACATAAATCAAATAATAAATTCGAGTAATAATGAACTTCTAACACTTGGATTGATCTGTTAAGCTATGTGGCCAAGTTGTGCACATGTGACATCTATCTGTCATCTTCACACTAATATTTCCTCTAATGTGGCATCCTACATGTTATTACCGCATGGAAATGACCCAACTTTTATAGGACATATATATCTCATTTTGAAGGTTTTTTCAAATCCAATCTATTGAAGTAATATTTATGATTTTTCGACTTATGATGAGGCATTAATGAGTGACACTTGTATGAACGGTTGTTAGGCTATGTGGCAAGCTTTGCTTACGTGACACTTAGGTACCATCGTCACACGAATTTACACCTCCTATGTGGCGTCCTATGTATCGTGCCCACACGAATTGGACTCACTTTTATACGTATACCGGTGTGGCATCTATGTGTTATCTTTACACGAACATATCCCTTCCATGTGGCGTCTCACATGTCATCCTCACACGAAAAGAACCCGACTTACTTTATAGGACATAGTACATATGTATCTCACTTTGAAATATTTTCGAACGTGTTCCAATGGAGTAAGAATTATAATTTTTAAATTTGCATGACAAAAGTTATTTTATTTTATAATTTGAATAATATTATAATAATTATATTATGTTGTATTTATGATCATGCATTAATGATTGACCCACTTGATGAGTGGCTTAGGTGGCGACATACGTGTCATCACCACACGAATTTGCCCGCTTGCGTGGCATCCCACGTGTCGTCCTCAGGCAAATATAAACTATTGCGTGGTATCCCACGTGGCGTGTCCATACGTAACTGACTCAACTTTATATATGTTAGCTATGTGGCAAACTTATACCGATGTGACGTCATCTCATATTCATTCACACGAACATATCCCTCGCATGTGGTGTCTCACATGTCATCCTCACACGAAAAGAACCAAATGTTATATGACATAAGACATATGTATCTTATTTTGAAGTATTTTCCGAACCTGATCCAATGGAGAAAGAATTATAATTGTTAGAGTTGTGTAACAAAAGTTATTTTATTTTATAATTTAAACAGTATGATAATTAATATATTATGTTGTATTTATGAACTCAAATAATGATTACGCATTAGTTGTTAACACACTTGGATGTGTGGCTTAGGTGGTGGCATACGTGTCATCACCATACAAACTTGGGCGCTTGTGTGGCGTCCTACGTGTCATCATCACATGAATATAGCCTCCAAGTGGCATCCTACGTGTCGTGCCCACACGTGTATGACTCAACTTTATATATATATATATATATATATATATATATATATATATATATATATATATATATATATATATACACAACTAATTCTATATTTGATTATTTTAATATTTTTGGAATGAAATGTCCCTTTAAATCGATCTACATCAAAATTAGAATGAATATAAAAAAGATTGATTTATAAACATAATTTTAGCCTACATCAAAATTCTAAAAAGAAAAAAAAGATAAAGACTAATAAACCTTTCTTCGAGTATACTAAGACTTTATTTTCTCAATTTATTATTGTTCTAATTTAGTTTAATCCAATTTAGATTAGTTAAATAGATCATGTAGGAACGTACCACTTAAATAAATTTTATTTATGCTATAAAATATTAAAGGTAAAGTTAAATACATATGTCATCAAATAGTTAAGGCCGGTATTGTTAGAAGTGTCATTTATTGTTATTTAACCAGGTTGTACACATGTGGCATCTACATGTAATCTTCACACGAACATTCCCTCTTAAGTGTCATCCTACATGTCATCACCGTCAGGAAATGACCCAACTTTTGTAAGACATATATCTCATTTTGAAGATTTTTTTCAAATCCAATCCATTGAATCAAGATTTATAATTTTTTGATTTACATAACTAAAGTTTTTATTTATTTATTTGTAATACAAAAAAAAAAAAACTAATAAATATGAAATAAATCTAACAAATGATATGACATTAATGAGTGACACTTTGATGGTGAGTTGTTAGGCTATGTGGCAAGCTTTGCTTATGTGACGCTTAAGGGTCATCATCACACGAATTTACACACCTACGTGGCGTCCTACGTGTCGTGCCCACACGAATTGTACTCACTTTATACGTATACCGATGTGGCGCCTATGTGTCATCTTCACACGAATATATCTCTCCCATATGGCGTCTCACATGTCGTCGTCCCATGAAAAGAACCCAACTTTATAAGACATAGTAGATATGCATCTCATTTTGAAGTATTTTCCGAACCTGATCCAATGGAGGAAGAATTATAATTTTTAAAGTTGCGTAACAAAAGTTATTTTATTTTATAATCTTAACAAAATGATAATAAATAAAATAGGTTGTATTTATGAAGTCAAATAATGATTATTAATTAATGCTTGACACACTTGGATGGAGGCTTAGGTGACAGCATACGTGTCATCACCACATGAACTTGACGCTTACGTGGCATCTTAGGTGTTATGCCCACACGATTTTAGGCGCTTGCGTGGCATCCTACGTGTCATGGCCACACAAAATAAACTCACTTTTATATATATATATATATATGATAAGCAAAAGTAGCCTCCATAGATAGCTTTTTCCGATCCATCACTGCCTTAGCTCTTGCGACGCAGGTTAAGGGATTCATATCACCTTCAATATAACGAATAGGTAAGAGGATAGATGCAACCTTGTTACCCCATCGAGCTCTCGGACTTCCTTTTAGCATAGGGAACATATCCTGATGATCAAAATTATATTCACCATCATCATATTAGCCAACACAACAAAAAAACAACGAAAAATAGCTTCTGCTTCTGAAGGGAATCAAGCCCTGGTCACGTGCGGGGAAAGCAATGCTCCAACCAATGCTCCATGTTGATTGTTCTTAATATACAATGAGTTACATTTAACTTAACTCATTTGTCTCTGAAGCCAAAAAACATAAAACCAGTGACGGAATTAAAATCCGCCGCTGATTATTGTTATCTCGCAGCTGATTAGCTGCAGATTTTAATTCCGCCGCTGATTTTTTAAATTTATTATTTTTTTAAATTTGTTTGTTGTGGATTTTGTAAAAACCGTAGCTAATTAGCCGGGTACATATTTTCGCAGCTAATTTAGCTACGGAATTTTAACCTGTTCAATTCACTGATGTCTTGTTCAATAATGTTGAATTCAGTGCAGTGGTATCCTGTTCAGTTCAGTGATGTCCTGTTCAGTTGAGCGATGTCCATCTCAATGATGTTGAATTCAACTCAGTTCAATTCAAATAATTAAGTTCAGTTCTAAAAAACGCACCGTCAATATTATTCATACCTCATGTTTGTACTAACACTCATTCTAATAAGTTTCTAACAAATGATGAAGACACCAAAATATATAACGCAACCATTTTTGAGTTTGCAATAACTAGAGTACATAATTTAATTACTTGAAGTTCTTTTAGACTGATAAGCAGTAGATTTGCCCCAAGAAAAAGTGCTTAATTTGGTCGGCCATATTATTGCTGCTTCAGCTAGGGCACTCTTCAGGAACTGATCATCATTTTATCGATAAGTTGATGTGCATGATTGTGTACATTAATTGGTGACAGCACCATTTGCCGCTACTTTCATTTGTTGCAATGCATCTTCAAAGCACTTGGCTAGAAATTTTGGATCTGGGATCAATTCTTTTGCAACTTGAATCTGTAGATCTGCCTTCCCAACATAGCTCACCAAGTGCAGTGTAAATGCCTAAACCCACAAAACAAAACACACCATCAATTTCGATCTCGTTCTTTCCCCTCTTATACATTGTTTTATTATAAAATAATTGTTGGAGTAAAAAATCACTTACGTGAGGTTGACTAGAAGAGGTAGTTCTTATAAAAGTTACTGGATTGCCCGCAATTGAAATTTCCTCTTGAGGGCCCGGAATATTCGATAAGAGGAAGCTTGTATTACAAAAAAGTTTGTAATAAAGGAAACTTCCAACCTGCCAAAACAAATGTTCATCATTAGAAAGATGTATGCACAAAATTTTATGACAATAAAAAATAACACTTTATAATCCAAATAATTAAAGTATTATGAGAGAGTCAGAGACAACTGAATATATTCTAGATATAATTTATAATAAATCATAAAATTATCGATCACCTTAGAACCAAACAAGGCTGATGCAAAGTTGACTGCTTTATAAGAGAGACGAGCCTCCATTGAACGCTTTTTCTGATCCATCACCGACTTAGCTCTTGCTACATAGCTCAAAGGATCCAATTCACATTTTTCCTTGTAATGAATCATAGGTAAGAGAATTACCGAGAACTCATTACCCCATCGTGTCGAACTATTCTTTAGCATAATGGACAAATCCTGATGAAAACTTACATCAATTGTTACATGTACTACTAAATTCGTACAATATTAGGGGGTGATTCGTAAGGAAAAATAGAAGAAAAAGGATAAATATTCATAAGTTAGGCCGAACATGCTTTTAATTACTGAGCACAAAATTACCACAGTCAAAAAATTAGAAAATACAGGATACATACCTGTAATCCAGGTTCTTCTCTTAAGTTCACAGGGCACATGCCAGTTATTTGAGTACCATTTTGCAGAGCTAGCAAACAGGGATAAACAATCACGTTGTCATTCATGATGTCCATTTATGATTAATTAAGTGATGATTAATTAGTAGGATATATGAGTTTATTACCTTGAGGAAATCGAGCATTAAGGTATCTTGTCAATCCACACCACACTATTCCATAAAGAATATCATGTATTGTCTGCAATTACAAATCAAAAGTTAAATTTCAAAAGTTGGGTACTCATTAGCTTTCACAATATAATTTTTGTTTCGTCGATCTTATATAAAATCATCTTGCGGTAAGACAATCAAAATCAACACCTTTCATTCTTCTCTCTTACATTTGCTCCAAAAATAATAATTTTTGTTTGAAATGTAACATAGTCCAATTTTAGTCATGACCAGCCCGAGTAAAAGCATTAGAGAAGTACGAATATTCGCTAATTATAGCAAAGTAGTGATTAGTGAGTAGTGGTCCTTTTGTATCTTTGTCACTCACTAAGTCACTTACTAAGGCCCTGTTCTCTTCAACCGAATGGTACGGGACGGTGAGGAACGGAACGACGTGGTGTGGATAATTCAAAAATATGTGAGACAAAATGAAGTATAGAATGCGGCGCGGAACGGAACGAAACGGATTAAAACAGAACGGAATGGAACAGAATGCAGCATGAAATCGACGAAAAGAACAGGGTCTAAGTCACTAGCCAGTAGCCACAAAACTTGCCACGTCGGCTCTCTTCTCGTGTTGCCAAAGGAAATTATACGATCCATGTGCAGCACGGCAACACTTTAAATATAATAATAGTTAGCACTACAACTAAAAACTTTAAAAACCCTTCATAAAAATTGATCCAATTTTTTATGCACAGGTGAAATTTTTGCAAACTAAAGAAAAGTAAATGAATATAGTCTTACAGCATTTGGAATGGCCTTTTTGATTGACTTCATATCAGCAAGTGTAAATCTTGCAGTTGCCATCTTCCTTGGCCAAAGCTCCACACCTTCAATTCCACTAATTACCTTCCCCTTATCTTTCACCCACAAGCACCTTGCTACAAATTTCAACCCAAAAACCAAACTAAACCAAAAAAACACCAAACTTTCCCATAAACCCTTCTTTTTCATGCTCTTCTTATTCTTATTACCTTGGTCATTATCATGTTTAACATTGCCTTTTCTACTAGACATGACCTTACCATTAACATGTCCATTAGCCTCAGGGTTCTCATCATGGACACCTCTTGATTTACCTATAGTCCATAACATTGACATCAGCGACACGCCATCAGCCAATGCATGATGAACTCTCATGACCAAGCATTTTTGCTCAGGCAAAATATGCAATTCCCATAATGGCTTGTCCAAACTCATGGGTGGTGAGATGGCTATATCAGCCAAGTAAGAGTTGATGATGTCTTCATCTGATTGAGGGTGCTCTTGCTCATAATCATTTTCATTATGGATGAAAATATGGCTGTCTATGTTAACTTGGGTTCTTTTCCAACTTTGTAATCCATCTATTGGACTCAAAACTAAGAGGCTTGAGAACCTTGGGACTTTGAAGACTATAGAGTGTGAGATTTGGTCTTTTAGGGTTTCGATGTCGATCGGGTTTTTCAGGCCAATGGCGCAGTGGATTACATGGTCGTGCTCCCGTTGGAGACACAGGCGCCCCATGGGCGTTAGGGGTTCCATGAGTGAGTGAGTGTGTATAATTGTTTGTGTGAGCTAGGAAAAGTATATGACCAGAGGGAAATACATAAGTACATATATATACACACACATGGATGAGAATTGGGGTTTAAAACAATGGCTCCCTTTCTACCTTTTATCCCCGACACACGGGTTCAAATTTCATCCTTAACATTTTGGGATCCCTTATACTCCCAAAATTGTTAGGACCACCTTACGAATGTTATTACCACCATACTTTCCAAAAAAAAAAATGTTACCACCATAAAAGTAAAAAAATAAAATAAAAATACACACACAGATATAAACAAACGAAATGGACAGTGATTTCATACAACGACTGTATGATACACTCATTTGCTCTAGTAAAATTGGAACAATCATGTATTTTGAAGTAACAAATAAGATGTGTATGATAAATTACTCCAGCAAAGTGTATTAATACGCCCAAATATTAGGAACAATCATGTAGTTATCAGGATCAATCATATATCTATTTATCAACAATAATCACGATGGGTTTTTCTTTTATTGTTAAACCCATAACTTTTTTTTTTGATGCAAGAAACCCATAACTTTGCATGAATGAGAAATTGAGAAGCTGCTAGAGTAATATATTATTGAAAATGAGTGTATTATACGTAAAGTGTATGAGATTCATCTTCCAAACGGAACGTGTTATGTGCTTGGGCCCTTTTTTCCCCTGATATGTGGTTGTGCAATTTTGGTGAGAATTTCCAATGTGGGGTGGCTGTTGCAATTTGGCTTAGCTGCACCTCCAGGCTTTGCAATACCTTATCTACAGACTACAGTGTAAGTATATCGCGGTAGCTAGAACATTCTCGTGTGAATATAATTTTATTGATTGCTTGCTTGTATAATTGTATTTATTATGTAAATTCTAGATCACAAATAATGCATAGTGCATTAGTGCTTTATTTAAATATTTTGGCTTCTTTTTGATTCCACAAAAGTGTGGTCCAACTTTACACTAAACTTTCCGTGGCCCACATCAAGACTTTTCTTTGTGGATAGTTGAGTGAGACATTTTGAAAGGGACAATTAGCACATTAGAAGTTTTGTAAATGAAATTGAATATTTGCTAATTACATACTAGCATATCTTATTTTTAATTAGGTAAGGGTGCTTTTTAAGCTAAAGGAATTTAACTTTACTAAGCTTATTTACCATTTTTTTAAGTTACACAAGATAATTAAATTACATACTAGCATATCTTCGAACTTCCCATCAGTTCAAATTTACTTGAAAATCCTAAAAATACATTTTAATCTCATTATCGCTCGTTAATGATAAACTTTATAATTTAAGACACATGATAATTGATATGATGAGAGGTGTACGGAAGAGTGTCTAAGAGACAAATCATAAAGATATTAAAGAAAGAAAAATAAGGAGCGAGGTATTATTAGTAATAGAATGTTCTTATAATAATGAGCGCTGCTAGCTACAGCCGCAAGGTGAGGCTGTAAATGGCAGCCTCACACTCACAGCATGCCACCTATCAAAGACCCATTGTAATATAAGGGCTCTTATGGTATTTCATCTATAATAATTTACATCCCTAAAATTTTACCGGGAACCATAAAAAATACCCCGCTCTTTTATGCTTCTCTTGTAAGCTAAAATTGTCTTATCTGATCTCCTCTCTCTCTCTCTCCTTGCCCCTAACCCTCTTCAGTTCTACAATTCCTCAATCTGGAATTATTCACGCATCTCGCTCAATTGCCCGACAAGTACACAGGTACTGCAATTTCTCACTTTATTGATAGTCTGTGGAACAAATTTACTACTTTTAGTTTTATTGTTGGTTTATTTATATATTGTTGGAACAAGCCCAAAATAGTTCGGGAGGTCCCGGGGATGACCGGACAAGTTCACAAAGCTAAAGGAGGAAAAGTGGAGAACACATGGTCATGCGTAATTGGAAGTGTAAAGTTGCATGGTCATGCGGAGCTGACAGCAAGCGGCTGTCAGCGCTGCACGACCGGGCACTGTTCAAGTGATAAGGGCGCACGACCATGCGGTCCATCCGTGAGCCACGACCGGCGATTGCTTTGTCTACTTTTGGGAGATCATCTCCCATTATCTTTTGGGGATCTTTTAGGATATTATGAGGGGTTTTCTATTGGTATGTAATTACCTAATTGAGTAGGATAATATTTAGGTGTTATTATGTAACTAGGAAACTAGTATCCTAAAAGATGTATTCCTTAGTCTAGTGGTTTTAGGGTTAGGAATACTTTGCCTATTTAAGGAGGGTTATAGGCTTAGGGTTAGATAATCTCATTGTGTGTGCTTGAGCCTTGGGTTGGTGTGCTTAAGCTTAGAGGGGAAACACTAGGGATATTGTATTTCTTAGTTGAGGATTAACAAGTAATACTATTGAGGGGTGGAGGATTCAACCTCCACGTTAAAATACTTTGTGTCTATTTCATTGCTTTGTATTGTTTGGTCTAATTCTCTCTTATATTTGCTCTATAAACCCCAACAATTGGTATCAGAGCACGGGTTCGAATAGATAGAAAAGGTTTACGGAGCAAAGTTCGAGACGGAGTTATTCAATGGGAAGAACAACTTTTCATTGTGGCAAAGCATGATCAAGGATATACTTATTCAACAAGGTTTGCACGATACCTTGGAGGATAAGAAACCTGCGGGGGTAGATGATGCAAAGTGGAAGGATATGAAACTTCGTGCAACTAGTACGATCCGGTTGGCTCTTGCGCCCGATATCAAGTACAATGTTCTTTTGGAGACGAGTCCGAAAGCTTTATGGGATAAACTTTTGAGTATGTATGCCTCAAAGTCTATTGCTAATAAATTATTCTTGAAGAAGGATCTTTTCTCGCTCGACATGATGGAAGATGATGTGTTACAAGATCATCTAAACAAGTTTAATGGCTTGATCACTCGTTTAGCAAGTTTGGATGTAAAGATTGAAGAGGAAGACAAGGCAATCCTATTGTTGGAGTCTCTTCCTAGGAAGTACAACCCGGTAATTACGAGTTTACTTGTTGGGAAGACGACCCTTGCCTTGGATGAGTCCGTAGTCGCTTTGCTCGAGGCGGAGAAATTGATGACGCAAGGGGGATCTACTTCGGATGGGGTGGGTTTAGTGGTGGAGACTCGTTCCAAGTGGAAAGGTAAGAAGAAGGTGAACCCTAACATTAAGTGTTTCTATTATGATGAGGTTGGACACATTCAAATGAAGTGCCCTAAATACAAAGAAGACTTGATGGCAATGAAGAACAAGGGTAAGGGTGTCGTCGCTACCGCAGTGGGTAGTGATGATGATTCAGATGATGGAGATGTCTATATGGTGGATGAGGAAAGACCATCAAATGAGGCATGGTTCGTGGACTCGGGGAGTTCGCAACATATTTGTTCGAGGAAGGAATGATTCAAATCCTATGAGCCATGTAACCGCAAGACAGTAAGTTTACCTAATGGGAAGGAGGTAAAGGTTGACGGGATTGGTGAGGTAGAGATCAAGACACATGATGGAAGGATTCGCAAATTGGGCGAGGTAAGGCACATTGCGAATATTGATCGAAATCTCATATCTTTAGGTAAGTTGGATGGCAAGGGTTGTGCCGCTCAACTTAAAGACGGTACTTTGAAAATTATCAACAAGAAGGGGTCGGTGATTTTCAAAGCAAAGAAGACAAAAACGAATCTCTTTGTGCTAGAGGGAAGAAGCATAGAAGGGAGCTCGATTCAAGAGGAGGCGTCATCATCAAAGGGAAGATGTTTGGAAGATGATCGAGTTGAAGGTGAGTTGGGCTTGAGAGGAGGATTGTTGGAACAAGCCCAACATAGTTCGGGAGGTCCCGGGGATGACCGGACAACTTCACAAAGCTAAAGGAGGAAAAGTGGAGAACAAACGGTCATGCGTAATTGGAAGTGTAAAGTTGCATGGCATGCGGAGCTGACAGCAAGCGGCTGTCAGCGCTGCACGACCGGGCACTGTTCAAGTGATAAGGGCGCACGACCATGCGGTCCATCCGTGAGCCACGACCGGCGATTGCTTTGTCTACTTTTGGGAGATCTTCTCCCATTATCTTTTGGGGATCTTTTAGGATATTATGGGGGGTTTTCTATTGGTATTTAATTACCTAATTGAGTAGGATAATATCTAGGTGTTATTATGTAACTAGGAAATTAGTATCCTAAAAGATGTATTCCTTAGTCTAGTGGTTTTAGGGTTAGGAATACTTTGCCTATTTAAGGAGGGTTATAGGCTTAGGGTTAGATAATCTCATTGTGTGTGCTTGAGCCTTGGGTTGGTGTGCTTAAGCTTAGAGGGGAAACACTAGGGATATTGTATTTCTTAGTTGAGGATTAACAAGTAATACTATTGAGGGGTGGAGGATTCAACCTCCACGTTAAAATACTTTGTGTCTATTCATTGCTTTGTATTGTTTGGTCTAATTCTCTCTTATATTTGCTCTATAAACCCCAACATATATGTATAAGGATTGCTTAAAATTGAAACTCTAATCACGAAGTGAGTTATTTTATCAAAACTTTCAAAGGAAATCTTCTCTTATATACTATTTTAATTTGTTTTGTAGCTTTATTCTAGAATTGGCTTCCCCTCACAGATTGCAACCCCCTCTAAAGTTAGCTACGTGTATATTCTTCATCATATGGGCATTACTTGATAATATCAAAATGTGTAATTTATAACCTGAGTATTGGTCAAAATTCTCAAATTTTTGTTATTTACTTAACAATTTTGACATGGCACAAAAAAAAAAAAAAACTTGAAAGCTAGTCCTGTAATCAGTCATATATCCACACTTTTTAATTTGTCTCATGGAGGTAAGTTTGGCCGACGAAGGAGGTACAAAACTATTTTGCTCCACAAAATTAAAGAACAGAGTATTGTTTCTTGTTTATCTAGATTGTGAAGGCTGTGAGAGCTTAATTAGGACCATCAGAATCTTAGTCCTTAGAATTTGCAATAAGTTATGGATTTGTTTGACATCATGTACAATTATTGAGGGTTCTAAAAAAAATCCTTGTTCTCTGTGCTATTTTAATTTGTATCTTTACAACTAATTTGAGTATATAAAGATACTATCTTTAATCAAAATTGTTATCAACAAGTTGTGTTTTTTTTTTTTTTACGCAAATATAAAAAATGGAATTGGACATTGACCTAAATGCAGATATAGAGAATGATGATTCAAACTCTATAGATGAAAATCTACTATTCAACAATGATGTGGATGCTGAAATGTACATAGGTCATCACTTGAGTCAAAATGAAGAGGTAATTCAAGAGCCTGAGAAAGGTATGGAATTTCAAACACGAGATAAAGCATATGCATTTTATCGTACTTACGCTAAATCTGTTGGTTTTGGTGTATCAACAATTAAAAGTCGTCGTTCTCGATCGTTTAAAGATTTCATTGTTGCTAATTTTGCATGCACTAGATTTGGTGTTAAACGCCCCTCTAATGCTCATAATCCGCGACAATGTATGAAAACAGATTGTAAGGCATTTTTACGGGTGAAAAAAATGAGTGATGGGAAATGGCTAGTACATGAATTTGTGAAGGAGCATAATCATGACTTGTATCCAGAGCAAGTACATTGTTTTCCATGTCATAGAGGTATCTCAGTGGCTAATCAACATGAAATTGATACATTACATGCTGTTGGGATGCCACCTTATAAGATTCATGCTACATTAGCTAAAAAAAAACAATGGTCACAAAAATGTGGGT
Source organism: Tetragonia tetragonoides (assembly GCA_038025085.1). NCBI lineage: Eukaryota > Viridiplantae > Streptophyta > Magnoliopsida > Caryophyllales > Aizoaceae > Tetragonia > Tetragonia tetragonoides. The sequence goes on along the minus strand of CM076151.1, from coordinate 6,236,999 downwards.
TGCTCTCTAAAGGATATAAGAAATTACATTGATAAGGATCGTCGTTTAACATTGCAAATAGGGGATGCTAATGTTATGCTTCAGCACTTTATCGAAATGCAACAAGAGGATTCTAACTTCTTCTATGCTATTGACTTGGATGAAGAACGGCGTTTGAGAAATGTATTTTGGGTACATGCCAAAGGTAGGGAGGACTACAAAAAGTATAGTGATGTTGTTTCTTTTGACACCACTTACATCACAAATAAGTATAAGATGCCTTTTGCCTCATTTATTGGAGTAAACAACCATTTTCAGTTCACAATCTTGGGTGGGGCATTACTTGCAGAGAATCCAGCAGGATAAAGCTATGAAGGCTTCCATACATGAGGTATTTCCAAAAACCTGTCATCGCTTTTGTTTATGGCATATAATGAGAAAAGTTCCAGAAAAGCTTGGGCATGTGACAAAAAAACATGAAAATTTCATGGGAGTTTTCAAGAAGTGTATTTACAAGAGTTGGACAGAGGATGAATTTGAGAACAACTGGAGGAATATGATTGAAATGTTTGATTTTAATGAAGAAGAGTGGAAATGGCTTCAATCATTATATGATGATCGGAAACAATGGGTGCCTACTTTTATGAGAGATGTATTTTTTGGAGGCATGTCTACCACTCAAAGGTCAGAAAGTATAAATTCTTTTTTTAACAAATACGTCAATAAAAAGACGACTTTAACTGAATTTGTTGTAAAGTACAAACAAGCTGTAAAAGACAGAGAAAAAGATGAAGAAGATGCTGATTTTAATTCACAAAAGACCCCATTTTTAAGGACTAAATCACCTTTTGAGAAACAACTTTCTCTTGTCTACACCTATGAAGTTTTTAAAAAGTTTCAAGTTGAGATTTCAGGAGCAGCCGGATGTTATCCTTCCCTCAAAGGGCAAGACGAGGATAACTTAGTTTTCACAGTTCGAGAATTTGAGGCCGAAGGAGATTATGTGGTTGTTTGGAATAGGAAATTCGAAGAAATATGTTGTTTGTGCCATTCATTTGAGTTTAAGGGATATCTTTGTAGACATTGTTTATCTGTACTCTACAATTTGGGCACATTCAAAATCCCTTCTAAATATATTTTGAAGAGATGGAGTAAAAATGATGAAAATAGGAAACAAAGGCCTACTCCATTTGAAAAATTGCAGTCCATGGAGCAAAAGAATAAAAGTTTGCATATCTTAACTTCAAAGATTAAAGAAGAAGCCTTTCATAGTGAGACAAGTTATACCTTTGTATACTCTGCATTTGAGGAAATTTTGAAAAAGTGTATTGACACTAATAAATGTCACATGCCTTTTATTAGTGTAAATGGGAAAGAAAACTGTGATCTTGTCCATGATCCTATTGTTGCAAAAACTAAGGGTGCTCCTAAAAGAATCAAAGCTGGGATTGAAGCTCCATCCAAAAAAGTCAATAAGAAGCAAAGAAGAAAGGTATAACTTTTATAACCAGATTATTAGATGTACATGTTATCTTTACCCTTTTTATACCAGATTATTAGATGTACATGTTATCTTTACCCTTTTTATTATAATTCAATTAAACTTCTATATCTCCAGGTTCTTGGAGAGCTAAATGACCAAAATATTCGAAATCAAAGCCAACCCATACAAACGGTATAATTATGTTTTATATTGTTTGATGTTATAAAGATTGGAGGAATAAGTAACTGGCATAATTAATATTTGATGTTTATTCTCTTTCACAGGAGATTGGAGTCGTCTCAACTAATGCGAATGTCTGTCTGGATACACAAGTATCACTGATCTTACATAGTTTCTCTTTTACCTTGTAATATTGACTTTTATAATAATTTACCAACCTGAAAATATAATATTTCTCTTTTTGTTAATAGGGAAGTACTTTTTCAAGAGGAAATGGTGATGCTTATCAAGTTGCAGAAAATATGTTTTTGGTATATAAATACATTATTAAATTATACTAAAGTAATTAAAATGATAGCTTACAATTGATGTGCATTTGTCATGTTTATCTGCAGCAACTTACTAGTCTAGCGTCTTCAAATTTTTGTGATAATGGATTAGCTCAATCACCATGAGGTAATTCTCCCCTAATATATTATAGTCCCTTTTTTTGAGCTCATCATATTTCTTAAATATTTTCTATGGTATTTTTTTTCTTCTTTTAGATCCTAGATACGGAAACTACTTTTTGACATTAAGGTGTTTTAGCAAATTTATGCACTCTAAGGATGAAGGTATAGCCGATATTTTTCTTAGTTGTTTTTTTTTTCATGCCTTCTTTAAGTATAAGGTGATTATTATAAGTAAATTTCTCATTTTTCTGCATGTACAGATGCAAGTATTTGTGGGAAGAATTTGATTTGAAGAACGACTTTGTTACAGACATATCATTTTTGAGATGGAGCATATCAATTTATTTTTTTTTGTGATATTGACTCTTGTTATACCAATATTAGTATAATTTTTTGGAACAGATTGTATATTTTGATGTTAGAAAAAAATGGCAACATATTTGATTATCTTGCCTAAATGGTATAACCAGATAGGCCATGAGCCAATAGCCATTATGTGACATAAAAATATTTTCCTTTCACCAACTATAAGGTATGTCTTATCCAAAAAAAGAAAAAAAAAAAAAAGAAAAGAAACTATTGTAGCACAAGACTACTAGGAGTAAATGGGTGGGAGTCTTGGAAAGAGCTTCAAACGCGACAGCTTGTGGAAGATTTAGCAAAGTCTTTGACAAATGGTAAGCTGTGAGTGTGAGGCTATCATTTACAGCCTCACCTTGCGGCTGTAAACAACGCTCTATAATAATTCTCATAGTGAAAAATATGCACAAGCTGCATTTTCTAATGCAACGTTGCGACGACAAATATAAAAGAAATAAGGCAAAATAAGTTAAAAGTTTAAAAACAGAGACAAAAACAAGAAGAAAAGTTGTATGAAATGAATTAGGGAAAACAACAGAGAAAATAGAAACAAAAGGACAACAAGTGTGATGGGATGAATTGTACATACATGGATTTGTGAAAAATGTGACACATAAAAACAAAACTAAAAACATGAAAAAGAAAATTAAAAAAAATAAAAAGAAAATGATAAGGAAAAAGACATCAGCGTACAAACAAAACTACCTTTGGGCCTGTAGGAGCCAGCAGGGTCGAACTCGGAAAACTACCTTTTTATCGTGGAATCTTACGAGGGTAATTTAGTAATTCTAGCCACTTTTCCTAGGATGCGTGTTTTGCTTACGTGGATAAATCAACGGTCCTTGTTAAATAGTATTCCCCAAATACATGATCCCTATTCCCTTCTTTTGTTTTGCGACATTTCACTATCTTATCCTTGTAAGTGAATGTCCATTGTCCAATGTTACAACCAGTAACTTTTTTATACTCCCTCCGATACGGAAATCTTTACGCTTTCTACTTATGTTTGGACTATGAAAATCTTTACGTTTCCTTATATGGTAATGTATTTGAGCACCTGTTACTATTTTACCCCTCCCACATTCTCACCCCATGTGCAAGAAAATAAAAAAAAAAAAAAAATTCTCACGCCACTAGCTACAAAAGTAAGGAAAGTAATACAAAAGCAAGGAAAACAATAAATATCCACTAAAATATTATTTTCTCTCTCTTAATACCTCATGTGCTCTTGTAAGGGTAAATTTAGAACTAAAATATTATTTTCTCTATCTTAATACCTCATGTGCTCTTGTAAGGGTAAATTTAGAATTTTTGTGCTAAAATGTGTTTTCCTTAATATTAGGCATATTCTCCAAACGTCAAGATTTTCATGGACCGAAGGGAGTAGTGCATTTGACTTTTCTTTTTTAGGTAGTAAAATTAGACAATTTGAAGGGACTACTAGCTCATTACTTTTTTTAGTACTCTTTCTATTCCTATTAAATTCTACAATTTACCTATTTGGGATCTTTTCATAAAATTCTACCATTTTTCTTTATGGTAAACAATTTTCTAGTGAAATACGATTTTATCCTCACTCTTGTAACTTATATCTATCCTCTATTAGTTATTATTGGACATATGATATTGATGTGAGGTGAAGCCATATTTTTGTCGTACATGTCTTAACAATTGAATGTCTCCTATTCTCCTCTCTCAAAAAAAAGGAATTATTTTTGCGTAATTCTACTTTAAATCGAGTTTGTAGTTGTTCATAAATAGAGGTCTCGTAAGTACTCCCTCCGTTGTTACAATCTTCAAATAATCCTGCACATTGTACCAATGTGATAGTAACAAGCGTAGAGATTGATGACTATGATGGGTCATTAAGAAGTACAATAATTGACTTATGTGGATATATATCATTTCATCTCACTAAGATATTTACCATATAGTAGTCACTTTCACATTCATATTCACTTTCATATTTATATTTTATAGTACCCAATTAATCTACAGAGCATCCTAGCTCTTTAGTCATAAAACTAGTAACTAAATGTTGATGTTCTTTACAGTATTCTTCATCTCAAGCAAGGCATATTCGAAGCACTTGGCCAGAAATTGTGGATCTGGGATAATATCTTTCGCTACCAAGATTTGCATCTCAGCTTTTCCCGCATAGCTCACCATATGCATTGTGATTGCCTATTTGCATTCAAACACCATATCCACACAATCAGAAAATAAAATAAAATAAAAATGAGGCCGCCTCATAAAAAAACTACTATTCACGACAATAATGACTTACATGAGCTAAGCTAGATGCGGTAACTCTAAGATAGGTCATGGGGTTGTTGGCGAATGTATATTTCTCTTGTGGACCGACTATATTCGAGATAGTAAAGCTTGTATTACACACAATCCTGTAATTAAGCATGCTAGCGACCTGTATGTGATGCCCAATTGTGTAAGTGTTAGAACCACTCTATGATGTTGAATCAATAATACCAAAAGCACTACCTTTGGCCCAAAGCAAGACATTAAAAAGTTGCCTATGTTGTATGAGAAATGAGCCTCCAAGGATTGTTTCTTTTGGTCGATCATCACTTTAGTTCTCTTGATATAGCTTAAAGGATTCGCATCTTTTTGAAGATAAACTGGTAAGAGCATCATACCAAATTGATTTCCCCATCTTGATTTGGAACCATCTGCCTTACCTAGCTTGGACATTTCCTAAATAATAAAGCAGTGAAATAAAATTGCCCTTTAATAGAGCATATACTTTGCTGTTAAAAATTAAACCGAGAGAGTAATTGTGGATGTACCGAAGAAGTGTTAGAAACCCAAAGATGAAAAGTCATGAGAAGCTTCAAGTAAAATTTACCTCCACTTTGGATTCTCCTCTCAAATTAACCATTGCTAAGCCTGTAATTTGGAGGCCCTCCTTCAAATCTAGCACAAATGTTGTAGTTACTTTCACTTGTTAAGAATTGAGCCAAGTTCAAATGAGAACTAACTTCTAGCACGCACACATGCTAATAATTGTGCTTCACAACGACTCGTATGAGCTGCCTCAAACAAGCATGACATTATGTTTGACTATAGAGGTGACCTCATATTGAGACGACCTCATAAAAAACGGCCTATTAATATGCTGCATTTTTGAATTTGAACTAGATTTATGTGCTATATATAGCCACCCTGTTACTCACTAAATTTCATCCCTCCATTAAATTAAGAAAATAATAAAAATAAAAAACCAACTTATAAAAAGGGTATAGTAATGTGTACCATGAGATGAACGCACATCCAAGTATCTTGATAATCCACATGATATTATTCCAAAGAGAACGTCATTGATGGTCTACAAGAAAGTTATGTGATAACGATGATCAATTTAATATAATGTCACTCAAGTCGAAGCTATCTACCACATAGAGACAATACTACAACACAAACACAATCCATCAAAAATGAAAACAAATCTTCATAGAACAGTAAAAGTTCATACTAGAACATATCAAACTAATCTATCAAAAAAAGTACTCTTCATCCCAATTCCCAAATGTAATACAGTAGTTGACCTTTTGAAGTCAAACCTGCATATATTTAACTTTTACTAAAAAAGAAATTGATATTATTCTCATAATCTCATATCAATTCTGAACGTGCTATTTCTACTCCATTTACTCTTCCTTAGAATGTTTTACTACTAGTGGTAACCAATTTACGAAACAAAAGGAGTGTAAATAGCTCAAATGGTCGTGGAAATATATTTTCCCTTTATAAAATAGTGACCAATTAGTTACTTTAAAAAGTTTGATCCATAGTAACAAAGTATTACTTATTTGAGAAGTATTGATATATAATAGTCAAAGATCCATATTTAAACACCACAAATATTCCCACATGAAAAATCATAGGAAGAACAAAATATCCAAAATATGCCAAAAATAAACAAAGTATAATCACAAAAACCAAAAGAATCCTTACCGCATTAGGAATGGCCATTTTGACAGTTTTCATATCATCAAGGCTAAATTTAGCAGTAGCTACCATTCTTGGCCACAACTCAACACCATCACCACCACTAATCACTGTCTTCTTATCTCTAACCCACAAACTCCTTCCAATAAACCCTATCACAGAAACCATAGTAAACCAAACAACCTTCAAAACCCTAAAAAACCCATTTTCTCTCTCATCCCTTTTTCCCTTGTTTTTCCCCCTGTTTCCCCCCCTGGTTTTCTCATCATCAACATCATCATCCAATCTTTGACAAGAAGCCAAGAACAATGACATCAAAGAAATCCCATCTCCTAAAGCATGATGAAGTCTCAAAACCGCGCATTTTAACTCACTAAATAAGTGGATTTCCCATAAGGGTTTTTCTGTACTTAAAGGAGATGAAACTGCAAAATCTGCTAAGTAACCATTGATGATGTTTTCCTCATTATTATTATCACCAGTTTCTTGATGGATGATAATATGATCGTCTAAATTGATTTGGGTTTTTCTCCAAAACTCTCTCCCATGTTTATCAACCACTAAAAGGCTGCTGAATCTTGGTTGTTTGATCATAATGGACCTTGAAAGCTCTGTTTTAATGGCTTCGATATCGAGCCGGTTTTCGAACCCGATTGCACAGCTGATTATTTGGTTCATTTCTGGCCGGAGGAAAAGTCGAGCTGCTGGTGTTACTGGTTCATCTTTGGTGGTTTCCATGATATTAGAGAGACTTCACACTTGTTGAGCTTTTTTTTGTTTTTCTTTATTTTTTTTTTATCTAACTAATGAAATGGTTGAATGATTTGGTCATGTTTGAATTGAATACTTGGTTGGCTTTTCTTTTAAGCCCATGTCTTTAGACTTTTATCGTATGGAGCCTATTGCAAGTTAACACTTTACTAGTCAAATGAAGTAGGATAACAAACTAAGAGTCAATTAAATAAGCTGACAATTAAATGGATCGGGTTCAGGTTTATGGTTGAGTTGGATTTGTCACATTAGTTTTTTTTGGTAATGTTGTTTTATTGTATGGCGGTTAAATAATATGTTTTGTTCAAAAAACGATATTTTTGGTCTAATAGGTAACACATTTTTTTTAACCGTTAAAGATGTTAAAAATAGAGCAATATTTCTTAATCCAATAATCTTTCTTTTTATTAAAAATGTAACTGTCATCACATAATATGACTCGCTTATAAAGAGTTTTTGTATAATAGTTTTAAGAATTATTTTCTCAGATAAGCCTACACATATTGTTAGCTAGAATTAGTTAATTCAATCATAACCATTTTCAACCAAACATTCTAAAAGCTTCAACAAAATCCTTCATTAAGCATTTTTAAACTATGCAGATAGGGGAGGTGTGTGACGTGTTGCAATACTAGTGGTAGGCACTAAGCAGTAAGCCGCCCACCCCATGGTTTCGGAATCGAATCCTTATCACTACAAGGGAGATGTGACATGTCCCTTTCCCACTTTCGCCCTCCCTTCACACGCTGATATGCACTGAGCTTATTTATTTTTATGTTTTGTTTTTTTTGAAAATAGGGAGTGGACCTCCTTTTCTACTCCACAATATAAAAAAAAAAAAAAACAAAAAAATAAAGGTATAACTAAACACGGCGCTTATAAATCTACAATTGACATCATAATACACATATATAAATTCGTAAGTTTTTGGGTTAACAAAGAGAAACATAACTTCATAAATTACTACAACTTGAGTAAGTATTCGGCTGCTAAACACATTAGTTATAACTTAGGCCCTGTTCTTTTCAACGGAATGGTGTGGGACGACGAGGAACGGAACGGCGCGGCGCGGATAATTCAGAAATATGTGAGACAAAATGAAGCACAGAATGCGGCGCGGAACGGAACGGAACGGAATGCAGCATGGAATCGACGAAAAGACAGGACCTTAATAGTACAATAATAAGACCCACCTAGAATGAAAACGAGCAAAAAATCCAAAATTGTTCACATCACCTAAATTCCATTACAAACTCAACTAATCAAACACAATTTGCTGCATTCTTCATTTCAAGTAAGGCATCCTGAAAGCATTTCACCAAAAGTTGTGAGTCAGAAATGATATCTTTAGCCACCATCACTTGCAGATCAGCCCTTCCAGCATAGCTCACCATATGCAGTGTCATGGCCTGTCACCAAAAAAAAAAAAAAAAAAAAAAAAATTAAAAATACAAAATGAATTACTAATCAACTTATATATATATATAACTCAAATGATAAATTGAAAATGAATTTAAAGCATAATTAATCAGTAGTGTATTACCTGAGGTAGGCTAGAGATATTGACTCTTAGGTAAGTTACTGAGTTGCCAGCAATAGCCATCTCATCCGATGGACCCATGATGTTGGAGATCAACAAAGTTGTATTGCACAACATTTTCTGATACAACCAATTCGCTACCTGCAGTAGTTATCCCATTTGCCAACACAACCATACTCATATCAGCAACCAATTCAAACTTTGTTACGTATTTGTTTTGTCAAATTACATGTAAGTATCGTGCGCACAAAATTGATTTCAAACCCTTATTTCAGTAATCTTATTCATAAAATGTTTAGTCTAATACTATAAATTACTTGAATCCATTGTAAGAACTTCTTAATTCAACCAACTTACTTATCTAGACAGGAGTCTCTTTGGAAGTAATGGCTAATGTTGATGTATGTATTGAATAATAAATGCGCTTTCACGTATCATTATGTAACGCTACTATTTGTTCGGGAAACCTAGACCTTAGAGGATCCAATAGCCTAGCTAAGCTCGCTCAACAAATTATTGTCTAAACTTTGAGTCCATCAAATCGAGAGGAGAGAGAGAAAAAGTGGGGGATGTGAGCCTCATATGACTGTTTCTTTTGGTCCATAATTGACTTCATTATCCTCACATGCTCTACAGAATGAAGCCCTTTGCAACAATAAAGCGGTTGGAGAACCAAACCCGTCTTGTTTCCCCATGAAGATGACCCGGAACTTTTTTCCGTTAGTTTCCATGTACCTAGATATCTGGACTATATTTCTGTTAATAAATATTGTTGTTTTCTGATGTTTGGCTTAATTCTTTGCAGACAATCAACGATGTCCTGTTAGGAATCATTTCTTCTGGACTTTCCATGTACCTAGATATCAAATCACCCAAGGGTATGTAATTAACATTCTAACACACAGACTAATTAACAACTTTTCTTTTATAGTACTAACATGAATAACATCTCCACTCATGAAAAAATTGCTATTGTGTATTGTTATCACTCAATAAGAAATCTTTTTGATCGGTCCAACTAGACATTTAAGTACTTATTTGCTCATTTTTTAAGTATGTTCTTTTTTCACTTATTTCAATAATCAATTCATATGTTTATTGGTGTTAAGTTGAATGACATATATACCTGTTCACTCAAATATTAGGAATACTATTCAGTTCTATTTAGTAGTATTGTTCCGTTAGTTCAATTAGCTAGGTGAAGGCTGGAGCACACATATAATATATACCTTATCTTATTATGCAAAAATCTAATAAGAGTATAAGACAACGTACACTTGTTTGTGAAATATAGGGAATGAACATGTATTTAGTGAACAGAACTATCACATTAAATATGATATTGAATATCCTGTCCTCTGTGTTGTTCAGCAATGCTGCAAGGACTACAAGTAACAGGAATTGTTATCGTCAACCTACGAAAAGGTCCTGGTTTGCAGGTTCTCATCATTCTATACCTTGTTTCTCTCGATTAAGTATGCAATTCCATTTTCCAGAAACACAATATACTAAGTACCCGCCGTTCCAAATTCATGAGCTTTCTGTTTGACTTTGTATAGTATTTGAGATAGGACTTTGACTATCAATAACTCTAAGTCTATACATACGAAAAATAATAAAAAGTTAGTATTGTGAAAGTATAATTAAAAATAAATCTATTTTTCACAAATTAATAGTCAAATACTATGAAGTTTAACTAAAAAGTCAAAATAGAAAGCTCATTTTGGAACGGATAGAATATGTCCTTAAATTGTAAAGGAATAATAATGTCTATTTTCATGTAACCATTAAGTTTCTTGCAGTGGATTAATAATTAAAAATTATATATGCTAATTTGACAGGAAATCTCAGAAATGATTCCTAACAGGACATCATTGATTGTCTGCAAAAAATTAAGCCAAACATCAGAAAACAACAATATTTATTAACAGAAATATAGTCAAAGTATGTAAATGAGTTATTGTTGAGTCCAGGTACCAGACAGGGAAACATACTTGAGCTTCTCCCTCTGCGCAACATTTACTGTCTCCAAGGACTCCAACACTCGATGTTGTTGTTTGATTAATATATTTTCACTTCTATGTTTACATATTACATTGGAGTAGTACTTTTTCCATAATAAATACTCCCTCCTCCGAAACACAAATAATTTTACGTTGGATTTTTTGGAGTCAAAGTTAATAAACTTTGACCATTCGTTAATGAAAAATTATAAAGTTTTACAATATAAATATACTTTTGCTAGATTTATTTTAAAAAGTAGTTTCAAAAAAATATAATTTTTAAAATTTTTATATTCATATAATAAGAGGTATAAGTGGTCAAAGTAGTGTCTCAAAGACCGCGAAAAGTCAAACGTAATATTATTTGTGGTCCAGAGGAAGTAGTTGCCTTTTAGTACTCCTAATATTTTTTCCATCTAAGATGAAAGAAATATTTATTTGAAAGAAATGTGAAGCTAACATTTAGAAATACACTTTCTAACGGGTAGAGTTTGGGTCTGGTTACATCGGGTTCAGGTCATCACTAAGTCAGGTCTTTATCGAGTCGGGATGATATCAGGTCGGTCATGTTAGGTCTTTATTAGCATCAGGTCGGGTTTTCAGGTCAAATAACTTTTGCTTCACAAACTTCGGGTTTCGAGTCACGATCGATCATTAGCAGGTCGACCATTTCGATTCGAGTCTTAAACAGGCCGGTCAGTTCGGATCTTAAACAGGTCGGATTGGAATCGGTTTTTGGGTTAGATCAGAATTTGCCGGCTCTACTTTCTACCTAAAAATGACGGCTAAACGTGTACTCACTTATTTTCACCATCTAATATCTATCAAGTAAAAGATACTGATCAATACTATGATGTTATTAGTGATAGATATATTTTTAAAAACAGATTTGTAACTGTATCAATTTATAATTATTACTAATGTGTAACAATAAAGAAAATGGTCAAAATTTAACCTAAACATTTCCAGAAAAAAATCATACATGCATGCAATAAACAAAATAGAATACATGGGGTGATTATTACTCCATACATGTATATGAATGTCAAGGATTAAAGAAAAAAGACAAAAAGTCCAGGCTCCAATATATGAAAATTGAGTTATATATTCATGATCAATCTATTGCTCGTTTTTAACTGAAAAAAGCATATAGTAAAAAAAACAGAAGAAATGCATGGACTTACAGCATTCGGAATTGCCTTTTTGATGGACTTGAAATCCTCAAGCTTAAACTTGGCAGTAACCAACTTCCTTGGCCAAAGCTCCACACCTTCACCTCCATATATCACACTTTTACTATCTTTCACCCATAGCAACCTCCCTAAAAGCCTCCATGCAAAAACTAATGTAAACCACAAAATCTTTAGAAACCCAAAAATTCCTTTCTTATTCCTCCATTTCTTTTTCTCATAATCATTATTATGAGTTTTTATTTTCATGATTTGATCTCTTTGCTCAAATTCATCAACCCTCTTTTTACCAAAACAAGCCCAAAGCATTGACATCAAACAAGCTCCATCTCCTATAGAATGATGAACTCTTAGTACCACACAATTCAACCCTACAAGTACATGCAACTCCCATAAGGGCTTGCTATTGCTAAGTGGGGTTGACACCGCCACGTCAGCTAAGAAGGCGTTGACAGCGGCTTCTTTGCTATCTTCCACGTGGCCGGAGGCGGTGGTTGGAGGGTGGTGGTGGTGGATGATGATGTGGTCATCAATGTTGACTTGGGTTCTTTTCCAATGTTGTTCGCCATTGGGGTCTCTTACCAAAAGGCTACAAAATCTAGGGTGTTTGATGAAAATAGAGTTTGAGAATGCCTTTTTAAGTGCTTCTATTTCAATAGGCTACTTTAAACCCATAGCACAGTTCAAAATTTGATCTGATTCAGGATTGTGTTATAACTTACCTAAGGGTGATCTTAAGGGCTCATCATCATAATTACCAATCTTTTCATCCCTATCCATACTTTCACTCAAGACAAAGAAAAGAAAAACACTCCTCTTATTAGTTGTGTTTTTTGTGTTTTTCTTTTCAGGAAACTATAAGTAGTCATGTTGTCCTTATAAAGCATGAAAGTGGATGGTCTAATTTAATGCAAACGCCTAACTAAAACTCTTAAGCCTAATTTTAGGTGGCTCTTGGAAGGCTAATTAGTTAAACACGTTAATGGAGCATGTACATTGGTTGATTGGTACATGGTCTTTTCTCTTAGCCCCAAGTATTGTATTTAAGTTCCTTGGCCAACTGCCCCACCCTTTGAGGTGCCTAGCTACAAGTTAGGGCGGGGTAAATAATTACTGTAGTCGACGGTGGATACCTTTGATTGTGAACAAAAAAAACATACTGTATAAGGGAATAAACAAAAACTTAAATTCAGTATATGTACATGGAAATTGGAATAGCTCCTTATCAATGAACAACTGTACATATTGACTTGTAGTATAATCTTTACGTCTATAGTACAATTATATGGAAAGCAACAAAATAAATTTCATTTTTTCCCTCTTGATCAGTGATCTTGACATAATGACATCCAAATGTCCAATGCATGGATATGTGGCTGTCAAGAACATATGCAATTGTAACCTTGCCCAAGTTTTGTAGTTAGTTGTTGTTTCATTTTGTTTCTTACTCATACAGGACATAAGGTCAATAATTGGCACTACATTTACTTGTGTTGGTTATTTGGTACGGTGAAAGTAGGCAAGGCGCTAGCCAAGTCCATGAAAGTATGATACCATGATTGACGTACAAATGAAGACACCCACCGCCACAATTCACAAATGAGGAACAAAACAAAATTATCATCAATCGTCATGACATAGTACGGGAATAGTACGTACTAGTAGTTATGTACAATGCTTGATCAAATTTCACCCCTCGAACTTCTAGGTTGGGATTCGAGACTTATTGCCCTCAATTTCAGATTGCGGGTGATTTTGTTGCTATGAGCCTTTACGCCATTTCCACCCCTATGTAATGGATCAAAGAACTCGATCACTTCCTCCATGCCTATTAAAAAGCGTACAATGCTCAAATTTCAGACCATGGTATTAGTTTTTCCAATGCTATTTTACTTGATCAAGTTTTTTACCGAATCAAGTTTGTACTCAATCTCATATTTCTCAATAATAATCAAACCAATTATTATCCACTTCGTTTTATTCTGATCTAAAGCACTGGATTACTATATATTCTGCTACAAAATTTCTAAAATTAATTCTTATGGTGATCTTGTTCATTTGCAGCTCAAAGACTTGGCATTACATTTTAAGCATGATCGATAAACCCTCAATTCATTGATCAAATGCAAACACCTAACCTAAATAGCAAAACACGTTAACAAAACATGTACATTGGTTGGTACTTGGTCTTTTTTCCTAGCCCCTAAATTCAGTACAAAGAAATTGGATATAGCTCCTTATTATCAACTGTACAGACTGGCTTGTATAATCTATCGGTCTATACACAGTTGTATCGAAAGCAACAATAGAAACTTCTTTTCTTTTTTCCCACTTGAGAGATCTTGATATAATGGCATCCAAATCTCCAATGCATATGGCTGACAAGAACATCAATTGTAAGTTCAAGTTGTAACCTTGCCCAAGTTTGAAGTTATCTTTTCATTTTGTTGTGTCTTACTCAGAGCCCATAGGACATAGAGGAATAAAGTCATTAAATGGTACTACATTTATTTGTGTTCATTTTCTTTAGTGAAAGTAGGCCAAGTGCATGAGACCATGACCAGTCAATAAGATGAGGCGTTAGAGGTCACCCAGTCCACAATTCACATGAGAAACAAAACAAAACTATCATCAATCATCATGAATTAGTCCGGAAATAGTACGTAGTAGCTAGTTATGTACAATGCTCAAATCTCACCCCTGCTTGAGCATCTAGGTTGGGATTCGAGACTTATAGCCCTCTATTTTGGATTGAGGGCGATTTCTATGCTATGGGTCTTTAGGCCATCTGCATCCGCATGTAATAATGGACTAAAGAGTCCAACAACGTAACCTTGCCTATTGAAAGAATGTACAATGCTCAAATTATATTTCAGGCTATCGGTATATTAGTTTTTCCTATGCTATTTTACTTTGATCAAATATTTTGCCAAAACAAATTTGTACCCAAACTCATACTTCACAATTCAATCATCAAACTCAATCCCATATTTCTTAATAAAGCAAACCTATTATTATCCACTTCATTATTCTGATCTAAAGCAATGGAGTACTATGTATTCTGCTACAAAATTTCTAAAATTAATTCTTGTGATGATCTTGTTCATTTGCAGCTCAAAGACTAGCCACTACATCATCTTAAGCATGATAAACCCTCAATTCATTGATCAATGCACTTAAATCAGAATACGATGAACCACCTTCCTCAACAGCCTTCCATGCCATTTCTTTGAACATCTTCACTCTACATTTTCGCTCATCAGCCCCAGTTCCCGTCATTATCTCTCCAAGTGCCTTCGCTATCGCGTCTCTCTTAATGACATCCACAGCAAAATCCACTCTACTACCAAACTTCTTAGCTCCGACAGGCACCCCAATCTTTAAAACATCAGTCACCATTTTTTCAAGAAAAAAATGATCAGCATTTTGAGGCCATGTAACCATAGGCACACCAGCACAAATTGCTTCTAGTATTGAGTTAGACCCACAATGAGTCACAAATGCTCCTATAGCTTCATGTTCCAAAATCAGCACTTGTGGGGCCCACCCTCGATCAGTAAACCTTTTCCTTTGGTTCTGTGTTCGAATCCTGGAGGTAACCAACTACATTCATTGTCATTTGGGTCGTCCAAGACGACCCAAATGAATTCTTGTTCCGAATCTTCTAATGCCCTAGCAATTTCATGCATTTGGGGAGCACCTAAATTTTTTGTGCTCCCAAAGCATAGGTAAACGACCGAGCCTGCCGCCTTCATGTTAAGCCATTTTAAGCACTCATGACTTTTGTCATTTTCATTATTCTCAAGTTTGTTCCTATTATTGGAGAGACAATTAACAGGGCCAATAATCCATGTTCTTCTACCCAACTCTTTCCTATAGAAATCTGCATAATCTGGCTCCAACTCATAAAAGCTATTAACAATCACCCCAAAGCTCTTTTTCTCTAACTCTTGGACCCAAATTACCCTCTTTTTTATTTCTTCATCCGCTACATAATCTTCGGGGAACTGTAATCTCGACATTTTGATCTCATGAGGGAGGAGAGGAAGCACGAATTCCTCCTCATCGGATGACACATTTGCACCAGGCTGATATAGCCTTTCAACTTCTCCAGCACAAAGAGAGAACAAGGTCGTCGAATGAAAGACGAGCCTAGGAATGTTGAACTTGGCCGTTGATTCTGTTGCCCAAGGGAAGAACCTATCAGCCACCAGGCAGTTTGGTCGCGCCTTTACCAAGTATTGCTCAAGCTGCTCTTGGAGCATTTCTTTAGCCTAGGCAAACCAGAAATTTTATGAAAGGATTAGTATGTATCCAATGACTTAGTAAATACTCCATCCGTCCCTCTCTTATCTTCTCATTTGACTTTGCACAGTCTTCAAGATGGAACTTTGACCATTAATAACTTTAATTATATAGATATAATTATATTAAAAAATTGATATTGTGAAAATATAATCTCTAACGAATCTAAGAAATGTATTTTGATATTATAATTCTTTATATATTTTTCACAAATTAATGATCAATATTTATAAAGTTTGACTCAAAAAGTCAAATGAGAAGATAAGAGAGGGACGGAGGGAGTAATAAGTACTTAATAAGTGGGTTCAATTGACCACCCTGTTTTGATCCACCACTATACATATACCTGGATGAATCTCCCAAACATATTGAGCTCCAATGCTCGCTCTGCAGTCTCGCACCCTTCAGGTAGGCCTACTTCTTGTGTTGGGAACCTCAAGACCTCGATGTCGATGGATAGGCCAGGGTTCGTCTCGATGAAGTTGGTGATGGTGGGCATATTGAGAGGGGTGGTGAGGATTGTTGCATTGACATTTTTACGTGCAGCAAAAAGCATAGCAATGTTGAGCATTGGGATTCTGTGGCCATGAGCCAAGAATGGGAAAAACACTACATGGAGTTGTTGAGGCTTATCCTCCATAGAATAAATTATTGATCAAGATATGAAATAAAATTAGACTATTTGGGGATGAATAATTAGATGATTAACTTTAGGATCATCATAGCAAATCACATATGTTATGATGGACTAGTATATATAGATTCTTCGAAATTGCATGAATTGCAAGTGATGTAGGGGAATTAAACAAAACTGCTGAGTATTAAGATCATAGAGTTAGAAATTTTAGGTAACATAAAATTGGTATTATTTGTTAAATGTCAGTTTCTCACTACATTGAAGATCAGACTTCCTACTCCTAGTCCCTCATCAGTTACAAAACTGAAAAAGTATAGTTTCTACTCCTTCATTTAAGGCAGAAATTATGTGTAGATAGAAAAAAAAACCGTTTCTCTATTTCATTTACACTCCTGTTTTACTGTTTTTTCCCTTAACGTTATTTGTCTTAATACTCTGTTAGCAAAAAAGCAAAATACTCTCTCCATTCCATATTCTTTCTCCATTTGACTTTTTTTGGTCAAAGTTTACAAATTCTGACCATAAACTTAAAAAAAGAATGAAGATTCTCTCAGAAAAATATTTATATAAAGATTTATAAAATAAAAATAGTATCGTTAAATTCTTTTTTTTTTTTAATAATTTTTTTATTTTTTTAAATATTATAGAATTATACTAATTATCTATGTTTAAAATATTGACTTGAAGACAGTAAAAAGTCGAATAAAAAAAATAAGGAACCTAAAAAGCACTACTGATGAGAGTTGTCTCCCTCTCTCTAACATATCAGAGTATTAAGTTTAGTGGACTACCTACTTACCTTATTTGGATTTTGTGTGCAATCTATCATTTCACCTCCTTCCGGTCTAGAATAGGCCCATTGAAGATTAATAAGTAACAATTGCTTCTAATCAGCAAGAGTGGTGGTCTAGTGGTTCCAAGCTTATTCTTAAATGGTTTGGTAAGGTAAGGTCATGGGTTCGAATTCTCATTCCCCCCATGCCTTGTGTCTGCTGGCTTCTAGGAACTATACTAGCCCCTTATTGGTGCTACGTTGACGGGGCCAGTGCTTGCGCTGGTTGTTCAGCTAGTTTGATATGTTCGCTATTGAACACGAGAGTCCGAACATGATGTAGCAGGGGGTGCCTCGGTCGCCATTCACTTGCACCCTCTTTTTGACGAGCAAAAAAAAGTAACAATTGCTCCTAGAAAACAAACATAAAGCCAAATGTTTGGCACAAACAAGTAGCTTTTCAATAAAAATTATAGCTAGAAACTTGCAGTTGGTGTTTTTTACTCTCTACTACCAGAGTTTGTCAGATTATTTTCATTCTGCAGCTACAACCATGGCTAATTTTGTGAAAGTTATCCCTGCAATATACCTTACACCTACAACTACGGCTAGTTTATTAGCATTTTATAGCAATTCTTGCCAGTTTTCTACTTCTTTTTTTTTTTTTTCCCTTTATCAACATTTGACGGTTACAACTATAACTAATTTCGACAAACATAGCCATCATACACAAACTTCATCTAAATGAGCCGATGTGTAGATTTACAAATGTATTATTGTATATGTTTATCATAATTGTATTTTTTTTGTATTTTGAATTTTTTTGATCGACCTGGTTTTCATGATTGCTTAGCTGTATGTACTATATATACTGTGACACTGTTATTTATTTATTTTATTTTATTTCAATTTTTGAGGCCATCCCGTTATATCTATATGTGACACTTTTTGAACCTCTGTTATTATTTAAGCCTAGTGCTCTGCATAATCATTAATGCAACGGGAATGGCACCAAAACAATTAATGCAACGGAAATATGACAGAAATAATCCTAACAACGAATTTAATTGGTTGTTTGACCACGACGTCAGGCGAAGATGGAAGAGTTCCGGCAATTGTATACTCTCTGGCTGGCTCTCTGCATCCAATACCAGTGGAGAAATTAGCTTGTGTTTAATCAAAGTTTGAGATGAAAAAGCTAAAAAAAGACAATTGGATGGAATTACATTGTTTGACTGACTTTGACCGCAACCAACAATTTAAATCTGTTTATAGATTCATCTTATTACACTCATAAAAAATATATGAGCCTAATTTTTTGAATCAGACATTAAAAAATTGATGGAGAATATATGCTCTTAGGAGCAGGTAAAAAATTACGGACCACAACACGCAAAAATTTCCATAGACTCATTTGCAACTCGTTAGGATCCACGCCCAAATATCCCGGAGCATGTTACCAAAAAAAATATCCCCGGAGCATGAAATATTTTGGTAGCATAATTTGAAGATCAACAAGTTGGGTTTCGGCCCCAAATGCAATGTCAAAACATGTTCAGCTTATTAGAGATAGTTCTTTAAGGGGCTATTATTATAGCTCCCTTTAAACCGAAAGTCATCTTTAAAATAAAAAAGAACAAATTTTTACTTAAGCATGATAAGCCCTCAACTCGTTAATCAAAGCAGTTAAATCAGAATCCGAAGAGCCACCTTCCTCAACAGCCTTCCATGCCATTTCTTTCAACTTCTTAACTCTATTTCTTCGCTCTTGAGCCTCATTTCCTGTCATTATCTCTTCAAGTGCCTTCACTATCGCGTCTCGCCTTACAATATCCTCATCAGAAGCAACTCTATTCCAATACTTGTTAGCCCCTATAGGCACCCCAATCTTTGAGAATTTCAGTCACCAATTTTTCATCGAAAAATTGCATGGTAAAAAGAGGCCATGTAACCATAGGCACACCAGCTGAAATTGCTTCTACCATTGAATTATGCCCACAATGTGTCACAAATGCTCCTATAGCTTCATGTTCCAAAATCCGCACTTGTGGTGCCCAATCTCATATTATTAAACCCTTTCCTTCCATCCTGTGTTCGAATCCTGAGGGCATCCACGTACACTCGGCATCATTTACTACCCAAATAAATTCTTTTCCATAATCTTCTAAAGCTAATGCTATCTCCAACATTTGAGGAGGTCTTAAAATTTTTGAGCTCCCAAAGCAAATGTAAATTACCGAACATCCCCTTTTCGAGTTAAGCCATTTTAAGCACTCATGATCTTCATCTATAGAAGATGCCTCATTTTCAAGTTTAGTCTTATTGGACAGAAACACAGGACCTATATGCCATGCCTTTCTTCCCAATTTATTCCTAAAGAAGTCCACATACTCTGGTTCAAGCTCATAAAAGCTATCGACAATCGCCCCATAGCTCTTAAGGTCTAATTCCTGGACCCGTTTAAGCCTCTTTTTGTATTCGGCGTCCTCTACATGATCCTTAGGGAACTTTGATTTCTTCATCTTGATCTCATGAGGAAGTGAAGGAAGAACGAATTCGTGATCGTCGGATAATGCAGTGTTCGTACTAGCTTGGTATTGCCTATCAACTTCTCCAACACAAAGAGTAAAGAAGTCACTCGGGTGAAATATGAGCACAGGGATATTGAACTCGGCTGCTGATTCGGTTGCCCAAGTGAGGAACATATCAGCCACTAGGCAGTTGGGTCTGGTCTTGTTCAAGTACCACTCCAATTGCTCCCTGAACATCTCTGTAGCCTGGCGGACCAAGAATTTTGAAAAAAATATAGGGGTTAATACAAAATAAATTCAGAAAATTAGGTGTCGCAAATAAGTGGGTTCAAATGACCACCCTGTTTATAGCCTAGATAGGCCGTTACCTTGAGGAATTTCTCCATGATACCTAGGCCCAATGCTTGCTCCATTTGCTCACATCCGTCGGGCAAGCCAGCTTCCTTTGTCGGGAACCTAAAGACCTCGATATCGATGGATGGGTCATCCTGGATAGATTTGGTAAATGTAGGCACGTTGAGAGGGGTGGTGATGATCGTTATCCTAACGTTACTACGAGCTGCGAAGAGCCTCGCAATGTGGAGGATTGGGATCTTGTGGCCGAGAGACATGAATGGGAACAATGCTACATGGAGTTGTTGAGGGTCAGCCCCCATAATTGTAAAGATCGAGAAATTATGATTTTTAATTTAGAAATGGCTTGTATGGAGGATGAATTTGACGATCAAATTTTAGGATTTGGCACGGAAGACCATATAGGTTACTTAGTACATATATAGATTTTTCTAAACTGCCATGAATGGGTAGCAAACTGTTGAGTAATGAGACTTCAATAGAAATAGGAGTTAGAAGTGCTAGGTGTTACAAGTTCAGTAATTAATAAGGAGATAGTGTACTTTTTTGGTGAAGGATTGGAAAGCTTTAGAATTTCTGGTGCGTCTTGCCGTTTGTGTCATTTTTTTCCTTTTTTTGGCTCACCAAAAGATACGAAAAGACGTCTTATAAATTTTTTTGTATTTGGCATAATAAAAATTAGTACAAATTAGTGAGTAGTGACCACTGACCACAAGGGGAAGGGGAAAATGTCACGGTTGGTTTGCTGAAGCACTTTTGAGGTTACTCTGTTTGTCTCACAATATCTTTTTAGTTCAGCTTTTGTTATTCTAAAAATGAAATCTTAGTGATTTTTAATTAAGATGGTGAAAAATAATGGGTTGATGTAAAGATCTTATCCCATAAATCTAGTTTGATTTTCCATATCAAGTGTGATATAGGAGGTATTAATTACATGTTGCTTTCATTTTTTTGCTTTTTTTCCATGGTTCTATTGAGCCTCTAACTTTAATTTATAAAGACCCTTTGTCTAGCTATATAAATGTCATATATGCACTTATGCAGCTAGCTATACTTCTAGATATCTATAACTATCTTTGGCTAATAACCTCATGCTGTTGATGTTCTCCCTATTTATCCTCATTTTGTGCAACCTATTTCTTACGATTTATACTAATGATCAGAATTATACTGGTTGGAGTATGAGATTGATTCGTTGTGATTCTTCGGAATCTCCTTTATATCAACCTAATATAACTGCAGAGCAAAAAATGATGAGACTTGTTCAAAGATCCGAAGCCAGAGTTGAATCACTATTTCAGCCTGATGATCAAGTCATTCGACCCTCGATTCGAGATTTTGGTCAGTACAATTACCTGGTTGCTGTAGGAATTGGTACATCCGACAACGCCCCACTTTATACTTACGGGCCATACTACTTGGTGTTAGATACTGGAAGTGGTTTCATATGGACACAATGTCAAGGGTGTAACCCTTGTTTTCGACAAAGAGATCAAGTTTTCCCCAGGACTCAATCTCGTACTTATTCTCCATTACCTTGCGACAAGTGCCCTCTAGGGACAATATGTCAATAAGATCATTGTACATTTGATATATCCTATTCACAGCAAGGTGGGCATGTACGAGGAATTACAGCAGTGTCAGCAGAAGAGACATTCACCCTTCAAACTAATGATGGACAGTTTGTTAAAATCCCCAATGTGGTTTTTGCTTGCGTGATTTGGAGTCAAAATATGTTTTCAGGTACGTATATCATGCACTGTTTCTTAATTACAAGATTGTTACTTATTTGTATACATATGAGATGCAATTCATCATTGTGACTGTAAATTTGTGTAACAATGTGTATAGGTACTAGAGGTAGCAACACCAATGTCGCAAGTGGTATCTTAGGTATGAATAACGGTGATTTCAGCTTTGTTCGTCAAATGAATCACATAACTGGTGGTCGATTTTCATATTGCCTTCAACCACTCGACAACAAGGTTGAGCGTCCACCTATGTTCCTACGCTTTGGTGATGATATACCACATTTGGGACTAATGCACTCACATAAAACGCCCCTATTGAAAGATCAGATCCATGACTAATACTACTTAGACTTACAAGGCCTTAGTGTAGGCTCGAGAAGACTGCCAATTGACACCAATGTCTTTCATATACACGAAGATGGATCCGGTGGGACTATTATAGATGCGGGCACTGGAATTAGCTACATCGTTGATGCTGCTTATGTTCAATTCGAACGTGCCCTAATAGAAATCATAGAGGGTTATAATCGGAACCTAAAGAGAGTTAAATCTCCGTCACAGATGTATCAACTATGCTACCAACATTTCAGGCCCAGAGGATCATTTTATTTTCCTACACTCACATTCCATTTTGCAAACAATGCAGATTTGGTAGCACAACCATTGACATTCATGTCGATCTTACATGAGACTCCATTTCCATTGTTCTGTTTAGTGATCCGTCCCAAACATTTAACTATCATTGGAGCACTGCAACAAGAAAACCATCGGATTGTCTATGATACTACAAATTCAATGCGGCACTTTGCCTCACAGGACTGCTCCTACACCAACTAGGAACACTATACCCTGGCTATGTCCTATGTGTATCATGGTTTAGAAGAAAAATGTTTTAACCGCTACATATTTAAACGTTAATGCTTGAATAAAGTTGGAAATCTTAAATTAAAATAGCAAATTTGTTGTCTTATACAAGTATTCGTGTTCTTCAATTATTATAATATTTGGATAGGCTCATTCCTAGCGGTATTCATAATATACGCAAACTTTAAGATGTACGCAAACTTCCCTTCATATAATAGAAGGGGTTTCCTAATATGTTCCATAACATGAACTAAGGCTCCGTTTGATTCACCTTGATAAAACTGATCTGAACTGAACTGATCTGAACTTTACTGAACTTAATTGATTTTTTGAACTTGACTGTTAATCATTTAAAATTCGTCCAAACATAGTCAATATTCGACTCATTTGAAAGTAGGCTTTGAGATCTCTCCGATGACATAAATTTCATCAAGAAATTATTTCGGAATAAAAAGTTATATGAATAATAAAGTTACACATGAACTGAACTGAACTACTGAACTGAATTGAATTTAAGTAAAATTAAGGTGAATCAAACGGAGCCCAGAAAGAACATTCCATATTTGATTAAGAAACATATCATCAAACAGTTGGAAGGCAACCCAATTGACATATTAGCATCAGAGACCATAGTCAAATACCCAGATCATGATGAACCAAAAATTCCCATTACACAAAATCAATAGAAATATTCTCCAATAAAAAAAAAATCAATAGAAATATTCAAACCAAAGTAAATTACTTACATCTAATTAACAATGGTTGATCAAAATAACAAAGAGGGCACAAGTAATTTGTACTAAAAACAAGAAAATTAGAAATTGAAAAACTTTGGATGCTCTTTTTTTTTTTGCTAATCACCACAAGGAATGTACTTGAATTTGCACTGCATTGAACGGTCACCAGGCGTAGTGCTCACGGCCATCATACTGTTATTATAGGCCGGAGGCAAAAATCGAACCTTGATATCATTGCAAGTGATTTTCATACGGCAACTGAGAGCTGTATCATGACTTAAGTCCCAGTAGTAGTGACCCGTAATATTGACAGTAAAGTTTAAAGCTTGTTGTGTTACCAAATCTTTAACCATAGTATCAGCAACTATATCATTAAGTTGTACATCCCTAACACCCATCTCTAGTCGTGTTATCGACTCGATTGGGTAAGATTCGATGGTTGTTGTTGATAGATTCTCTCCGTTGTACTCAACGGACACTTGGAGGTTGTCGATGAATAGGGTCCCCGGGGTCATCTTCATCACCGAGAGAGTTAGGTTCAAATCCTCTGTCATAGTACTAATACTGTTGTTGTTGTTGATTTTCGTAGAAGTTACCCCAAGAGATTCTACTTGGAATTTGAAAGGATGATAATCGTCGTCGTTTTTATTTTTATCGGGCGGAATTACAGTAACGATTATAAAAACGGCAGCTGTGATTAGTATCATGATTCCACTTGCGTAATACTCGCAGCGTCGTTGACGACGGACGTCGTCGTAGTTGGTGTTTACCGTCAGCCTGGGTTGCTGATTGTTCTTGTGTCAGAGATAGATATCAGATATGGAAATATATTCAATATATGTGCAGGAGACTAAATATACATATATATATATTCCAGATCTGGTGCGAATCAATGTTAAATGCGAACTATGTGAACTATGCATCCTGGCCGTCCATCACGATTAGAAAAAAGAAAAGCTCTGTCACGCACATGTTTTTCAAGCCTTCTCTTTAATTCCTTGTTGCATAGTCTATCATCGTCTCTCTCCACACTCATGACTTAGATCAACTAGCTTCAATGGTGAGTTGGTGAAAGCAGGAAGCTTATTTCCCCACCGAAAACAGCGCCGAACATCCCCCGGGTGGTGGTGGTCGGATTGAAGGATGTACGAGCTAGTGTTACCACCGTGCGCCAGCTGTTTGCGAATACCACCGGTGTGCTTGCCGGAGATAGAAAACCTCCTACAGGTGCTGAGAGAGAAGGTGAGGCAGGAAAGAGAGTGAGGGATTGCTGGTTGGACCTGGATGCTTATTGAATCTCCATAATAATCAATATTTTGAGTCATTTTGTGTACTGCACAGTAGGTACTATGATGAGAATAAAGAAAAAGATTGTTGCCTAAATCTGTCAGATTTAGTTTACAGTTCTAATGTTAGCTTGTAAATGAACATATGAGGCAAGTAATGGATGCTCTTACACTACAACAATGGCAAGCCTATTAGCTCAATCGGTAGAGCATAGAGGACGTGGGTTCGAATCCCACGTAGGCTATTATTGAATGTTCTATAAATCATATGAGAGGAGTACTGCCATTAGACTTAGTAAGTGTTCATATACACTTTATATTCTGATATGGGAGGAGTACTTATTCTGTTAGCAGCAACCTTGAAGCTTGATGTGATCATTAACATAAAGTAGTCGTTTTTCTTCCCTTATATGTTCTATCAAAGATATTCTGTATTTCTGATCAGAAAGCTAGTTCATTTGCAACCTTAGTGCTGAATCATTGTTAATTTCTGAAAAGCATTGTCAAACTCAAACCTTTAGTTGATTCCAGTCTTTGAACTCAATAAAAATGTGTGAATTTTCCTCATGTCTCAAGTCTTAATGTTGCGCACCTAAGAAACTAGCCATAATTCTGTTTTGTGAGAATATGGATGTTTGATGTTGTAGCTGAATGTTAGTAAGTGTGCTGTCACTTTGTGTTTGTGTACCAGGGTTGCTAGCTTTTGTCACTTTGTGTTTGTGTACAGGTGGTTGCTCACTGTCGATCTATGATGATGGTTTGACATGTTCTCCTGTATAGTGCAAAGTTGTTCTCTTGGTATTGTCTACTGTCTCTTGCCAGCTGTGTCGTTTATTGACATGTTCTCATTTTTTGAATCTCTTTGTTGGGTGATAAATTTGGGTTTGTGGGACGACTCTTGCATATGTTTGTGCAATTGCCAATTTGGTTGAACTATGTTTGTGCAATTGCCAATTTGGTTGAACTATGTTATTCTGTTTCTGGTTGTTTTGTTGCTGTTGTTGCTAGTGCTGTGTGTTGCTGCTGCTGATTGTCACTGTAACCTGTTGTTGCATGCTGTATTGTGTAATGAGGACAAGCTAGGTTTTTTTTTTGCGGATTAATAGCCTATTAGCTCAATTGGTAGAGCAATGTGCCAATGCACATATATGTGGGTTCGAATCCTACATAGGCTTATGCTATGGTAATTGGTATGTTGGCAACTTTAGCTCTTTGTTGTCGTCATGTACTCATGTCTGTGACTCTATGGTCACAAGTGACTGTTTTAATCTTGGGGATGCTATAGATATTGGGTGTATGTGTTATAAGTGATAATTTTGGTTTGTTTTAGCTGTTCAAAAGTCCCATTATATGAGCAAACACAATATGAAGGTATTGCAAGTTTGTAGCATTCAAGAATCAACTCAATCAAGATAGAACATAAAGGATGTGGTTGCTAGCTTTCACTTATAATCAGACCTCCCACAATACCACTCCATTCCATGGTTGTGATAGCAAGGAGGATGGCATGAGTTTCCGCCACAGAGGAGACGAGCTCATAACTTGACAAGGTAAAAACAAAATGAAAATATGAACACCAAGGGATCCCTGAACACCAAAGCTGCTCCAATAACATGGCCACGCAAAAATTTCATTTAACACAAGGAAAAGTATTACAAGCCCAAATTTGATGGAAATGAGAATGAGATTAATTCGAGTAATTCATTATACCTCAAATCATATGAACTTTATGACAACGAACATTACTCATGAGGTAACAACCCAACGACAAAAACAGCTAACAAAAGTAAACAACTAGCAACAAAAACAACAGCAGACAGCAACATCTGACATCAAACAGCAACCAGCAACAGCAGTAGACAGCAACGAGCAACAGCAACAGATAGCAACCAGCAACAGCAGTAGACAGCAACGAGCAACAGCGACAGACAGCAACCAGCAACAGCGACAGACAGCAACCAGCAACAGAATCAGACAGCAATTAGCAACAGAATCAGACAGCAACCAGCAACAGAATCAGACATGACAACAGCTTGCAGCAACCAGCAACATCAGTAGACAGTATGCAGCAACAGCAGTACACAGCAGCAACAGAATACAGCAGCAGCAACATCAACTGACCTAATCAACTTACAACCATCAATTATATATGTTAAATGTTAAAAATATAAATTACACGAATATTAAGGGAAAATGAACCATCACTTACCATTGTTTATTGCCGATCCATAGACAATTTTAAGGGGCAATTACGGCTATCATGACTCTCATATTTTCCACAAAATTTGCAAAGTCTTCTTCTTTTTTCTTGCATCTCAATAGCCACCTCTTTTCCACTTCTCAATCGTTTCCAGCTTCCTTTCGTGCTTGACGGTTTTGGTGGGTGAACACCAACTTCTTCCGGAACACTCGATCCTGCAGATGACTCTAGTTCTTGTTCCTTACTAGGCAATTTTCTCTCTGTATTTGTCAAATGCTTTTTTGTATTGTTGCACGCTTCTAGTACAACTTTGAGATCCTCTTTATTTTTATCGGCTATATGCATTAACTCATAAAAACTACCCCACACAGTGGACGTTAGTTGAGCCATATCATTATGCTCTTTACACCCCTCCAACAATGTACCACCATCATCAAAAACTGAATGACGAGTTGCTGTCTTTGTCCACCTATTTGAAATAAGTGATGCTGGTATTTCATTCAACATATCTCCCCTTAAAACAACAAGAATATGACGGCAAGGAATACCTTCAAGTATAAACATGTTACACGAGCACTTCACCTCATGAGTAGAAGTATTGTAAGTCACATTTCTTGTTGACTTATGAGACTCCTTGTTAACATCCTGAATAGTAAACACCCTAGCATCACGAATAGTAAACACCCTAAACCCATCATCTTCATGTATCTTTGCAACTACACAATCTACGCAAGAAGACCACAATTCATCTTGAAAAATGTAGAAGTTTTTATGTGTATAAATCCCTCTCACATGCTTTTCTAAATCCATCTTCATCTTCAGTTGTGGCATCGATGACGAGTTAGCATTATCAAGTTCTCTCTCATTATCACGTTGTATTTCCATAGCATAATCAAAGCGCATCCAAAATTCAACCAAGCTAAGTTGTCTATTCACAAAGTGGTTTGGAATTTTCACTTTCTGATCTAGAAGTTGTCCTAAACAATCCAACTAAGAACACATCCATGAAATAAGCTGGAATCCACTTTTTTCTCAAATCAAACATAAGAGCGAACCAATCATTATTCTGTAAGCCAAAATTGGAAATCATAGACAACCATTTTGATTCAAATTCTTCAGGTGTCTTAGAACCCCACACACAAGATCTCAATGTAGAGTGGAACACTTCATTACTATTTAAAGAACTACCAACCTTTTCCGAAACCTTTTTCATTATATGCCACACACAATATCTATGAGTAGTATCTTTAAATTTGTTTTTAGTAGCAACTTTCATGGCAGGATCTTGATCGGTAACAATACATTTTGGTTTATGACCCCCCCATAGCCTCTAAGAATTTATCAAATAACCACTCAAAGCTTTCAATTTGCTCGTTAGCTAGAAATGCAGCCCCAAAATTGATAGATTGTCTGTGGTGGTCAATTCCCGTAAAAGGAGCAAAAATCAAGGAGTATTTGTTGGTACTGAATGTAGTATCAAATGAAATAGCATCACCAAACAATGCATAATTCTTTCTAGCAATGTCATCTGCCCAAAAAATATGTTTTAGCCTTTTGTTTTCATCCGTTGCATAGTCAAAGTAAAAAGAAGGATTCTTCTCTTTCATCCTTCTAAAGTTGTCTATGAACATGTGAGCATCAGAATTTTTAATCAAGCCTTTCAAATCTCGATGAAAATTTTGCAAATCTCTTCGTGTGCAACCAACATTACTTGCCCCCCTATTAATTTGTGTCGCAAGGTTAAAAGTCTTTGAGGTCCCAACATTAACCCGGTGACATGCACGCAACATATCTTTAAGCACTTACGGAACTTGTCTTGCTGATCTTAGCATTGACTTCTTTGAAGGAGTAGCAAGTATATGTGTATGACCTTCATGAACTTTATAGATTTGAAATTTGCCCTCTAAAGTCCTCTTAAAAGCACATAATGCATTACACCGTTCTCTACTTATGCTTCTCCTTCGTTTTTTTTTAGACTTACAATCACCAACTCTTTTTATTCACACTACTATCATCACAAGTAGCATTTTCTGGTAACTCCAATTCAACTAACTCAGGTTCCTTTTCCGTATGTCACCCATTTTTATAACAAACCACATACTTCCAACCTATTTCTGGTAACCGATGATAATCTAACA